>CM062297.1:549711912-550911912 GCA_031216915.1 Pictodentalium vernedei | reverse complement strand
AAATGGGCCGGTCCCGCAAAACTGGCCGAAGGACCTGAGTGTGTGGATGGAAGCACAACAGAGTCCAAGGTGACCCCACCACAGACATCTGAATCCAAATCAAAACCTGCTGGGCTCGACGGTTGAGAGACCACAGCAGAGAGATCAGCCGGTAACCACTTCCGACTTCGCCGATTTGAAGCCATGGAAAGTTGAGGCCGATATCCCACGTCCAAGAAGCAGAAATCCCTGCAGACCCCTGCAGGGATAAGCCGAGGCTGGCTGAAATAGAGACCAACAGAGTAGCAGCAGGAGCAGATACATCAGTAGCTGTTGACAAAGGCAGAAAAGTGGAGAGAGCAGCCAAGCTCGGCTCCAAAAGAGGAGTCACAACCCTAGTGACAGCCTCAGATGTTGACAGGAGGGGGACAGTAGACCCAGAACCAGGCATTTCTGCACCAGAAAGTCAGCAGCTACCATGGTATCCACGCCATAAAAGACTGCAAAATCCAGACAGAGTCGATTCGGGAGGCTCTGAACGACTACGTTCCCCTTCCGGTGGGAGCAGGAGGAAAATGTCACATGCCCAAACTACACAATAGATGGAAGCCCAAAAGGTGGAAGACCACCTAGCCCACAGGGTCTTTCAATAAAACACTCAAATAAAGTGGAACATGAATAATGGGAAACTTCAACATGCTAAGACAACAAAAATGGCCCGCAAGGTATCGTCCTAGGCATATCTGACAGCAATGTAGATGGGAAAGTAAACCCAAAGAAAAAATAAATCAGGACACCCCCAGCTACCAGAGTAAGGAGGCAGGAAACAAAGGCCCGAAGGGAACAGAAAAGTACCCCAACAGCCAAAGGGAAACTGGCAGAAATTCTACTCTCAACAGAGGGGAGAAAAGCTGCCACAACTGCCCCCAGCTGACAGCTAACTCAGTTAAAAGCAGAACCCAAAGGGTTAGCATTAATGAACAAAAGACCGAAACAGCACGGTATGCGAAAATCGGTATAGAGATTTATCACGAAAAATACAGTGAATAATCGAGAGAATATATAAAAACACAGCCCTGTTTGTCTGGATAGTGAAGAAACAGCTATGAATCCACAATTTAGAACAGGAACCATTGTTAACATCGAGTCAAAAGGTATCACAGTAGAAGAGCGAAACGATCTGCATCCTGTAAGAAGGCGCAAAAAAAATAGAATGACATGTTGGTTATATGTCTGTGCACTGGTGTCTGGAAGCCGTGGATTAGTAAAAGGAGAAGAGTGTCCCCTACAGGGTGTGTGCCGGTCACACTCGACCCAGTTTTGGCTTATTTTTTCTTGGTGCTTTTGCACCACCTTTTTTTCCCAAATCCGAGTTAGGGACTTCCACTGTAGTACAAGCCTGTTGTAAACAATTATAAGGTAGGTTGATAAGAAAGAGATTTTCAACTTTTTTAGACCTTGGTACCAATTGGTACTCTTGATACAGCAGGATTATTGGAAAGCTGTATCAAGCTTTATTTATTGGTGTTTAAGGTCACATACTTATGCACAATGGCTAATCGTGACCATGACCGTTTTACCAGTGGAGGAAGCCAGAGTACCCGGCGAGAACCACCGAGCATCGACGAGCAACTGTCATCTCCTCAACATTCTATGAGCAACTGTCATCTCCTCAACATTCTAACACTGTTCAAGCTTTTCTCAAGCAGTTCATTGGTTATATACAGAAAAGTGTCCCTACTGCCATCATCTTAATGGGTGGAGTTGCTACAAATAAACAAAGCTCAACCAAAAACATTTTTTTCTAAGATTTTCAGTTTCCAGATGTCTCACAATCTCTGATCGATTTTAAAGATTATATTGTGATATCTGCAAAAAATGAATATGTTGATGATGTGCACATGTTTCATAGTAAAGCAAACTGAATATTTGCAACATATTTTAGTAATTATGAAACAGAACACAAGTGCCGTGTTTTGAAGGTTGATAAAGTGTTACTGATTTTTGTACAGGGTAAACACCATGATGTTTGTTGAAGTAAAAGCTGTTACGCTACCTCATGGACTGGAAGGAGTTACTGCACTGATTGACATGACACCATTTTAGGAAGAGGACAGTTTGAGTGAAAAATGTTTTTGCTGATGTTCCTGCAATCCAGTTGTACAGAGATTAGTGGTCCCAACATCTTTAACTCTCTGATGTCGACATCAGAGTACAGAGGGCTAATGAATGTACATTAGGTTAGAGGCAATGATTCATTGAGGATTTTACAGATAAATGATATTTAAGTTTATTTCATAGATAAGCAAGCTTTTAATCACCTCGCTTACATTCAGGACTGCTATATTATTTATTACATGCCTGTTCTATGAAATGCCCATCTACAGCAACACTAAACCATGCGGAAAATGAAAATCCTTTCTGCACACATGTGCTGATTGGAAATCTTTGACAGACTATTTTTAAATAAAAGCAAAATTTCACTGGAATTTTCTGCAAATCTTGCACCACGATTACAATCTGAATCATTGGCGACAGCTAAAAATAGTAACACATGTTCCCCTTGCAAATTTGGTTGGCGAAAAAATGTGTTCTTTTTGTTGATAGTTGTCAAATAAACTGCTGAGTGTCCTTCTAATAAATGTTTTTAAAGATGTGAAGGCATGTAACAAATACAAAATATCTGCGGCCTCTCATTTTCTCCTTCTGCGCTGGCACTCGTGCCATATCGATTAACCCATTCAAACAGTGTGTCATTCTGTGTATGCACCTTGTGGGCATAAGAAGATATATTATTTAAAACTGCTAATTCTTTAGGAGTGTTGTGACATTTTATCTACATGATCTCTTCATTTGTCGATGAGTTATACTAAACCAAATGTACTCTTTATCACTAAGACAAGCCAGCAGTGAAGTACCAACTCAACAAAGTTTGTAACTATACAGATCTATGACAAAGTTAACCCTTTACCTAACGTAACGGCCAAAACCGGCCAGCGCTATTCTCAAAAATCGGCAATTAATTTTCATTATTTTTTTCATTTTTTGTCTCAAAAACATAGGTTATGACCCCTCGTTGGAACGAGCTCGTCGAGCTCGTTCCAACGAGGGGTCATAACCTATGTTTCTGAGACAAAAAATGAAAAAAAAATAGTTATTCAAGAATTATTTTTGCAAGTGTCGTCTGCTTTTCATGTTAGGTAAAGGGTTAATAGCCCATTGGTTTTTTTCCAAAATTCTTATGTATTAAAGAATTGTGACAAATGTATTCAATCAGTCATAATTATGACAAGTAAATAAAACAACCATCATGATACATTAAAACAGCATGACAATGTTCAACTATTTCACTTTAGGATTTATATGCAGGAAAATATGCAGTGTATATTTGAAAGGTAGCTTTGTTATTTCACTAGTGAGATCTTATAATTTATCACCCTGCATTCTTGAAACATTTCGCTTTGGCCCAACAAAGTAGATCTTCTGTTTCTCAGGCCATTTTTTGCAAAACTGCATGTGGGCAGGTGGTTTTTTATTTTTTATTTTTGTAATTATTTCTTTGCCATCAAAAGTTCATGTTCTTGGTTTGTTTTATGTTTCAGGCCTCATAATCTACAGAATAGCATGAGCGGTGATGTATTTCGGCCCTTGAGTGCAAAGCCTTGTTGCACTCAAGGGACAAATTTATCAATTTTATTAACTTGGGTAAAATATCAGACAAATCATTTAATTTTAATTTTTTTAAGTATGCACTGGTTATAAAAAGAGAGCATGCGGCATCGAAAAGAACCATGTGGGAGGGCCTGAGAAATAGATTTTTAACTTGTGTAGGCCTCATGTAATTGAAGTTAATACCATGTGAAAATCATACCTCTTTTAATTCCAGAGTAGGTGTTCAGTCTTCTGTCCACAAGCATGATGACTCCACATAAATTGTTAGAAAACAGTGACATGGCTGTTTGCAATCTTTGAGGCTGTGGTATCATCACTCCACTATCAATAAAAAAACCCAGTAAAATCAACAAAGATATGAGGGTGCCAGTCAGACTCTCTGTCTAGATAAACATCAACAGTATATTTTTTATCTAACTCAGCAAAGTTGTAAACCAGCCTGTTCACACTGAGATGATAACGTAAATGCAGGCTGATTTTGATCATATAAAACACAAGGTTTTTGATATTTATTAATTTATTTATTGGTGTTTAAGGTCACATACTTCTGCACAATGGCTAATAGTGACCTCAACATGGTGGTAATGTAAGTCCAGCCAATCATTATACCCATATTGCCCATTTTCGAGGACTTCCACCAGAGGCATTGGTGACCAGGTCCTATTTTACCAGTAAAACAGAGCTTGTTTACCATAGTAAACAAGCACTGCTTCACTTCTCAGGATTCCCACAGGGAAAGGTTTTTAATAGCCCAAGAGAAATACAGATTTGTAGACTTGCAATAGAAGATAATCCAAGGACCTTACAACAACTTTCTAGATCTTGCTTGCTGAGACTAATTTGTAAAAAAAAAAAATGATGTATAAATACATTAACTGTGTTTGTATTGTGGGAGCTTGGTATATCTCTGTCTTTGCTCGAAATATGTTGTTATGTGACATAGTGGTGGAAAACACTTTTTGAACCTTTACCATCAGTATGCAATAAAACAGTACTTAATAGACTTTATAACAAGAAAAACTAGAGGTGTGACTGCCCCAGATGGGTCTGTCGATCCCCCCTGCCACCTCCACTGCTATGATTATTCTAAGACAAAGAGGTGCACAACTCTAGTAAAAGAAAAGTCTGATCAAAACTATAATCACAGGTGCACAGGTTCCCATGGTAGTGAACATCCATACCAAGTTTGAAAGGAATCAGCCCATAAACATCTGAGAAAATCTCCAGACAAAACTTAGGCATTCTAAGACAAAAAGGGGCATAACTCTGGCAAAAAAAGTCTGATCAAAATTATAATTGCTGGTGCTCAGGTTCCTATGATAGTGAACATCCATACCAAGTTTCAAAGGAATTGATCTATAAGCAACCAAGAAAATCTCCAGACAAAATTAATTATTCTAAGACAAAAAAGGGAATAACTCTGGCAAAAAAAGTCCGAACAAAAGTATAATTGCTGGTGCATAGGTTCCCATGGAAGTGAACATCCATACCAAGTTTCAATGGAATTAACAATAAACATCCGAGAAAATCTCCGGACAAAATTCAGGCATTCTAAGACCAAAAGGGTCATAACTCTGGCAAAAAAATTCCAATCAAATTATAATCGCTGGTGCACAGGTTCCCATGGTAGTGAACATCCATACCAAATTTCAACAGAATCGAACAATAAACATCCGAGAAAATATCAGGACAAAATTCAGGAATTCTAAGACAAAAAGGGGCATAACTCTAGCAAAACAATTCCGATCAAAACTAAGATTGCTGGTGCACAGGTTTCCATGGTAGTGAACATCCATACCAAGTTTCAAAAGAATCGACCCATGAACATCTGAGAAAATCTCTGAACAAAATTAATTATTCTAAGATGAAAAAAGGCATAAGTCTCTTCTTAAACATTTGGTTTTGGTCATTTTTAAACACATGTACCATTAATTCCATCCATTCACATGTGCATGTATATAAAAGAATGTTAGTCGATTTTGGACCACTGCCTAATTTCTAACAAAACTTCTAGGGGGGGGGCCCTCCCAAATTTTTTCTGTATCTAAGCAGCTAGATAAATAAATTATGCATTACAAAAATCTCCGTTGATATGTTTGGCAGGGAAATGGGTTTCTCTTTCTGTATCAATTCCACTGGATTAATACATTATGTATTACGTGTCTTTTAAGTTTTCACTTTCAATAAAAAAATCAGAATATGAATTATTTTATTTCTCCATTAACTCGTAGAGTGCTAAATCATTTTTGGTCATCAAAATTTGTTCATGTGCCTTTGCCTTATTACAATTTATGAGAGAGTGCTAAGAGGCACTCTCCCATAAAATGTTACAAGGCAAACCCATTTTGACTACGTAATTTCACTTCTAAGATAATATGAAGCATATCCCCAGAATATGCGACATTTAGGCTTGGGTATCTACTCTTCATATTAAAGTCCAAATATGGGCTTCCAGCACTGTACCATTTAATATTACCTCTTATTCCCATACTTGCACAGGTTTTTTTCTAGTGTGTAATAACTCAAATACAACAAAAAGAAGAACACAAATATATTTTCTTATGTGTTATTGTGCCCTCAGTACACAATCCTACTCCCATGCCATAAACTGCGATACAATTCTCAATGAAGACTCCTGTTCAGTCCAATACCTGCTTGGAATAAAACATGAGAGATATTGTTAAAATAAGTCAATGGTGAAATCAGAATTTCCCTGACTGGGGGCCTATGATAGGGGGGGGGGGGGGGGTTAGGGTTTTCTGTGACAAGCACATAATAAAGGTAGCAGTTTCCCTGATGTGGAGGCAGGGGCTAACCGTCCCTGGCAGGGGGAGGGGTACCCCCACCCACCCCAGTGTCACCCCTGAAATAAGTTTTATGTCACAAGAAAATTTTGTTACAGATTTCCTTTGTTGATCCTTCTAACTTTTCACATTCTTTCTTGGAAAGCTCTCAGGGATAGTTTCCTGGCAATGATTTTGAGTTCTGGAATTATTATTACCCCAGTATTGATAGATGGAATAAAAAGTTTCTTGTTCCCAACTCACTTCAATGACATGCACAATCCATATTTAAAGGTAAAAATTAAAATCAAAACATTTCAGGTGATATTTGTTAACCCTTTACACAACGTAACGGTCAAAATGGGCCAGTACTATCAACAAAAATCACCATACAATTTTCATTATTTTTTTTCATTTTTGTCTCCGAAACATAGCTTATGACCTATCATTGGAACGAGCTCGTTGAGCTCGTTCCAATGAGGGGTTCATAAGCTATGTTTTTGAGACAAAAAATATAAATTTTTAGTTATTCAGGAATTTTGTTTGCAAGTGTCGTCTGCTTTTCGTGATAGGTACAGGGTTAATGGCTGTGCTGATTTGAATGTTATATTCAGCAAAGGGTTAAAAATAAAAAGTCCAAACTTACCCTACAGTGTGTGCTTTATGCCTACATAGATCCAAGACATCAGCACACAGTAATCGCAGATTATGAGTTGTCTTCATTTGAGCACCTAAAGGTAAATAAGACATACAACAATTAACCTTTGAAAAAACGTATTGCTTTGAATCACAGATATTAATCCTTTGAACTCTGGTGGTATCTTTCATATCAGTTCTATGGCAGCAATTAGAGCCCATATTCATTATTTGGAGGTAGATCAATTAATACTTTCAATGTGCAGCCTTGGAGCTTTCAATAGGAAAGGCGACATTTCATGATAAACTCAAATTACAAGAAATATGCAAAAAGTTGCAACAGCAGGGTTGTAAATTTTGTTGTAGGTTGTTTTTCCTTGTGTATAATAACAAAATGCCTGACCTGTACAAAATAAAAGCTAACTTCCCTGTACAGAATTGTCCAATTCTGATGAAGATAGGGCTATATAATATCTAGAACATTTTAGTGCAATCAGATCCCATCTTCAAGTTCCATTGCCGCATGAATCCACCAAAGTTTTAAAAACAGAGCAAAAGAACTGTTTTCTTTTGTAGAAACTGGTGTAATGGAGGAACTTCCTTCTTGCTGGATTTGGACTACAGGGGAGAAAGGTTTTATGCACCAAGCACTTTTGGACCCTGGTCCAACCAATTCTGCTGATTTTTTTCTTTTGACATTTTAACAGTCTTTCCAGGCCTGTATCCCTGGGGGACTTCCAAATTGTCACAGAGAGATGTGGATAGAGATAAGCATGTTGTGTCGGTGTGGTGGTATGGAAAGAAATTTGATGCATATGGTAATATTTTTAATAAACAGTATAATCGACTGTCAGATAATTAGTTCAATATCACCAACTTTCTGTTAAAAAACTAAGGCTAAACGCTTTTCTATTCATCAGATTTTCTGAATTGTTTGTTTATTGATTAGTGCAAAGATCCTTGTCCTGTTTGGAGCCATTTTGCTCTTTACCCAGCATAATGACCATTTGGGGCAAAAAACACTTGGCAAATTTTATTTTTTTCACTTTTTTCCTTCACAACATTGCTTATGACAACTTATTGGAATGATCTTATCAAGCTTGATCAAGTGAGAAGTTATAAGGCCCCACAAAGTAGATCTTCTGTTTCTCAGGCCATTTATTGTAAAATTGCATACGGGCAGGCATTTTTTATTTTATTTTTTATTTTTCTAATTATTTCTTTGCCATCAAAAGTTCATGTTCTTGATTTGTTTTATGTTTTAACAAGTGTTTGACCACCGAGGTGGTATTAGTCCCCTACGGCGCTTTTGTGACATAAGGTGTTTTTGTCACAGAAGACACTAGAGTATATAAGCATCTTGGATTTTTAAAAAAAAATATTGAGCATGCATAATCCCCTCACAACCCTTCATCCATGTACCATATATGAAAGGTGTAGCTTGAACCATGTTGGAGGGAGGGGTGGTAACATAAAATACAGAAAAAAGCTTAAAAAACACAACAAAAATGGCCACCATTCTGCCATCTTGGATTTTGAAAAATAAATATTGACTGTGCATCATCCCCTCAGAACCATTTATCCACGTACCAAATATGAAAGGTGTAGCTTGAAGCATATTAGAGGGAGAGGTGGTAACATAAAAACAGACAGAAAGACAGACGGACAAATGTTAGATTTTGAAAAAAAAATATTGAGAGTGCATAATCCCCTCACAACCCCTTTATCCATGTACCATTTATGAAAAGTGCAGCTTGAGCCATTTTGGAGTGAGGGGTGGTAACATAAAATAGAGAAAAAAGCTTAAAAAACACAACAAAAATGGCCGCCATGCCACCATCTTGGATTTTGAAGAAAAAATATTGAACGTGCATCATCCCCTCCCAACCCTCTATCCATGTGCCAAATATGCAAAGTGTAGCTTGAACCATGTTGGTGGGAGGGGTGGTAACATGAAAATAGAGAAAAAAAGCTTAAAAAACACAACAAAAATGGCTGCCATTCCGCCATCTTGGATTTCGAAAAAAAAAATTTGAGTGTGCATCATCCCCTCAGAACCATTTATCCATGTACCAAATATGAAAGGTGTAGCTTGAACCATGTTGATGGGAGGGGTGGCAACATGAAAATAGAGAAAAAAAGCTTAAAAAACACAACAAAAATGGCCGCCATTCCCCCATCTTGGATTTTGAAAAAAAAATTTTGAGCTCCCAACCCTCTATCCATGTGCCAAATATGCAAAGTGTAGCTTGAACCATGTTGGTGGGAGGGGTGGTAACATGAAAATAGAGAAAAAAAGCTTAAAAAAGACAACAAAAATGGCCGCCATTCCGCCATCTTGGATTTTGAAAAAAAAAATTTGAGCGTGCATCATCCCCTCAGAACCATTTATCCATGTACCAAATATGAAAGGTGTAGCTTGAACCATGTTGATGGGAGGGGTGGTAACATGAAAATAGAGAAAAAAAAGCTTAAAAACACAACAAAAATGGCCGCCATTCCACCATCTTAGATTTTGGAAAAAAAATTTGGAGCGTGCATCATCCCCTCAGAACCATTTATCCATGTACCAAATATGAAAGGTGTAGCTTGAACCATGTTGATGGGAGGGGTGGTAACATGAAAATAGACAGAAAGACAGACGGACAAATGTTAGATTTTGAAAAAAAATATTGAGAGTGCATAATCCCTTCACAACCCCTTTATCCATGTACCATATATGAAAAGTGCAGCTTGAGCCATTTTGGAGTGAGGGGTGGTAACATAAAATAGAGAAAAAAGCTTAAAAAACACAACAAAAATGGCCGCCATGCCACCATCTTGGATTTTGAAGAAAAAATATTGAACGTGCATCATCCCCTCCCAACCCTCTATCCATGTGCCAAATATGCAAAGTGTAGCTTGAACCATGTTGGTGGGAGGGGTGGTAACATGAAAATAGAGAAAAAAAGCTTAAAAAACACAACAAAAATGGCTGCCATTCCGCCATCTTGGATTTCGAAAAAAAAAATTTGAGTGTGCATCATCCCCTCAGAACCATTTATCCATGTACCAAATATGAAAGGTGTAGCTTGAACCATGTTGATGGGAGGGGTGGCAACATGAAAATAGAGAAAAAAAGCTTAAAAAACACAACAAAAATGGCCGCCATTCCCCCATCTTGGATTTTGAAAAAAAATTTTTGAGCTCCCAACCCTCTATCCATGTGCCAAATATGCAAAGTGTCGCTTGAACCATGTTGGTGGGAGGGGTGGTAACATGAAAATAGAGAAAAAAAGCTTAAAAAAGACAACAAAAATGGCCGCCATTCCACCATCTTGGATTTTGAAAAAAAAAATTTGAGCGTGCATCATCCCCTCAGAACCATTTATCCATGTACCAAATATGAAAGGTGTAGCTTGAACCATGTTGATGGGAGGGGTGGTAACATGAAAATAGAGAAAAAAAAGCTTAAAAACACAACAAAAATGGCCGCCATTCCACCATCTTGGATTTTGAAAAAAAAATTTTGAGCGTGCATCATCCCCTCAGAACCATTTATCCATGTACCAAATATGAAAGGTGTAGCTTGAACCATGTTGATGGGAGGGGTGGTAACATGAAAATAGAGAAAAAAAGTTTAAAAAACACAACAAAAATGGCCGCCATTCCACCATCTTGGACTTTGAAAAAAAAATTTTGAGAGTGCATCATCCCCTCAGAACCATTTATCCATGTACCAAATATGAAAGGTGTAGCTTAAAGCATGTTGGAGGGAGAGGTGGTAACATAAAAAACAGACAGACAGACAGACAGACAGATGGACGGATAGACAGACGGATGGACGGACGGATGGATGGACAGACGGACGGACGGACGGATGGACGGATGGATGGACGGACGGACGGACGGACGGACAGAGTGCAATCCTATAGTCCCCTTACGGTCCCCATAGGGGACTAATAATCTACAGAATGACATGAGTGGTGGTGTATTTCACCCCTTGAGTGCAAGATGGCTTTGCAATGCTAAAATATTGCAAAGCCTTGTTGCAATCAATGAACAAAGTTATCAATTTTATTACCTTGGGTAAAATATCAGACGTGAACCATTCAATTTTTATTTTTTTAAGTTTGCATTGGTTATGAAAAGAGAGCCCGCGTCTGCCAAAAGGACCATGTGGGAGGGCTTGAGAAACAGATTTCAATTTTTTTAGACCTAAGCTATGTTTTTTAGAAAAAAAAATTAAATATTGTAGTTATTCATGAAACTATTTTGCAAGTGTTTTTCTCTAGTCCTGATAGATAGATGTTATGTTAATCTCCAACAAAAACTTTTCATGGAAACTGAGGTGGATTTTCATGGAAATGGTATGGATTTCAGGGAAAGGTTTACACAAAAGAAAATGATGTATGCATCCATGAAAGACACCCAAAGTGAAGTATTCCTCCCACAGGAGATATCACAAAACTGTTCATGCTGCACACATATGTATTACCAAATAACAAATCTTCAAAATATGTAAGCATTTTCATTTTGGAGTTATGCTACTACATGTACTTATTTTCAGCTGGTTCTGTGTCCTGCCTAGCTGCATATTTAACCCCTAGCAGATAGGTGGTGCAACATAATTTTCTCCAATCCCTCTGATTCTGAAACTGGTAAAGTCTTTTTACCCCTAAAACACCGCGGCAGATTACTTTTTCCTATGACAAGTAGCCGTCTTTTATCAGTCCCACTCATGTTGGTCACAACCTTCAACGTAATTCTATCCTTTGCCTTTTTTCCGCAGTAAACCTTTTCCGATTTTTTTGTTAAAGTCCCATCAGGCAAAGCCCTGTAATAAATGGCTGTCTCATCTGCATTATAGATGTCATTCTCATCATATCCTTCTAAAAGTGAGGGAAGAACAGACTCAACCCATTTTTCAGCTGCTTGTTCGTCGGCATCTTTTTTCTTTCCATGTTGTTTTTTATATACAATATTATTTCTTTCTTTCCATCTACTGAGCCATCCATTGGTGGGGATGAAATCATCGTCCTGCAACTCCTTAGCTAAATTAGAGGCTTTTTGAGCTAGAACAGGTCCTGAAAGCAGAATGTCTCTATTTCTAGCCTCCGTAAACCACTTAGAGAGGACAGTTTCAATAGTTGCTGCTTTTCCAGTTCTCTGTCTTTTTCTGTCATAATTGGCATTTGACTCCTACTCTTCTTTTATTTCTTGTCTCTTACCAGATATCCTTAATATCTGAGGCTGTGAACATCCCATTTTTCGAGCAATCTCAGCCTGTGGTGTTTTCTGCTTGAGCAATTTTCCAACTTCTTATTTGTCGGACAATGTGAGGTCGGTTCTTTTACGTTTTGTTGCCATGATGAAAAAATTGAAACTGTCATTCTGTAAGCAGAACTTTCATTTTATACAGAAAAAATCTTTAAACTCATCATACCCAAGTGACTTTGAAAACAATACAGGCGCAATACATAAAAGAAACAAAGACATAACATTATCTACTTTTTTTATTTTCAATAAAACTATTGGTCACACCTATTTGTTCATGATTAGGCAAATGGCGGATAAAAGAACTAGACATTTTTTCATCATTAAAGACTACTCAATGCCTGGGCTTTCTCAAAACATGCTCATTCAAATGCTCATTCAAACATGTATGTTAAGTCTGCACTCATCAATTTCGCACTTTGTGAACTGAGCCATTTTTTTCACCTCCCACTGAAAAACACCACAATGTACACGTGCAAAGAAAACAAAATGTTTGCTTTTTCAATTCCGAGTTTATGCAATGTTTTAACTTGAGGTAAATTCAAATAACCATGATGGATTTTCTTTTTAGTGAAGGATCATTTATTACATGTTCATTCAAATATGATGAGAAATTCTGTGAGATATTTTATTTTAAAAAATCTGTCGCGGTAAGTAAGCAATTTTCAAACATCCCGTACAGTCGAAAGCAAAATGATTATAATTTCATTAAATATAATCACCATAAAACGCCATTGTCTCACTTTTTATTCAATTATCTGTTCTTGGATACATTTTCACCCCAAAATCCACATACAATTAAGTGGGATATCCATTTAGCCGATATACAAATATCCGATCAACTTTGTATTGTCTGAATGGCAAATGGGTCGGGTTTTGGAAATAATATTCATTAACCGAAATATACAATTAAGTGATATACAATTAAGTGGGTTCGACTGTACTGAGTTTCAGCTGGTTCTGTGTCCTGCCTAGCTGCATATTTAACCCCTAGCAGACAGGTGGTGTAACATAATTTTCTCCAATCCCTCTGATTCTTTCTTGTTTAACTACAAATTTAACCAATAATATCTTGTCTGACAGAGCTCACTGAGCTCTGTCAAACAAGGTATAGTTGGTTAAATATCAAACTGCATTATGGGAAATATTTGCTACTGCAAAAGAGGGTTAAACTCTATTCCATTTACAATCATTGGAATCACAACACTACTAAAGTTTCTCAGTCTTGGGCACTAAAATAGCCAAATGACAAACCTAAATATATTGTGAAACTCTCTTCCAAGCGAGGCATCTGAACGTGTCTCTCATCCTCTTCAGCATCAGGTAAAGTATTTGTCATTGCTCTCACACGGTTCCTGAAACATAGTCAAAAAATAATTAGTGTTCTGTCCATCAACGTTCCAACATTTTGAATGCAGTAGTATCTCACTGATATAAAAAAAAAAGATTTTTTTTTACTTATTTCAACATTTTCCATAAACAGAAAACATACATGGTTTATCTTCAATTTGGATGCAAAGATCTCCATGGTTTTGCTTTTCACTGTTGCACTTGGAGTTGTCTCCCTTTATTTGAAAAAAAGCTTAGTTGGTCATTACAATGCAGGCCTGTAGTTATGAGGCAGGTGACTCTCCTAAATCCACATTTTCAGAATTATTCTGAAACAAAAACATCAGGTCTATTTTAATCCTCACAATTTCCAAAAATTCTATTCCGTGTACACCATACCCTGTGAGTTCTGTGGCTTAGCAGTGAGTTCTAGCCAAGTCTCGTCTGCCTGCAGAGGGAGCCAAGATTTAAAGAGAAACCACTACTAAGATAATTTATGTATCTATTGTCTGTTGGACTGCTCCTTGAGTGTATGTTAAAGTACCTGCTTGGAGACCATAAGATTTGTCAAAGATAGATATCAGCCTCTAAATGTAAATATGCCCCAATTGATTATATTTATGAAAGGCCTATGTTACAGAGATTTCAATCATAGTGAAATAATTGCTGAACGATGAGAATCACCACTCCACTGAACCATATTCTTGTAATTTTCAAACAACTTTCATTATCGTTTAATTAGTTGATTTCTGGAAGCCCACTTTTGGAATTTACTCTGAAGTACAGGTACCACAACTTCAAGACTTCATTCATATTCATAGGCAATCTCCCATAAATTGTAACAAGGAATAGACATGCGAACAGGTACCACAACTTAAAGACTTCATATTCAGTGGAAATGCTTTGAATTATCTTTGAAGTGAAATTATTTATTCAGTCAGGATTTGCTTTGCTACAATTTATGGGTGCGTGCCCATAGGCATAAATTTCTCACAGTGCAAATACATGTGAACAGGTAGACTTCAAAGACTTCATATTCAGTAGAAATGATTTATACAGTGGAGTCCACTTAATTGGATATCTCTTAATGAATAACCCTGTTAATTGAATATAATTTTCAAACACCAAACCATTTACCATACCTCTAGTAAAAATTTGACCTACTAATTGAATCTAGGTTAAAGAGTAAACTTATGTTAATTGAATAAAAAATCTTGTAACCTGTCGAGAAATTACCCTGACTTGCCCCAGTTTTCCTTTGTTCATAGACCTATTTGGCCTCAGTACATCCAATACTGGCATTTAATCTATTATATCTTGTTTGACAGAGCTCATGGAGCTCTGGCAAACAAGATATAATTGAATACTTTCTACGTTTATCTCTAGAATACAGGAAAGTAGAATACTGGAAAGAGTCACAGTCCCTGTTAATTGAATACCCCTGTTAATTGAATAATTTTCATTGACAAAGTGGCTATTCAATTAACAGGGTTCCACTGTATTATCTTTGAAGTGATATTATTTATTCAGTAAGGATTTGCCTTGTTACAATTTATGGGTGAGAGCCCACAGGCAATCTCCCATCTAGTGTAACAAGGCAAGGACATTCATATATTCAGTGAGATAAGTATTGTTAACTTCTTATTTATGAAAAAGTAAAGCAGTGGGAAACTATCAGCCACAGCAAAGTAAATATTGCTAATTAATACATCATGAGCAGATTTAATGCAATAGAAATAGTGTTATTATTTTAAGAATCACACTGCAGAATTATACCACATTCATATACTCTCTGTTAACACCATCCCCAGAACAGCGACATACACGCATATTCAGTCACACCAGAGTGGATACAAATAGTGAATAGCAATGAACTGCATAAACTGTGTTCACCACCCCCACACCTAGAACAGATGCCAGCTTGACCCTTCCCAACAGACACATAAGAACAAATTTTGATGGTCAAAACTAATTTAGTACCCAACCAGTTAAGAAACTATCCTGAAGCTTTAGGTAGGCAAAGTTTCATTTTATTGTGTATCTGAACGTAAAATTTCTTGACTCAACCAGCTCTTCCATATAATGGCTGATACAATTTTTCTCATGAATCTGCCGAAAAAATATCAAAACACAAATAAGGCTTAAAGAAAAGTGAAAAATCTGATTCTCAGGGTCTCTCACATGGTCATTTTGGCTGCCGCATGCTCTCTTCTTTTTACCAATGCAAACTTAAAAAAATACAAATTAATTGGTTTATGTCAGATATTTTACCCAAGTTAATAAAATATCCTATCAAGTGCATTCCACTATACTAAGAGTACCATGACTGTAACCAGTTACCAACTTTAATGAAACATTAATCACTTACAAGTAATTAGGAGTACCCGAGGTAGCTTGGGTGTCTTCATGAACTTTCATCACCCATTCTCGGTATTCTCTTTTTTGAGTTTCCTGTTGGTTACTCAGTTCACTAGCCCACTTGCTTTCTATTAGCTGGAATACAATTAAGACAATTTTCTGAGAGTTGAAGTTTACATGTTGAGAATTGCAGAACTGACAATGTCATCGTGTGGTTATGATGTTTTATCATAACACTTTTTCTACCTTGCTTTGAAATTCAATATTTTGATTTAATTTCTCTACACCCGGGATAATTTTTTTGTTTCTTTTGCATACAGTTACTTGAAATCCTTCAATACGCAATTTAAAGCAAAAAAAAAATCTTCTAGTGAACCCCTTCTCACCCCTGACCCTACACTACCCCTCCCTCAGTAGGGTAATATTCTTTTTTTTGCATATAAAATCATGAGATATCCTTCAAAACTCATTTTAAAGAAAACAATAAAAATCACTGAATGGATCCCCTCATCCAACTCCAATGGAACTAAGCACTTTTTTGTGTATAAAAAGACTCAAAATCACTGAAAACAAAACAAGAGGCCTCTCGGCCAATCAACTCTGCCCAGGATCACTGATGTTAGGGGAAGCTAAATACAGGACAACATTCGAAGTGTTAATGCTTGCGACCTTAACATTCATGATATGACAATGGTCAAGGTCATGATACGTTCGGTTACGGGTAATAATTGTGTGTAGTATGAACAAGATCTGTCACATAGATTGAGTTATACAGACCAGACAAGGGTTGTATAATAATGTAAAAGTTTTGCTGTCAGTGACCTTGACCTTAATATGGCCTTACATCAAAGTCGAGACACACCTTTGAGTCATGAGCAATAATTGTACCAACTATGAATAAGATCTGTCAATCATACTAAGTTATATGGACCGGACAAGGGCTGTATAACAATATAAACAATTTGCTGCCTGTGACCCTGACCTTGATGATATGACCTTGGATCAAAGTTGTGACACACCTTTGAGTCATGAACACTAATTGTACAAAGTATAAATAAGATCTGTCAATCATACCAAGTTATATGGACCGGACAAGGGTCGTATAACAATATCCAAGTTTTGCAGTCTGTGACCTTGAGCTTGATGATATGACCTTGGAGCAAAGTCGACTCACCTTTGAGTCATGAGCAATAATTATACCAACTATGAACTAGAAAAGCTGTGAGCACTGCTCACTAAATGATACCACCCACTCCCACCAAGAAACATTTTACAACAGTAAAAGTGTGTTTAATGTGGAGAGCAGAAACACTGACACCAGTGTTTGAAGGTTTCATTGAAATTCATTCACTAGTTTAAATGAGGTCATGGATAGCAAATGTCAACAACCCCTCCCTCCCTCCCTCCCCCCCCCCCCCCCCCACACACACACACGTAAGCTTGAATTCACAAAGTTCATTTTTAAATATGGGAAACCCTAAAAATGAAAATATCTGAAAACAAAACAGGAGGTGCACATCTTTAATATATGTAAAAGAAGGTCTGAAAGTTTAAATGAAAATTTGTTCATTGGTTCAAGAGGAGTTGCGGATAGCAGATCTGTACAGAATGTCAATTGAATTTGACAAAGTTCATTTTTCAATATGGGAAACTGTAAAAAAGAAAATATCTGAAAACAAAATAGGAGGTGCACATCTTCAATGTATGTAAAAGACTAAACGAATATCTGAGAGTTTCAATGAAATCCGTTCACTGGTTTAAGAGGAGTTGCAGATAGCAGATGTGTACCCTCCCCCCCCTCCCCCCAAAGCGTAATACCCCTACAGCATAATGGACGGATGGACATATGTCGGAATATGAAAATATTTGAAAGAAAAATAGGAGGTGCACATCTTCAGTGTATGTAAAAGAATGTCTGAGAGTTCCAATGGTGTTTATTCAATGGTTTAAGAGGAGTAGCAGATAACAGATCTATACCCCTCCCTACTAAAACCTGAATTGACAAAGACCATTTTTGAATATGGGGAACTGTAAATATGAAAATATCTGAAAAGAAAATAGGAGGTGCACATCTGCTATAGATGTGAAAGAATGTCTGAAAGTTTCAATGAAATTTGTTCAATGGTTTAAGAGGAGTTGTGGATAGCAGATCTGTACGGGATGTCAATTAAATTTGACAAAGTTCATTTTTCAATATGGGAAACTGTAAAAAAGAAAATATCTGAAACCTAAGTAGGAGGTGCACATCTTCAATGTATGTAAAAGAATGTCTGAGAGTTTCAATGGAATCCGTCCACTGGTTTAAGAGGAGTTGCGGACAGCAGATGTGTACATCCGTGAAGCATAATGGATGGATGGACGGACGGATGGACATTGAAATATGAAAACATCTGAAAGAAAAATAGGAGGTTCACATCTTCAATGTATGTAAAAGAAGGTCTGCAAGTTCCAATGGAGTTTGTTCAATGATTTGAGAGGAGTAGCGGATAGCAGATCTATATCCCTCCCTACTAAAACATGAATTGACAAAGACCATTTTTGAATATGGGGAACTGTAAATATGAAAATATCTGAAAAGAAAATAGAAGGTGCACATCTGCAATGTATGTAAAAGAACGTCTGAAAGTTTCAATGAAATCTGTTCAATGGTTTAAGAGGAGTTGCGAATAGCAGATCTGTACAGAATGTCAATTGAATTTGACAAAAGTTCATTTTTCAATATGGAAAACTGTAAAAATGAAAATATCTGAAAAGAAAATAGGAGGTGCACATCTTCAATGTATGTAAAAGAATGTCTGAGAGTTTCAGTGAAATCCATTCACTGATTTAGGAGGAGTTGTGGATAGCAGATCTGTACAGAATGTCAATGGAATTTGATAAAGTTCATTTTTCAATATGGGAAACTGTAAAAATGGAAATATCTGAAAAGAAAATAGGAGGTGCACATCTTCAATGTATGAAATAGAAGGTCTGAGAGTTTCAATGAAATCCGTTCACTGGTTTAGAAGGAGTTGAGATAGCAGATGTGTACCCCCCCTAAAGCGTAATGGATGGATGGACATATGGATGGAAGGATGGAGGGATGGACATACGGACAGACAGATGGACGTACGGACGGACCAAGTGATCACTATATACCTACCACTTTCCAAGTGGGTGGTATAATAAGATCTGTCAATCATACCAAGTTATAAGGACCGGACAAGGGCTGTATAACAATATACACGATTTGCTGCCTGTGACCACGACCTTGATGATGTTATCTTGGATCAAAGTTGTGACACACCTTTGAGTCATGAGCAATAATTGTACCAAGTATAAATAAGATCTGTCAATCATACCAAGTTATATGGACCGGAGAATGGCCGATATAACAATATCTAAGTTTTGCTGTCTGTGACCTTGAAGTTGATGATATTGACCTTGGAGCAAAGTCGTGATTCACCTTTGAGTCATGAGCAATAATTGTACCATGTATAAATAAGATATGTCAATCATACCAAATTATATGTACCGGACAAGGGCTGTGTAACAATATCAAAGTTTTGCTGTCTGTGATCTTGACCTTAATGATACCAAGTTATATGTTCCGGACAAGGGCTGTGTAACAATATCAAAGTTTTGCTATCTGTGACCTTAACCTTAATGATATGACCTTGGATCAAAGTCACTACACACCATTAAGCCATGAGCAAAAATTGTTCCAAGTATGAAGAAGATCTGCCAAAAAGATCAAATTATATAGACCAGACAAAAATGATAGTAAAACATCAAAGTTTTCTTGACCTGATTTATGGGGCCAGTGAGGGAACATACCTCATTATGACTGATGACACACTGTCTAGTGACAATACATACGGTTAAAAGTTTTGTTAAAAAATATTCAGTGGTTAAGAAATTATGACTTGGACACACAAAATGTTGACAATGAACGTCTGGACGGACAGATGGATGATGGACAGGTTAGCATTAAACGCTCCAATGACATTTTGTCAGGCGAAGCTAAAAAGAACCCCCCCCCCTCCCCCACCTCCATCCACCCACTCCATGCAGTCAGTTGGGTGCAGACAGCAACACTAAAAACATGCGAGGGTATGTCATGCTGAACATCCACATATCATTTCCTGATCATATAAATGATGGTTTTGGAATAAGTATGCAAAGTATGCAAAATGTTTGTATGGATGGATGGATGGATGGATGATGCATGGATGGATGAACAAATGATCTAACTTGACCAAGGGCCATCCACACCTCTTGTAAAAATAGTTGGATGAAATCTGTTGCTGGTGCATATCCTTTCACCCATGCAGCTGCATCACCATATCAAGGGAGATTCATATACAACAGATGGCTTTGGAATAACAATGCAAAATGTGTGTATGTGTGTATAGATGTGTATAGATGGATGAAGAAATGGAAGAACTTATTTGATATTTTTAAGAATATAAAAAAGTTATAACTTCTTTTTTTCTGTACCACTGATTTTGAGCTTGAATGACAATGTATTATAATGTACTTGTCCACAAGTGATTTTAAAAGTTTACCAAAAAATATTCTCTACTAAAGAGCAGGAAAAGACATTTCAAAATCCGAATAAGGGAACATTTTTCGGATATATCACATAAAAGGGATACTCCGGTGGCTTTCCACTTCAATCAACCGGACCACAATATCCGTGATGTTACATATCGGATTATTCAGGTACTCCCTACCGATCCCGAGGCACTACACAGCCACACGAAAAGACGTGCTGCTGAAATTAAGTGGATTTTTACACTTAGAACGCTAATACCACTCGGACTGAACAGAAAGGATTTCTAGTATTCTAGAAATTTATTTATTGATTTTAAAAGTTTACCCTGAGGCCTGAAAAAGATATAGAGAGTAATCGCTTGACTGGATTTGTTATGTGAAATAATTCATGAGAGGTGAGGGACATTGTACAAACACAAGTGCGCGAATGTGTATGAGTGTTTTACAATATAGTCCCTCGCCTTCAATAAATTATTTCACGTAACCAGTCGAGTCAAGCGATTACTCTGTTTATTATTTTTCATTATTAATGATAATTATATTATTTAACCCTTTGCATAACGTAACGGCCAAAACCGACTAGCGCTATTCTCAAAAATCGCAATTAATTTTCATTATTTTTTCATTTTTTGTCTCTAAAATATAGGTTATGACACCTCATTGGAACGAGCTCGTTCTAATGAGGGGTCATAACCTATGTTTTTGAGACAAAAAATGAATATAATAGTTATTCAAGAATGTTTTTTGCAAGTGTCGTCTGTTTTTTATGTTAGGTAAAGGGTTAAAAAAAAACAAAACAATGAAGTCCCCATTACACCCATGGCAAAGCGTCTTTGTTTGCACACACGGATACATGTCACAATTGTTGATTGCATAATTCACTTGTGAAGTTATTGTTTATAATCAAACCCAGAAATCCCAGTAAATCCCACTTTGAAAAGTAATAAAATGCATTATTCATTTACTTCTTATTTATGAACATAAATTCACAAATATAGTTTCTACTTAGTTATAGTTTTGAGTAGTTAGGGTATATTTGAACATTATACAACAATCTCATTCGGAAACTCAGCATTAAAAGTGTTGAACAATGTTGTAACTCATTTACATGATCCCCCTCCCCCCCCCTCCCCCACACGCTCCCACAATCTCAATAAAAAAGTTGCCAGTTCCAAATGGCTTTTGAAGAAGTTTTAACTGAAAATATCAAAATGCAGAGCTATGTATGATGTCTTTAATTCGCCTCAAGCCCTCTTTTCCTTTTAAAAATAAGTAAGTTATTCAACATTCTGGTATTTTTCACTCTCTGTATTCTTCAAGAAATACAACTACCCATTATTTCCTCTTTCAGAATATTAATTCCTGAAGTGTTTTTATCTCTTTTCAAAATTTTAAGCCAAACTAAGTAAACTTAAAAATGAATATTTGTTTTAAGAGTTTCAGAAAACATTTTTTACATAAATTTGAGTTTGAGATTTTTTTTTCTCACTATGCTACACAGAATTTAAAACTTAAATAGATATTTCCATAAAAATACTAAAATTCAGAATATAAGGCCAAAAAAAGAGGTTTTGGTTCTCAGGAAATCACACACTGAAAATGACCCCCACCCACGAATGTTTTTATTGGCTTGCAATGTCTTCCAATATTAGTAGAAAATCATGAGACTTTAAAATTTTATCTTTTTTGATTGTTTCATATTTTTGCATGTGTTTGCAACAAGTCCTGATTAAAATACAACGTCAATTTATTATGTTTGTTTTGTGAACATCCAGTTTCCTCTGTTCTGCAGAAAATAACTCAAATATAATTTGGATGGTATTTATTTTTTTTTAAAAAAGTGTATAAATATAACTGAACACAAGCATATTTCATATTTCATAATTGACAAACAAAACAAACATGGGGGTCACATTCAGTTAGACATGGTTCATCAACACTACAAAGGAATGAAGTCATGAAAGGCACATTTAATGGAAAAACACTAAGGAATGGATATGAACAAACCTGAACCTAACATGCCCCCAATGACCCCCCCCCCCCCTCCCACCCCCAACCCCCCTCACCCGTAGAGAGCTCAAATATTAAGCCAGGGACTCAAATTGAACAAACTTGAATCTGATCCCCATTGAGATGTTATATACCAAATATGAAAGAATTCTAACTGGTGGATCTGAGAATGTTTTTAAAGAAATGTCCTCACATTGCACTAAGTTAAACTTTGGGCTCAAATAGGGAGCCAAAATATTAACCCAGGGACCCGATTTAAACAAACTTGAATTTGACCCACCTAGAGATGTTGTTGTATATCAAACATGAAAAGATTCTGATTTGTGGATCTGCAGAAGAAGATTTTAAAAGAAATTCCCTCATATTGCACTAAGTTAAAATTCAGGCCCTCACAGGTAGCCCCAATTAATAACCCAGGGGCTCAATTTGAACAAATTGGAATCTGACCCTCCTAGAGATGTTGTATACTAACTATGAAAGGATTCTGACTAGTGGATCTGAAGAAGAAGATTTTTAAAGAAATTTCTTCATATTGCAAAAGTTAAAATTTGGGCTCACACAGGGAGCCCAAATATCAATCCAGGGATCTGATTTCAACAAACTTGAATCTGACCCCTCTAGAGATGCTGTATACAAAATATCAGATGATTCTAATTGATGATTCTGGAGAAGATTTTTAAAGAAATTTCCTTATATTGCACTAAGTTAAAATTCATCATGCATTCATTAAAACTTCGTCCAGAAAAGCTGGTGGTTGGAGCTTGCCGACTACTTAATAGAATAAATTTAAACTTTTCATTGATTGAAATATTGAGCTTAAACATTTTTGTTGAGTGGTGGTCAGGTTACAACCTACTAAAATGAAAGTGTCAATGACACTGTAGCTTAACTTGTGTGTTGTGTTTGATGAAAAGGATAATGTTCAATGTTTATGAAAGGATTATGAAATAAGACAAGAATTGTGATAATTGGGAATATGTTCATTTCTGTTCCCTGTATGCTATGTTTTTTATAAAAAATAATATGAGGTGTACACTGAACTAAAGAGCTGAGGGGTGGGTTAATATGACCTCACAGTTAATGTATATGGCCCTCACAGTTAACATATATCAACGAAAGTTACCAAGTTACAGTGAAATTATTCCAAAACGAGTCATCCTATCAAGTTACACTGAAATCCCTTCATAAATATGGCCTGTAGACTGTACTAAAGGTTTTTGGACTTCCTGTAGCCATCAGTTTCCCAATTGCATCCAAAGGGGACGTTCTCATCTAGACATTATATGAAGTCAACCTACCAATTTACAAAGAAATCCCTTCATAAATATGACCTGTAGACTGTGCTAAAGATTTTTGGGCTTTGGGCTCGGGCAGCCATCATGGCTGAATGATTGCAACCAAAAGGGAACATTCTCATCTGGGCATCATCTGGAGTGATCCTACAAAGTTACAATGAAATCCCTTCATAAATATGACCTGTAGACTGTGCTCAAGGTTTTTGGGCTTCGGGCCCCTGAAGCTGTCACAGTTGACCAATCACGACCAAAAGGGGATGTCATCATCTAGACATTATACGGAGTCAAACTAACAGGTTACAATGAAATCCTTCTATAAATATGACCTATAGGCTATGCTAAAGGTTTTGGGGTTTTGGGCTCGGGCAGCCATCAAGGCTAAATGATCGCGACCAAAAGGGGACGTTATCATCTAGACATTATTTGGAGTCATCCTACCAAGGTACAATGAAATCCCTTCAAACATATCACCTGTAGGCTGTGCTAAAGGTTTTCGGGCTTCAGGCCCCTGTTGCCGTCACATTTGCCTAATGGTGTCCCAAAGGTTTTGGGTTTGGGCAGCCATCAAGGCTGAATGATCGCGATCAAATGGGGACGTTCTCATCTAGACATTATATGAAGTCAACCTACCAAGTTGCAATGAAATCCCTTCATAAATATGACCTGTAGACTGTGCTCAAGATTTTTGGGCCAATCACGACCAAAAGGGGATGTCATCATCTAGGCATTATATGGAGTCAACCTAACAAGTTACAATGAAATCCTTCCATAAATACGACCTATAGACTATGCTAAAGGTCTTTGGGCACAGGCAGCCATAAAGTCTGAATGATCACGACAAAAAGGGGATGTTCTCATCTAGACATTATTTGGAGTCATCCTACCAAGCTACAATGAAATCACTTCATAATTGTGACCTGTAGACTGTTCTAAAGGTTTTTGGGCTACGGGCTTCGGGCTCCTGTAGCCATCACAGTTGCCCAATCGTGTCCAAAAGGAGACATTCTCATCTAGACATTATATGAAGTCAACCTACCAAGTTACAATAAAATCCCTTCATAAATATGACCTGTAGACTGTGCTAAAGGTTTTCGGGCTTTGGGCTTGGACAGCTATCATGGTTGAATGATCACAACCAAAGGGGACAATCTCATCTGGGCATCATCTGGAGTGATCCTACAAAGTTACACTGAAATCCCTTTATAAATATGACCTGTAGACTGTGCTCAAGGTTTTAGGGCTTCAGGCACCTGTAGCCATCACAGTTGACCAATCACGATCAAGAGGGGATGTCATCATTTAGGCAATATATGGAGTCAACCTAACAGGTTACAATGAAATCCTTCCATGAATATGACCTTTTGCCTATGCTAAAGGTTTTTGGGCTCGGGCACCCATCAAGGCTGAATGATCACGATCAAAATGGGATGTTCTCATCTAGACATTATTTGGAGTCATCCTGCCAAGTTACAATAAAATCCCTTCACAAATATGACCTGTAGACTGTGCTAAAGGTTTTCGGGCTTCGGGCCCCTGTAGCCGTCACAGTTGCCCAATCAGAACCAAAAGAGGACTTTCTCATCTAGACATTATATGAAGTCAACCCACCTAGTTACAATGAAAATCCTCAATAAATATGACCTGTAGACTATGCTAAAGGTTTTCGGGTTTTGGGCTTGGCCAGTCGTCACGGCTGGCAGATCATGTCCAAATGGGGAAATTCTCATCTAGAATCATAAGGAGTCATCCTACCAAGTTACAATGAAATTCCTCCATATTAAACATGACCTGCAGACTGTGCTAAAAGTCTTTGGGTTTCGGGCAGCCATCACGGTTGACAGATCATGCCCAAAAGGGGACGTTCTCATCTAGGCATTATACAGAGGCATCCTACCAAGTTACAATGAAATCCCTTCATAAATACGACCTGTAGACTGTGCTAATGGCTTCCAGGTTTTGGGCTCAGGCAGCCATACCAGTTAACTGATCGCGACCAGAAGGGGATGTTCTCATCTAGACATGACCCCAAACCTGCATATGAAATTTTGTGAAGATAAGACAAGAACTGCGGGGTGTAGCCCATGTTAAAGGAAAATGTGAACTGACTCACAGCCTAACAGACTAACAGACTTCCGCACGCGTGATGGCAATAGCTTATCTTGACTTTGTCAAGTTAAGCTAACAAGCATTATTTATTCTACTTTATATTTTCTTTTCCCACAATCTTTATCTTCTTCTCTTGGAAACTTAAACTTTGTATTATAAGGATGTTAAAATGTTCACCTATGTATGTCATTCTTCTGCATTTTTGTTTATATTGTTACTGCATGAAACAGGAGAGGAACGAAGATAAGTTGCTATAACTTGTGTTCCAATCCTTTTTGTCAGCTATCATCAACGACAAATAAAATATGTTTAAACTAAACTAAACTAAGTTCAAATTTAGGCTCCCATAGGTAGCTCAAATTAATAACCCAGGGGTTCAATTTGAACAGACTTGAATCTGACCCTCCTAAAGATGTTGTATACCAAATCTGAAAGGACTGGTGGATCTGAAAAATAAGATTTTTAAAGAAATTTCCTTATATTGCACAAAGTAAAAATTTGGGCTCCCATAGGGAGTTACCCAGGTAATCAATTTGAACAAATCTGAAACTGACCCACCTCAAGATGTTGTATACCAAATATGAAAGGATTCTGACTGGTGAATCTAAAGAAGATTTTTAAAGAAATTTCCTCATACTGCACTAAGTTAAAATTCAGGCTCTCACAGACCAATAGATGTTTTATATCAAACATGAAAGGATTCTCACTGGTGGATCCGAAGAAGAAGATTATTAAAGAAATTTCTTCAAATTGCACCAAGTTAAACTTTGGGCTCCAATAGAGAGCCCAAATACTAACTCAGGGACCTGATTTGAACAAATTTGAATCTGACCCCCCCCCACCCCAGCCCCCACCCCCCACCCCTAGAGATGTTGTATACCAAATATGAATGCATTCTGACTGGTGTATTTGAAGAAGATTTTTAAAGAAATTTCCTCATATTTCACTAAGTTAAAATTTGAGATACTACAGGGAGCCCACTTATTAACCCAGGGACTCGATTTGAACAAACTTGAATCTGACCCCCGTAGAGATGTTATATACCAAATATCAAAAAATTCTAATTGATGGTTCTGGAGAAGAAGATTTTTTTAATTTTGGAAAACAATTTATGGGTACTATCAGAGTAATGCCCCTTGTGGTCCCCCCTGTGGGCATGACAACTTTATTTGAACAAACTTGAATTGACATATGATAAGGAACATGCACATCAAATTTGGTTCAATTTGGCCTTGTGGTTTTTGAGAAGTCGATAATGCAAAGTCCATGACAGACGGACAATGGACGGACGACGGACAAAAAGTGATCACTTAAGGTCCCCTTGACTTTCAGTCAAGTGAGTTAATAAAGCTTCCTTCTTCATTGATTTGAAAAATTAAATGCCTGAGAACAAAATGTATTGTTTACCTTATTGTTTAGCCTAACTGCAACTCACATGCTGTCCAGAATTTACATTTGATTTAAGGGTAAATAAAAGTGACTTTCTTCTCCAATATATGTAATGCCTTTTTGTAAAATTACCTGTGTATTTTCAAAGTGTCTTTGAGCAAGCATATTGATTTGATCATCTGTATAGGTAATTCCGACATTCTGAACTGCAGTTTCCATTTCTTCTCTTTGCCTTAAATAAAATAAGAAAACTAAAGCTTAGTCACACATAATAAGCTGAGGTATAAAGTGGCACCCTGTTAGTTGAATAGCCACTTCACCCATGAAAAACACTCAATTAACGGGAATATTCAAATTAAAAGGAATATAAGTTTTCTACATTCTACTGTTAATATGGATATTTTATTCTATTAAATCTTGTTTGATGAAGCTCTGACAAATGAGATACAATAGAATTAATGCCTGTATTATAGATGTACTGAGGCCAAACAGATCTATAAACCTAGGGATGGTAGTGGTTGTCAAGAGTGATTCCGTGATATATAGAGATAAACTTAGCATTTATTCTATTTTATCTTACAATCAACATGTATTTGTCTGTATCAGACATGTTAACCTCCAGAATAATTTTTCAGGGAACCTGAGGGTGATTTTCAGGGAAATGGGATGGATTTCAGGGAAAAGTTCGCGTGGGGACAAAATAAAAGAAAAAACTTGTGAATTTTCAGCTCATGGACCACTATTACCACCAGGTTATATTCAGAACTAGTTGTCAACTATGCTGATGCATTTATGCTATGTTAAAAGTTAAAAAATCATAAAATAACTGTTGATTTGACCCCCCCCCCCCCCCAGGATCCTCTTCTTCATGAGCCCCCACCCCCTCCCCACCACCACCCACCCACACTGTCCCACAGAGCACCTCCACCTATGTTTTGCTCTTATCAAAGTCTACTTAGCTAATAATTCCCCAAGTCTGGAAATGTTAACAGGAAAAGATGTCCTAATGTTCAGTTACTTCAAGAACATTAGTACTTAGAAAGTATCTTTATCAAACTTCATGCATGTGGAACGTTTGTGCCCTACACAAAACTTTTCTTTTCATCATTGAAGCATTTTTTTTTAATTCCATTCGAAATTTTCTGGGTACAGATGGCCAACAGTTAACAGTTCTGTAGTCAGCACAACAGAATAAATGTAGTGTTAGAAAATAAGTCCATTGTGTTTAAATAATCAGTTATAGTTTTTCAGCATCCTAAGCAACTTTAACCTACTTTTAAACTGTGCTAAATAGTTGATGTTTACGTTTTGATTTTGGAAAAGGGATGAGAATTAAAGCTATTCTGGGAAGGAATAAATAAATATATATTATTTAATTCCTTTTCATATATTTTAATTTCCAAAAACTGCATTTAAATGAAGGTGGAGTTTTCAATTTTTTGAAAGTAAGTCACCTATTTTCACTTCGACACTCGCACATTGATCACGAATCTCCGAAGAAAAAACCCAGAAAAAAACATGAACACAGCTGAAATATATATCATAAAATACCCTTTTCTTAAAAAAATTTAACTTAAATCCATATTTTACTGCTTCGTGAGTTCTTACCAGAGTTTGAAATGCATGTGATTTGATTCTGAACATTTTTCATAAGTTACAATGGGAACGAAATATTTGACTGTTGTTTTCCGGGATTTTTGGTCCAAAACTGATTCCCGTCCAAGAGGCCGGGAACTACACTGAAATTCCGGGATTTTCCCGGGCATTCCGGGAGAGTTAACATGTCTGGTCTGTATTAACTCTGCAACTGTTGTGTATCCGACCCCCTGATACAGATGTTTGTATCAGGGGGTCGGATACAAGCACGTTCTCTTCACGTGAGTTCCATTTTTTTTCTTTTTGTTCATCCATACGAATAAATAGTTTGTTATATATTCATCTACATTCTGAACTTATCCACAATATATTGTAGGATAAAATGATTATTATCATTATGTGGATGTACAAAATATGTATCCGAGTCTCGCTCCGGGTTCTAAGGGTAGATCATGACTCGTCTTCGGCTCGTTGTGATCTGCCCTTAGAACCCGGAGCTTGTCTTGGATACATGTTTTGTACATCCACATAATGGTAATAATCTCTATATATCTTGTTTGACAGAGCTCATTTAATAGATTAAATGGCTGTATTGGATGTATTGAGTTCAACTATAGTAGAACCTGTCTTGAGAGACTGCCCTTTTTGCCAGACAAAAGTGGTCTCTCATGACAGGTGGTCTCCCATTACAGGTCAATTACAGAGAAAAACAACCAATCCATACAATGTGACCATGGCCTCTCAAGACAGGTGGTCTTTCAACAAAGTGGTCTCTCAAGACAGGTATTACTGTGGGTCTATAAAAACGGTATTGGGTGATTGTCAGGATAATTTCTCGACATATTACAAGATTTTTTATTCATTTAACAGGACTTAAAACCAATTTGCAATTAGCAAGTAAAATTTTATCTGAAGGCATAGTAAATGGTTTGCTGTTTGGAAATTATATTCACTTTATAAAAGGGTTATTCATCTAAGAGATGTGCAATTAGGAGGGATCCACTGTACTTTATAATAGAAATAGAATGTCATCAATTCGTTGCTGATTGATGCTGAGAAGGAAAGAAATCTTTAATTGGTCATTTCAAAACTGAGGATTTTGTAAAGTATATTTAACCCTTTACCTAACATGAAAAGCAGACGACACATGCAAAAAAAATTCTTGAATAACTAATTTTTTTCATTTTTTGTCTCAAAAACATAGGTTATGACCCCTCATTGGAACGAGCTGGACGAGCTCGTTCCAATGAGGGGTCATAACCTATGTTTTTGAGACAAAAAATGAAATAATAATGAAAATTAATTGGTGATTTGTAAGAATAGCGCTGGCCGGTTTTGGCCGTTACGTTGGGTAAAGGGTTAAAGAGTACTATTCAGCAGTTTCCACTTTACAGAATAATGGATGAAGAACCTGCCGTTAATCATGATTAGAAGGTTTTGAACTCTGTAACTAATTTCTTTTTGTGTTATTGGTGGGGAGTAAACAGAAGAGTGTGTTACCTGTGGAAAGTAAACACATTAGCATGCAAATTAGTTGATTTTGGTGGTGTGGGTTAGCATGGTGGAGGGGGGAGAATACCATATCTTTGAAACAAATTCTACATATTATTTACTCTACATATAGGTTATCAAGTAAATCTCTATTATTTGAAAAAAATATTTATCTGATAACCATAGACTATAATGCCTGTTGTATATACTTGAAAAATATACAACAGGTGTTGCATATAATTATAATTTATGCGAACGACCTTTGACATCATTCAATTCCATTTTCATTCATTCATAATCTTCATAATGCAGGTTTGAATTCTTCATTGAATGAGTAAGTGATATTTTATCGAAATAATATGTAATATTTCCTATGAGTATAAACATGTAAACTTTATGTTTATTTAGCTGAAATAAAGAAATAATCCCAAACTACTTCGTTCAAAATCTTATGTAATCTACATACGGTTTTGAACGAAGTAGTTTGTAATTCCTAGAGTGTCAATAATGTATATGGCACTATTTATAGTTATGGCTACGTCCACGATCAAAGTACTGCCCTAATTACCAGTTCATCTACCTGAAAAAAAAATGTTTCAAACAAATTGTAAAGAAAACAAAAGTGGACCATAATTAATGGAAATTGGAAGCTTCTCGATTGAATACACATTATTCCAACATACTATCTGAACACGGCAGAAAATCAATGCACCCTTCAGCGTAAAGTTCGATTGCTTTGACAATAACATCACCAATTTAGCAGACAAAGTGTCATAATTCACCACCCCAACAGCAGCAGCAAGCACCCTTAAACATTATAAATCACGAAGAAATGACAATGCCAACGAAAAATGTTCAACAATTATTCTACGAAGCAACATTAAATGTACAAAATATGAAGTTGAACATATACATTTACCTGTTCACAGAAAATTCTACAATGACACCACCAAGAAAATGTAAATTCCAGAGAGTTATTCAAATATTGTCTGATTCTGAATGAAAACGTTACAAGACAATCCACTTTTCACTGACTTCACGCAAATATAACATGTTAACTTTTTGTTTCAGTGTAGTGACAAATTCTTGAAAGTATGAATCAATCACCGTCATCAATTTTGTGGTATAACGGGTGCAACTCTGTTTGTCTCATTCCATTTGCTTTGTCTCATTTTCTACGGAGGTCCATGGGAATCAGGATAAAAGTGAATATAAGCCTCAAGGAGTGAAACTGCTGTTTATTATCAGATAAAAACAATATACAAAAAGTGTTTTTTTTTTATATCTGGTTTATACAACTCGTTGAAATATAGTTAATATTTTCTCGTCAGAGTCTCGAAAATATTAACTACTAGCGGCATTGCATGGGAGAAGATGGTTATATCAGATCGGTTGAGAAGCTGAGGAATATATCAAGGTCACCAGTTTGAAGGTCAGGGTCACAACGCACGGACACCCCAATAAAGTCAAAATGATCGATGGGTCAATATACCCGCAAATGAAATTTTAGCCCGATCGGCCAAGCCGTTTTCGAAATAAAAGGTCAAGGTCATCAATTTCAAGGACGAATTACCCCCGTGTACAAAATTTGAGATCTATCGGTCGAGAAATGGAGGAATTCACCCAGAACAAAGATAGAGAGATAGATACAGACATTCACATTTATATATTAGACTAGCAGGTGAATACCCTGCGTTGCATGGGAGAAGATGGTTATATCAATATATACTCAGATATGATCGGCTCAGCCATTTTCGAAATAGAAGGTCAAGGTAACCAATTTCAAGGTCAAGGTCACCCCGCACGGGCATCCCGATTAAGTCAAAATGATCGATGGGTCAATATACCCATCCATATGAAATTTTAGCCCAATTGGCCCAGCCGTTTTTGAAATAAAAGGTCAAGGTCACCAATTTCAAGGTCAAGGTCACCCCACATGGGCACCCCAATAAAGTCAGAATGATCGATGGGTCAATATACCCACACATATGAAATTTTAGCCCTATCAGCCAAGCCGTTTTCGAAATAAAAGGTCAAGGTCATCAATTTCAAGGTCAAGGTCACCCTGATAAAGTCAAAATGATTGATGGGTCAATATACCAGAATATATGAAATTTTAGCCCGATCGGCCAAGCCGTTTTTGAAATAAAAGGTAAAGGTCATAAATTTCAAGGTCAAGGTCACCCAGCACGGGCACGGCACCCATCCCATGTTTCTCGCAGGGATGAATTACCCCCGTGTAGAAAATTTAAGATCGATCAGCCAAGAAATGGAGGAGTTCACCCGGAACAAAGATAGAGAGAGAGATACAGACATTTGCATTTATATATTTCAACTCTTTGTATAAACCAGATATAAAAAAAAAAACTATATGTATATTGTCTATGTACACTGTGATTTGTAGAAATGTTATGTGGACATTCTCACATTATTCCCTGGTTTCTGAGACCACTTTAACTGGTAGAGTGCTAGATTTTTTTTACAAAAATTTGTTCACATGCCTTTGCCTTGTGCTAATAGGCACACTCCCATAAATTGCAACAAGGCAAAATCAGATGAAACTAGAACTATCACTGAAGGTGATAAATACCCCCACTTCCGGCTTACTATCCAATTCAAAAAATGTAGGGGATATCCAAACTAATGTTGATATTTTCGGAAAATGGTATTGGATACGCGTGATTGGACACATCAGTATGTTACCAAGTTTAGTGTGGATCATGAATGTCCCAAAAACTTCGTGCAGGTTTTTCGCACGAGTGCCTCATTAATGTCTGTGGGGTATTTTTGAAATTTTCATTTGTACTGGACAGCCTTTTTCAGAGGTCTCATCGTTTTTTTCTTGGTATAAACTTGTTCATCTGAATAGTTTCTGGTCGAAACGTAACTTTTGAGGTATGCGACGACTGACACGTGATGAACGTTTATGTGCCATTAGCATGCTGGAAGCTGGCAACAGACAGACTGCAGTGGCTCAAATTCGCAACGTCTCTCAATCGGTGATTAGCAGGTTGTGGGCATGCTACCATCAGACAGGCAATGTTGATGACAGACGTCAATCAGGTCATCCAAGGGTGACCACTGCTAACCAGGATCTTTTCATCCAAACCACAGCATTTTATTTATTTATTTATTTTATTGGTGTTTAAGGTCATATACTAATGCACAATGGCTAATCATGACTGTAACCACAACCATGCTCGACGCCCTAGAATAATTCCATGTTTGACTGAATATCACATCATAGCAAGGCGTAATTGGTGTGGAACACGACAGGGCTGGGACAATCATCAGTGGAGCAACGCCATGTTTTCTGATGAATCAAGGTTCACTCTCAATTTCCATAACAGACGAAACAGAATGTGGCGGCGGCAGAACCAATGATACCATGATGTAACCGTTAGGTAGCACGATCGTTTTGGTGGTGGATCAGTTATGGTGTGGGGAGGCATAACCATGACAAGCAGAACAGCATTACATGTCATGCATGGGCGTGTCACACGGCAGTACTACAACATGTTAGCAGCTCATGTGGTGCCATTTGCACAACGTCACAGCCATCGATTCATTTTTTTGACAATGCAAGAGCACACAGGGCCTGTGTTGCAACAGAGTTCCTCCAGGAGCAGAACATCACTACACTGCCTTGGCCACTACTAAGTCCAGACCTTTCACCAATCGAGCATGTCTGGGATATGCTTGGCAGGTGCCTATGACAATGCGAACAGGCCCCTAGCCCCTAGCAATGCCCAGGAACTTGCTGCTGCACTGCAGGAAGAATGGAATAACATCAGTCAAGCTGATATTGGACGTTTGGTGAGGAGTAAGCCACACGCTTGTCTCACAAATCGAGGAGGATTTACAAGGTATTGAGGTCTTGAACTGAATGTAGTAAATTCTCTAACTGACCATCCATGTCTTCTACAGCTCAGTGCGTGGAATGTGTGCTTGTCGGATGCCCAACTATCGCTGAAATCATTCACAAGATGTCACAGTGCAATGCCTCAACTATCTTTTTGATGAAAATATAGATATATTTCTTCATATATCTCACTTTTATCAAATATCCCCTACTTTTTTTTAATAGTATAGAATGCACCTCTGAATGTTGAGATTGAAAAACCAATAATAAATCCAAGTTCATGGGATATATAAAACATTTGGGAATATGCGTATGCCCACACATTAATCATAATGTTTAAGAAGTTTGGTCAAAATTGGTTCATTAATGAAGGAGGTGTTAAACACACAAAAATCTCATGAACAATTCTATATTAAATCTTCTAAGTTGAAGGGGAGATAACCTCATAAAAATCACCACTGATGGAAAATTTGGAAGTATAAATTTTATAGTAAATTTCCTTTCTTATTATACGTACCGAAATTGTTTACTACAGGCTTGCACTACAGTGGAAGAACCTAACTCGGATAAAATACTCTCTATTTTAATCTTTCCCAATATTTGGGAAAGAAAAGTGGTGTAAAAACACCACGAAAAAATAAGCCAAAACTGGGTCGAGCACCATCGGCGACACTCAGTATGGGATGCTCTTCCATAGTACAAATCCACGACTTCCGTAAAACGGTGCGCAATGCGTCAATTCGTCATTCTTTTGATTCCGAACAACACAGGAGTTACGTGATCAGCAGGGAGAAAGGATTCTTAACCGAATAAGAAGACGGGAGGGCCTCCATGTAAACAAAGGTAGATATAATAAGAAAGGAAATTTATTATAAAATTTATACTTCTTATCAACCTACCTCAATTGTTTACTACAGGCTGAATAGACAAAAGGCTGGAGGGAATCACATAACCAACCCACACATAACTCAATAGCACTGGGACCATGGACAGAGGAAGAGATCCCTAGGCCTATCAAACCATAGCATCACAAACATTAGAAAAGACAATGAAAGATGAGGCGTATGGTGAAGTGCGACGCACAGACAGAAAGGGCAGTAACAGCACAAAGCTGGAACTGACCCTGAAAAGAGCTGAAAGGCTGGGATAGACAACAGCCTGAGCCGAAGAAAGAGGGCCCCAAGGTTCTCTGTCGGCTCCTGCAACTGTCGCAGATAAAAGGAGAATGTAGCATTTCTCCAGAAGGCTGCCAGAATAGCATCTGTCATCCGACAACATGACAGAGTTATTAAAAGAGGAAGACAATGCACGCACCTCGTGGCAGAAAAAACAATTGGTAATACAATCACCAGTAGCTAGACGAGCGGAAGCTGCACGAATAGCAAGACAAATCCATCAAGAAATGGATGCAGGAGAGATCTGGCATGTGAGGGAATGCATATTCATCCAGGATAAAGGCATGAATGCCCCCCCCCACCCCCAAGCAGAGCAGCACCCAAGAAAGTGACCATCTTGGAGGAAACTGCAAAGTCCTAGGCCTTTTCAAGGAAAAGAGCTGAACAAGCTTGGAGAGACAAGGATGAGTGTTGAAACAATGCGGTATCACATATGAAAAAAATGTCTCCGAAGCATGGACATGTACCCATTGCTGGAGACCCCCAGAAACAAACATATACCAGAAACTCCGCAACCGGCGTGATCGGAGGAGTGACAGAAGCAACAGAGTGATCGCACAACATCGACAGAAGAACCTTCCACTCAGCCACAGAGGCTAAACCAGTGGAGTGAGTGCCTCCTTGAAGAAGAAAAGCAACTCCACTGCGTGTCTCGAAAAACCACTATGGAGGAGACAGGACCCACATGTGTGAAGGCACAATGAAGTCAGGTCAACTTGAAACCTTCTCGGGTGACTTTGGCAAAGAAAGTCGCGAGGTAGAGGGAGACATGCCGGAACCGCTGCTAACAGAGAGCAGAGCAGATTGATCCACACCCACCGAGGCGACGGGTGTGATCGAAAGGATTCGACGACTGCAGGATCATATCTGGGCGAGAACCTGAGGCAGAATCGGAACCGGTAGGAAGGCGTAGCCGACAAGACCATCCCAAAGGAGGGCCAGAGCGTCCACGGCGAAAGCCAGAGCATCTGGACACGGGGACACAAAAGTGTCCACCGGATGGTTCCAATGAGTCGCAAGAGATCGATGGAACCCGCCATGTGGAGCATTCACCTGGTGGAAATGACCGTGCCCCGACGGGACAGGGAGTCGGCTAGGACATTCAGACGACCGGGAATGTGACGAACAGCCACCACGGCATGGACATCCTGAGTGAGCAGTAGAAGATTCCCGAGCCAATTCGTACATTGGAACAGAGTGCGTGCCGCCCTGGTTCCGAATGTAAGCAACCACCGTCAAATGGTCGGACAACAGAAGGACCTGGCGATTCGACAGGTGAGGGATCCACTGCCTGAAACTCAGAAGAAGAGCAAGAAGCTCCTTCTGGTTGATATGTAGAGCTGCATGATCCTGGTCCCACATCCCGTGAATGGAAAGACCTAGAGGATCCAACGTCGCACCCCATCTGAGATCGGTGGCATCTGCCGTCAGAACGCGATCGGACGTGGGTAAGTCCAACGGAACACCCTGCGAAAGCCACTGGACATCCGCCCAGAGGAGAAGGTGAGGATAAAGATATTCTGGAAACTGAAGCACCAGATCCAGAAAATCTACATTCGGCCTCCAAGGACTGAGCAGAAAGTGTTGGAGAGGTCTGACACGTAGCCGACCTAGAGGAATGAGATCCTTCACCGAACAGCAGAGACTGATTAGCCGGAGAATACTCCGACCCGTCGCGGAAGTGGACTTAGACAGAGTCAGAGGAAAAGCTGAGAGAATCACAACCTTGGCCTGGGGAACCGCCACCAAATTGAATTGTGTGCGGAAAGCCATCCCAGATGATAAAACGACTGAGAAGGGACCAGGTCTGACTTGAAACCTAGTGACGTGAGCAAGCTCAACAGAGTGGCAACATCCGACTCCAGTAAGGCAGCATTGGAATGCCCCTGGAGGATATCGTCCAGATATGCCGAAGTAGTCACCCTGGACTGTGTGCGATGGAAAGCTATCAAATGCGACATCAGTCTGGTGAAGGCCCAAGAAACCAGGTTGAGGCCAAAAGGCATGGCCTTGAACTGGTAAACTCGCCCCAGAAAAACGAACCTGAGATACTTCCGTAACGCCCAATGAATAGGAATGTGAAAGTAAGCATCTCGCAGGTCGAAGCTGGAAGCGAAATTTCCCTGGTGAATTGAACGGAGGACCGACCTGAAAGTCTCCAAGCTGAACTTGGGAGCAATGATAGACTGGTTCAGGAAACTCAGATCGATAACCGGTCGAAGTCGGCTGTCCTTCTTCGGCACCAAGAACAGGCGGGAATAGAAACCCACTGACCTAATGTTCTTGATGACCTCAATTGCCCCCTTTGTCAGGAGATTGTCTATCTCCATGGACAAAAGTTCCCGATGTAAAATGTTTGAAGGAACTGTGGTTGGAAGAGGCACCCTGGACAGAGTGGGGTGCCTTCGGAAGGATATTCGCAGCCTGGACCAAACAACATCTAACACCCAAGGATCGGATGTGATGGTGGCCCAACGGTCTGCGAACTCTGCTATCCTTCCTCCAACCTGGGACAAGTCGAGGTGAGGACCTTCATTTCGAACCCCGAGAGGCTCGCGAGAGGAGAAAACACCTCCTCTACTGAATGAAGAATCCTGGGACTTCCCTCAAGACTGCCGATGCTTACCCTTACCCTTGCGAGAAAGAAGTAGAGGAAGTAGAGAGTACTTGTTAGGCTTGGAACGGCCCGTGCCTACCCTAGAAGGTTGATCAAGCTGAAGAAACATCAGCTGGTCGTTGGAATGACGTAGGACGTCATCCTGGACCATCAACACAGAACCATGGAAAAGTTGCGGACCTGCCAAAGAAGCAGATCGAAGAGTAGCGCACTGCTCCTCAGGAAGGGATTGCTTTAATTGGAAAAAAGTCGCAATAGACTTATCCATGAATCTAGAGGCAAGAAAGCCAGTAACTTTCAGCCAAGTTAACATAAACTACAGATTCTGAAGATATCTTCCAATAATATAACGATACCATTAGTTTTGAGGGCGTTATGGTTTATTACCGGCCCATGAGGAATGAATAAAAGCCTGAGGGTTTATTACCAGCCCGAGAATCGAGGGCCGTTAATAAGGCAGAGGGCTGTTGATCTTCATTCACCAAGCGCCGCGTCTGAATAGTCTGTGTCTACAAGCAGCGCCCCCATTCACAAGCTTCTAGTTTTACTTTTCACTCATCATCTCGTCATGCAAGTAACAGGTAATTTTTGATGTAGCCAGTTCAAGTTTGGCAATTGAGGAGGAAGAACGTTTGCAGCAGCAAGTAGAAGGGGTCAAGGGGAACGGCGTTCCCCAAAAGCATCTCTGGACTTGCCTCCCCACCGACTCCCAAATGCATGCACAAATGCCCGCAGTGGGGTTTCGTCTGAATAATATGTGTCTACAATGAGTCTCGCCGCTTCCAATCCATTCATGCCCCCCACCCCCCTCCACCTTTCAATCAGCATGCAGTGGGCCTAATACACTATTATGATTAATGCTGTTCAGAATTAAATTTAAATGTTGTCAATGTCACGATTCCTAACTGGCATTATAAAAAAGAAATGCAATAGAATTTCCTTTTTTATACAGGCCATCAGATCACCCTCACCCTCCCTGTCTGTCATATAAGCCTATAGCCTAAATCTAATACTCTTTCCACCCGCCTACACATATTCCTGTCAAAGCTTCCTGAATTTTCAACTTCGGACAACAGGGTAGCGCTGTCTTAAATTAACCACCAGTTTTTTTATTAAAATTTGGATAAGTTGGTTGTGCCTTGACAATCAATAGAACTCAAGGACAGGGGTGCAACAATTGTTTTGCAGGAAAGGCTCTTACATTACAGCCCACACCCATTCTTTTGTTCTGCCATCTGCAGCACAAGAACAACAGTGCGTATTTTCGCTTACCGGGTAAACTTTTGTACAACCTAGCAACGAAATGTCACGCCATCATTGTTGTTCCAATGGCGTCAACTCGTGGGCAAAAAAGTCAAACGGAGAGCTTTTTTTATCAAATAAAGAAGCCGCAGAATGGTGATTTGATTATTAATTTATGATAAACATGAAGTTAAATACCCTGTGGATAACTGTACAAGAAAACTGTGTTGATGAATCTTTGTTCAATGGATGAATTCACAAATGAACTGGGAAGGCGGTATCGGTCAGGGCAAAAAAAAACTTTCATTACTTGTCTATATTATATAGACTACTGTCTGTGTAACATGGGGTCAGGACTGATGTGGTGCATTCATTGTTATCGGTGAAAAAAGTGGTTGCAGCCACAACTTCCAGTAACTGTGGTCATATGTTTGAGAAGTTTGATCAAAATTGGTTTATTAATGAAGGAAAAGTTGCACACACAAACATTTCATACAATCAATATTAAATCTTCTCAGTTGAAGGGTAGATAACATGGTAACAAGCATCACAGATGAGACATTTGGAAATATGCACATGTTCATTCATTAGTGACCATGTTTAAGAAGTTTTATCAAAATCGGTTCAATAATGTAGGAGGAGTTGCACACATGAGAATCTCATTTGGAGATACATAATAAAACTAAGCTCAGGGGAGATAATCTGGGTAAAATTGTCGCAGATGAAAAATTTACAATATGTGCATGTTCTCTTGGTGGTCATAATGTTTGAGACGTTTGATCAAAATTGGTTAAAAATGTAGGAGTAGTTGCATGCACAAAAATCCCATACATAAAAAATATATTAATCTTCTTAGTTGAAGGGGAGATAACCTGGGAAAAATGATCACAGATGGAAAATTTGGAAATATGTACTTGTTCACTCATTAGTCACCATGTTTAAGAAGTTTCATCAAAATCGGTTCAATAATGTAGGAGTTGCACACACAAGAATCTCATTTGAAAATCCATAATAAATCTAAGATCAGGGGAGATAACCTGAAATATGTGCATGTTCACTTGCTAGTTATAATGTTTGAGAAGCTTCATCAAATTCAGTTCAATAATGTAGGAGGAGTGCTGGCTGGCTGGCTGGCTGGCTGGCTGGATGGATGGATGGATGGATGGATGGATGGATGTGGATGGATGGATGGATGGATGGATGGATGGATGGATGGATGGATGGATGGATGGATGGATGGATGGATGGGGCATCGAAAATATAGCCCCCACTTCTCTGTATAAATATTTCACTTCAAAGATAATGTGAACCACATCCACAGAATATGAAACCTTTAAATTGTGGCACCTGCTCTAAGGAATGGAGCCCAAATATGGGCTTCCAGAACTCAACCACTCAACTCTTGACCTGCTAAGCTCTTTTCTTTATTTCTTCATAAAATAAAGTCATGGCGACTTGAAAGCAGCCAGGACTTCATTTGAAGAAAAATTCCAAAGAGCTAGCATGAAGAAATCATTGCTAAAAGTACTATTCCTATACTAGAGGAAAAAAAAAAGTTTTTTTTCTGTGGTAAATATTTCCAATGTGTTATGGATGATTATTTCATTGTTTGGATTTTGATGTTATTTTCAAATTACTGATTAAATTTTGCTGAGTTTTGTTGTCTTAACACAAATGGCATTTGCATGGATAACATTCAAATGTGGGTACCCTACGCCATTTCCTGATCAAAATCAATAGGAAATTGGGCTTCAGTCACTGCTCTAATTCTCCTTACCATTAACCCCTTCAAGATGTTTATGGTCCTTTGAGGGATGTTATTCCACTCCCGAAGAAGGGCCTGCATGAACTGAGCGATGTTGTTTGGGATGTTGACACGCTTCCTCACCCTCCTGTCTAGCTCATCCCACAAATGCCCGATCGGGGACAAATCTGGACTGTAGGTTGGCTAATTGAGAACTGGGACATTGTTTTGGATGAGGAAGTCACAACAAACCCTAGCAACGTGCAGCCTCGCATTATCCTGCTGCAACGAAAGGTTACGTGTATGGATAAGTGGAAGGACATGAGGCATGAGGAGCTGATCCCGATAAGATAGTCCTGGATGACCACGGGAGGTGTTTTCACACCATGAGAAATCCCCCAAAAACATAACAGGCCCTCCCCCAAATCTGTTGTTTTCCTTAATGTACGTATCAGAATACCACTCACCTCGAAATCGATAGCAATGTTGCCGTCCATCTGACCTGTGAAGTATGAACCAAGACTCGTCAGTGAACAACACGCGTCTCCAGTGGGCCAAGTGAAACTGATTTGGTGCATGTGGCCGCAGCCATTGCAATCGACATTGATGTCGTTTGGGTGTAAGTTGCGGACCAATGTAGGGACATTATGGCCTTAAATTGAACTCTCGCAACCGATTCCTAACTGTTCTTGGAACACCTGGTGACCATTGCTGCCTACAACCTGCAACCTGACTTGCTATCTCTGTCGCAGTCTGAAATCGCTTATGGAGGTGTGAGAGGCATATGCCTCTATCTTGACATGGCGGTGTAACGTGTGGATGTCTGCTTCTTGGATGGTCAGCCAATTTCCTGTGGCTCTGAGACGTCCCACTAAACGAGCTATCATTGACTCATGGACGTTGTGATTTGCCCTGCACAATTAGAGCAACAGCCCTACCCCTATCAACTTTGGACATTTGTTGGCATTTTGGTTTTCAGAGTTGAAATGAAATGTTGTGAAATCAATGTGTCCTGTTCAAAACTTCGATTTGATATAGTTTTCAAGCCCATAGCACATAGGAGTGCCCCAGATGCATGCTTTGTCAATAAATCTGTTGAAAGTATGCAGCGTCGCACATGGTCAAGATTGACTGAATTTTAATCACAGACTCTTTAGACAGTACACTGAGGTAGATATGTGTCAAATTTTACTACATTTGGTCTATGGATAACAAAATTATATTACCAAAACTGAACTAGAGTTTCTTTTTTCGTCAATATATTTAGAGATTGATCACAAAAACTCAGGCCAGAGGTTCCAGGATTGATCCTTCTCTAAAATCAAGTTGGGATGCATTGGTTCATTGTTTAGAGCAGTAGACATTTTAACCAAAAGGTCAATGGTTTGATCCTGACCTGTGCCATCAGCACTGTGTCCATTGGCAAGACACTTAGTCCCAATTGCTCATACAGACACATGGAGACACAGTGTATTAAAGCACACTGTATGTCAATGGTGCTAACTGTTGATAAGTCTGCTTGTGCTGGGTCAGTACGTTAGAGAGTCTGACAGATGCTTGCTGCTGCCTGCTGGTTCTCTCCTGGTACTTTGACTTCTTCCATCACTAAAATTGTCCAACAGGATATGACTCTGGCTGCTGAAAATATTGTTAAACCTCAATAAACAAACAAATAAATTAATAAAATCAAGGCATGGCTGCTGTAAAGTAGGGTCTGATCCTCTGAACTGAAAACTGTAAGTTTTTTGGAAGTTGGTCCCAAATGGAATCGATCCTGCGTCTCCAGCACCCAATCGCCTAGCCATTAATGCTCTGCCAGCATACCAACTAAGCTAACGCAACCCCATAAAAGCTTGCATTTAAAATAGCCAGTATGTCAGTTCACATTTACAACCTGATCCCAGACCAAAATCTTGAATTAACAATTACTGAATTTTTTAAATTGTTGTTAGTGGTGATTTGTAATTGTCTACATAGCCATGGTATTTATTATGAGATTTATCTGTGGATCGTTTGCTTTAACATTCGATGCAACTAGAACTGATTACTGTTATATAGGTCTATAGTCCCAGCGTTTAAACACAGGAATCTTGATTAGAGGAAGAACTCCAAAAGATGCAACCTCTTGAATTTAATTTTATATTGCCTACGTCAATCAGGTATTCCACCAGGCATAATGCTGGGTCTGAGCCACTGAATTAAAAATTGTAAAGTTTTCCGGAAGTTGGTCACCAAGGGAGTCGATCCCAGGTCTCAGGCACCCAATCGCCTAGCCATAAAAGCACTGCCACCACACCAACTGAGCTAACATCAACCTCATAGAAGATTGCAATTAACTCAGCCACTACATCTATTTACATTTACAACCTGACCCCAGACGATATTTGAGAATTGACAATTACCGAGTTTTTTTAATTATTGTTAGTGGTGATTCTTAATTGTCTACATAGCACCTGTATTTGTTGTGAGATTTACCTGCGGATCATTGGTCTTAACATACGAAGCAACTTACTACTGTTATAATGGTCTATGGTCCCAGCTCTTAAACACAGGAATCTTGATTAATGGAAGATATGCGAAGATGCAATTGCTTGAATTTAATTTTATATCTCTTATGTCAAGCGGGAATTCTATTTTGAAGGATATATATTCCATTAATAAGATCCAGTAACGTACTTCTACTATGTTAAAAGTATTTTTGTCATTGACAAGAAAATCCATGCGCAGAAAAAAAAAGAGTTAATTTATTGAATCTCATATAGTTCTGTCAAAATTTTATTACCAGAGTACAAGAAAAAGGCCTCATTGTTGCTAACTGAATAGTGTGTGGTGATTGAGTGGATGAATGTTCTGGTCTCTCATGCCAGAGATTTCAGAATCGATCCTCAGTCAAGATAGTTCTTGTTGTGTCTGAAAACTCTCTGGCAGCATCAACTGTGGGCTTGATGCTGTCTCAGCATCATGTACTATTGGGTGGGGGTTGTAAAATGGCAGTGCCCTGCATGAAGAAAGACACACTCCATTCAGGATAAAGATTTTTTTTACAGTATTCAAGAAGAGTGTTGCCATGAAGTTGCCTCTATGCAGGTCATCCCATAAATCCATTCAGTGGGCCAAAAACATGCATTAATATAAACTGTATAACTTTTTCGCCAATCCTTGTGAAGTAATAAACTAAAAACCAAAAACAACTGAAAAAACAAGATATTAATTGAAAATAGAATATGTTTTCATCATTGGAATTCACTTTTAAAAAAATTCCACAATTCAGTATATAAGTATTTCCAATAGTTCCTTGAATCCTGCACAAAATGTAACATATAACCAACTAACCTTGTGGATTTTTCCAGCCTTAGTCAGTGTATATTTAATATTTTCATGTGGTGTGTTATATCACAGCCTATCAATTAATCCTGTGCAATGCCTATGGTTAATCAATGTATGTTATATGTAGCTTACCAACTAAGTCTGTGCAATGCACAGGGTTAGTCACTCTTTTCTTTCCAGTTATAAATAGGATCATCTCTATTGTGCGACTAACACTGTGCATTTATTTATTTATTTATTTATTGGTGTTTAAGGTCACATATTTCTACACAATGGCTAATCATGACCATAACAGTTTTATGGGTGTAGGAAGCCAGAATACCCAGAGAGAACCACCGAGCAATGGTGAGCAACTGTCAGCTCACCAACATACTAACTCCACACATGCAGGGTTAGCATTGGTTGAAGAAAGGTGTACCATCGACGTGCAGGACGCCTTAGTACAAAATGCCACCATGCCCCCACAGGACACAACGCGGTTGCCGCAGGTGAGATTTGAACCGAGGACCTCTCGGCTTGCAGCCTGCACCTCTGCCTACTGAGCCACCGCGCCCCCAACACTGTGCATCACAGACTTAGTGAGTGTACATTTTCATGTGGTGTGTGATATGACAGTTACCAATTTCTCTTTTTATATTTGTTTGTTTTACTGATACTTTCAACAGCTAAGGTTACCTTGCATTGAACAAATTTTTTATAACCAAAAAGTGTGACTAACTCTGTGCATTGCACAGGGTTAGTCACACTTTCTGGTTATAAAAAAATGTTCATTATTAACTGAATATCTGACCCTGACCACTGTACAGCCTTAGTGTAAATCTCATCCATGTCAACTGTTTACCTAACATAATGGCCAAAACCAGCCAGTACTATTCTGAATGAAAGTGTCAATGACACTGTAGCTCAACTTGTCAAGACAAAGACATGTACATGTATAGTATGTGACACAGCAATGACAAACATCTAGGTAATGACCTGATAACAAAGATACATATAAAGTATTGTAACGGTCTGTACATAAATACTGACCGTTGCCTGTAACAAATGTATAGGTAAAGTATTGTAAAGGTGGGTGACAGTCAGAGGCTAAACTAGAAAAGAAATCTTTGAGTCCCAGAGTGGGTCTGACTGAACCCCAAAATATTTGTTCACATAGCACAGTGATAACAAAAGCACCCCAAAACACACTCGTTCCTGTCCCAAGGTGAAAACAAAGGTACCCAAGAAGTTTTGTGAAGATCAGTTCATAAATACGAGCTGTATAGAAGTTGTGACAAAAAACTGATTGGACCTAATTTCGGTACAAAATGGCCACTGGCAGCCATCTTGAATTTTGGACCGCACCCAGAAACACTCATTCTCATCCCAAGGTGATAACAAAGGTACCCAAGAAGTTTTGTGAAGATCGGTTCATAAATACAGCCTCTACCCTGAGCCGTATTGACATGTGTGCTTACATTGTGTAAGTAGCACTGAATGGGAGCGCGGTGGCTCAGTAGGTAGAGGTGCAGGCTGCAAGCCGAGAGGTCCTCGGTTCGAATCCCACCTGCGGCAACCGCATTGTGTCCTTGGGCAAGACACTTCATCTCCATTGCCCGCGCGGGGGCACGATGACGCCGTGTACTAAGGCGTACTGCACGTCGATGGTACGCATGTCTTCAACCAATCTAACCCTGACTGTGCTGCAGTGCAGAGTTACGATGTTGGGGAGCTGGCAGCTGCTCGTCGTTGCTCGGTGGTTCTCTCCGGGTACTCCGGCTTCCTCCACCCGTAAAACTGTCACGGTCATGGTTAGCCATTGTGCATAAATATGTGACCTTAAACATCAATAAATAAATAAATAAATAAGTAGCACTGAATAAATCAAAGTTCATCTAATTTGCATAATTTCTGCACGAAAAAAAACCCCTTACAATATGTGATGTATTCCATGTTACTAAACATTCATACAAAAATTTTTTCAAATCAGAACTTTCCTACAGAAGTTCTGTACAAAAGACTGATTGCACTAATTTTGGTACAAAATGGCTGCTGGTGGCCATCTTGAATTTCGGACCACACCCAAAAACACTCGCTCTCATCCCACGGTGATAACAAAGGTACCCAAGAAGTTTCGGAAAGATTGGTTCATAAATATGGCCTCTAGTCTGAGCTGTATAAAAGTTGTGTACAAAAAACCGATTAGATCTAATTTTGGTACAAAATGGCCACTGGCAGACATCTTTAATTTTAGACCGCACCCAGAAACACTCGTTCTCGTCCCAAGGTGATAACAAAGGTACCCAAGACATTTCGTGAAGATCAGTTCATAAATACAGACTCTAGCCCAAGCTGTATTGACATGTGTACTTACTGTGTGTAAGTTGCACTGAAAAAATCAAAGTTCAGGCCATCAAAAAAAGAACCTCTGTTTCTCAGGCCCGCGCGCATGGTCATTTTTGGTGCGCATGCAACCTTTTTATGACACAAAAAAAAATCTTCAAAAAATTTGAGATATTGTGCTCATTTCGGTAAATCGATATCGATGCGTTCGCAAATTTTAAATTAACACACTTCAAGCTTTTTCTACATCATACCTTAATGAAGTGGGTGGGTTCTAGCAATATTCACGACAGAAAGTGTTTTATTCTGTAAAAGGTAAGTCATAATGACAGCAAGAAGGAAGGTGTCTTTCAGTCTGACAACAAACAGTCACAAAGGGGAATGGTCGATTCGCACCACGTTTGATTCGCACCAACCCTCAGAAAGTCTGCAAAGTCAGGTGCTATGTTGAATGGAACACAGTCTCCTGGCATTTATTTTTAGTAACATTTGTATTGTAAATGGCCGTCATTGGGAATTTGTGTACTGTTATTTGAAACCGTTACGATTTTCCCAGTTAATTTAAATAAATGCATTTGAGATGCAGGATAATTGGATAACTAATAGTAATCGTTGCTTGATATAAAAGTAAAAGTCATAGTTGAAAATAAATCGCATATAGGCAGGTATGTGCGGTCGAATTGGTTAATAAAAACACGCAAACATTCGTTTTGTTTTTCATTTTCAGATTTCAAAAAAATATGATTTATGGATGAACTGCCCGTTCAAATGGGTTGTGATAATTTTGATTATAATGGGTAAAAATTGCGATTCACGATTTTATTAGGCAGGTTGTGAAAGGATTTTTTTTTTTGGTCAAATAAATCTCTGAAAGTTGGCACTTCGAGTTCGACATTTGATTTGTCCCAGAGACGTTTCAACCCGAGACGTTTCACCCACGAGGCGTTTCGTGACTTTCGTCCTGTGTTATAATTTTCATGTTTCACTGAAAAAAACAAACATTCAAACCCCACTTCATTTACGACCCAACACCCCTGTGGTGAATAACCAATATATTTGCGAAATTTTGCATGGTCCACCAGGCGTTTGGGTGGGGGTCAAATTACCACAAACAACCTCTCGGGGAGAAAATAAAAAGAAAAAAAAAAACCCGCCCGCCCGCATGCTTTTTTGGAAAAAATGGCCTGAGAAACAGACAATCAACTTTGTATGGCCTCATCTAATTTGCATAATTTCTGCACAAGAAAAAAACCTGTATTATATGTGATGTATCCCATGGTACTAAACATTCACACAAAAAATTATTCAAATCAGCGCTTTCATATGGAAGTTCTGTGCAAAAATCTGTTTGCACCTAATTTTGTACAAAATGGCTGCTGGTGGCCATCTTGAATTTCGGACAAGACCCAAAAACACTCGTTCTTGTCCCACGGTGATACCAAAGGTACTCAAGAAGTTTCGTAAAGATCGGTTCAAAAATACGGCCTCTAGCCGAGCCGTATTGGCATTTGCACTTACAGTGCTGAAAGTAACACGAAAAAACATCAAAATTAGTCTAATTTGCACAATTTACGCACGAGAAAAAAACCCGTATTATATGTGATGTATCCCATGGTACTAAACATTCATACAAAAAATTATTCAAATCAGAGCTTTCATATGGAAGTTCTGTACAAAAAACAGATTTCTGCATCGTTGGTACAATTTGGCGGCTGGCAGCCATCTTGAATTTCGGACCGCACTCAAAAACACTTGTTCTTGTCCCACGGTCATAACAAAGGTAGCCAAGAAGTTTCGTAAAGATCGGTTCATAAATACGGCTTCTAGCCCGAGCCGTATCCAATTGTTGACGTACGGACAGACGGCCAGACGGACGACGGACAACAGGCCATGACAAAAGCTCAAATTTGGCTTCGCCAAAGTTGAGCTAAAAAGCGTTCAAACTCAACTTATGGGTTTGGAATGGGTTGTGGAAAGTCTTTTTTCAGTGAATTCCAAAAATAAAAACATATTTTATTTTCAACTGATAGCTTGTTCTAAATATTCCTGTTTAATGCACAGTTTTCATCCTTAAAGTGTTCAAATTAACAATTTTGTATAAACATAAAGTGTGGCTAACCCTGTGAATTGCACAGGGTTAGTCACACTTTCTGTTTATAAACAATTTTCATTATTAACTGCGTAACTAACCCTGAGCACTATACTGTCTTACTGTAAATCTCATCTATATCAACTGTTTACCCATAATGCCAAAAACCAACCAGCACTATTCCCAAAAAGCATTCAAACTCAACTTATTCTGAATATTCCTGTTTAACCCTTTACCTAACCTGAAAAGCAGACGACACTTGCAAAAATAATTCTTGAATAACTAATTTTTTTCATTTTTTGTCTCAAAAACATAGGTTATGACCCCTCGTTGGAACGAGCTTGAGCTCGTTCCGACGAGGGGTCATAACCTATGTTTTTGAGACAAAAAATGAAAAAAATTATGAAAATTAATTGGCGATTTTTTAGAATAGCACTGGACGGTTTTAGCCATTACGTTAGGTAAAGGGTTAATGAACAGTTTTTACTGTTAAAAGTAGATTTTCAATAGTGTTCCATGATACAGTATATATGCCACTACAGTGGAAACATGTTAATTGAATAGCCATTTTGGAAGCAGAAAATATTCAAGTAACAAGAGTATTCAAGTAATAGTTACCAATCTAGCTAGAGGTATTCATGGACATGGATTTGAACAAACTGACAGCCAGTAGTGAGTGACTACAAGCCGCATAGCAACGAGGTGTTACAACACGCTGGCAGGTTGTTCAAATTCATGAATACCGACAGCCAGGTTGGTAACTGACTTACACCCTGTCTTTGGTTCAATCAATTAAATGCACAGACTCAGGTATACTCAATACAAGAGTAGGTATTCAAGTGATGTCATTTGAATACTCGGTCCATTGTTCAGGTATTTCAAGTTGGTTACTGAATAGACAAGAGATCCAGGGTGACCAAATCAGAACTTGATTATTTCTCCCATATTATGATGATAAATTGAGAATTTATTCCAATGCCATGGAGTTCTGTGGAACAAGATATAATAAATTGTTTAAATTCAAGTTGCATTAACCCTTTACCCAACATATCAAAATTTATTATTTTGCTTACTATTTTTTTTTAACTTTTTAAAAAGAAATTCGACAAAACCATATCATGTGACCCATCATTGGAATGAGCTCATTGAATTTGAAAAAATAACTTTTTTAAATTGCTCAATTTGCAAATTACGCAGGCGGATACAGGCAATTCGTTAGGTAAAGGGTTAAAGGAAACATTTGCAGCTTGAAAATTTTGGTGTTTTGACATACATGTGCAGAGGGTTAAAGTATAATGGTAGATGAGATAACTACAATAGAAATTATATACCTGAAAAAGAAGAGTAAAAAAAATGATATGCTTTAAAAAGAAGAGTGAAATCTAAACCTTTTTTCAAGATGAGCCAAATCTCTGTCTCTCTGTTCTGTAATATCACTAGTGGAAAGTGCATATGTATGTTCCAAGTTTAGAAGTGTTTCAAGAGCTTGGGAATGTATTAAAGTATGATAGACATCAAAAAACACTTCATCATTAGTCAGTTCATCTGGCGTGGCATATGTCTTAACATCCTGAAAAATAAAAAAATATTTACTTGCTGTATCTTTAATTTATTGGTTCAGTGCTAAATTATTTTGAGATCATTTAAAAGAGATATATTGTGTAATATATCACATGCTCATATCATTTATCAGGGTAGTTAAAAATGGACCAGAACCGGATTGCATTAGTATAAACCAGCCATAGCCAGCATCCAATTCAATTCTTAATGGAATTGAGTTGGATGCTGGCTATGGCTGGTTTATACTAACACCATTGGATTTTAACCCTTTACCTAATGAATCGGCCATATCTGCCCACGTAATTTCAAAATTAAGCAGGTTATTTATTTATTTATTGGGGTTTAACAACAGGGTCACCTCATGTCGGACAGTTTTACAGGTGGACGAACCCAGAGTACCCAGAAAGAACCACTGAGCAATGGCAATCAACTGTCAGGCTCCCTAACATACTAACTCCATATATAGCAGGGTTAGTATTGGTTGAAGACAAGTGCATCATCGACGGGCAGTACGCCTTAATACACAATGCCACCATGCCTCCACGTGAGCAATGGGGGTGAAGTGTCTTGCCCAAGGACACAACGTGGTTGCCGCAGGTGGAATTTGAACCGAGGACCTCTCAGGTTGCAGCCTGCACCTCTACCTACTGAGCCACCGCGACCCCAATTAAGCAGATGAAAAAAATATATTATTAAAAAATTTCCTATAAAACTATGTTCTGTGACCCCCTCATTGGGTCAAGCTCATTCCAGTGAGTGGTCTCGTGATTTGGTTTTGTTTGAAAAAAAATAAAAAGCAATAATTAAAATAACTAGACTTTATGATTCTGGAGAATCATGGCTTTTCCCGATGAGATTCCATGATTTTTCATGACCCCACAGTGTCTGATGAATTGTTTTTAACTGTATCACTAAGTTCCTTCATTGATGTTATGAGAAAGGTGAGTATAGTAGTCTCAAATGACTGAGTTAAAAAAAAAATCGTTTAGGTAAAAACCATCATTAACGGTGGAGTGGGTTAATGTCAATATCGTCGTCCAACAAGTTAATGACCGACAAAAGGAGTTATGTTTGTTTGACATATACCCACATAAAGCTGTGGCTATTTGAAAATGGTCCATTTTATCTCAAATGCATCCAAAATATTGATGTCTGGCAGCTTGTAGAGGGTTAACAAGTGCTAATAGGAATATTCATTCATGCAACTTGTAATGTCACACCAAGAACTGCGAATGGCCATTTTTCTTTAAAATCTACAAGATGTTTTCAGAGAAATCCAGGGAGAACATGAATTTTAAGCTTTTGATGGGTATCATTGTTTATCCAGTCCAAAACGGGTTAAGTGTTGTTTTTTGAATACTCTTATTACTTCCAAAAATAATTCTCAGTGAATTCTACTTCCACTTATTTTGATCTCTCGTCTCAAATTCGGGTGATGTGGGTATGCAAACACAGCCCATTTTATCAACATTTTGATGTTTGAGAACCTGCATAGGGTTAACAAATGCTTCCAGGAATATTTTGTACATGCAATCTGTAATGTCACACTAAGATCTGAGAATGGCCATTTTTTCTTGAAAATCTACGAAATGTTAGAAAAATCCTCGGATAACATGAATTTTTAACCTTTTGAGGGGTATCTTTCTGTAATCAGCCCTAAACGGGTTAATGCTTGGTTTTGTGAATACCTTCATGACATACAAAAATGATCATCGGTGAATTCCACTTCCAATGAAGGGGGTTATGTTTATCTCGCAGGTACACATTTGGTGTTATGGTTACCCAAGAACAGCCCATTTTCTCCAAATGTCTTTGCTTGGCAGCATCTGGAGGGTTAACAAATGCTTACCGAAATATTTTGTCCATGCAACTTGAACTGTCACTCCAGACCTGCGAAAGGTCATTTTTTCTTGAAATTTTGTTTTGAGAAATCCACAGAAAACTGGAATTTTAAGCTTTTAAGGGGTATATGTCTTTAACTAGTCAAAAATGGGTTAAGACCTCGATGTTTGAATGCACTTACTATTACAAGAATGTTTCCCTGTCAGTTTTGTGTCCGGTAAAAGAAGTTAGGCATCTCTGTTGCATTCCCATTTGATGTTGTTGGTGTCCAAAAACAGACTATTTTTTCAAAATTTTCACATTTAGCAGCCCATGGTGGGTTAATAAATGCTTCCCGGAATAATTTATCCTATCACCTGGTAATGTGACACCAAGACCTATCAGTGGCCATTTTCTCTTGAAAACTCTACCAGATGTATGTAAAGAAATCCAGGGAAAACATAAGTTTTTAAGCTTTTGATGGGTATCACTATTGACAACCACAAAAGGGGTTAACGCTTGGTTTTTTGAATTCTCTTATTACTTACAAAAATGGTCCTCGATGAATTCCACTTCCAACAAAGGAGATTATGTTTATTTCTCAGGTACACATTGGGTGCTGTGCGTGTCCAAAAACAGCCCATTTCAACAAAATTATGATGCTTGGCAGCCTCTAGAGGGTTAACAAACGCTCACCGGAATATTTTGTCCATGCAACTTGTAATATCACACAAAGACCTGCGAGTAGTCAATTTTTCTTGAAAACCTACAGGATGTTTTTAGAGAAATCCACAGAAAATGGGAATTTTAAGATTTTAAGGGGTCTCTCTCTTTAGCCTGTCCAAAATGGGTTAAGACTTCGACTTTTGAATACCATTACTACTTACAAAAATGTTTGCATATAGATTGTGCGCTCGATAAAGGAAGGCACTTTTCTTTGTGGCGTACCTATTGGGTGCTGTTGGAGTCCAAAAACAGCCCTTTTTATCACAATTTTGACTTTTAGCAGCCCCTGGAGGGTTAACAAATGCTCACCGCTGTATTTTGTCCATGCAACTTCTATTGTCACCCCAAGGCCTGGGAGTGGCAAATTTTTCTTGAAAATCTACAAGACTCGTTTAGAGAAATCCACGAAAAACATGAATTTTTGTCCTTTATGGGGGTATTGCTGTTTAACCAGCTCAAAACGGGTTAACGCTTGGTTTTTTGAACACCCTTATTACTTAAAAAAATGATCCTCGGTGAATTCCACTTCCAATAAAGGAAGTTATGTTTACCTCTTGGGTATCGTTTGGGTGCTGTGGGGGTCTGAAGCTGGCCTATTTCATCAAAATTTCGATGTTTGGCAGCTTGTGGAGGGTTACCATATGCATCGCCTAATATGTCGTGTGTTTCAAAGGTCGTGCCATGGGCAGGTCTAGCAATGATGAATGTTTAAAAAAAATCTACAAGACGTGTTTCGAGAAAGTGCCGATAAACCCCAATTTTGGCAGTTTTTTGTCAATTCTGGTGAAATAAGGGTTAAATCGAAAATTCCGCTTTTGTACATTTTTAGATTTTTTGCCACTCTATGTGTGTGCCAAATTGTGTGAAAATTGGTTCGAAAATGGCTTCTGAATCATACGGACAAAAATGTGTGGAAAAAAAACAAAACAAAACTAGACTTTATGATTCTGGAGAATCATGGCTTTTCCCGATTAGATTCCATGATTTTTCTTGACCCCACAGTGTCTGATGAATTGTTTTTAACTGTCTCACTAAAGTTCCTTCATTGATGTTATGAGAAAGGTGAGTATAGTAGTCTCAAATGACTCGGTTTGGGTTTGATAAAAAAATGTTTAGGTAAAACCCATCATTAATGGTAGAATGGGTTAATATCAATATCAATGTTTCCCTATCAGTTTTGCGTCCGGTAAAAGAAGTTACATTTCTCTGTGGCATTTCCATTTGATGTTGTTGGTGTCCAAAAACAGACTATTGACTCAATTTTTTTTACATTTAGCAGCCCATGAAGGGTTAACAAATGCCTACCAGAATAATTGATCCATGCAACTGGTCATATGACACCAAGACCTATCAACGGCCATTTTCTCTTGAAAACCCCACAAAATGTTTGTAGAGAAATCCAGGGAAAACGATTTTTTAAGCTTTTGATGGGTATCCCTGTTAACCTCCCCAACAGGGGTTAACGCTTGGTTTCTTGAATACCTTTATTACTTACAAAAATGGTCCTCTGTGAATTCCACTTCAAACAAAGGAGATTATGTTTATCTCTCATGTATACATTAGGTGCTGTGCATGTCTGAAAACAGTCCCATGTTAACAACATTACGATGCTTGGCAGCTTGTAGATGGTTAAAAGACGCTCACCGGAGTATTTTGTCCATGCATCTTGTAATGTCACATAAAGACCTATGAATAGTCATTTTGTCTTGAAACCCTACAAGTTACCGTTAGGGAAATTCACAGAAAATGGGAATTTAAAGCTTTCAAGGGATATCTCTCTTTAGCCTGTCCAAAATGGGTTAAGACGTCGACTTTTGAATACCCTTACTACTTACAAAAATGTTTCCATATAAATTGTACGCGCGATAAAAGAAGGCACTTTTCTTTGTGGTGTACCCTTTGGGTGCTGTTGGTGTGCAAAAACAGCCCATTTTATCGCAATTTTGACCTTCGGCAGCCCGGGGAGGGTTAACTAATGCTGACCGGAATATTTTGTTCATGAGACTTGTAATGTCACACCAAGACCTGCAAATAGCCGATTTTTCTTGAAAACCTACAAGATTTTGTTAGAGAAATCCACAGAAAATGTGTATTTTAAGATTTTAATGGGTATCTCTCTTTAACCAGCCCAAAATGGGTTAAGACGTCAAATTTTGAATACCCTTACCACTTTCAAAAATATTTTCCGATCAATTTTGTGTCTGATGAATGAAGGCCCCTTTCTCTGTGGTATATCGTTTGGGTGCTGTTGGTGTCTAAAAACAGCCCATTTTATCACAATTTTTACGTTTAGCAGCTCGGGGAGGGTTAACTAATGCTGACCGGAATATTTTATCCATGCAACTTGTAATGTCACACCAAGACCTGAGAGTGACCAATTTTTCTTGAAAATCTACAAGACTCGTTTAGAGAAATCCACGGAAAACATGAAGTTTTGAGCTTTTTTGGGGTATTGCTGTTTAACCAGCCCAAAACGGGTTAACACTTGGTTTTCTGAACACCCTTATTACTTACAAAAATGATCTTCGGTGAATTCCACTTCCAATAAAGGAAGTTATGTTTACCTCTTTGGTATCGTTTGGGTGTTGTGAGGGTCTGAAACCGGCCCATTTCATCAAAATTTCGATGTTTGGCAGCCTGTGGAGGGTTACCATATGCATCGCCAAATATGTCGTGTGTATCAAAGGTTGTGTCATAGGCAGGTCTAGTAATGATGGACGTTTAAAAAAAATCGTAAAGACGTGTTTCGAGAAAGTGCCGATAAACCCCAATTTTGGCAGTTTTTTGCCAATTCTGGCGATATATGGGTTAAATCGAAAATTCCGCTTCGGTACATTTTTAGATTTTTTGTCACTCTATGCGTGTGCCAAATTGTGTGAAAATCGGTTCGAAAATGGCTTCTGAATCGTACGGACAAAAATGTGTGGAAAAAAAAAAAAAAAAAAAAACCCAAAAAAAAAAAAAAAAAAAAAATAATAATCCGTAGAAAAACAATAGTCTTTTCCAGAGGGAAAAGCCTAACTAGACTTTATGATTCTGGAGAATCATGGGTTTTCCCGATGAGATTCCATGATTTGTCATGACGGGCAGTACGCCTTAATACACAATGCCACCATGCCTCCACGTGGGCAATGGGGGTGAAGTGTCTTGCCCAAGGACACAACGTGGTTGCCGCAGGTGGAATTTGAACCGAGGACCTCTCAGGTTGCAGCCTGCACCTCTACCTACTGAGCCACCGCGACCCCAATTAAGCAGATGAAAAAAATATATTATTAAAAAATTTCCTATAAAACTATGTTCTGTGACCCCCTCATTGGGTCAAGCTCATTCCAGTGAGTGGTCTCGTGATTTGGTTTTGTTTGAAAAAAAATAAAAAGCAATAATTAAAATAACTAGACTTTATGATTCTGGAGAATCATGGCTTTTCCCGATGAGATTCCATGATTTTTCATGACCCCACAGTGTATGATGAATTGCTTTTGACTGTCTCACTGAAGTTCCTTCACTGATGTCATGAAAAAGGTGAGTATAGAAGTCTCAAATGACTCAGCTTGATAAAAAAAAAATTGTTTAGGTAAAAACCATCATTAACGGTGGAGAGGGGTAATATCAATATCGTCGTCCAACAAGTTAATGACTGACAAAAGGAGTTATGTTTGTTTGACACATACCCACTGAGTGCTGTATCTATTTGAAAATGGTCCGTTTTATTTCAAATGTATCCAAAATATTGATCTCTGGCAGTTTGTTAAGGGTTAACAAGTGCTAACAGGAATATTTATTCATTTCTTGAAACTTGTAATTTCACACCAAAAACTGTGAATGGCCATTTTTACTTAAAAATCTACAAGATGTTTTCAGAGAAATCCAGGGAGAACATGAATTTTAAGCTGTTGATGGGTATAATTGTTTATCCAGCCCAAAACGGGTTAAGGGTTGTTTTTTTAATACGCTTATTACTTATAAAAATAATTCTCAGTGAATTCTACTTCCACTTATGTTGATTTCTCCTCTTAACTTTGGGTGCTGCGGGTATGCAAACACAGCCCACTTTTTCAACATTTTGATGTTTGAGAACCAGCATAGGGTTAACAAATGCTTACTGGAATATTTTGTACATGCAATTTGTAATTCACACTAAGATCAGAGAATGGCCAATATTTCTTGAAAATCTACAGTATGTTTTTAGAGAAATCCTCTCATAACATGAATTTTTAACCTTTTGAGGGGTATCACCCTGTAACCAGCCCTAAACGGGTTAATGCTTGATTTTATGAATACCTTCATTACTTACAAAAATGATCCTCGCTGAATCCCACTTCCAATGAAGGTGGTTATGTTCATCTCGCAGGTACACATTGGGTGTAATGGGTGGCCAAGTTCAGCCCATTTTCTCAAAATTTGCTGCCTCTGGAGGGTTAACAAACGCTTACCGGAATCTTTTGTTCATGCAACTTGTAATGTCACTCCAAGACCTGCAAATGGTCAATTTCTCTTGAATACTTACCAGATTTTTTTGAGAAATCTACAGAAAATGGAAATTTTAAGCTTTTAAGGGGTACATCCCCTTAACCGGGAGAAAATGGGTTAAGACTTCAATTTTTGAATACCCTTACTACTTACTACAAATTTTCCTTATCAGTTTTGCGTACGGTAAAAAAAGTTATGTTTCTCTGCAGCATTCCCATTTGATGTTGTTGGTGTCCAAAAACAGACTATATTTTTCGAAATTTTGACATTTAGCAGCCCATGGAGGGTTAACAAAAGCTTATCTGAATATTTTATCCATGCAACTGGTAATGTGACTCTAAGGCCTATCAACGACCATTTTCTCTTGAAACCCTACGAGACGTTTCTAAAGAAATTCAGGGAAAACATGATTTTTTAAGCTTTTGATGGGTATTGCTATTAACCATCCCAAAAGGGGTTAATGCTTGGTTTTTTGAATACCCTTATTACTAACAAATTTGGTCCTCGGTGAATTCTAATTCCAACAAAGTAGATTATGTTTATCTCTCGGGTATGCATTGGGTATTGTGTGCATCTGAAAACGGCCTATTTCAACAAAATTACGATGCTTAGCAGCCTGTAGAGGGTTAATAAATGATGACCGGAATATTTTGTCCATGCAACTTGTAATGTCACACAAGGACCTGCGAATAGTCAATTTTTCCTGAAAACCTACTAGTTGCTTTTAGAGAAATCCACAGAAAATGGGAATTTTAAGCTTTTAAGGGGTATCTCTCTTTAACCAGCCCAAAATGGGTTAAGACTTCGACTTTTGAATACCCTTACCACTATCAAAAATGTTTCCCCATCAATTCTGCGTCCGATAAAAGAAGGAACCTTTCTCGGTGGTACACCAAGTGGGTGCTGTTGGTGTTCAAAAACAGCCCATTTTATCACAATTTTGACTTTTAGCAGCCCGTGGAGGGTTAACAAATGCTCACCGCAGTATTTTGTCAATACAACTTCTATTGTCACACCAAGTGCTGGGTGTGACAAATTTTTCTTGAAAATCTACAAGACTCGTTTAGAGAAATCTACTGAAAACATGAATTTTTTAGCTTTATGGGGGTATTGCTGTTTAACCAGCCCAAAACGGGTTAACGCTTGGTTTCTTGAACACCCTTATTACTGACAAAAATGATCCTCGGTGAATTCCACTCCCAATAAAGGAAGTTATGTGTATCTATCGTGTATCGTTTGGGTGCTGTGGGGGCCCGAAAACAGCCCATTTCATCAAAATTTCGAAGTTTGGCAGCCTGTGGAGGGTTACCATATGCATCGCCTGATATGTCGTGTGTACCAAAGGGTGTGTCCTGGACAGCTCTAGCAATGACTAATGTATAAAAAAAATCTACAAGACCTGTTTCGAGAAAGTGCCGATAAATCCCAATTTTGGCAGTTTTTTGCCAATTCTGACGAATTTGAAGATTTTGTGCCCCTCTATGCATGTGCAAAATTTCGTGAAAATCGGTTCGAAAATGGCTTCTGAATCGTACGGACAAAATGTGTGGAAAAAAAAAAAAAAAAAAAAACCCAAAAAAATAATAATCCGTAGAAAAACAATAGTCTTTTCCAGAGGGAAAAGCCTAACTAGACTTCATGATTCTGGAGAATCATGGCTTTTCCCGATGAGATTCCATGAATTTTCATGACCCCACAGTGTCTGATGAATTGTTTTTAACTGTCTCACTGAAGTTCCTTCATTGATGTTATGAGAAAGGTGAAGATAGTAGTCTCAAATGACACAGTTTGATAAAAAATTGTTTAGGTAAAAAACATCATTAACGGTGGAGTGGGTTAATGTCAATATCGCCGTCCAACAAGTCAATGACCGACAAAAGGAGTTATGTTTGTTTGACACATACTCACTGAGTGCTGTGTCAATTTAAAAACGGTCTATTTTATCTCAAATGTATCCAAAATATTGATGTCTGGCAGCTTGTAGAGAGTTAACAAGTGCCAACAGGAATATTTATTCATGCAACTTGTAATGTCACACCAAGAACTGTGAATGGCCATTTTTTCTTTAAAATCTACAAGATGTTTTCAGAGAAATCCAGGGAGAACAGGAATTTTAAGCTTTTGATGGGTATCATTGTTTTTCCAGCCCAAAACGGGTTAAGTGTTGTTTTTGGAATACTCTTATTACTTCCAAAAATAATTCTCAGTGAATTCTACTTCCACTTATTTTGATCTCTCCTCCCAACTTCGGGTGCTGTGGGTATGCAAACACAGCCTATTTTATCATCATTTTGATGTTTGAGAACCTGCATAGGGTTAACAAATGCTTACAGGAATATTTTGTACATGCACCTTGTAATGTCACACTAAGATATGAGAATGGCCATTTTTTCCTGAAAATCTACGGGATGTTTTTAAAGAAATCCTCAGATAACATGAATTTTTAACCTTTTGAGGGGTATCTCTCTTTAACCAGCTCTAAAGGGTTAATGCTTGGTTTTGTGAATATCTTCATTACTTACAAAAATGAGCAACGGTGAATTCCACTTCCAATGAAGGAGGTTATGTTTATCTCGTAGGTACACGTTTGGTGTTATGGTTGCCCAAGAACAGCCCATTTTCTCCAAATGTCAATGCTTGGCAGCCTCTGGGGGGTTAACAAATGCTTACCGAAACATTTTGTTCATGCAACTTGTAATGTCACTCGAAGACCTGCAAATGATCAATTGCTCTTGAAATTTTTTTTTTTGAGAAATCGAGAAATCCACATAAAACTGGAATTTTAAGCTTTTAAGGGGTATATCTCCTTAACCAGTCAAAAATGGGTTAAGACCTCGATCTTTGAATACATTTACTACTTACAAAAATGTTTCCCTGTCAGTTTTGCGTCCGGTAAAAGAAGTTATGTTCCTCTATTGTATTCCCATTTGATGTTGTTGTGGTTCAAAAACAGACTATTTTTTTCAAAATTTTGACATTTAGCAGCCCATGGAGGGTTAACAAATGCTTAGAGGAATAATGTATCCAATCAACTGGTAATGTGACACCATGACCTATCAATGACCATTTTCTCTTGAAAACCCTACCAGATGTTTGTAAATAAAACCAGAGAAAACATAAATTTTTAAGCCTTTGATGGGTATCACTATTAACAACCACAAAATGGGTTAACGCTTGGTTTTTTGCATACCCTTATTACTTACAAAAATGGTCTTCGGTAAATTCCACTTCCAACAAAGGAGATTATGTTCATTTCTCAGGTACACGTTGGGTGATGTGCGTGCCTGAAAACAGCCCATTTCAACAAAATTACGATGCTTGGCAGCCTCTAGAGGGTTAATAAACGCTCACCAGAATATTTTGTCCATGCAACTTATAATGTCACACAAAGACCTGCGAGTAGTCAATTTTTCTTGAGAACCTACAGGATGTATTTAGAGAAATCCACAGAAAATGGGAATTTTAAGATTTTAAGGGGCTCTCTTTTTAGCCTGCCCAAAATGGGTTAAGATTTCGACTTTTGAATACCCTTACTACTTACAAAAATTTTTCCATATAGAATGTGCGCTCGATAAAAGAAGGCACTTTTCTTTGTGGCGTACCCATTGGGTGCTGTTGGCGTCCAAAAACAGCCCATTTTATCACAATTTTGAATTTTAGTAGCCCGTGAAGGGTTAACAAATGCTCACCGCAGTATTTTGTCCACGCAACTTCTATTCTCACTCCAAGGCCTGGAAGTGACAAATTTTTCTTGAAAATCTACAAGACTCGTTTAGAGAAATCCACGGAAAACACAAATTTTTGAGCTTTATGGGGGTATTGCTGTTTAACCAGCTCAAAATGGGTTAACGCTTGGTTTTCTGAACACCCTTATTACTGACAAAAATGATCCTCGGTGAATTTCACTCCCAGTAAAGGAAGATATGTTTATCTCTTGTGTATTGTTTGGGTGCAGTGGAGGCCTGAAACCGGCCTATTTCATCAAAATTTTAATGTTTGGCAGCCTGTGGAGGGTTACCATATGCATCGCCTGATATGTTGTGTGTTTCAAAGGGTGTGTCACAGACAGGTCTAGCAGGGACGAATGTTTAAATAAAATCTACAAGACGTGTTTCGAGAAAGTGCCGATAAACCCCAATTTTGGCAGTTTTTTGCCAATTCTGGCAGAATAAGGGTTAAATCGAAAATTCCGCCTCGGTACATTTTTAGATTTTCTGCCCCTCTATGCGTGTGCAAAATTTCGTGAAAATCGGTTCGAAAATGGCTTCTGAATCGTACGGACAAAATGTGTGGAAAAAAAAAAAAAAAAAAAAAAAAAACTAGACTTTATGATTCTGGAGAATCATGGCTTTTCCCGATGAGATTCCATGATTTTTCATGACCCCACAGTGTCTTGTTGTTTTTAACTGTCTCACTGAAGTCCCTTCATTGATGTTATGAAAAAGGTGAGGATAGTAATCTCAAATGACAGAGTTTGGTAAAAAATTGTTTAGGTAAAAACCATCATTAACAGTGGACTGGTTTAATGTCAATATCGTCTTCCAACAAGTCAATGACCGACAAAAGGAGTTATGTTTGTTTGACACATACCCACTGAGTGCTGTGTCAATTTCAAAATGGTTCATTTTATCTCAAATGTATCCCAAATATTGATGTCTGGCAGCTTGTAGAGGGTTAACAAGTGCTAACAGGAATATTTATTCATGGAACTTGTAATGTCACACCAAGAACTGTGAATGGCCATTTTTTTCTTTAAAATCTACAAGATGTTTTCAGAGAAATCCAGGGAGAACATGAATTTTAAGCTTTTGATGGGTATCATTGTTTATCCAGCCCAAAACGGGTTAAGTGTTGTTTTTTGAATACTCTTATTACTTCCAAAAATAATTCACAGTGAATTCTGCTTCCACTTATTTTGATCTCTCCTCCCAACTTTGGGTGCTGTGGGTACGCAAACACAGACCATTTTATCAACATTTTGATGTTTGAGAACCTGCATAGGGTTAACAAATGCTTACAGGAATATTTTGTACATGCAACTTGTAATGTCACACTAAGATCAGAGAATGGCCATTTTTTCTTGAAAATCTATGGCATGTTTTTAAAGAAATCCTCAGATAACACAAATGTTTAACCTTTTGAGGGGTATCTCCCTGTAACCAGTTCTAAAGGGTTAATGCTTGGTTTTGTGAATACCTTCATTACTTACAAAAATGATCGACGGGTGAATTCCACTTCCAATGAAGGAGGTTATGTTTATCTCGTAGGTACACATTTGGTATTATGGTTGCCCAAGAACAGCCCATTTTCTCCAAATATTCTATGCTTTGTAGCCTCTGGAGGGTTAACAAATGTTTACCGAAACATTTTTTTCATGCTTGTAATGTCACTCGAAGACCTGCGAATGGTCAATTGTTCTTGAATTTTTTTTTGTTGAGAAATCCATAGAAAACTGGAATTTTAAGCTTTTAAGGGGTATATCTCCTTAACCAGTCAAAAATGGGTTCAGACCTCGATTTTTGAATCCATTTACTACTTACAAAAATGTTTCCCTGTCAGTTTTGCGTCCGGTAAAAGAAGTTACGTTTCTCTGTTGCATTCCCTTTTGATGTTGTTTTTGTTCAAAAACAGGCTATTTTTTCAAAATTTTGACATTTAGCAGCCCATGGAGGGTTAACAAATGCTTATCGGAATAATTTATCCAATCACCTGGTAATGTGACACCATGACCTATCAATGGCCATTTTCTCTTGAAAATGCTACCAGATGTTTGTAAAGAAATCCAGGGAAAACATAAATTTTTAAGCCTTTGATGGGTATCACTATTAACAACCTCAAAAGGGGTTAACGCTTGGTTTTTTGAATACCCTTATTACTTACAAAAATGGTTCTCGGTGAATTCCACTTCCAACAAAGGAGATTATGGGTAATTCCCAGGTACACGTTGGGTGTTGCGCGTGTCTGAAAACATCCCATTTCAACAAAATTACGATGCTTGGCAGTCTGTAGAGGGTTAATAAACATCCATGATTTTTTATGACCCTGGAGTGTAAGAAGAATTGTTTTTAATTGTATCATTAAAGTATTTTTATTGATGTCTTGAGAAAAGTGGGTATAATAGTCTCAAATGACCCAGTGTGATAAAAGAACGTTTTGGTTAAATCATCATTGTTTGTGGAGAGGGTTAATATTAATATCAGCGTCTGAGAATCAGCGTCTAATATAAATAGCCCATTGTATCTCAAATTTACCTAAAATTTCGATAGCTGATGGTTTGTGGGGGGTTAATGAAGGCTTGCGAGAATACTTCTTCTCCAGGGTTTATTTGTTCTTAAACATCTGTAAGAACCAGTTGAAGATATCCACAGAAAATGTGAACTTTAAATTCTTGAGCATGTCATGTATAGTCCCTGTATCAATTATCTCCTATTAGACCACAGTTGTTATGCATGATTATGTCATTTTTTCACACCTTGCAGAGCTCACCTATCACCTGTCTGTTAATAGCAGAAGTAAATTTCTCTCCAATTGGTTTTTCCCCGTAGGATTAGTTTTATTTATTACAATGAAGATATCCATACATTCAACGACAAACATGAAGTTATAAACTACAATAATTACATACGAAAATAGGAAGTGTTGTTTGTACATATGTGTAGATAAAATATACCCTGGGACGGAGAAAGGGAGTATAACCATCTTACAAACTAGTATATATCTAGCCCCACTGCCGGGGGAATGTTGGCGCCATGCACCACTGCATTTGATAACCTACAGAGTAGTAAATATACCTGCCCCCCACCCCTTCCCATGTTGGGGATCCCCACCTTTTATTGTAAGGTTCCTTAGGCACAACATAGCGTCAGTAAGATGGATATATACTGCCACGTCGCCACTCTGGGGCGGAGGAGGGGCAGTGTATAGCCATTTTACAGACTATTATATACCTGGACCCACTGTCGGGGAAACGCTATAGTGTCAACACTATTTGATATTATAAGTAACTGATCCCATTGTAGCTAACGTTATTTACTGCTTTCTTATCATGCAGCGGCGGAGCGGTGGCATTGTGGTAGCTGGTTCTCTTCAGATCACCGAAGTTAAGCAATGTTGAGCCTGGTTAATCATTGGATGGGTGGCCGTCTGAGCGATCAATTCAGACTCCCATGCTGTGTCCTTTGGCAAGGCACTTAACTCTGATTCTCCATATGGGGACACGATGCCGCCATGTACTAAGGCGTACTGCACGTCGACGGTATGCATGTCTTCAACCAATCTAACCCTGCCTGTGCTGCAGTTCGGAGTCACGATGTTGGGAAGCTGGCAGCTGCTCGTCTTTGCTCGGTGGTTCTCTCCAGGTACTGCGGCTTCCTCCACCCGTAGATTAGCCATTGTGCATAAGTAGATGCCCTTAAACACCAATAAATAAATAATAAATGATATCATGCAGGGCAGTGTGGAATACGAGGTGAGGCGTACCTTTCAATGTGTGTTTGGTTGGAGAAAGAGGCAGGGGGAGGTGGTAACCTTGGTAATTTTGTTTGGATAAATCAACCGCTGGCGACCGATGAAGCTGGACACGGTGAGAGTGGAACTTATGGGCGGTTATTCTTGATAATAAATAAATATACACTTACTTTTGAGTTCATACAAGGTGAGTATAGTAGTCTCAAATGAGAATGGCCAATATTTGTCTTGAAAACCTACGAGAGGCTTTTAGAGAAATCCTCGGAAAATATGAATTTTTAACCTTTTGAGGGGTATTGCTCTGTAACCAGCCCAAAACGGGGTAATGCTTGGTTTTGTGAATACCTTCATTACTTACAAAAATGATCCTCAGTGAATTTCACTTCCAATAAGGAAGGTTAACTTATCACGCAGGTACACATTGAGTGTTATGGGTGCCCCAAAACAGCCCATTTTCTCAAAATGTCTATACCTTCCAGGCCCTGGAGGGTTAATAATTGCTTACTGGAATATTTTGTCCATGCAGCTTGTAATGTCACTCAAAGACCTGCAAATGGTCAATTTTTCTTTAAAACGTGCTAGATCTTTTGGAGAAATCCACAGAAAATGGGAATTTTAAGCTTTTGAGGGGTATATCTCCTTAACCAGTCGACAATGGGTTAAGACCTCGATTTTTGAATATCCTTACTACTTACAAAATTGTTTCTCTATCAGTTTTGCGTCCAGTAAAAGAAGTTACGTTTCTCTGTGGCATTTCCATTTGATGTTCTTAGTGTCCAAAAACAGAATATTTCTTCAAAATTTTTGACATTTAGCAGCCCATGGAGGGTTAACAAATACCTACCAGAATAATTTATTTATGCAACTGGTAATGTGATACCAAGACCTATCAACGGCCATTTTCTCTTGAAAACCCTACAAGATGTTTGTAAAGAAATCCAGGGAAAACGATTTTTAAGCTTTCGATTGGTATCCCTGTTAACCTCCCCAACAGGGGGTTAACGCTTGGTTTTTTGAATACCCTTATTACTTACAAAAATGGTCCTCTGTGAATTCCACTTCCAACAAAGGTGATTATGTTTATCTCTAGTGTATACATTGGGTGCTGTACGTGTCCGAAAACAGCCCATGTCAACAAAATTACGATACGTGGCAGCTTGTAGATGGTTAATAAACGCTCACCGGAGTATTTTGTCCCTACAACTTGTAATGTCACATAAAGACCTACGAATATTTAATTTTTCTTGAAACCCTACAAGTTACTGTTAGGGAAATTCACATAAAATGGGAATTTAAAGCTTTTAAGTTAAGGGATATCTCTCTTAGCCTACCCAAAATGGGTTAAGACTTCGACTTTTGAATACCCTTACTACTTACACAAATGTTTCTGTATAAATTGTACACTCGATAAAAGGAGGCGCTTTTCTTTGTGGTGTACCCATTAGATGCTGTTGGTGTCCACAAACTGCCAATTTTATCACAATTTTGATGCTGAGGAGCCCTGGGAGGGTTAACTAATGCTGACCGGAATATTTTGTCCATGCAACTTGTAATGTCACACCAGGACCTGCAAATAGCTGATTTTTTCTTGAAAACCTACGAGATGTTTTTAGAGAAATCCACAGAAAGAGGGTATTTTAAGGTTTTAATGGGTATCTCTCTTTAACCAGCCGAAAATGGGTTAAGACGTCGAATTTTGAATACCCTTACCACTTACAAAAATATTTTCTGATCAATTTTGCGTCCGATAAATGAAGGCCACTTTCTCTGTGGTATACCGTTTGGGTGCTGTTGGTGTCCAAAAGCAGCCCATTTTATCACAATTTTTACGTTTAGCAGCTCGGGGAGGGTTAACTAATGCTGACCGGAATATTTTGTCCATGCAACTTGTAATGTCACACCAAGACCTGGGAGTGACAAATATTTCCTGAAAATCTACAAGACTAGTCTAGAGAAATCCACGGAAAACATGAAGTTTTGAGCTTTTTGGGGGTATTGCTGTTTAACCAGCCCAAAACGGGTTAACGCTTGGTTTTCTGAACACCCTTATTACTTACAAAAATGATCCTTGGTGAATTCCACTTCCAATAAAAGCAGTTATGTGTATCTATCGTGTTTTGTTTGGGTGCTGTGGGGGCCCGAAAACAGCCCATTTCATCAAAATTTCGATGTTTGGCAGCCTGTGGAGGGTTACCATATGCATCGCCTGATATCTCGTGTGTATCAAAGGTCGTATCACAGGCAGGTCTAGCAATGATGGATGTTTAAAAAAAATCCTAAAGACGTGTTTCAAGAAAGTGCCGATAAACCCCAATTTTGGCAGTTTTTTTCCAATTCTGGCGAAATAAGGGTTAAATAGAAAATTCCGCTTCGGTACATTTTTAGATTTTTTGCCACTCTATGCGTGTGCCAAATTGTGTGAAAATCGGTTCGAAAATGGCTTCTGAATCGTACGGACAAAAAAAACACAAAAACCCCCCCCCCCAAACCCCCCCCCCCCCCCACCCCCACAAAAAAAAAAAATAAAAATAATAATCCGTAGAAAAACAATAGTCTTTTCCAGAGGGAAAAGCCTAAAAAAAACCCAAACTAGACTTTATGATTCTGGAGAATCATGGCTTTTCCCGATGAGATTCCATGATTTGTCATGACCCCAGAGTGTATGATGAATTGCTTTTGACTGTCTCACTAAAGTTCCTTCATTGATGTCATGAAAAAGGTGAGTACAGAAGTCTCAAATGACTCAGTTTGAAAATGACTCAGTTTGATAAAAAAAAAATTGTTTAGGTAAAAACCATCATTAACGGTGGAGAGGGGTAATATCAATATCGTCGTCCAACAAGTTAATGACCGACAAAAAGAGTTATGTTTGTTTGACACATACCCACTGAGTGCTGTATCTATTTGAAAATGGTCCGTTTTATCTCAAATGTATCCTAAATATTTATTCATGCAACTTGTAATTTCACACCAAAAACTGTGAATGGCCATTTTTACTTATTTATTTATTATTTATTTATTGGTGTTTAAGGTCACTTACTTATGCACAATGGCTAATCGTGACCGTGATAGTTTTACGAGTGGAGGAAGCCGGAGTACCCGGAGAGAACCACCGAGCAACGACGAGCAGCTGTCAGCTCTCCAACATCGTAACTCTGAACTCTGCACCGCAGCACAGGCAGGGTTAGATTGGTTGAAGACATGCGCACCATCGACGTGCAGTACGCCACAGTACACAGCGTCATCGTGCCCCCACGTAGGCAATCGGGGTGAAGTGTCTTGCCCAAGGACACAACGCGGTTGCCGCAGGTGGGATTCGAACTGAGGACCTCTCGGCTTGCAGCCTGCACCTCTACCAACTGAGCCACCGCGCCACCCCATTTTTACTTAAAAATATACAAGATGTTTTCAGAGAAATCCATGGAGAACATGAATTTTAAGCTGCTGATGGGTATAATTGTTTATCCAGCCCAAAACGGGTTAAGGGTTGTTTTTTTAATACGCTTATTACTTATAAAAATAATTCTCAGTGAATTCTACTTCCACTTATGTTGATTTCTCCTCTTAACTTTGGGTGCTGCGGGTATGCAAACACAGCCCACTTTTTCAACATTTTGATGCTTGAGAACCATGCAGCATAGGGTTAACAAATGCTTACTGGAATATTTTGTACATGCAACTTGTAATTCACACTAAGATCTGAGAATGGCCAATTTTTCTTGAAAATCTACGTGATGTTTTTAGAGAAATCCTCGGATAAAATGAATTTTTAACCTTTTGAGGGGTATCACCCTGTAACCAGATCTAAACAGGTTAATGCTTGGTTTTATGAATACCTTCATTACTTACAAAAATGATCCTCGGTGAATCCCACTTCCAATGAAGGTGGTTATGTTCATCTCGCAGGTATTCATTGGGTGTAATGGGTGGCCAAGTACAGACCATTTTCCCAAAATTTGCTGCCTCTGGAGGGTTAACAAACGCTTACCGGAATCTTTTGTTCATGCAACTTGTAATGTCACTCCAAGACCTGCAAATGGTCAATTTCTCTTGAATACTTACCAGATTTTTTTGAGAAATCTTCAGAAAATGGGAATTTTAAGCTTTTAAGGGGTACATCTCCTTAACTGGGCGAAAATGGGTTAAAATCTCAATTTTTGAATACCCTTACTACTTACTAAAAATTTTCCCTATCAGTTTTGCATCCGTTAAAGAAGTTATGTTTCTCTGCAACATTCCCATTTGATGTTGTTGGTGTCCAAAAATAGACTATTTTTTTTCGAAATTTTGACATTTAGCAGCCCATGGAGGGTTAACAAATGCTTATCTGAATATTTTATCCATGCAACTGGTAATGTGACTCTAAGAAGTATCAACGACCATTTTCTCTTGAAACCCTACGAGACGTTTCAAAAAGAAATTCAGGAAAAACATGATTTTTTTAAGCTTTTGATGGGTATTGCTATTAACCATCCCAAAAGGGGGTTAATGCTTGGTTTTTTGAATACCCTTATTACTAACAAATTTGGTCCTCGGTGAATTCCACTTCCAACAAAGTAGATTATGTTTATCTCTCGGGTATGCGTTGGGTGTTGTGCGCATCTGAAAATAGCCTATTTCAACAAAATTACGATGCTTAGCAGCCTGTAGAGGGTTAATAAATGCTCATCGGATTATTTTGTCCATGCAACTTGTAATGTCACACAAGGACCAGCTAATAGTCAATTTTTCCTGAAAACCTACAAGTTGCTTTTAGAGAAATCCACAGACAATGGGGATTTTAAGCTTTTAAGGGGTATCCCTCTTTAACCAGCCCAAAATGGGTTAAGACTTCGACTTTTGAATACCCGCACCACTATCAAAAATGCTTCCCCATCAATTTTGCGTCCGATAAAAGAAGGAACCTTTCTCGGTGATACACCAAGTAGGTGCTATTGGCGTTCAAAAACAGCCCATTTTATCACAATTTTGACTTTTAGCAGCACGTGGAGGGTTAACAAATGCTCACCGCAGTATTTTGTCCATGCAGATTCTATTGTCACACCAAGGCCTGGGAGTGACAAATTTTTCTTGAAAATCTACAAGACTCGTTTAGAGAAATCCACGGAAAATACGAATTTTTTAGCTTTATGGGGGTATTGCTGTTTAACCAACCCAAAACGGGTTAACGCTTGGTTTTTTGAACACCTTTATTACTGACAAAAATGATCCTCGGTGAATTCCACTCCCAATAAAGGAAGTTATGTTTATCTCTCGTGTACTGTTTGGGTGCAGTGGGGGCCTGAAACCGGCCTATTTCATCACAATTTCGATGTTTGGCAGCCTGTGGAGGGTTACCATATGCATCACCTGATATGGCGTGTGTATCAAAGGGCATGTCACAGACAGGTCTAGCAATGACGAATGTATAAAAAAAATCTACAAGACGTGTTTCGAGAAAGTGCCGATAAACCCCAATTTTGGCATTTTTTTGCCAATTCTGACGAAATAAGGGTTAAATCGAAAATTCTGCTTTGGTACATTTTTAGATTTTGTGCCCCTCTATGCGTGTGCAAAATTTCGGGAAAATCGGTTGGAAAATGGCTTCTGAATCGTACGGACAAAATGTGTGGAAAAAAAAAAAAAAAAAATAATAATAATCCGTAGAAAAAAAATAGTCTTTTCCAGAGGGAAAAGCCTAAAAATAATAATCCGTAAAAAACAATAGTCTTTTTCAGAGGGAAAAGCCTAACTAGACTTTATGATTCTGGAGAATCATGGCTTTTCCGATGAGATTCCATGATTTGTCATGACCCCACAGTGTGTGATGAATTGCTTTTGACTGTCTCACTAAAGTTCCTTCATAGATGTCGTGAAAAAGGTGAGCATAGAAGTCTAAAATGACTCAGTTTGATAAAAAAAAAAATTGTTTAGGTAAAATCCATCATTAACGGTGGAGAGGGGTAATATCAATATCGTCGTCCAACAAGTTAATGACCGACAAAAGGAGTTATGTTTGTTTGACACATACCCACTGAGTGCTGTATCTATTTGAAAATGGTCTGTTTTATCTCAAATGTATCCAAAATATTGATGTCTGGCAGCTTGTTAAGGGTTAACAAGTGCTAACAGGAATATTTATTCATGCAACTTGTAATTTCACACCAAAAACTGTGAATGGCCATTTTTCTTAAAAATCTACAAGATGTTTTCAGAGAAATCCAGGGAGAACATGAATTTTAAGCTGTTGATGGGTATAATTGTTTATCCAGCCCAAAACGGGTTAAGGGTTGTTTTTTTAATATGCTTATTATTTTTAAAAATAATTCTCAGTGAATTCTATTTCCACTTATGTTGATTTCTCCTCTTAACTTTGGGTGCTGCGGTATGCAAACACAGCCCACTTTTTCAACATTTTGATGTTTGAGAAACAGCATAGGGTTAACAAATGCTTACTGGAATATTTTGTACATGCAACTTGTAATTCACACTAAGATCTAAGAATGGCCAATTTTTCTTGAAAATCTACATGATGTTTTTCGAGAAATCCTCGGATAACATGAATTTTTAACCTTTTGAGGGGTATCACCCTGTAACCAGCTCTAAACGGGTTAATGCTTGGTTTTATGAATACCTTCATTACTCGCAAAAATGATCCTCGGTGAATTCCACATCCAATGAAGGGGGTTATGTTTATCTCGCAGGTACACATTTGGTGTTATGGTTGCCCAAGAACAGCCCATTTTCTCCAAATGTCTGTGCTTGGCAGCCTCTGGAGGGTTAACAAATGCTTACCGAAATATTTTGTCCATGCAACTTGAACTGTCACTCCAGACCTGCGAAAGGTCATTTTTTCTTGAAATTTTGTTTTGAGAAATCCACAGAAAACTGGAATTTTAAGCTTTTAAGGGGTATATGTCTTTAACTAGTCAAAAATGGGTTAAGACCTCGATTTTTGAATGCACTTACTATTACAAGAATGTTTCCCTGTCAGTTTTGCGTCCGGTAAAAGAAGTTAGGCATCTCTGTTGCATTCCCATTTGATGTTGTTGGTGTCCAAAAACAGACTATTTTTTCAAAATTTTCACATTTAGCAGCCCATGGAGGGTTAATAAATGCTTCCCGGAATAATTTATCCTATCACCTGGTAATGTGACACCAAGACCTATCAGTGGCCATTTTCTCTTGAAAACTCTACCAGGTGTATGTAAAGAAATCCAGGGAAAATATAAGTTTTTAAGCTTTTGAAGGGTATCACTACTGACAACCACAAAAGGGGTTAACGCTTGGTTTTTTTAATACTCTTATTACTTACAAAAATGGTCCTCGATGAATTCCACTTCCAACAAAGGAGATTATGTTTATTTCTCAGGTACACATTGAGTGCTGTGCGTGTCCGAAAACAGCCCATTTCAACAAAATTACGATGCTTGGCAGCCTCTAGAGGGTTAACAAATGCTCACCGGAATATTTTGTCCATGCAACTTGTAATATCACACAAAGACCTGTGAGTAGTCAATTTTTCTTGAAAACCTACAGGATGTTTTTAGAGAAATCCACAGAAAATGGGAATTTTAAGATTTTAAGGGGTCTCTCTCTTTAGCCTGTCCAAAATGGGTTAAGACTTCGACTTTTGAATACCAATACTAGTTACAAAAATGTTTGCATATAGATTGTGCGCTCGATAAAGGAAGGCACTTTTCTTTGTGGCGTACCTATTGGGTGCTGTTGGCTTCCAAAAACAGCCCTTTTTATCACAATTTTGAGTTTTAGCAGCCCCTGGAGGGTTAACAAATGCTCACCGCAGTATTTTGTCCATGCAACTTCTATTGTCACCCCAAGGCCTGGGAGTGGCAAATTTTTCTTGAAAATCTACAAGACTCGTTTAGAGAAATCCACGAAAAACATGAATTTTTGTGCTTTATGGGGGTATTGCTGTTTAACCAGCTCAAAACGGGTTAACGCTTGGTTTTTTGAACACCCTTATTACTTACAAAAATGATCCTCGGTGAATTCCACTTCCAATAAAGGAAGTTATGTTTACCTCTTGGGTATCGTTTGGGTGCTGTGGGGGTCTGAAACTGGCCTATTTCATCAAAATTTCGATGTTTGGCAGCTTGTGGAGGGTTACCATATGCATCACCTAATATGTCGTGTGTTTCAAAGGTCATGTCATGGGCAGGTCTAGCAATGATGAATGTTTAAAAAAAATCTACAAGACGTGTTTCGAGAAAGTGCCGATAAACCCCAATTTTGGCAGTTTTTTGTCAATTCTGGTGAAATAAGGGTTAAATCGAAAATTCCGCTTTGGTACATTTTTAGATTTTTTGCCCCTCTATGTGTGTGCCAAATTGTGTGAAAATCAGTTCGAAAATGGCTTCTGAATCATACGGACAAAAATGTGTGGAAAAAAAACAAAACAAAACTAGACTTTATGATTCTGGAGAATCATGGCTTTTCCCGATGAGATTCCATGATTTGTCATGACCCCACAGTGTATGACGAATTGCTTTTGACTGTCTCACTGAAGTTCCTTCATTGATGTCATGAAAAAGGTGAGTACAGAAGTCTCAAATGACTCAGTTTGATAAAAAAAATTGTTTAGGTAAAAACCATCATTAACGGTGGAGAGGGTTAATATCAATATCGTCGTCCAACAAGTTAATGACCGACAAAAGGCGTTATGTTTGTTTGACACATACCCACTGAGTGCTGTATCTATTTGAAAATGGTCCGTTTTATCTCAAATGTATCCAAAATATTGATGTCTGACAGCTTGTTAAGGGTTAACAAGTGCTCACAGGAATATTTATTCATGCAACTTGTAATTTCACACCAGAAACTGTGAATGGCCATTTTTACTTAAAAATCTACAAGATGTTTTCAGAGAAATCCAGGGAGAACATGAATTTTAAGCTGTTGATTGGTATAATTGTTTATCCAGTCCAAAACGGGTTAAGGGTTGCTTTTTTAATACGCTTATTACTTATAAAAATAATTCTCAATGAATTCTACTTCCACTTATGTTGATTTCAACTCTTCACTTTGGGTGCTGCGGGTATGTAAACACAGCCCACTTTTTCAACATTTTGATGTTTGAGAACTTGCATAGGGTTAACAAATGCTTACTGAAATATTTTGTACATGCAACTTGTAATTCACACTAAGATCTGAGAATGGCCAATTTTTCTTGAAAATCTATGTGATGTTTTTAGAGAAATCCTCGGATAACATGAATTTTTAACCTTTTGAGGGGTATCACCCTGTAACCAGCTCTAAACGGGTTAATGCTTGGTTTTATGAATACCTTCATTACTTACAAAAATGATCCTCGGTGAATCCCACTTCCAATGAAGGTGGTTATGTTCATCTCGCAGGTACACATTGGGTGTAATGGGTGGCCAAGTACAGCCCATTTTCTCAAAATTTGCTGCCTCTGGAGGGTTAACAAACGCTTACCGGAATATTTTGTTCATGCAACTTGTAATGTCACTCCAAGACCTGCAAATGGTCAATTTCTCTTGAATACTTACTAAATTTTTTTGAGAAATCCACAGAAAATGAGACTTTTAAGCCTTTCAGGGGTACATCTCCTTAACCGGGCGAAAAAGTGTTAAGACATCAATTTTTGAATACCCTTACAACTTACTAAAAATTTTCCCTATCAGTTTTGCGTCCGGTAAAAGAAGTTATGCTTCTCTGCAGCATTCCCATTTGATGTTGTTGATGTCCAAAAACAGACTATTTTTTTTCGAAATTTGGACATTTAGCAGCCCATGGAGGGTTAACAAATGCTTATCTGAATATTTTATCCATGCAACTGGTAATGTGACTCTAACACCTATCAACGGCCATTTTCTCTTGAAATCTTACGAGACGCTTGTAAAGAAATTCAGGGAAAACATGATTTTTTAAGCTTTTGATGGGTATTGCTATTAACCATCCCAAAAGGGGTTAATGCTTGGTTTTTTGAATACCCTTATTACTAACAAATTTGGTCCTCGGTGAACTCCACTTCCAACAAAGTAGATTACCTTTATCTCTCAGGTATGCATTGGGTGCTGTGCGGGTGTTTTCTCTTGAAATCTTACGAGACGCTTGTAAAGAAATTCAGGGAAAACATGATTTTTTAAGCTTTTGATGGGTATTGCTATTAACCATCCCAAAAGGGGTTAATGCTTGGTTTTTTGAATACCCTTATTACTAACAAATTTGGTCCTCGGTGAACTCCACTTCCAACAAAGTAGATTACCTTTATCTCTCAGGTATGCATTGGGTGCTGTGCGCATCTGAAAACAGCCTATTTCAACAAAATTACGATGCTTAGCAGCCTGTAGAGGGTTAGTAAATGATCACCGGAATATTTTGTCTATGTAACTTGTAATGTCACACAAAGACCTGCGAATAGTAAATTTTTCCTGAAAACCAACAAGTCGCTTTTAGAGAAATCCACAGAAAATGGGAATTTTAAGCTTTTAAGGGTTATCTCTCTTTAACCAGTCCAAAATGGGTTAAGACTTCGACTTTTGAATACCCTTACCACTATCAAAAATGTTTCCCCATCAATTTTGCGCCCGATAAAAGAAGGAACCTTTCTCGGTGGTACACCAAGTGGGTGCTGTTGGTGTCCAAAAACAGCCCATTTTATCACAATTTTGACTTTTAGCAGTCCGTGGAGGGTTAACAAATGCTCACCGCAGTATTTTGTCCATGCAACTTCTATTGTCACACCAAGGCCTGGGAGTGACAAATTTTTCTTGAAAATCTACAAGACTCGTTTAGAGAAATCCACGGAAAATACAAATTTTTGGGCTTTATGGGGAGTATTGCTGTTTAACCAGACCAAACCGGGTTAACGCTTGGGTTTTTGAACACCCTTATTACTGACAAAAATGATCCTCGATGAATTCCACTCCCAGTAAAGGAAGTTATGTTTATCTCTCGTGTTTTGTTTGGGTGCAATGGGGGCCTGAAACCGGCCTATTTCATCAAAATTTCGATGTTTGGCAGCCTGTGGAGGGTTACCATATGCATCGCCTGATATGTCGTGTGTATCAAAGGACGTGTCACAGACAGGTCTAGCAGTGACAAATGTATAAAAAAAATCTACAAGACGTGTTTCGAGAAAGTGACGATAAACCCCAATTTTGGCAGTTTTTTGCCAATTCTGACGAAATAAGGGTTAAATCGAAAATTCCGTTTGGATACATTTTTAGATTTTGTGCCCCTCTATGCGTGTGCAAAATTTCATGACAATCGGTTCGAAAATGGCTTCTGAATCATATGGACAAAATGTGTGGAAAAAAAACCAAAAAAAAAAACCCAAAAATAATAATAATACGTAGAAAAACAATAGTCTTTTCCAGAGGGAAAAGCTTAACTAGACTTTATGATTCTGGAGAATCATGGCTTTTCCCGATTAGATTCCATGATTTTTCATGACCCCACACTGTCTGATGAATTGTTTTTAACTGTCTCACTGAAGTTCCCTCATTGATGTTATGAGAAAGGTGAGAATAGTAGTCTCAAATGACTCGGTTTGGGTTTGATAAAAAAAAATGTTTAGGTAAAACCCATCATTAATGGTAGAATGGGTTAATATCAAGATCAATGTTTCCCTATTAGTTTTGCGTCCGGTAAAAGAAGTTACGTTTCTCTGTGGCATTTCCATTTGTTGGTGTCCAAAAACAGACTATTTCTTAAATTTTTTTACATTTAGCAGCCCATGGTGGGTTAACAAATGCCTACCAGAATAATTTATCCACGCAACTGGTCATATGATACCAAGACCTATCAACGGCCATTTTCTCTTGGAAACCCCACAAAATGTTTGTAAAGAAATCCAGGGAAAACGATTTTTTAAGCTATCGATGGGTATACGGGTTAACGCTTCTTTTTTTTAATACCCTTACTACTTACAAAAATGGTCCTCTGTGAATTCCACTTCCAACGAAGGAGATTATGTTTACCTCTCATGTATACATTGGGTGCTGTGCGTGTCTGAAAACAGCCCCATGTTAACAAAATTACGATGCTTGGCAGCTTGTAGATGGTTAATAAACGCTCATCGGAGTATTTTGTCCATGCAACTTGTAATGTCACATAAAGACCTACGAATTGTCAATTTGTCTTGAAACCCTACAAGTTACCGTTAGGGAAATTCACAGAAAATGGGAATTTAAAGCTTTCAAGGGATATCTCGCTTTAGCCTGCCCAAAATGGGTTAAGACGTCAACTTTTGAATACCCTTACTGCTTACAAAAATGTTTCCGTATAAATTGTGCACTCGATAAAAGGAGGCACTTTTCTTTGTGGTGTACCCTTTGGGTGCTGTTGGTGTCCAAAAACAGCCCATTTTATCACAATTTTGACCTTCAACAGCCCGGGGAGGGTTAACTAATGCTGACCGGAATATTTTGTTCATGCAACTTGTAATGTCGCACCAAGACCTGCAAATAGCCGATTTTTTCTTGAAAACCTACAAAATGTTGATAGGGAAATCCACAGAAAACGGGTATTTTAAGATTTGAATGGGTATCTCTATTTAACCAGCCCAAAATGGGTTAAGACGTCAAATTTTGAATACCCTTACCACTTTCAAAAATATTTTCCGATCAATTTTGCATCCGATAAATGAAGGACCCTTTGTCTCTGGTATACCATTTGGGTGCTGTTGGTGACTAAAAACAGCCCATTTTATCACAATTTTTACGTTTAGCAGCTCGGGGAGGATTAACTAATGCTGACCGGAATATTTTATCCATGCAACTTGTAATGTCACACCAAGACCTGAGAGTGACCAATTTTTCTTGAAAATCTACAAGACTCGTTTAGAGAAATCCACGGAAAACACGAACTTTTGAGCATTATGGGGGTATTGCTGTTTAACCAGCTCAAAATGGGTTAACGCTTGGTTTTCTGAACACCCTTATTACTGACAAAAATGATCCTCGGTGAATTCCACTCCCAATAAAGGAAGTTATGTTTATCTCTCGTGTATTGTTTCGGTGCAGTGGGGGGCCTGAAACCGGCCTATTTCATCAAAATTTCGATGTTTGGCAGCCTGTGGAGGGTTACCATATGCATCGCCTGATATGTAGTGTGTACCAAAGGGTGTGTCACAGACAGCTCTAGCAATGACGAATGTATAAAAAAAATCTACAAGACAATGTTTCAAGAAAGTGCTGATAAACCCCAATTTTGGCAGTTTTTTGCCAATTCTGACGAAATAAGGGTTAAATCGAAAATTCCGCTTCGGTACATTTTTAGATTTTGTGCCCCTTTATGCGTGTGCAAAATTTCGTGAAAATCGGTTCAAAAATGGCTTCTGAATCGTACGGACAAAATGTGTGGAAAAAAAAGAAAAACAAAAAAAAAAAAAAAAAAAAAACAACAAAAAAAATAATAATCCGTAGAAAAACAATAGTCTTTTCCAGAGGGAAAAGCCTAACTATACTTTATGATTCTGGAGAATCATGGCTTTTCCCGATGAGATTCCATGAATTTTCATGACCCCACAGTGTCTGATGAATTGTTTTTAACTGTCTCACTGAAGTTCCTTCATTGATGTTATGGAAAGGTGAAGATAGTAGTCTCAAATGAAACAGTTTGATAAAAAATTGCTTAGGTAAAAACCATCATTAACAGTGGAGTGGGTTAATGTCAATATCGCCGTCCAACAAGTCAATGACCGACAAAAGGAGTTATGTTTGTTTGACACATACTCACTGAGTGCTGTGTCAATTTAAAAACGGTCTATTTTATCTCAAATGTATCCAAAACATTGATGTCTGGCAGCTTGTAGAGAGTTAACAAGTGCCAACAGGAATATTTATTCATGCAACTTGTAATGTCACACCAAGAACTGTGAATGGCCATTTTTTCTTTAAAATCTACAAGATGTTTTCAGAGAAATCCAGGGAGAACAGGAATTTTAAGCTTTTGATGGGTATCATTGTTTTTACAGTCCAAAACGGGTTAAGTGTTGTTTTTGGAATACTCTTATTACTTCCAAAAATAATTCTCAGTGAATTCTACTTCCACTTATTTTGATTTCTCCTCCCAAATTCGGGTGCTGTGGGTACGCAAACACAGCCTATTTTATCATCATTTTGATGTTTGAGAACCTGCATAGGGTTAACAAATTCTTACAGGAATATTTTGTACATGCACCTTGTAATGTCACACTAAGATATGAGAATGGCCATTTTTTCCTGAAAATCTACGGGATGTTTTTAAAGAAATCCTCAGATAACATGAATTTTTAACCTTTTGAGGGGTATCTCTCTTTAACCAGCTCTAAAGGGTTAATGCTTGGTTTTGTGAATATCTTCATTACTTACAAAAATGATCAACGGTGAATTCCACTTCCAATGAAGGAGGTTATGTTTATCTCGTAGGTACACGTTTGGTGTTATGGTTGCCCAAGAACAGCGCAATTTCTCCAAATGTCAATGCTTGGCAGCCTCTGGGGGGTTAACAAATGCTTACCGAAACATTTTGTTCATGCAACTTGTAATGTCACTCGAAGACCTGCGAATGATCAATTGCTCTTGAAATTTTTTTTTTTGAGAAATCGAGAAATCCACATAAAACTGGAATTTTAAGCTTTTAAGGGGTATATCTCCTTAACCAGTCAAAAATGGGTTAAGACCTCGATCTTTGAATACATTTACTACTTACAAAAATGTTTCCCTGTCAGTTTTGCGTCCGGTATGAGAAGTTATGTTCCTCTATTGTATTCCCATTTGATGTTGTTGTGGTTCAAAAACAGACTATTTTTTTCAAAATTTTGACATTTAGCAGCCCATGGAGGGTTAACAAATGCTTAGAGGAATAATGTATCCAATCAACTGGTAATGTGACACCATGACCTATCAATGGCCATTTTCTCTTGAAAACCCTACCAGATGTTTGTAAAGAAATCCAGGGAAAACATAAATTTTTAAGCCTTTGATGGGTATCACTATTAACAATCACAAAATGGGTTAACGCTTGGTTTTTTGCATACCCTTATTACTTACAAAAATGGTCTTCGGTGAATTCCACTTCCAACAAAGGAGATTATGTTTATTTCTCAGGTACACGTTGGGTGATGTGCGTGCCTGAAAACAGCCCATTTCAACAAAATTACGATGCTTGGCAGCCTCTAGAGGGTTAATAAATGCTCACCGGAATATTTTGTCCATTCAACTTATGATATCACACAAACACCTGTGAGTAGTCAATTTTTCTTGAAAACCTACAGGATGTTTTTAGAGAAATCCACAAAAAATGGGAATTTTAAGATTTTAAGGGGTCTCTCTCTTTAGCCTGTCCAAAATGGGTTAAGACTTCGACTTTTGAATACCCTTACTACTTACAAAAATGTTTGCATATAGATTGTGCGCTCGTTAAAAGAAGGCACGTTTGTTTGTGGCGTACCCATTGGGTGCTGTTGGCGTCCAAAAACAGCCCATTTTATCCCAATTTTGACATTTAGCAGCCTGTGGAGGGTTAACAAATGCTCACCGCAGTATTTTGTCCCTGAAACTTCTATTGTCACACCAAGGCCTGGGAGTGACAAATTTTTCTTGAAAATCTACCAGACTCGTTTAGAGAAATCCACGGAAGACACAAATTTTTGAGCTTTATGGGGGTATTGCTGTTTGTCCAGCCCAAAGCGGGTTAACGCTTGGTTTTTTGAACACCTTTATTACTGACAAAAATGATCCTCGGTGAATTCCACTCCTAAAAAAGGAAGTTACGTTCATCTCTCATGTATTGTTTGGATGCGGTGGGGGCCTGAAACCGGCCTATTTCATCAAAATTTTGATGTTTGGCAGCCTGTGGAGGGTTATATTATGCATCGCCTGATATGTCGTGTGTATCAAAGGGCGTGTCACAGACAGGTCTAGCAATGACAAATGTATAAAAAAAATCTACAAGACGTGTTTCGAGAAAGTGCCGATAAACCCCAATTTTGGTAGTTTTTTGCCAATTCTGACGAAATAAGGGTTAAATCGAAAATTCCAGTTGGGTACATTTTTATATTTTGTGCCCCTCTATGCATGTGCAAAATTTCGTGAAAATCGGTTCGAAAATGGCTTCTGAATCGTACGGACAAAATGTGTGGAAAAAAAAAACAAAAAAAAACTAGACTTTATGATTCTGGAGAATCATGGCTTTTCCCGATGAGATTGCATGATTTTTCATGACCCCACAGAGTCTGATGAATTGTTTTTAACTGTCTCACTGAAGTTCCTTCATAGATGTTATGAGAAAGGTGAAGATAGTAGTCTCAAATGACACAGTTTGATAAAAAATTGTTTAGGTAAAAACCATCATTAACGGTGGAGTGAGTTAATGTCAATATCGTCGTCCAACAAATCAATGACCGACAAAAGGAGTTATGTTTGTTTGACACATACTCACTGAGTGCTGTGTCAATTTAAAAATGGTCCATTTTATCTCAAATGTATCCAAAATATTGATGTCTGGCAGCTTGTAGAGGGTTAACAAGTGCCAACAGGAATATTTATTCATGCAACTTGTAATGTCACACCAAGAACTGTGAATGGCCATTTTTTCTTTAAAATCTACAAGATGTTTTCAGAGAAATCCAGGGAGAACAGGAATTTTAAGCTTTTGATGGGTATCATTGTTTTTCCAGCCCAAAACGGGTTAAGTGTTGTTTTTGGAATACTCTTATTACTTCCAAAAATAATTCTCAGTGAATTCTACTTCCACTTATTTTGATCTCTCCTCCCAACTTCAGGTGCTGTGGGTGCGCAAACACAGCCTATTTTATCAACATTTTGATGTTTGAGAACCTGCATAGGGTTAACAAATGTTTACAGGAATATTTTGTACATGCAACTTGTAATGTCACACTAAGATATGAGAATGGCCATTTTTTCCTGAAAATCTACGGGATGTTTTTAAAGAAATCCTCAGATATGTATTTTTAACCTTTTGAGGGGTATCTCTCTTTAACCAGCTCTAAAGGGTTAATGCTTGGTTTTGTGAATATCTTCATTACTTACAAAAATGATCGACGGTGAATTCCACTTCCAATGAAGGAGGTTATGTTTATCTCGTAGGTACACATTTGGTGTTATGGTTGCCCAAGAACAGCACATTTTCTCCAAATGTCAATGCTTGGCAGCCTCTGGGGGGTTAACAAATGCTTACCGAAACATTTTGTTCATGCAACTTGTAATGTAACTTGAAGACCTGTGAATGGTTAATTGCTCTTGAATTTTTTTTGTTGAGAAATCCACAGAAAACTGGAATTTTAAGCTTTTAAGGGGTATATCTCCTTAACCAGTTAAAAATGGGTTAAGACCTCGATTTTTGAATACATTTACTACTTACAAAAATGTTTCCCTGTCAGTTTTGCGCCCGGTAAAAGAAGTTACGTTTCTCTGTTGTATTCCCATTTGATGTTGTTGTTGTTCAAAAACAGACTATTTTTTCAAAATGTTGACATTTAGTAGCCCATGGAGGGTTAACAAATGCTTACCGGAATAATTTATCTAATCAGCTGGTAATGTGACACCATGACCTATCAATGGCCATTTTCTCTCGAAAACCCTACCAGATGTTTGTAAAGAAATCCAGGGAAAACATAAATTTTTAAGCCTTTGATGGGTATCACTATTAGCAACCACAAAATGGGTTAACGCTTGGTTTTCTGAATACCCTTATTACTTACAAAAATGGTCTTTGGTGAATTCCACTTCCAACAAAGGAGATTATGTTTATTTCTAAGGTACACGTTGGGTGATGTGCGTGCCTGAAAACAGCCCATTTCAACAAAATTACGATGCTTGGCAGCCTCTAGAGGGTTAATAAACGCTCACCGGAATATTTTGTCCATGCAACTTGTAATATCACACAAAGACCTGCGAGTCGTCAATTTTTCTTGAAAACCTACAGGATGTTTTTAGAGAAATCCACAGAAAATGGGAATTTTAAGATTTTAAGGGGTCTCTCTCTTTAGCCTGTCCAAAATGGGTTAAGACTTCGACTTTTGAATACCCTTACTACTTACAAAAATGTTTGCGTATAGATTGTGCGCTCGATAAAAGAATGCACATTTCTTTGAGGCGTACCCATTGGGTGCTGTTGGCGTCCAAAAACAGCCCATTTTATCACAATTTTGACTTTTAGCAGCCCGTGGAGGGTTAACAAATGCTCACCGCAGTATTTTGTCCATGCAACTTCTATTGTCACACCAAGGCCTGGGAGTGACAAATTTTTCTTGAAAATCTACAAGACTCGTTTAGAGAAATCCACGGAAAATACAAATTTTTGAGCTTTATGGGGGTATTGCTGTTTAACCAGCCCAAAACGGGTTAACGCTTGGTTTTTTGAACACCCTTATTACTGACAAAAATGATCCTCGGTGAATTCCACTCCCAGTAAAGAAAGTTATATTTATCTCTCGTGTATTGTTTGGGTGCGGTGGGAGCCTGAAACCGGCCTATTTCATCAAAATTTCTATGTTTGGCAGCCTGTGGAGGGTTACCATATGCATCGCCTGATATGTCGTGTGTATCAAAGGGCGTGTCACAGACAGGTCTAGCAATGACGAATGTATAAAAAAAATCTACAAGACGTGTTTCGAGAAAGTGCCGATAAACCTCAATTTTGGCAGTTTTTTGCCAATTCTGAGGAAATAAGGGTTAAATCGAAAATTCCGCTTGGGTACATTTTAGATTTTGTGCCCCTCTATGCGTGTGCAAAATTTCGTGAAAATCGGTTCGAAAATGGCTTCTGAATCGTACGGACAAAATGTGTGGAAAAAAAGAAAAAAAACCCCCAAAAACCCCCCCCCCAAAAAAAAAAAAAAATAATAATAATCCGTAGAAAAACAATAGTCTTTTCCAGAGGGAAAAGCCTAAAAAACTAGACTTTATGATTCTGGAGAATCATGGCTTTTCCCGATCAGATTCCATGATTTGTCATGACCCCACAGTGTATGATGAATTGCTTTTGACTGTCTCACTGAAGTTCCTTCATTGGTGTCATGAAAAAGGTGAGTACAGAAGTCTCAAATGACTCAGTTTGATAAAAACAATTGTTTAGGTAAAAACCATCATTAACGGTGGAGAGGGTTAATATCAATATCGTCGTCCAACAAGTTAATGACCGACAAAAGGAGTTATGTTTGTTTGACACATACACACTGAGTGCTGTATCTATTTGAAAATAGTCCATTTTATGTGAAATGTATCCAAAATATTGATGTCTGGTCGCTTGTTAAGGGTTAACAAGTGCTAACAGGAATATTTATTCATGCAACTTGTAATTTCACACCAAAAACTGTGAATGGCCATTTTTACTTAAAAATCTACAAGATGTTTTCAGAGAAATCCAGGGAGAACATGAATTTTAAGCTGTTGATGGGTATAATTGTTTATGCAGCCCAAAACGGGTTAAGGGTTGTTTTTTTAATATGCTTATTACTTATATAAATAATTCTCAGTGAATTCTACTTCCACTTATGTTGATTTCAACTCTTAACTTTGGGTGCTGCGGGTATGCAAACACAGCCCACTTTTTCAACATTTTGATGTTTGAGAACCAGCATAGGGTTAACAAATGCTTACTGAAATATTTTGTACACGCAACTTGTAATTCACACTAAGAACTGAGAATGGCAAATTTTTCTTGAAAATCTATGTGATGTTTTTAGAGAAATCCTTGGATAACATGAATTTTTAACCTTTTGAGGGGTATCACCCTGTAACCAGCTCTAAACGGGTTATGCTTGGTTTTATGAATACCTTCATTACTTACAAAAATGATCCTCGCTGAATCCCACTTCCAATGAAGGTGGTTATGTTCATCTCGCAGGTACACATTGGGTGTAATGGGTGGCCAAGTACAGCCCATTTTCTCAAAATTTGCTGCCTCTGGAGGGCTAACAAACGCTTACCGGAATCTTTTGTTCCTGCAACTTGTAATGTCACTCCAAGACCTGCAAATGGTCAATTTCTCTTGTATACTTACTAGATTTTTTTTTTAGAAATCCACAGAAAATGGGAATTTTAAGCTTTTAAGGGGTACATCTCCTTAACCAGGTGAAAATGGGTTAAGACCTCAATTTTTGAATACCCTTACAACTTACTAAAAATTTTCCCTACCAGTTTTGCGTCCGGAAAAAGAAGTTATGTTTCTCTGCAGCCCATTTGATGATGTTGGTGTCCAAAAACAGACTATTTTTTTCGAAATTTTGACATTTAGCAGCCCATGGAGGGTTAACAAATGCTTATCTGAATATTTTATCCATGCAACTGGTAATGTGACTCTAAGACCTATCAACAGCCATTTTCTATTGAAACCCTACGAGACACATGTAAAGAAATTCAGGGAAAACATGATTTTTTAAGCTTTTGATGGGTATTGCTATTAACCATCCCAAAAGGGGTTAATGCTTGGTTTTTTGAATACCCTTATTACTAACAAATTTGGTCCTAGGTGAATTCCACTTCCAACAAAGTAGATTACGTTTATCTCTTGGGTACACATTGGGTGCTGTGCGCATCTGAAAACAGCCTATTTCAACAAAATTACGATGCTTAGCAGCCTGTAGAGGGTTAATACATGATCACCGGAATATTTTGTCCATGCAACTTGTCATGTCACACAAAGACCTGCGAATAGTCAATTTTTCCTGAAAACCTACAAGTTGCTTTTAGAGAAATCCACAGAATCTTTAACCAGTCCAAAATGGGTTAAGACTTCGACTTTTGAATACCCTTACCACTATCAAAAATGTTTCCCCATCAATTTTGCATCCGATAAAAGAAGGAACCTTTCTCAGTGGTTCACCAAGTGGGTGCTGTTGGTGTCCAAAAACAGCCCATTTTATCACAATTTTGACTTTTAGCAGCACGTGGAGGGTTAACAAATGCTCACCGCAGTATTTTGTCCATGCAGCTTCTATTGTAACACCAAGGCCTGGGAGTGACAAATTTTTCTTGAAAATCTACAAGACTCGTTTAGAGAAATCCACGGAAAACACGAATCTTTTAGCTTTATGGGGGTATTGCTGTTTAACCAGCCCAAAATGGGTTAACGCTTGGTTTTTTGAACACCCTTATTACTGACAAAAATGATCCTCGGTGAATTCCACTCCCAGTAAAGGAAGTTATGTTTATCTCTCGTGTATTGTTTGGGTGTAGTGGGGGCCTAAAAACAGCCTATTTCATCAAAATTTCGATGTTTGGCAGCCTGTGGAGGGTTACCATATGCATCGCCTGATATGTCGTGTGTATCAAAGGGCGTGTCACAGACAGGTCTAGCAATGACGAATGTATAAAAACTAGAGGGCTGCCACATCCACGGGGCAGCTGATCCCCCCGAAAAAAGTGTGGTCATCATCCAGAAACTTAAAAGTACATTGAATTTGGCATAACTCTGAAAAAATTGACCAGACCACACTTTAACCCTTTACCTAGCAAACTGACAAAAAACAGCAAAAAAAAAAATAGCCTGAATCGGGCTAAATCAGACCACAATATGTCACAACAGTTTCACTAAAAACACACGATATAGATGTCATTGTAACTGGCTTGATGAGCTGGTTACAATGACATCCATACTGGTGTGATTTTAGAGAAGAGGGAGATAAAATTTCATTTTTCTCGAAAAATTTTTTTGGGGTAAAGGGTTAATTCTTACATAACAAGTATTTGGTATGATGATCCACATATCAAGTTTGCTTTCAAATTATTCAACAGAAGTTATCAAGCAAAAAACAAGAAATCACAGATTTCATAGTGTAACAATAAAGAAATATGATGCAAATAAAATGAAAATTAGCCCTATTAAGTCTATTCTGAAAACATGAGAACATTAAAATAGTAATACCAGCCTACTTTTTCTTCTTTTAGATTACAATATTATATGATGTCAAACTATTGCACATGTATAAACAATAAATCATTGGTGAAATACAGAACTGTGAACTTGAAACTCATGATTTGTTTTTATTATTAAATTGAATGCATGCATACTTTATTTCTTGAGTTAATTGTCAAATGAAGCCATGGCTTCTGAAAAGCAGCCATGAATATCTCAGCAGTCATGATTTCATTTTACACTGAACTGAAGGAATAATATTCATGTGAATGTACTGAACATATTTCATACAAAATTGAATAGTTTGTAAGAAACTGAAAGCATCTATAATTATTTGACTGACAACGTTGTCGTCTGCTTACAGAAAAGTGCTCTCTGCTATCCCGGAGGGTTTCATCTATCTTAAGGGAAGTTATCATCCGGAAACCAAAAATCATAAGATTTTCTAAGTTGAAAAGGGGCATAACTCTGGTAAAATTAATCAGGACAAACCCATTTTCGAACTTGACCCGTATTTTGATATGTTTGCACCACATATCAAGTTTGGTTACAATCAAACTATCTTGAGGGAAGTTACCATCCGGAAACCAAAAATCATAAGATTTTCTACATTAAAAAGGGGCATAACTCTGGTAATATTAATCAGGATGAACCCGGATTTGAACTTGACCTGTATTTTTATATGTTTAAGCCACATATCAAGTTTGGTTACAATCAAACTATTTCAAGGGAAGTTATCATCCGGAAACAAAATGTAAATGGACGGACGGACGGACGGACAAAAAAAAACGCGTGACGACTATATCCCCCGAAATTTTTTTTCGGGGGGATAAAAATCTACAAGACGTGTTTCGAGAAAGTGCCGATAAACCCCAATTTTGGCAGTTTTTTGCCAATTCTGACGAAATAAGGGTTAAATCAAAAATTCCGCTTTGGTACATTTTTAGATTTTGTGCCTCTCTATACGTGTGCAAAATTTCGTGAAAATCGGTTCGAAAATGGCTTCTGAATCGTACGGACAAAATGTGTGGAAAAAAAAAAAAAAAAAAAAAAAAAAAACCCAAAAAACTAGACTTTATGATTCTGGAGAATCATGACTTTTCCCGATTAGATTCCATGATTTTTCTTGACCCCACAGTGTCTAATGAATTGTTTTTAACTGTCTCACTAAAGTTCCTTCATTGATGTTATGAGAAAGGTGAGTATAGTAGTCTCAAATGACTCGGTTTGGGTTTGATAAAAAAATGTTTAGGTAAAACCCATCATTAATGGTAGAATGGGTTAATATCAATATCAATGTTTCCCTATCAGTTTTGCGTCCGGTAAAAGAAGTTACGTTTCTCTGTGGCATTTCCATTTGATGTTGTTGGTGTCCAAAAACAGACTATTTCCTCAATTTTTTTTTTTTTACATTTAGCAGCCCATGAAGGGTTAACAAATGCCTACCAGAATAATTGATCCATGCAACTGGTCATATGACACCAAGACCTATCAACGGCCATTTTCTCTAGAAAACCCCACAAAATGTTTGTAAAGAAATCCAGGGAAAACGATTTTTTAAGCTTTTGATGGGTATCCCTGTTAACCTCCCCAACAGGGGTTAACGCTTGGCTTTTTGAATACCTTTATTACTTACAAAAATGGTCCTCTGTGAATTCCACTTCAAACAAAGGAGATTATGTTTATCTCTCATGTATACATTAGGTGCTGTGCGTGTCTGAAAACAGTCCCATGTTAACAACATTACGATGCTTGGCAGCTTGTAGATGGTTAAAAAAAATGCTCACTGGAGTATTTTGTCCATGCAACTTGTAATGTCACATAAAGACCTACGAATAGTCAATTTGTCTTGAAACCCTACAAGTTACCGTTAGGGAAATTCACAGAAAATGGGAATTTAAAGCTTTCAAGGGATATCTCTCTTTAGCCTGCCCAAAATGGGTTAAGACATCGACTTTTGAATACCCTTACTACTTACAAAAATGTTTCCGTATAAATTGTTTGCGCGATAAAAGAAGGCACTTTTCTTTGTGGTGTACCCTTTGGGTGCTGTTGGTGTGCAAAAACAGCCCATTTTATCACAATTTTGACCTTCAGCAGCCTGGGGATGGTTAACTAATGCTGACCGGAATATTTTATTCATGCGACTTGTAATGTCACACCAAGACCTGCAAATAGCCGATTTTTCTTGAAAACCTACAAGATGTTGTTAGAGAAATCCACAGAAAACGGGTATTTTAAGATTTTAATGGGTATCTCTCTTTAACCAGCCCAAAATGGGTTAAGACGTCAAATTTTGAATACCCTTACCACTTTCAAAAATATTTTCCGATCAATTTTGCGTCCGATAAATGAAGGCCCCTTTCTCTGTGGTATATCGTTTGGGTTCTGTTGGTGTCTAAAAACAGCCCATTTTATCACAATTTTTAAGTTTAGCAGCTCGGGGAGGGTTAACTAATGCTGACCGGAATATTTTATCCATGCAACTTGTAATGTCACACCAAGACCTGAGAGTGACCAATTTTTCTTGAAAATCTACAAGACTCGTTTAGAGAAATACACGGAAAACATGAAGTTTTGAGCTTTTTTGGGGTATTGCTGTTTAACCACCCCAAAACGGGTTAACACTTGGTTTTCTGAACACCCTTATTACTTACAAAAATGATCCTCGGTGAATTTTACTTCCAATAAAGGAAGTTATATTTACCTCTCGGGTATCGTTTGGGTGCTGTGGGGGGTCTGAAACCGACCCATTCCATCAAAATTTCGATGTTTGGCAGCCCGTGGAGGGTTACCATATGCATCGCCTAATATGTCGTGTGTATCAAAGGTTGTGTCATAGGCAGGTCTAGTAATGATGAATATTTAAAAAAAATCCTAAAGATGTGTTTCGAGAAAGTGCCGATAAACCCCAATTTTGGCAGTTTCTTGCCAATTCTGGAGAAATAAGGGTTAAAACGAAAATTCCCCTTCGGTACATTTTTAGATTTTTTGCCACTCTATGCGTGTGCCAAATTGTGTGAAAATCAGTTCGAAAATGGCTTCTGAATCGTACGGACAAAAATGTGTGGAAAAAAAAAGAAAAAAAAGAAAAAAAATAATAATCCGTAGAAAAACAATAGTCTTTTCCAGAGGGAAAAGCCTAAAAAAAAAAAAAAAAAAAAAATAATCCGTAGAAAAACAATAGTCTTTTCCAGAGGGAAAAGCCTAAAAAAAAAAAAAATAATAATAATAATCCGTAGAAAAACAATAGTCTTTTCCAGAGGGAAAAGCCTAACTAGACTTTATGATTCTGGAGAATCATGGCTTTTCCCAATGAGATTCCATGATTTTTCATGACCCCACAGTGTCTGATGAATTGTTTTTAACTGTCTCACTGAAGTCCCTTCATTGATGTTATGAGAAAGGTGAAGATAGTAATCTCAAATGACAGAGTTTGATAAAAAATTGTTTAGATGAAAACCATCATTAACGGTGGTGTGGTTTAATGTCAATATCGTCGTCCAACAAGTCAATGACCGACAAAAGGAGTTATGTTTGTTTGACAAATACCCACTGAGTGGTGTGTCAATTTAAAAATGGTTCATTTTATCTCTAATGCAGTGACCGTTGGGAACGGCGAGCGATCGCGCCAGCGCACCATCGCGCACCGCTTTTTCGTATACGGCGAGTAATTAGTCGTGCACGTTTATCTTCCGGTCGTGTTCAAAGCCTTCGTCGGAGTCTCCGACGAAGGCTTTGAACACGACCGAAATTCAAGTCGCCCTCCCAAACTTCCTTGGGAGACATGGCAATTTAATGTATTTTCTTATGTTTTATTTTTTAAAAACACACGCTTCCGCAAAAAACAGTAAACACGGTTGCTGTTAAAGTCCGTCACACGGCTATGAAAATAGCCTAAACTAGCACAATTTTATATTTCTGAAAAGAATTGCAATGGCGTTGTCGTTCAAACAATTCGCCCCAACTGATAGCAACCAGCACAAAATGGCTATTTAAAAACAAAGTACCAGACAAAACAACGAATCACACAAGACACGCATCGAGTTAATTAGAATTTATTAAAGTTAACCACCGTTTCAAAACAAAAAAAAATGTATTGGAGACAGTTCGTCCATATCGAAATTGCTTGCGGTTATGCTCTGTTCCACTGAAAAATTGGCTGCATTGAAATTCGCCCCGCAATACATTGAATGTTTTTCTTTGAAAACTTGTGAAGTTTGTTGGAAGGGGGTTAAATGTAATAAGGCTACAATAGAAATCACAGGTATTTGGATGGATAAGAATGGCAGACCTTCAAAGCACCAATCGCACGTGTCAGTGAAAGATGGTTGGCAGAAATTGTCAGTTTTCTGAACAGTGTATTATTACACAGCGCAGCCGGGAAGGGAGACAACTGAAATGTTTTGTCATTTACCAAAGAAATTAATTAACTCAAATTGTTAATAACGCTTAATTTACGAAGGATATCCAAAACTTTTTTAACTACGCTTTTCAACTCAGTTAGGGTATTCAGAAACCATGAATGACCCAGCTTCTTATATGAACTTGAAATTTATTTTAAACACTTTAAATATTTTTTTAAAAAGAATATACCTTCTGTTACAGAGAAGAACACTCTCACCATGGGTCATACTAAATTTCAAATCCACATCGTTGACGCAAATACAAAATCAACTGCACGGTAACCTTAGTCATCACTGTTCGGCAAAGAGTTAGGGGGTATTCAGAAACCATGAACGACACAGTTTTTTGTGGGGTGGGGTGGGGGTGGGGATTTTAACCTACATTCTGTTATGTAACCATCTGACTTAGTTTTGTGTGTGTTTGTATGTTTGGATAACTTTTATTTATTTTTTTCTCCACAATTGTGTCCTCTATGTTCATTTATTTTGTCACGATGACATATACGTTTTATGTTTTTTTTCTGATTTCTCCTTCATGTCCACTGACTTCTCCCTCCTGGGTCCTGACTTCTCCCTAAAGTCTCTGAAGGGAGAAGTCACTTCTCCCTAAAATCAGCTGCCAGGCTGACCCCTGGTCGGAGAAGTGCAAAGTACAGAAGAACCTGTCATGAGCGACCACCCTTGGGACTTGCCAATTTAAAACTCCACAAACCCCTCCACACAATCACATCTAAAAAAGAATTACCGAATGTGAAGACGTTTCGGCCCAATTTCTAAGACGTTTTGGCCTCTTAGGGCCGAAACGTCTCAAGGCCGAAACGTCATAAAACCAATTATTTTGGAAATCGCGCGTTATTAGGCCTACTGATTTCTCAACAGCAATCACCACCAATCCTCGTTATTCCACCTGGGGGCGAATTGGCCCGAGGCATTATTTTTTATTTTAAAAATCACTCTCCTAAAATTTTTCACTCTCGTAAAATCTAAAAGTGGAGAGTGAATTTCCACTCTCCTGCTCTCCCGCTCCCAACGGTCACTGCTAATGTATCCCAAATATTGATGTCTGGCAGCTTGTAGAGGGTTAACAAGTGCTAACAGGAATATTTATTCATGCAACTTGTAATGTCACACCAAGAACTGTGAATGGCCATTTCTTCTTTAAAATCTACAAGATGTTTTCAGAGATTTTCAGGGAGAACATGAATTTTAAGCTTTTGATGTGTATCATTGTTTATCCAGCCCAAAATGGGTTAAGTGTTGTCTTTTGATTACTCTTATTACTTCCAAAAATAATTCTCAGTGAATTCTACTTCCACTTACTTTGATCTCTCCTCCCAACTTTGGGTGCTGTGGGTACGCAAACACAGCCCATTTTATCAACATTTTGATGTTTAAGAACCTGCATAGGGTTAACAAATGCTTACAGGAATATTTTGTACATGCAACTTGTAATGTCACACTAAGATCTGAGAAAAGCCATTTTTTCCTGAAAATCTACGGGATGTTTTTAAAGAAATGCTTAGATAACACAAATTTTTAACCTTTTGAGGGGTATCTCTAATATATTGGAATATTTTGTCCATGCAACTTATAATGTCACACAAAGACCTGCGAGTAGTCAATTTTTCTTGAGAACCTACAGGATGTATTTAGAGAAATCCACAGAAAATGGGAATTTTAAGATTTTAAGGGGTCTCTCTTTTTAGCCTGCCCAAAATGGGTTAAGACCTCGACTTTTGAATACCCTTACTACTTACAAAAATGTTTCCATATAGAGTGTGCGCTCGATAAAAGAAGGCACTTTTCTTTGTGGCGTACCCATTGGGTGCTGTTGGCATCCAAAAACAGTCCATTTTATCACAATTTTGACTTTTAGTAGCCCGTGAAGGGTTAACAAATGCTCACCGCAGTATTTTGTCCACGCAACTTCTATTCTCACTCCAAGGCCTGGAAGCGACAAATTTTTCTTGAAAATCTACAAGACTCGTTTAGAGAAATCCACGGAAAACACAAATTTTTTAGCTTTATGGGGGTATTGCTGTTTAACCAGCTCAAAATGGGTTAACGCTTGGTTTTCTGAACACCCTTATTACTGACAAAAATGATCCTCGGTGAATTTCACTCCCAGTAAAGGAAGATATGTTTATCTCTTGTGTATTGTTTGGGCGCAGTGGAGGCCTGAAACCGGCCTATTTCATTAAAATTTTGATGTTTGGCAGCCTGTGGAGGGTTACCATATGCATCGCCCGATATGTTGTGTGTTTCAAAGGGTGTGTCACAGACAGGTCTAGCAGGGACGAATGTTTAAATAAAATCTACAAGACGTGTTTCGAGAAAGTGCCGATAAACCCCAATTTTGGCAGTTTTTTGCCAATTCTGGCAGAATAAGGGTTAAATCGAAAATTCCGCCTTAGTACATTTTTAGATTTTCTGCCCCTCTAAGCGTGTGCAAAATTTCGTGAAAATCGGTTCGAAAATGGCTTCTGAATCGTACGGACAAAATGTGTGGAAAAAAAAAAAAAAAAAAAAAAAAAAAAAACCCAAAAATAACTAGACTTTATGATTCTGGAGAATCATGGCTTTTCCCGATGAGATTCCATGATTTGTCATGACCCCACAGTGTATGACGAATTGCTTTTGACTGTCTCACTGAAGTTCCTTCATTGATGTCATGAAAAAGGTGAGTACAGAAGTCTCAAATGACTCAGTTTGATAAAAAAAAATTGTTTAGGTAAAAACCATCATTAACGGTGGAGAGGGTTAATATCAATATCGTCGTCCAACAAGTTAATGACCGACAAAAGGCGTTATGTTTGTTTGACACATACCCACTGAGTGCTGTATCTATTTGAAAATGGTCCTTTTTATCTCAAATGTATCCAAAATATTGATGTCTGACAGCTTGTTAAGGGTTAACAAGTGCTCACAGGAATATTTATTCATGCAACTTGTAATTTCACACCAGAAACTGTGAATGGCCATTTTTACTTAAAAATCTACGAGATGTTTTCAGATAAATCCAGGGAGAACATGAATTTTAAGCTGTTGATTGGTATAATTGTTTATCCAGTCCAAAACGGGTTAAGGGTTGCTTTTTTAATACGCTTATTACTTATAAAAATAATTCTCAATGAATTCTACTTCCACTTATGTTGATTTCAACTCTTCACTTTGGGTGCTGCGGGTATGTAAACACAGCCCACTTTTTCAACATTTTGATGTTTGAGAACTTGCATAGGGTTAACAAATGCTTACTGAAATATTTTGTACATGCAACTTGTAATTCACACTAAGATCTGAGAATGGCCAATTTTTCTTGAAAATCTACGTGATGTTTTTAGAGAAATCCTCGGATAACATGAATTTTTAACCTTTTGAGGGGTATCACCCTGTAACCAGCTCTAAACGGGTTAATGCTTGGTTTTATGAATACCTTCATTACTTACAAAAATGATCCTCGGTGAATCCCACTTCCAATGAAGGTGGTTATGTTCATCTCACAGGTACACATTGGGTGTAATGGGTGGCCAAGTACAGCCCATTTTCTCAAAATTTGCTGCCTCTGGAGGGTTAACAAACTGACTACACCCAATTTTGGAACAAAATGGCCACTGGCCGACATCTTGAATTTTGGACCAAACCCCAAAACACATATTCTGGTCTCACAATGATAACAAAGATACCCAAGAAATTTCGTGAAGATCGATTCATAAATACGGCTTTTAGGCTGAGGTGCGTTGACACACAGGGCTGATGGACAGATTTTCGGTACAAAGTTTCCCACATTTGAACTTGACCTAGGTATTGATAAAAGTAATCCATATATGAAATTTCATTGAAATCGGTTGATTTTAAGGAAAGTTAGAGTCTGGAAACCGTCAGCCAATCAAATTTCAGCAACCTAATTAAATATTCGCAGAAAATGCCCATATTCGAACTTGGACCCACACTTGATGAAAGTGATCTACTACCCAAATTTCATCAAAATTGACTGACTGTAAGGAAAGTTAGAGTCTGGAAACGAAAAACATGGAAGGATGGAAGGATGCAAGGATGGAAGGACACCCCAAATTTAATATCTCCCGTTTTTTTAAAAAGCGGGAGACAAAAATGTGTTGCCGTCTTATGAAATTTTCAACCATTATGGTCAAACTTGGAGGTGTCGTCATAGGGAAAATAGGGTTAAAAATTCAAATGCCTCAGTTATTTTTCATTTTTGTATGCTGTAGAGTACAAAGAAATGAGGAGATGGCTGTTTTTTAGTTTTTCAATTTATCGCCATTTTTACGTCACTTAAAGTTGAGCTATTTAGGACCTTTTTTCATTAAAAGGGCTAGTTTGGGGACAAACATAGCTCCATAGTTTATAAAGAATACAGCTTTGTTACTTTTTCACATATCCGAAATTGTGTCAAGTGTACCTACTTATTGTTGATAATCAGCAATACGAATTTCTCAACTTTTTATTAAGTTTTTACTTTCAACCTCATTTTTATGCTCATCCTTTTGAAATTTGGGAATATTATCTCCAACAAAAAACATATCTAAATGAAAGTGTCAATGACACTGTAGCTTAACCTGTGTGTTGTGTTTGAGGATAATGTTCAATGTTTATGAAAGAATTATGAAATAAGACAAGAATTGTGATAATTGGGAATATGTTAATTTCTGTTCCCTGTATGCTATGTTTTTAATAAAAACAAGAGGCCCCACGGGGCCTGAAGCGCTCATCTTGTACAGAACACAATTTGAACAGAGTCCAAGAATGAGTCTACATTAAGCAAGCCATCTCTATAGGCTACACTGTCAATCCTTGAGTCCCTCAGGAGTGACAAAAATAATCTGGGCATCATGCCTTTTCTTCAGTTGATCATAAGTAAAATGTAGAGCTCCCCTATGAAGCCCCTTGATACAACCTATGTGGATTAATCTTAGTACCTCTAGAGGGTACTGAATACAAAATTTTTAATTCTTCAGAAAAATGGCCAATTCCGGCTCCCATAGAGAGCCCAAATATTAACCCAGGCTCTTGATTTGAACACAGTTAAATCTGACTTCCCTAGAGATGTTGTGTACCGAATATGAAAGCATTTTGACTGTTGGATCTGAAGAAGAGAAATTGTAAAGAAATTTCTTCGAATTGCACTAAGTTCAAATTTGGGCTACCATAGCGAGCCCAAATATTGACCTATGGATCCGATTTGAACAAACTTGAATCTGACCCCCCTAGAGATGTTGTATACCAAATGTGAAAGCATTCTGACAAGTGAATCTGAAGAAGAAGATTTTTGAAGAAATTCCCTCATATTGTACTAAGTTAAATTTCATGTTCCCATATGGAGCCCAAATATTAACCTAGGCACTCGAATTGAACAACCTGGAATCTGACCCCCCTAGAGATGTTGTATACCAAATATAAAAGCATTCCGACTGGTGGATCTGAAGAAGAAGATTTTTAAAGAAATTTTCTCATATTGCACTAAGTAAAAATTTGGGCTACCATAGTGAGCCCAAATATATACCTAGGAATTTGATTTGAACAAACTTGAATCTGACCCCCATAGAGATGTTGCATACCAAATATCAAAGCATTCTGACTGATGGATCAGAAGAAGAAGATTTTTTTAAATTACCCTCCATATTGAACAAAGATAAAATTTGGGCTTCCGTAGGAAGCCCAAATATTAACCTAGGGACTTGGTTTGAACAATCTAGAATCTGACCCTCATAACAATGATGTATACCAAATATTAAAAGATTCTGACTGGTGGTTCTGAAGAAGAAGATTTTTAAAGAATATTCCCCATATTACCCTATGTTAAAACTTCGGGCTCCTGTAGAGAGCCCAAATATGAACCAATGAGCTTTATTTCTACAAACTTTTATCTGACCCCCCTATGAATGCTGTATACCAAATATCAAAAGATTCTGATGATTGGTTCTGGAGAAAAGATTTTTTAAAATTTTTGCAAATATGCTGACTCAGCATTTTTTCGATGCCCATTACAGAACACCCTAACATAACCGATGGCAATTTTTTTTTACCATTCAATTCTACTGGTTGTAAGGATACTTCATACCAAATAAAAGCTCTCTGTTCCGTGGGGTTTGGGAAATATGGGCGTTTGAAAATATTTCTATTTTTAGCTCCCAGGGTTCCCATGGGGATGCGGGAATTTTTTTTTTTACATGGGTCAAGTACTTATGACCTAATACAACCACAAACCAAATTTGGTTCATACCGGACCATTGGTTCAGAAAATAGAAATTTTGGGCGGGGCCAAAAATCTTACCCCTCCTATTACAAAGCCAAATATTACTTTACGAACTTCGTTTGAACAAACTTGATTCTACACCTCATATGGAAGCTCCATAGCAAATATCAAGTCATTGTACACACTGGTTCTTGAGAAGAAGATTTTTAAAATATTTTGGAGCATTTTCCCCCACTCCCTCCCTATGGAGCTGGGCATGCTGAGTTGAACAAAAATGAAATGCCCCTTTGGGACCATCACTCACACAAACTTTCACTTGAATTGGCCCAGTGGCTTTGGAGGAGAAGACCAAAACATGGTGTTGACAGACGACGGACGCCGGACGCTGGACGCCGGACGCCGGACGACGGACGGGAAGCGATTAGATTAGCTCAGCTTGACTTTGTCAAGATGAGCTAATAATATGAGGTGTAGACTGTACTAAAGAACTGAGGGGTGGGTTAATGTGGACTTCACAGTTAATGTATGTGGCCCTCACAGTTAATGTATGTTAACAAAAGTTACCAAGTTACAGTGAAATTATTCCAAAACGAGTCATCCTATCAAGTTACAATGAAATCCATTCATAAATATGCCTTGTAGACTGTGCTAAAGGTTTTTGGGCTTCAGGCCTGTGTAGGTATCACGGTTGACCGTTTGCAACTAAAAGGGGACGTCATCATCTCAACATTATACTGAGTCATTCTAGCAAGTTACAATTAAATCCCTTCACAAATACGACCTATAGTCTGTACTAAAGTGTTTTGTGCTCAGGCAGCCATCATGGTTGAATGATCATGACCAAAAGTGGACGTTCTCATCTGGGCATTATCTGGAGTGATCCTATGAAGTTACAATGAAATCCCTTCATAAATATGACCTGTAGACTGTGCTAAAGGTTTTCGGGCCCCTGTAGCCATCACAGTTGACCAATCATGACCAAAAGGGGATGTCATCATCTAGGCATTATATGGATTCAACCTAAGAAGTTACAATGAAATCCTTCCAAAAATACAACCTATAGACTATGATAAAGGTTTTCGGATTTTGGGCTTGGGCAGCCATCATGGCTGAATGATCGCGACCAAAAGGGCGACGTTCTCATCTAGACATTATTCGGAGTCATCCTACCAAGTTACAATGAAATCCCTTCATAAATATGACCTGTAGTTTGTGCTAAAGGTTTTGGGGCTTTGGACCCTTGTAGCCGTCACAGTTGACCAATCATGTCCAAAAGGGGACGTTCTCATCTAGACATTATATGAAGTCAACCTACCAAGTTACAATGAAATCCCTCCATAAATATGACCTGTCGACAGTGCTAAAGGTTTTCAGATTTTGGGCTCGGGCAGTCGTCATGGTTGACAGATTGCAACCAAATGGGGAAGTTCTCATCTAGACATCATACAGAGTCATCCTACCAAGTTACAATGAAATCCCTCCATATTAAATATGACCTGCAGACTGTGCTAAAAGTTTTCGGGTTTTGGGCTCGGGCAGCCATACCAGTTGACCAATCGCGACCAAAAGAGGACGTTCTCATCTAGACATGACCCCAAACCTGCATATGAAATGTCGTGATGATCAGACAAGAACTACGGGGTGTAGCCTGTGCTAAAGGAAAATGTGAACAGACTCACAGAGACAGACTCACAGACTGACAGACTTCCGCACGTGTGATGGCAATAGCTTATCTTGACTTTGTCAAGTTAAGCTAAAAACTGTTGCCATCTTTTGAAATTTCCAACTGTTATGTTAGAACTCAACGGTAACACCATGGGAGAAATAGGGTAGAAAAATTAAAATGGGTCAGATTTTTTTTTAAATTTTAGAATGTTGCAGAGCTTGAAAAATTAGTAGACAGCTGTTTTTAGTTTTTCTATTTATCATCATTTTTTATATTTTTACATCATTTTAAACTTTGCCCTTTCTTCACATATTGATTCAAAAGGCTAACGTTTTGGAAGAGTTAACCCTTTACCCAACATAACTGCCAAAACCAGCCAACGCTATTCACAAAAATCGACAATTAATTTTCATTATATTTTCATTTTTTTGTCTCAAAAACATACGTTATGACCCCTCTTTGGAACGAGCTCATCGAGCTCGATCGTTCCAATGAGGGGTCATAACCTATGCTTTTGAGACAAAAAATGAAAAAATATAGTTATTCAAGAATTTTGTTTGCAAGTGTCATCTGCTTTTCATGCTAGATAAAGAGTTAACAAACATTTTGTAGTCTCAACCCACCACATACATTTCACACTTGACCACCCAAACAGCAAATAATTTGAGTCAGTGGGAAACATGCATGCATAAATAGATATGAGTTTCAAGTTCCCCCATGGAACAGGTTAGAAAACCAGGATGGAAAAATGAATTTTTGATTTCCTGATGGTATCACAAGGTTCGGTAGAGTTCATAGATAAACACCGAAATTTTAAGGTGGCTACTCTCAAAACTTTTGCCACAGTTTACTTTCAATGGATGGTTCTGTATTTCCAGTGTGAGATACATACTGCTTTGAAGCGGCAGTTAGTGCATTATTGAGCAATTTGAAACATTAAAAGGTAACATTCATTGCCTTCTTCTGGATGTGGGAGTCACACGCTGGATGAACATGCTTCATTGAATGACTTTTGGAAATTTGATTTGTTTTTAAGTTATGGCCGAGACACAAATATATTGACAGATTTTAAGGGCGACCATGAAACTGGACTTTGACCTTGAAGTTATGGATCCAGATATAGTGTGTGACACATCCTGCCTTTGACCTTTATAATTACGTGAAGCTTGATGATTGTAGCCACAACAGATTCTCAGTTACGACTGAGACATGACTTGTGACCTTCAACATATGGCACTCAGTATGACCTTGACCTTAAAGATGTACCAGCAACTATTATATGGAACACACCTTTGGACTGTGCTTAACATTTATATGAAGTTTGATAATTGGAGATTGATTCATTACTGAATTATGGCTGAGAAACAAATACTGACAGATTTTAAGTGTGACCTTTAAACTTGATCTTGATCTTAAAGTTATGGGAGCACATCGGAAATAGGAAAATTCCTATTTAACCTCCAGCACTCTGGTATTGTAACAGAATTTTTGCCCATCACTCTGTTTATCTCTCATTTAACTATGAATTTAACCAATTATACCTTGTTTGACAGAGCTCGCTGAGCTCTGTCAAACAAGGTATATTTGGTTAAATATCAAACTGCATTATGGGCAATATTTGCTGTTGAAAACATTGCCATTTTGACATCAGAGTGCAGAGGGTTCAGAGGTTTTAACAGTGAAAAAAGTCCTTAAGTGTTGGTGATTGCTAATTTATGCACTCTTCAATCACTATATGCTGGGGGATGGGGAAAATAACTAGTGTTGAAGTGTTTCGAGACTTCTTTTGGTTTCAAATGCAGTAAAGTTTCCAGAATGAAATACAGGGAAAGAAAAGATAATCAACACTCTATCTAACATGAATATCAGTCAACACTTGTAAAAATAATTTTTGAACTAAACATTTTCATTTTTGACTCAAAAATATACCTTATGACCCCCTCAATGTAGCGATATCAATTTACTTATCGGTGTTTAAGGTCACATATTTCTGCACAATGGCTAATTGTGACCATAACCATGGAGACAAAGTCAAGTCAGACCATCGTTTATATACATGATGCCCTCTTTAGAGGACTTCCACCATAGGCATTGGTTACTGGGTTCTATTTTACCAGTAAAACAGAGGTTGTTTACCACAATAAACAAGTACTAATTCCCTTTCTAGGATCCCCACAGGGAAATAATCTTAATGAGCTCACTCCAATGAGTAACAATAAGCTGCATTTTAAAGGCCAAAATGGAAAAAATAATAAATTTGAATGGCAGTTTTTGTGATTAGTGCTGGCCGATTATGATCATTATGTTAGCTAAAGGGTTAAATGCACATCACTGCCATTTTTGGAAGTAATAATAATCAAGATACCAAATAAGGAGTTCAAAAGTTTTGAAAATCTCACCTCAAATAAAAACCATCACATTGGCACCCAACCAGAATGCAAAAACTTTGAAGGCTTGGGCAACAAGGCTTGACATTTACATATATTGATAAACAAAGGAGTGCTGGCAGAGGTTATGACATGAACAACATTGAAAGCATGCAAAAAGGCATTACAAGACTTCAGCCACTTAGGTATTTGATGTGATTTTCAGAAGGTTTAATATGATGCATATATAGTGGCAAATTATATATTTCGGGAAGCATTAGTGGTGGTCTGAAATTCTGATTCTGTTATATTTCCAACCTTCATTGATGATAATTCTATTTATATTGCACACGTTATTGAAAGATAACCGAATTAAAGAAATAATTATAGTAAATCAAAAGTTTGGGATTGTACAATTTTAGTGGTAGCTGTCAAAATCCTTTACACACTTCATACAACTTAACACACCCATCTCACATTCATTCTCTGATAAAATGACAGATAATTTATTTCAGTTCTTATTTGACTCTTGTAAAATTGGTTCGTTCCCAACAAGGTGAATCCCAATTAGGCGAATGTAAAAATAGTCATCCCAGCAAGTTGAATTTAATAAAAATAACTACATAGCTAATGTATTTTTAGGTTTGGGGCAAAAATGTGTATGTGAAGGGTATTTTGAAGTGGAATTTTATTTTCCAAGAAGAACGATGCATTTGAGATATTTCATTCATTATAAACCAAATCAAAACATTCCATAAAAACATTCTCTCATAACAAAAATAATGATTTTTTAACATTTTTTTTTCCATTTTATATATATATATACGTTATATATACTTTATAAAATGTAACTTGGCATGATATTAGCTGTATGATCAGACATTTAGAATATACCTCGTAAGAAATTAACATTCCTGGTTTTTCCGATAAGAAGGCATCTACCATGGAGCTACACCTCCAGGCCAAAATGTCACTTTCAATTACACTTCTGCATATGACCATGTAACTTAGTAGTTTTAAATTCATGTTTGAATGTTTAGAGAACACATCCCATAAACAACAATTTCTGGTGTTTTAAAAATTTGATCTGACTACTCTAAAATCTAACTAGAGATACTGTGAGCAAACTCACAAAGTGATACCCTCCACGCCTGAAATGTATAAGTTAGATTATCTCCCCTTGGAAATGTCAGAACGGAATTATATTGCTTCATGCACATCTTCATATGAAGTTCTTCCATTGTGTAAAGTTTCATGAAAATTCTTCAAATGGTTTATGAGGAGTTGCACTTACAAGGATGAACAGATGGTATAAGTTAGATTATCTCCCCTTGGAAATGTCAGAACAGAATTATATTGCTTCATGTACATCTTCATATGGAGTTCTTCCATTGTGTAAAGTTTCATGAAAATTGTTCAAACGGTTTAGGAAGAGTTGCGCTTACAAGGATGGACAGACGGTATAAGTTGGATTATCTCCCCTTGGAAATGTCAGAACGGAATTATATTGCTTCATGCACATCTTCATACGGAGTTCTTCCATTGTGTAAAGTTTCATGAAAATTGTTCAAACGGTTTAGGAGGAGTTGCGCTTACAAGGATGGTCAGATGGACAGATTATCTCCCCTTGGAAATGTCAGAACGGAATTATATTGCTTCATGCACATTGCCATATGGAGTTCTTCCATTGTGTAAAGTTTCATGAAAATTCTTCAAACGGTTTAGGAGGAGTTGTGCTTACGATGGATGGACAGACGGACAGACGGACGGACAGGGTGATTCCTATATACCCCCCCAAACTTTGTTTGCGGGGGGTATAAAAATGTTTTCGGCTGAAGGAAACTTTTTTGCTATCACCCTTCTTCTCCCCACACCCACAGGCCCACACACACCAACAAATGCAATCTATGCCAATGTCTGCACATAGTTCCAATCACTAGTAAATATAAAAACTTCTCCCTATCACCTATGATTAGCAGAATGTTGATATCCATGGAACACCAGGTACTCAGCACAAGCGGAGAACTCGGAAAATGATATTTCATAACTTTTTGTGATCGATCCCCCTCGCCTCCAAAACAAACCAACAGGCCTTCTTTCTATTCATCTCAACTTCGAACCACTTAATGTATTCTTGAATATCAGGTGTCAAGTGAAAGAGTAAACAATAAACTTTACACTGGTGTATCACTTGACTATTGGGCGTTCTTGGATTATTCATTATTAATGAGAATTTTGGGCAAAACTAAGTCACCACCTAATCTTCTACTACTTTGCCCTTCCATTTACTACTAATCATGTTGAGAAAGTTGTTAGCAAATGAAAGGACAGTGTTACAGCTGCAGATGGAAATATAAATTTTATAGTAAATTTCCTTTCTTATTATACCTACCGCAATTGTTTACTACAGGCTTGCACTACAGTGGAAGACCCTAACTAGGATAAAATACTTATTATTTTAATCTTTCCCAGGAGATTTGGGAAAGAAAAGTGGTGTAAAAAACACCACGAAAAAAAAGCCAAAACTGGGTCAAGAGCCATTGGTGCACACCCAGTAGGGGACGCTCTTCCACGACTTCCGTTAACCAGTGCGCAAAGCAGTCATCAATTAATCATTCTTTTGAGTCCTCCAACATAGGAGTTATGTGATAAGTGGGGAGGAAAGATTCTTATACGAATAAGAAGATGGGAGGGCCTCCATGTAAACAATTGCGGTAGGTATAATAAGAAAGGAAATTTACTATAAAATTTATATTTCTTATCAACCTACCTTACAATTGTTTACTACAGGCTGAATAGACAATAGGATGGAGGGAATCACATAACCACATAACTCACACATAACTCAATTGCACTGGAACCGTGGACAGAGGAAGAGGTCCCTAGTCCTGTCAAACCATAGCATCACAAACATTAGTAAAAGACAATGAGAGATGAGGGGTATGGTGAAGTGCAATGCACAGATAGAAAGGGCAGTAACAGCATGGAGCTGGAACTGACCTTGTAAGAAGCTGTATGGCTGGGATAGACAACAGTCTGAGCAGAAGAAAGAGGGCCCGTAGAACAAAGGTTCTCTGCCTGCTCCAGCAACTGTCGCAGATAAGTGGAGAAGATAGCATTTCTCCAGTAGGCTGCCAGTATAACATCCGACAACATGACGGAGTTAGTATAAGCTCCGAGAGGTAGACAATGCAAGCACCTCGTGGCCGAAAAATGATTGGTAATACAATCGCCAGTAGCTAGACGAGCAGAAGCTGCACGAATAGCAAGACAAATCCATCGAGAAATGATTCAGGAGAGAGCTCTAGAAAAAGGCCAGGTCAACCGAGGGGGAGTGAAGCTCACTAACCCGTCTGGCTGAGGCAAATGCCATCAGAAAAACTGTCTTGCATGTGAGAAAATGCATATCCACCTGGGATAAAGGCAAGAATGCAAACTGCAAAGTCCTAGGCCTATTCAAGGAAAAGTGCAGAACAAGCTTGGAGCAGCAAGGATGAGTGCCGATACGACGCCATCCCACATACGAAAAAGGTCTCCGAAGTATGGACCTGGCATGGACCTGTACCCATTGCTGGAGACTCCCAGAATCAAACATATACCAGAAACTCCGCAATCTGTGTGATCGAAGGAGTGACAGAAGCAACAGAGTGATCGCACACCATTGACATGAGACCTTCCACTTACTTAGCCGCAGAGGCTAAACCAGTGGAGTGAGTGCCTCCTTGAAAAAGAAAAGCAACTCCACTGCTCGTCTCGAAAAAACCACTACGGAGGAGACAGGATCCGATAAAAGACATGCGTGAAGCACAATGAAGGTGGGTCAATGTGAAACCTCCACGGGCGACCTTGCCAAAGAAAGTCACGACGTATAGGGAGACGTGCCGGAACCGCCGCTAACAGAGAGCGGAGCAGATTGATCCACACCCATTGAGGAAACAGGGGTGCGATCGAAAGGATTCAACAACTGCAGGTTCGTATCTGGGCTAGAACCTGAGGCAGAATCGGAGCCGGCAGGAAGGCGTAGCCGACAAGACCGTTCCAAAGGATGGACAGAGCATCCACAGCAAAAGCCAGACCATCTGGACACGAGGACACGAAAGTGTCCACCTGATGGTTCCGAGTCGCAGAGGTCGATGTGGGGCCGACCCCAGAGATCGCAAAGTGACTGGAACAGCGCCATGTGGAGCATCCACTCGGTGGAAAAGAACCTGCCCCATCGGGACAGGGAGTAGGCTAGGATGTTCAGACAACTGGGAAAGTGACGAACCACCACTCCGGCATTGACATCCTGAGCCAATTCATACATGGGAACATAACATAATGCGTGCCGCCCTGGTTCCGAATGTAAACAACCACCGTCGAATTGTCAGACCACAGAAGGAGCTGACAATTTGAAAGAAGCTCCTTCTGGTTGACGTGAAGAGCTGCTAGATCCTGGTCCCATGGCCCGTGAAGGAAGAGGATCCAACGTCACACCCCATCTGAGATCGCTGGCAACTACCATCGGAACACGATCGGACGTGGGGAAGTCCAACGGAACTCCCTGCATAATCCACTGAACATCTGTCAGGGGAGAAGGTGACGAGGAAGAGACTCCGGTAACAGAAGCACCAGAACCAGAGGATCGACATTCTGCCTCCAACGACTGAGCAGAAATTGTTGGAGAGGTCTGACATGCAGCCGACCTAGAGGAATGAGATCCGTCACCGAAACACAGAGACCGAGTAGCCGGGGAAGACTCTGAGCTGATGCGGATGAGGACTGGGACAGAGTCAGGGCAAAAGGCTGAGTAAGGAGGGCAAAGAATGATTAATTGATGACTGCTTTGCACACTGGTTAATGGAGTCATGGAATTGTACTAAGGGAAGAGCGTCCCCTGCTGGGTGTGCGCCAATGGCGCTTGACCCAGTTTTGTTTTTTTTTTCCGTGGTGTTTTTTACACCACTTTTCTTTCCCAAATCTTTTGGGAAAGATTAAAATAGAGAGTATTTTATCCGAGTTAGGGTCTTCCACTGTAGTGCAAGCCTGTAGTAAACAATTGTAAGGTAGGCTGATAAGAAATTTTTGTTATAGTGTGATACTTCATAGATTGACAGAGTGAAAATATAAAAACCATACCTGTGGTCACCAGGTATGAATTAAACTCGATTCATATTTTAAAATCATTACTATGATACAGGCAATTTAGGAAACTGCTTTAGATAGAATATCACAGCTCCGTATCTGGTCGTAAAACTGAGCAAGTTAGGTAGTAACCAAGTTATTACTTGAACGTCTGTTTATCTTACTGTTTGTTTGTGTTTTCCTCCAAAATTCTCATTAATTATGAATAACCCAACAACACGCAACAGACAAGAGAAATATCAATGTAAAATCTAAGTTCACTTGGTGCCAGGTATAAAAGAATACACCAATGCTTAAATCTGAGATGAAAAGATAAGAGGGTGGGTTGGTACTTATGGTCAGAACATAATATTTTGTTGTCTGCCCCAACATGAAATCTGAAGAAAACCCTTCGTCCTTGGAGGGAAATTTGCAATAATGGTTAGATATTAAGTCTTGTGATCACACTAAAGTTAGTATGGTGGTCAAAGTGCCTCCTCCAGAGATGAAGGGTTTTCTTTGGGGTTGAGGTTGAGACAAATGACAAAACATACAGAGTTTTTATTAGACAGTATAAATAATGTTGAATTGCCATTCCATAGATTTTGCACTTCAAGGTATATAATTTTGTCGTGCAATAAACTTTATTTTATCTTATCTAATTTTATACTTAACATAAAAAAACAAAAGAAATTGCATGTTCTTTTTGTGCTTTTGGTTTGTCTATGACACAGAGAAACAGACTTATTTCCAGTGTAAACCGGTTCATCAGTGACCTTTACCTGAAGTCATGTTTTGCAACATATTTAACAGAGCAGAAGCCATGTCACTTCAACAGGAAGCCATACTTGTATTAAGTCCTGTCTAAAGGATTGCAACCACAAGCACCCATCATATTAGCAGAAATTAATCTATTCTCTAAAATACAGTATAGTATATATTTTATTGCATATATTAAATTCTAACATGATGAGTGCTTGTTGCTGCATTGGTATGAACATTCTGCTCTTCCTTCATATAGATGATGAGGGAATATTCTGATATTTACAACTCAGACAGTGGGGTTGATAGCTTTTTGCGTGTGTGTGTGCATGCGTGCATGTATGTGTGCATGCGTGCATGCGTGTGTGTGTGTGTGCACGTCAAAATATTTCCAACAAACTTATTATACAGCTGTCAAATCACATTTTACATGCGTCTAAAACAAGTTATTTGTTGGAAATGTTAACTAAAATATACTGCTACTTTCGTGAAAACAAAAAGGAATTTGCTTCCTATTTTGCAAATTCGGTGACAAAAAGGTCTAAAAAATCTTTCTGACAAAACAAAAATTTTCCGACAAAATGTTTGGTGTTAGGTGTGTAATAATAACAAATCTGTAACATAAAGAAATCTGAGATCCAACAACTTTACCTCCCATTTAACTATTTTGAAATTTAATAACAACAAGAGCAATGCCTGGCGTGGCTAAATATGCCTGTTGGACAATTCGAGTTGTAGCAATTTTTCTTCTGAGAGCAGTGAAAAATTCAAGTTCACCTGACCATAACTTTGAAAGGGTTAATCGGTTGAGCATCAAAGTGCAGGCACACATATTCCTGTTGTGGTTATTATTTATGTCAAGTTTGGAGATAATCAGATAAAACACGACTGAGAAAACCACCAGACAAAAAAAAGTTTACAGACTTCATAGAGCAGTGAAAATTCTCAGTCCACAGGGTCACAACTTTGAAAGGTTTAATCCGATCACCCTCGAAATTGCAGATGCATGCATTCCTATTGTGGTTTTTAGACATGCCAAGTTTGGAAAAGATCAGTTGAAAGACAACTGAGAAAACTCCCAGACAAAAAAATTTTTAAATATGGATGGCGGGATGGACAGACAGACGGATGGATGGATGTTCTTACACGTTCTTACTTGTGGGATTTTTCCCATGTTAAACCCTAACCCCACAAGGTCAAACAATAAACGCCACAGTGCAAAAAACAACCCCACAAGTGGCCAATGTACTAACCAAACCCCACAACTACCACTGACCCTAAACTGTAAAACCCACAATGTATCTCTGCTAAGCCTGGACAGACAGATGGATGGATGGGTGGCAGATGGATGGACAGACAGGTGGACATGATGGATGGATGGACAGATGGATGGATGGATGGATGAATGAATGGACATTCTTGTACATTCTTACTTGTGGGGTTTTTCCCATGTTAAACCCTAACCCCACAAGGTCAAAAAATTAACCCCACAGTGCAAAAAATAACCCCACAAGTGACCACTGTACTAACCCAACCCCACAACTACCACTGACCCTAACTTGTAAACCCCACAATGTACCTCTGCTAAGCCTGGATGGATGGACAAGATGGACAGACAGACAGATGCATGGATGGACACTCCTCAAGTCAGGGTTTATGTGGCTAAAATATTTGAGGAATTTAAAATGCACTAAAAACTCATTTTCAAGTCTGATGTCTGGGTGGTTGCAAACCCTAACCCTTTCAGCTTACTGACCCTAACCCAAACTCTTACCCTAACATAAAATCCCTGAAAATACAACACCCACTTTTTGTCGCTTTTTAGTCACAAAAAACATTTTAGCCACATAACCCACTTTTTTAGACACATATACACCATTTGTTAGTTCAACTTTATGTGGCCAGTCACATAAATCAGACAGGACACATAACAATGCTGTGTACCAACAACTTGGCACATAAACCTGATTCATTTGGTAGGATGGGAGGACGGACTGATGGATGGATGTGGACAGACAGACTAATATAAAATGTTCTGTTTTTCAATGGGCGTATAAAAATAATATTAAAGGAAAATGGTACAAAATCTTTTACACTGGATGGTTTACAGAAAAACAACACAAAACAAGGGTTTGCAACACAATGATGGCTATGAACTAAAAAAATGGACCATGTTCCTGGAAACCCACATAACGAAAATGAATTGGATCAGTTGATGTTTGTTCAAGTTATTGTGCTATTGAGCACAAAATTAACAAAAAATTACCTAGTCAGCCCATTAATTTTGCTGTCATATATCGGACTGAGCCTGTTTTCAAACTTGATTGAGATAATCTTCTCAGAAAACCATATAACAAAAATGAATCAAAGTAGCTGACGTTTGTTTAAGTTATAGAGCACATAATTCGCAAAAAATAACCAAGTCAGCCCAATAATTTTGCTGTCATATATCGGGCCGAGCCCGTTTTTGAACTCTATTGAGAAAACCATATCATATAACAAAAATGAATCAAATCGGTTGATGTTCGTTTAAGTTTTCGAACTATCAAGCACAAAATTTGCAAAAAATGACCAAGTCAGCCCAATAATTCTGCTGCTGTACATGGGACAGCGCCCATTTTTCAAGACATGTTCCTTGAAACCAATGTGCCAAATATTAGTCAAATTGGTTGACGTTTGTTGAAGTTATCACGCTATCAAGCTCAAAATTAGTAAATTTTAACAAAGGATCATAACCCTTGTGAAAAAGCATGGACACGCCATTTCGCATCATCAGGTGTTGAACATGCATATCAAGTCACATACCAAATATTATCAAAATCCGTCCAGAAACAACTAAGTTCTAAGCCAAAAGGCCCACCCGACTGCCTAAAACTGCCAGCCCGCCCGACTGACCGCCAGCCTGTCCTCACACCCACCCACCCAGCAACTGACCCTCGCCATACCAATAGTCAAGTTTTTTTTTAAAACTCGACTAAAAACTTGTAAGGACAAAATAAAGTTAAAGAGAATGTCCTAGAATGTCCTGTAGAAACAGTGTCCAATAAATTGCGATGAAATGTTCAGTTAGAAAAGTTCATCTGCTTTCTCTCAGTCATGGTCATAAAAGAAATTTTTTTTTTATTATTATTAACCAAGAACATATCATTTCTAATATGATCAATAGGGATCCATGTCCATAACAGGATCCATCACTACCACCCAGTTCGTCTTGTAGGCCTATTCATACCTCTGCATTCAGAAGATCTTTGTGTTCTCCACTAAGAACTAAAACTGATTGCCCCACTTTAAAATTTGAGCACAACAATATCCCCATTGTTCAATTTTGATTTCTCCCATTGTAATGGATCACCTAAAAAAACATCCCTTCTTATCTGACAATGACAGTAATTTCTGCACTTTCTGAATGTCCAAACATGAATTTAAAAACGTGCCGAGTTACATAGTTGAACATAAAAGTGTACAATTAAAAGTGAATTTTGAGCCTGGGGGAAGGGCCCCCAGAGAAGACCCCTTTATATGAAATGCCAGAATTGTTCTTTTCTTAAGAAATATATTCTAAATGTCCTAACATAGAGCTAAAATCACATGGAGTTACATGGATGTATGCATTAGTGCAATTAAATGGAAAAATCGGGCTGAGGGTCCACAGAAGACTCTTTCTTACCTGAAAATGCCAGGAAAATTTGTTTCTCAAGTTACTTTTTTGTGATCAGTTAGAGAATGTTCAAGCTGAAAATCACAGATATACGTGAAAGTGTAATTAAGAGATTTCATGAGTTTTGGAGCAATACCAGGAGTGTGCAACTTGAGAAATGGGTTTTCTTCAATACTTTAAAGGTACTAACAACTCAAGAGCATCAAACCTTCTGTACACGATTAATTAAAATCCTTTGGGTTCTCTATCTATCATATTTATAATGCATAACTTATGTGTGGATGGATATTATGACAAGGAATATAAAAGAAGGCTACCTACCATAAAGTATAACTTTTTAACTTTTTCAACACGAAAGGCCACTTTTCTGGTCCAGCAACACGGTACGTCTTAATTTCATTAAGAGGATGGATACTAAGTGAATGTGTGTGATAGAACAATTAATATTTTCAATGTGCAGCCTTTGGGGTGCACGTTGAAAATATTAATTGCTCTATAATCCCCAAATAATGGATATGGACTCTTCCAATTTCTGCCATTTAACTGGCATGGAAGATACCACCAGTGTTCAAAGGGTTAATAATTACATTTACATGTTATTTATTTTTTTTAAAAAATGACCAGTAAATTTGCAGTTCATCGGCGAAAGGCAGGGGAGGGTTCATCATAGAACAGCAAATTTGCTCTTCATTTTCTGAAACAAATCATAAACAACATGGGAATGGAACCTGAGGAAATTATAAATAGGAATATAAAAGTACAAGTCTATGAAGTATCTAACTGTTAACTCTTTCCACAGGAATATTTACATTTGCATGGTATTTACAATTTAAAAAAAGAGCCATATATTTGCAGTTCACTGATCACAGGGTGGGGGAGGTATCATTACTACAATTGCGAATTTGCATCTCAATTTTACAACAAGAGGCCCCAGGGGGCCTGAGGGCGCTCACCTGACATGGTAGCCTAAATATCAACCCAGAGAATTGATTTCCACAAGTTGCATCTGCTCCTCCTAATAAAAGCTGAAACCAAATATCCAAATATTCTGACCAGTGGATCTAAAAAAAGATTTTTAAAGAATATTCCTCATATTGAACTAAGTCATTATTCGGGCTCCCACAGGGAGCCCATATATGAACCCAGGGACTTGGCTTTAACAAACCTGAAACTCACACCCCTAAGGATTCTGCACACCAATTATCAAAACATTCCGACTGCTGGATCTGAAGAAGAAGATTTTTAAAGAAAATTCCTCATTTTGAACCAAGTTACAATTCGAGCTCCCACAATCAGCCCAAATATGGACCTAGGGATATGGCTTGAACAAACTTGAATCTTACCCCCCTAAGGATGCTGCATAAAAAATATCAAAAGCATTCATCTGCTGGATCTGAAGATTTTTAAAGAAAATTCCTCATTTTGAACTAAGCTGTCATTCAGGCTCCCATAGTGAGCCCAAATATGAACCAAGGGACTTGGCTTGAACAAACTTGAATCTCAGCCCCCTAAGGTTGCTCCATGCCAAATATCAAAACATTCCAACTGCTGAATCTGAAGAAGAAGATTTTTAAAGAAAAATTCCTCATATTGACTACGTTATAATTTGGGCTCCCACAGGGAGCCCAAATATAGTCCCATGGACTTGGCTTTAACACACTTGAATCCCCCCCCCCCCCCCCCACCCCCCAAGGATGCTACTCACCACATATCAAACCATTCCAACTGCTGGATCTGAAGAAGAAGATTTTTTAAGAAAATTCCTCATTTCGAACAAAGTTACAATTCAAGCTCCCACAGTGAGCCCAAATATGGATCTAGGGACATGGCTTGAACAAACTTGCATCTCACCCCCCTACGGATGCTGCATACCAAATATCACAAGATTCTGCCTGCTGGATCTTGAGAAGAAGATTTGCCTGAAATGCACTAAGTTCAAATTTGGGCTCCTATACTGAGCCCAAATATAAACCCAGGGGGGCCGATTTGAACAAACTTGAATCAGATCCACCCCACAATGTTGCATACCAAATATCACAAGATTCTGCCTGCTGGATCTGGAGAAGATTTTTGAAGAAATTTGCCTGAAATGCACTAAGTTTGAATTTGGGCTTCTATAGTGAGCCCAAATATGAATCCAGGTGGCCGATTTGAACAAATTGGAATCAGATCCACCCCATAATGTTGCATACCAAATATCAAAAGATTCTGCCTGCAGGATCTGGAGAAGAAGATTTTTGAAAAAATTTGCCTGAAATGCACTAAGTTCGAATTCAAGCTTCTATAGTGAGCCCAAATATGAATCTAGGGAGCCAATTTGAACAAAATAGAATCAGATCCACCCCACAATGTTGCATACCAAATATCAAAAGATTCTGCCTGCTGGATCTGGAGAAGAAGATTTTTTAAGAAATTTGCCTGAAAAGCACTAAGTTCAAATTTGGGCTCCTATACTGAGCCCAAATATAAACCCAGGGAGCCGATTTGAACAAACTTGAATCAGATCCACCCCACAATGTCGCATACCCAATATCAAACGATTCGGCCTGCTGGATCTTGAGAAGAAGATTTTCAAAGAAATTTGCCTGAAATGCAGTAAGTTCAAATTTGGGCTCCTATACTGAGCCCAAATATAAACCCAGGGGGCCGATTCGAACAAACTTGAATCAGATCCACCCCACAATGTTGCATGCCAAATATCAAAAGATTCTGCCTGCAGGATCTGGAGAAGAAGATTTTTGAAGAAATTTGTCTGAAATACACTAAGTTCGAAATCGGGCTCCTATACTGAGCCCAAATATGAACCCAGGGGGCCGATTTGAACAAACTTGAATCAGATCCACCCTACAATGTTGCATACCAAATATCAAAAGATTCTGCCTGCTGGATCTGGAGAAGAAGATTTTTTAATGTTTTTCCCATTGCCTACAGTGTTAAAAAGTGCTGACTCAGCACTTTTTCAAAGTCCCGAAACTGTACCCTATGATAAAACCGATGGCAATTTTTTTTTACCAATTCTTTCTGTTGGTCCTAAGGAAGCTTCACACCAAATAAAAAATTCTCGGTGCCGTGCAGTTGTGGAGATGTGGGCGTTTTAATTTTTTTCTATTTTTAGCTCCTGCAGTTCCCATGGGGCTACGGGAAAAAAAAAAATCAGCATAAATTAGGTACTTATGACCCAATAAGCCCTCACATAAAATTTGGTTCAAATCAGCCTCTCAGTTTGGAAAATAGAAATTTTGGGCGGGACAAAAAATTTTGCCCCTCCCATAACGACGCCAAGTATAGCCCCACAAACTTCTCTTGAACAAATCTGAGTCTACACCTCAAAAGGAAGCTGCACACCAAATATCAAGTCTCTGCTACTGCTGGTTCATGAGAAGAAGATTTTTTAAGATTTCAGCACACTTTTTGGGTGTGGCCCTACCCACAGGCGAGGCAACTTGATCTGAACAAAATCAAATTGCGATGTCATAACAAACTATTATCTCAAATATCAATTAAATTGGTTCAGCGGTTTGGGAGGAGAAGACGCAAACACCATGTTCACGGACGACGGACGGACGACGGACGGTGAGTGATCACTATAGCTCTCCTGACTGAAAGTCAGGTGAGCTAAAAAAATGTAAAATATGCAAATCAGTCATGCTTCCTAAAATTAAGGAGGAGGGAAATGGCCTGCATCATGGATCGGCCATAGCTGAGCATTGAGCACTCATTCTGAATGGACGCTCAACGCACAGCAATGGAAGACGCAGAATGTGGCATTGGGTGAAAGCCTGAGAGGGAGTCGCAGATTCTACGTCTTGGAAAATTTTAAAATTTAGTACCCAAAACTCTTCAAAAGAAGTAGGAAATGTTGCCTGTTACACACAGCCAAAATGGGTTTACTGCAGCTGGCAAGATGATTGTTTTCTCACTGTGTTAGATATCTGTTAAGCTAAAGACATTTAAATTTTATAGTAAATTTCCTTTCTTATTATACATACCACAATTGTTTACAACAGGCTTGCACTACAGTGAAAGTCCCTAACATGAAAGAAAAATCTCTATTTTTTTCTTTCACAAGCAATTTGGGAAAGAAAAAGTGGTGCACAAACGGCAGGAAAAAATAAGCCAAAAGTGGGTCGAGTGCAGCCAGTGCACACCCAATATGGGACGCTCTTCTCTGTACTAAATCCACGGCTTTCCGCTACCAGTGTGCAGATGCATAACCAACCTGTCATTCTATTTGAATCCACCAACATTGGAGTTATGTGACCAGTGGGGAGGAAGGATTCTTACCCGAATAAGAAGATGAGAGGGCCTCCAGGTAAACAATTGTGGTAGGTATAATAAGAAAGGAAATTTACTATAAAATTTAAATTTCTTATTAACCTACCTCACAACTGTTTACAACAAGCTGAATAGACAACAGGAGGAGGGAATCACATAACCAACCCCCACATAACCCGACTGCGCTGGAGCCATGGATAGAAGAAGAGTACCTAAGGCCTATAAAACCATCACATCACAAACACTGAAATAGACAATGAGAGATGAGGCATATGACCATGTGTGACACACAGACAGAAAGCACAGTAACCAAGCACAGAGCTGGAACTGACCCTGAAAGAATAGCCTATGACTAGGGTTGATAATAGCCTGAGCAGAAGAGAGAGGTCCTAAAGAAAAAAGGTCCTCCGACTGCTCCTGCAGCTGATGCAGGTAGAAGGTGGAGAAAGTAGATGCATTTCTCCAGTATGCTACCTGCATAACGTCCGACCACTTGACAGAGTTAGCATAAGCTCAGGAGGTAGACAATGCACGCACCTCGTGGGCAGAAATGCGATTGGTAATACAATCGTCACTCGCCAAACGAGCATATGATGCTCGAATAGCAAGACAAATCCACCTAGAAATATAAATTTTATAGTAAATTTCCTTTCTTATTATACCTACCGCAATTGTTTACTACAGGCTTGCACTACAGTGGAAGACCCTAACTCAGATAAAATACTCTCTATTTTAATCTTTTCCAAGAGATTTGGGAAAGAAAAGTGGTGTAAAAAAAACACCACGAAAAAATAAGCCAAAACTGGGTTGAGCGTCATCGGCGCACACCCAGTAAGGGATGCTCTTGTCTTAGTACAATTCCACGACTTCCTTTAACCAGTGCGCAAGCAGTCATCAAACCATTCTTTTGAGTCCGCCAACATAGGAGGCATGTGATCAGCAGGGAGGAAGGATTCTTACCCGAATAAGAAGACGGGAGGGCCTCCATGTAAACAATTGCAGTAGGTATAATAAGAAAGGAAATTTACTATGAAATTTATATTTCTTATCAACCTTCCTTACACCTTACAATTGTTTACTACAGGCTGAATAGACAATAGGATGGAGGGAATCACATAACCAACCCACACATAACTCAATTGCACTGGAACCGTGGACAGAGGAAGAGATCCCTAGGCCTATCAAACCATAGCAACACAAACATTAGTAAAAGACAATGAAAGATGAGGCGTATGGTGATGTGCGACGTGCAGACAGAAAAGGCAGTAACAGCACAGAGCTGGAACTGACCCTGTAAAAAGCTGAATGGCTGGGATAGACAACAGCCGGAGCCAAAGAAAGAGGGCCCGTAGGACAAAGGTCCTCTGTCGGCTCCTGCAATTGTCGCAGATAAATGGAGAATGTAGCATTTCTCCAGTAGACTGCCAGTATAACATCCAACAACATGACAGAGTTAGATAAAGCCCCGAGAGGAAGACAATGCACGCACCTCGTGGCAGAAAAAACAATTGGTAATACAATCGCCAGTAGCTAGACGAGCGGAAGCTGCACGAATAGCAAGACAAATCGAGAAATGGATGCAGGAGAGATCTGGCATGTGAGAAAACGCACATCCATCCAGGATAAAAGCACGAGCGCCCAAAGAAAGTGTCCATCTTGGAGTAAACTGCAAAGTCCTAGGCCTTTTCAAGGAAAAGAGCTGAACAAGCTTGGAGAGGCAAGGATGAGTGTTGAAACAATGCGGTACCACATATGAAAAAGGTCTCCAAAGCATGGACATGTACCCATTGCTGGAGACCCCTACAAACAAACAGAAACCAGAAACTCCACAATCGGTGTGGTCGAAGAAGTGACAGAAGCAACAGAGTGATCGCACACCATCGACAGAAGAACCTTCTACTAAGCCACAGAGGCTAAACCAGTGGAGTGAGTGCCTCCTTGAAGAAGAAAAGCAACTCCACTGCTTGTCTCTAAAAACCACTACAGCGGAGACAGGACCCGATAAAAGACATGCGCGAAGGCACAATGAAGTCGGGTCAACTTGAAACCTTCTCGGACGACTTTGGCAAAGTAAGTTGTGATGTAGAGGGAGTAGGGACCTGCGTTCGAGATTCGGCTCGACTCGAAACCATCGCCGAGATTCGATTTGACTCGATACCTCACCGTCCGATTCGTATTTTTCGAACCGACCTCTGTTCAAACGGCGAATTATATGTGCACTCGCTCGCATCAAGAACACGCCGTCATACGCTAACGATAGTGTAATAAATCGCTCTCTGAACGTATTAGCTCTCCAATTTTGTTGATTATTAAACCCCCGGGCTACCGTACGATCTCTGAGGGTCAGGGAAGATTCGTCCCCGGGAATATTCGTCCCCGGGTTTTTGAGAATATTCGTCCCCGGGAATATTCGTCCCCTGTAGGGGACGAATGTTCCCACCTGAAGGGGACGAATATTCCCACTGAGCGGGGACGAATATTCCCGGGGACGAATATTCCCAGGGACGAATATTCTCGGGGACGAATCTTCCTGATCCCATCTCTGAAGGACGACGTCACGCCACTCCAGTATAAACATAAAGTTACAATGGCGGAGATAAAGCAGTACTTTGAATTACGCGATGATAAATACATCTGTAAAACTTGTTCTTCGGTTCTCGCAGTTCAAAAAACGAGCACAACTTCTCATTTATGGAGACATTTGATGTGGAAACACGAAGAGGTATACACAAAGGCTAAAGAGAGTAAAGAAATGAAACTGAAAACCGAAACGAAACGAAAGAGCACAGAGTCACAGCCTGAGCCTGGGCAATCCAATGAAAAACGCCAAGCGGTAATTACTGATTTCGGCATGCGCCGTTTAACTCACATCCGACCAGAAATGCGCAAACAGTTCGATGACGCTGTGTTGAATTTCATAGTTGTCGACGGTAGACCTTTCGAGGCGGCGGCGGGGAAAGGTCTAATTAACCTATGTCAAGTTTTAAGTTATGGGTCATACGTACCTCCTCATCCCACCACACTGTCACGAAAATTGGGTGACCTCAGGGAAAATGTCCAGTCGAACCTTAAAGTTCGGGTCGCAAACGAAAAGACTGAAGCACTCCCCTCCATCATATTCGACCACTGGAAAGCAAGTAACAATTCGAACTTTCTGCTATTAACTGTCCACTATGTTTCAACAGACTGGATATTCAAAACACGGTGCCTCTCCGTGGTTAATTTGGAGGACAAGGAGGCAGATCACACAGCTGCGAGTACAACCACCGTGATAAATGAAATTCTTGACACATACAGTTTACCTATCTGCGATATCATGTTCGCGACAACTGACACCACGGCTGTCATGCCCTGTACGGCGAGAACTTTGGGTGTGCCCTGGATGGGATGTGCCGCACACATGCTACAGCTGAGCATCAATAATGCCTTAGATGCACAAACAAACATAAAAAATGTCATTGCTAGCGTTCATAAAATCACGGGATTTTTCAATTCCTCAACTGTTGGGTCGACGGCTCTACATCGACACCAGAAATCGACGACCCACCCTGAAGACTCCTCTAGAACGGCTGTCATGCCCTGTACGGCGAGAACTTTGGGTGTGCCCTGGATGGGATGTGCCGCACACATGCTACAGCTGAGCATCAATAATGCCTTAGATGCACAAACAAACATAAAAAATGTCATTGCTAGCGTTCATAAAATCGCGGGATTTTTCAATTCCTCAACTGTTGGGTTGACGGCTCTACATCGACACCAGAAATCGACGACCCACCCTGAAGACTCCTCTAGAACTCTTCCTGAATCTGATCCCCCGCTCGACGTACTGACAAGGTTCAACAGCACCTACTACTTGCTGCGGTGGGTCCATGCCAATCAAACGCCAATTTCTTCGGCACTTTCCGAGTGCAGAAAACGAAAATCGGCTTGTGCTACCAAACCTCCACCATGTTTGAGTTCCACACTAGAGGATACTTTGGAAGAGTCACTCCCTGTACTCAAGCCAACAGCTGAAGCTACTGAGATATTGAGTGCCGACACCCAAATTACAATTTCAATGATCATTCCCTGCATCAAAAGTCTCAAAAAACAACTCAATGAGGTTACTGCTAAAGGGGTAAAAACATTTAGAAACGAGCTTGTTGCTCAGTTGGAGAATCGATTTGAATTACAAGCCCCCCACCTATTGACCGGCACTTACCTTGACCCACGATTTAAAAGTATGGTGAGCGAGATTGAAGTGTCGTCTGTTCTGCAGTTTTCTGAGGAATTAATCACCAAGCACCACATTGAACTATATCGTTCATTATTTGTTGACCCCACTCCCATTCTGGAGTGTGAAAGTGAAACGTCTTCACAGAAACCAAAGCGCCAAAGCTTAATGGATTTGATGTTTTCGGATGCAGCGAAATCACATGCAAATCAGAACACTGTTGTAAATAGCACGGGAACTGAACAACGTCAACCAACTCTTAAGCAGTGGATTTCGTCTGAGATGTCAACTTACTCAAAAATTCCCCTGCTAAACAAAGATGATTCGCCGTTAATATTCTGGCAACAGAATGCCAATTCACTTCCGCTAATGGCCATCGTAGCCAGAGATGTTTTCGGTATTCAGGCCACAAATTGCAGTTCAGAAAGAGTGAACTCTGTTGGTGGAAACATAATTACAGATCTCCGCCACAACTTAAGTAATGCCAACGCGGAAACATTGATATGGGCCCGCAAAAATGGAGACCTGATTCTTCCATGAACTGATAATGACAATTCCGTTGCCACATGACTATCTGTTGTTTGTTTATTTTTCAGTTTTTTTTTCTGAGTTTTTTTTTGTGTTTTTAGAAAGATATTCTAAAAATGTTTTGATCAAAAGTTTAAATTAGAGGTTCAAAACTATTCATTAGAATAGATTATAGAGTTGTCTATCTTCACTATTAGTGCGCGATACTGTGTTTCGCGAGACTTTGAGTTTGAGATTTTTTATCATATTTTCCGACATGCCTTGTTTGCTTTTATAATAATGGTATTTGGTGCTGATGAGGCTGAGCACGAGCCACGACCACCAAGTGGGTAGAATAAAACTGCGAGTCTATGAGTTCAGAATCAATTGGTCTGGAATCGAGTATTCTCGCAGTGCGAGAATACTCGATTCCAGACCAATTGATTCTGAACTCATCCAGCATGCAGAGTACCGGTATTGCAGACTATGGAAGCACGAATGTCGCCGTCGCGCCAGTTTCAAGGTTCGAGATTCGATTCGGCTCGAGATTTGGCTCGAGATTCGGCTCGAAGTTTTATCCCCGGCTCGCAGGTCCCTAAGAGGGAGCCATGCCGGAACTGCCGCTAACAGAGAGGGGAGCAGATTGATCCACACCCAGGATTCGACAACTCCAGGTTCATATCTGGGCTAGAACCTGAGGCAGAATTGGAACCGGCAGGAAGGCGTAGCCGACAAGACCGTCCCAAAAGAGGGCCAGAGCATCCACGGCGAAAGCCAGAGCATCTGGACATGGGGACACAAAAGTGTCCACCTGATGGTTCCAATGAGTCGCAAGAAGCTCGATGAAACACCGCCATGTGGAGCATTCACTCGGTGGAAAAGAACCTGCCCCGTCGGGACAGGAAGTCGCTAGGATGTTCAGACAACCGGGAATGTGACGAACAACCACCCCGGCGTTGACAAACTGAGCGAGCAGTAGAAGATCCCGAGCCAATTCGTACATTGGAACCGAGTGCGTGCCGCCCTGGTTCTGAATGTAAGCAACCACTGTCGAATTGTCGGACAACAGAAGGACCTGGCGATTCGACAGGTGAGGGATCCACTGCCTGAAACTCAGAAGAAGAGCAAGAAGCTCCTTCTGGTTGATGTGTAGAGATGCCTGATCCTAGTCCCACATCCCATGAAGGGAAAGACCTAGAGGAACCAACGTCGCACCCCATCCGAGATCGCTGGCATCTGCCGTCAGAACGTGATCGGATGTGGGTAAGTCCAACGGGACACCCTACGTGATCCACTGAACATCCGTCCAGTGGAGAAGGTGAGGATGAAGAGATTCTAGTAACTGAAGCACCAGATCCAGAGAATCGACATTCGGCCTCCAACGACTGAGCAGAAAGTGTTGGAGAGGTCTGACATGGAGTCGAACTAGAGGAATGAGATTCGTCACCGAACTGCAGAGACCGAGCAGCCGGAGAATACCCTGTGCTGTCGCAGATGTGGACTGGGACAGAGTCAGAGCAAAAGCTGAGAGAATCACAGCCCTGGCCTGGGGAACCACCACTGTATTGAACTGAGTGCGGAAGGCCATCCCCAGACAACAAAATGACTGAGAAGGGACCAGATCCGACTTCTCCTTGTTGACTCTGAATCCTAGTGACGTGAGCAGGCTCAACAGAGTCTCGACATCCAACTCCAGTAAGGCAGCATTGGAATGCTTCTGGAGGATATCGTCTAGATATGCCGAAGTAGTCACCCTGGACTGTGTGCGATGGAAGGCTATCACATGCGACATCAGTCGGGGGATGGCCCATGGAGCCAGGTTGAGGCCAAAAGGCATGGCCTTGAACTGGTAAACTCGCCCCAGAAAAGCAAACCTGAGATACTTCGGTGACACCCGATGAATCAGAACGTGAAAGTAAGCATCTCGCAGGTAAATGCCGGAAGCGAAATCTCCCTGGTGAATGGAACGGCAGAACAACCTGAAAGTCTCCATGCTCTGGACAGAGTGGGTGCCTCCGGAAGGATATTCGCAGCCTGGACCGAACAACATCAAACACGCAAGGATCGGATGTGATGGTGGCCCAACGGTCTGCGAGCTCTGCTATCCTTCCTCCAACCTAGGACGAATCGAGGTGAGGACCTTCAGTTCGAGCCCCGACGAGGTCCGCGAGAGGAGAAACCACCTCCTCTACTGAATGAAGAATCCTGAGACTTCCCTCTAGCCTGCCGACGCTTACCCTTACCCTGTGAGTAAGAAGTAGAAGCGGTGGCAGAAGGATCAGCCTTTGCTTCGCAGAGGAAGCAGAAGGGTACTTGTTAGGCTTTGAATGGCGCTGCCCCTCAGGAAGGGATTGGCCTGTGTCCAGCAGAGTCCCTTCGAACTAGTTCCAAAATAGCCGTGTCACAGGCATGCGTGTGAGAAAGATGCATGAGTGCCTTGGACAGCACACGCAAAGGAGCCTGTATATCGTCAAACCTATCTGGAGGCAGATAAGCAGCTAAGGCAGAGACGACGTGATCAGTGAGGGAAAGCATACCCAGCATTTCTCTCGATAAGCCCAACATGAACTCCAGAGTCTTCATAGGAATGATGGCAGACTTGGACTTGGAAAGCCCGAGGGAATTGGAGTCCTGATCCAAAACCGTCAAAGTCTGGCAGACTGACGGACTGGTGAAATCGTAGTAACGGTAACGCAAAAACGGTGTCAACCCTGGTGAAGAACGCAGCCTTCATAGCCTTGGAACTCAGCTTAGAGTCCAAGGCTGAAAATGCTTCAACCGCCTGTACTGACTGGCACGGTCAAAGACGCCCAGAAGCAGGTTGCTCCACAGGCTGTAGGGGCGCGACCGATGATCGCGGCCTGGCTGACACTGTCGGCTGGTTTGATGGTTTGAGATCCGGAAGGAACCCAAACACAAAGTCAAGAGCTGCCTCCAAATCAGAAGACTGCTGGCTCTCGACATCAAGGATGTCTGACTCCTCCCCGGAGTCGGAAGACACATAACCCATCGTCGGCAAACCAGCCGATGCCTCCCATGGTGTAGGCACAGCAGGGGATCAGAAAGCGGCCTGTTTCCAATCCCGGGAGGCGGCGCCATAGGGGCACCTGGAAACCACTCGCTGCCTCACTGGAAGCAACGGGAAGACTCTTGGACAGAACCTGAGTGAGTAAGGAGAGGGCCTCCCTAAGCTCACTGCCCGGACCGGCCGTTTCGACATGGGGACGAACCAGCAAAGTGGCTTCACACCTGACCCTCATAACCAGAGAAGGGTCACGATCCTCCAATACACCCGAAGCTGGGCGACGGGCGGCAGCCGAAACACCTGAGAGCAGACGTATATAGGGGTACGACACACCCCGAATCAATGGAGTTGGAGGATATGTGTATCCTATAATCCCGTCCCATGGAATTGACAGAGCGTCTAGTGCATACGCTCGGTGATATGGACACGGCGACACGAACGTCGGCAACTGATTGTTTATGTATGTCGCAAACATGGGACGATCCCACAGGTAGCAAATCTGGTTGAATACTCGCTTGTTGAGAGTCCACTCCGATGGCAACAGGCACCCTTCCGAGAGAGCAAGTCTGCTAATATGTTCAGACAACCCGGTATATGACGGACAGAGAGATGAGTGTGACAATTCAGCATGTAAAGAAGAATTTTCTCTGTTGATTCACATAGAGGAATCGAATGAGTGCCGCCTTGGTTCCTGAGATACGCCACTACTGTTGAGTTGTCCAACAGAATCTGAACATGAGCGTTTAGTAAATAGCCTTTCTAGTGCTGTAGTTCTAACCATATTGACATCATCTCTTTCGAGCGAATGCGTCTTCACACTCCAGTTCTGTGTAAAGAAAATCTGGAGGGGACGTGAGCATAGGCGACCCATCAGAATAAGATCTGCAGCCGCTCCGCACAGGCCCATCAGCCTCATGAACTCCCTCGCTGATATTTTGTGAGAGTTTAGACAATAGCGGGCAAAGCAACTGACTAATTTCGCTGTGGATAATGGCAGGCAAACCAGATTGTTATGGATTTCGTAGTTCATTCCAAAGTGGATGAATGACTTGGGCGGAGTTAGATCCGACTTTTTATCGTTTACTATGAAACCGAGACGTCGGAGCAGTTGCAACAGACTCTGAACGTCGCTCTGAAGAATGTTTCTGTTGCTGTATCTCTGTAGAATGTTGTCCAAGTAAGCCGACATAACCGCTGATGAATGAGCCCGGAAATAAGATATTACCAAGTTCATTATTCGAGTGAATGCCCAAGGGGCCAGGTTCAGACCGAAACACATTGCTCTGAACTGATAAACCTGCCCCTGTACTGCAAAGTGCAGGTACTTTCTGAAAGCAGGATATAGCAGGATGTGAAAGTAGGCATCTTTTAGATCTATGCTTGCTGCATAGTCGTCCACTCGAATGCTTGCTCTTACTGACCGGATGGTTTCCATGTAGAACTTTGGTGCCACGATTAACTTGTTTATCCAGCTCAAGTCTATCACCGGTCGGAACGAGCCGTCAGGTTTCGGTACGAGGAACAGGTGACTGTAAAAACCTTGAGAATCTTGGTTTTCTACGACCTCTATTGCTTCCTTTATTAAGAGAGCCTTTACCTCCTGTAGGAGCGACTCTCTTTTGAAAGGATCCGCCGGAAGATTTGGCCATCGCGGACATCTGGTAAGTGGGGGGTTTTCTCGGAATGACAGCCGTAGGTCTTCCGAGACTACACTTCTTACCCACTGATCTTCCGTTACATCTATCCAGTTTCTCGTGAAGATTGATAATCTTCCGCCAACTGGCCTGCAATAGAGGTCTGGTCCATCACCTGTACCATTTGTGAGGCTTGTGGGAGGAGAAACTACGTCCTCCCCGTGAAGCACCTCGTCCCGTCAGCCTAGGGGCGTCTGATCGATATCCTTGATCAGACCTGCCCCCTTACCCGAGTCGCTATACTGACGACGTCTGGAGTAGTGATACGAGGGTTTACTATTCCCTCATGAGGCGTTCCCTTAGAAAATTTTTTAGCGGTGGAACGTCCTCTATAACTCCTGTCTGATGAAGTACGCTGTTGAGACACCGACTTCAAAAGTAGTGCACTGGAAGCCTTCTTAGTAGCCTGCTCGTATACTAATGAAAGCTTACCGTCAAATGACGTATTGCCGGAAACTGGAGCAACTCGGAGAGAGCTCTTCACCTTGTCATCTATCAATCTATCAGAGATGACGACGCAAGGGCAGCATCATGTCTTACCAACTCCAAATTAGCCGCTGTCAGTGCAGAGTTGTACGTGGCATACATCACTGCCCTAGAAAGGACTCTAAGTGAGGAACAAACGTCTTCAAATTCCTTTCCGTTAAAACATTGTGCCAAGGCTCTGGTAAGGTGGTCTGCGTAGGACATCGAATCAAGATTTGCTCTGTTTGACGAAATTGCACATTCCATCACTTTCGAGCATACATTGAATGATGCGGGTAAGGACATCTCTAGGTCTGCGGCTCGTTCATCCAAACGAAGAGGAGCTCTATAGACATCATCAGGAACCGTTCTAAAAGAGCGTGGCCCAAAGAACGGCATATTAATAGAATAATAGTAGATGTATTCAGGAAACCACTTTTTCTCCTGACACCAGAGAGGTTATATACGGTGGCGTCAACATGGCCGAAGGCCTGCGACACCTGTCTGGACTGCGTCGGAAATGAAAGAACGTCCTCTTTCCTCTGTATGTACTCTTCGTCCAGAGACGATAGCGGTTTCTCCCTCGTCGTCACAGCATGCTGATCACTTGGAACAGAGTAGAACTGATGGATGAAATCCATAGCCTCCATATGCCTTTCCGTAAGGGAAGGGTAATCATCCTCCTTGTCCCTTTCGTCATCCGGTTGGATCAGCTGTGATGCCTGGCCCTATTGTATCTGGCTGAACAGATTCGTGGACTGACTCAGCACCGTCCGACAGTTTGCTTCTGGGAACTGTGAAAGTTTGTTGTGTCTGCTGGGATGCGGTGATAAGCTGCGCTATTTGCGCCGGCAAGTCTGTAACCGAGGCCTGAGGAGTGGCGGTCTTCTGTTTCTTTGCTGCCTGAAGCTCCTGGGACGATGATGCGGAGGTGGATCTCTTCTCCGTTCGTCCCGTCAATATTAATAGCTGCCTCGGTTCACTAGCTATTGGATGACTCGACTTCTGAAGCAAAAAGTGACTTCGACTTGGCACTGTTGGCTGGAACTGTGAAGTCGCATAGCTAGGTTGCGGTTGTGTGTCTATGAAAAACATAGCAGAGGAAGTCATAACTGCAGCCGTCCCCGGCTTCAGTGTAGAAGGAGCATCACGAACGGGGGTGGACGTATGCTCCGACTCGTGCAGGTTTCTCAAAACAACATCTGGTCCCAGATGTTGTTGGGTTAGAGAGGTGGCTCTCCCGCTCGCAGCCTTATTAGACCTCGCCGAGCCTCCTGAAAAGAAACCTGCCGACTTCCTCCCTATCTCTGTCGTCGCTGGGTGAGCTTTATATTTTAAGGTGCTTGCTCTACCCAAATCATCACTTTCTTCAACTGCAACAGACTTACCCAGTGTTACGACTCCTCCGGGCGGAGAAGCCGCTTCACCGATCGAACTGGCTGTTTGCAACGGAACGAGGGGCCTCATTCCTTGCCGAATATTCAAGAGCACCTTTGCAGCCAACTCTGTTTGCTCATTTGAGTGAGACAATGATTGCACACTCTGAATGGATGTTACAGTATCAGTATCATGTTCTTGTTCACATGTGGGACAACAATCCTTTTTGGGTGCATCGACTACAAGCAAGACAACGAGCATGCAAATCCGAGGATGATTTCCTTGCCTTGCATTTACAGCAGAAAGCTTTCATAATTTCAATATGAAGAATAAAGTCGATGACACTCCCAAATCTGCAAAAAATATAGGATTAGATACATGAATATTTGCAATCAAAATTTCAATCGGAAAAATTGAAGAAAAAAATTTTCTGAAAAATAAATTTTTTGGAAAAAGCCTAAGTTCCCAAAGGGAACATGCAGAGCCCAAAGGCTTCCTGATAGAGCCTAAGTGTGGACAAAATTCCAAATTTTTTTTTGCTACACTACCGGAATAATAATCCATGTATCTTACAGTAATTTATACTCATATAATATACCACATATATTTAAGATGTTGCTACTGTCAACAAAATCAGAAGAAAAAACCGGAAACAATACCTCAGGCACACAAAAATAGGGCGAAGTCAGTAACCGATTTACAAGATATCAGATGTAAAGCAACGTCTTTCTATGAAGAAAAAACAATACATCTGATAGAAGATGCAAGACCAACATGCCCCAACACCAACAGGATGAGGACGTAACCAAGGGGGATTTTTAAAGAAAAAACATTCTGTAAACACGCTAAACTTCCAAGAAATTTATATAAAAAATTTCAATAAAAATAGCCAAAAGCTTGGAAGTTTAGCAGGAGGGCTCAAGAAAGGATAGGGAAGGAACACTTAACAAACAGTGGAAATTTCATTAGCATGAATGATGGCGTCAGGCAATTTATCTCAAAATTTGGAGACAGGAAAAATTTATAATATTATTTATAAAGTTACAGCCCTGAACGTCTCCAACCACCATTGTTCCTTTCCTTTATCCATTAGTAGTCTTGTATCCACCAATTCTTGTATTGACTTGTGTCTGGCATCTTCATAAAGCGAATTTTAATAGCACAGATGTCAGAACATCTTACTGACTGAGCGGCCAAACAAAGAATGATGGTTGGTGCCAATTTTGGACCTATTTAGGACTTAAATTTTAGTGTTTTGATGCAAATTTTGGGAGGGGGGTGGGGGGCAAAATTTGTGTTTGGCCCTGAATACCATAAAGTTAGCACCAGCTAGTCTGGGCCATTGGTTGTTGTATAAAAATATTAAAAACTGCTCAGCAACTGCCCCCAAAAATGTAAAAATCACCCGAAAATACCTCAAGTATCATAAATATACACCACGTCAGTATTGCTTGTACTCTTTTCCTATAATTAACTGGTAGTGTGCTAAATTATTTTTAGCCATTAAAATTTGTTCACAAGTCTTTGCCTTGTTACAATTTATGGGAGAGTGCCTATAAATTGTAACAAGGAAAATCCATACAGACCAAATAATATAGATTGAAAGATAATATGACGGACACCCACAGGGTTTGAAGCCTCTGAGTTACAGTACCTGCACTTAAGAGTAAAGCCCAAATATGGGCTTCCAGCACTCAACCAGTTAATGAAAAGTAAAAAAAATCATCTTGTTGGGATCGTCTTGTTGGGATATTTTGCTCATTTGTATTATTGGTATTCGTCTTGTTGGGATGACGCTGCAAAAACACAATGTGTGACAATTCATAATGCATTAGTTCTTTCATTGTCAATAAAAAAAGCCAGCATAACTTAATTCCAAGTGGAATGTACATAAGCATATATAAAATATTTCTTAACCTTTTACCCAACGCAACGGCCAAAACCGGCCAGCGCTATTCTCAAAAATCGCCAATTAATTTTCATTATTTTTACATTTTTTGTCTCAAAAACATAGGTAATGACCCTTCATTGGAACAAGCTCATTGAGCTCATTTCAATGAGGGGTCATAACCAATGTTTTTGAGACAAAAAATGAAAAGAATAAGTTATTCAAGAATTTTTTTTGCAAGTGTCGCTTTTCATGTTAGGTAAAGGGTTAACAAACAGATAAATCAACAGAATAATAAGCATGACTTATTTTATTTGTGTATTATTCACTATAGATGGGGTTAATTCTTGTTTCTTAATTTCCTAATTTCTTGTTCATACGACAGATTTAACTGTGCGAAGTACCATCAATCAGAAACAGACTTTTGACAAATAGCAGCTGGTTGAATGAGAAGACACTGAATTAAGTCTCTGTGGTTAGATGACCTTAGTTTCAGGTGCATAGCCAGGATTCTATAATAGGGTGTGCCCTAGCCAGTTTGGAAGGGAGGGGGGGGGGTTAAGATGATATCTGAAAGGCCATTTTGTGGAGCGTCAGGGGCCTCCCCTAGTCCTAGTTAGGACCCTGTGCTCATTTCCCCTCCTCCACCTCCCTTCAGGGAATGACTGGAGGGGTCTAGGTCCACCCTGGAGAAAAATTTTCAAAATTTAGTACTCTATGAGTGAATCTGAGATATTTGTAGCCTGTGTCGCCCCTATATTGGTAACCATTTTGGGGCTCTATGTTGTGTAAAACTTGAATTGTGCCAATGTTTTCTTGGGGAGACAGCAAAAATTTTAGGGGGCTAAGCCCCCTCACCCTCCCCATAGCTATACCTCTGCTTAGTTTAGCTTAACCCTTTATCCAATGCACATGATTTATTAGGTAAAGCGTTAAAATACACACTCATTAATCAAATATTTACTAATTATTGAGAAAAAGTTGTCAAATATGAAAAAATATAAAAATAAGTTGTCTAAACTGGCAGTGTGCTCAATTCTTTTTGACGATGATTTGTAACGGAAGTATTTTTTTCAAAGAATCAATTGTTATTGGCAAGGGGAGCCTTAGTTTAGCATGATTTTGATCATCAAAATTGATTTTTCCTATTTACTGGAGAGTGTCAGGCAGCACTCTCCAATACATTGTAACAAAACAATTTTATATGAACATTTCTTTATCTACTACTGCACAAACAAGATAATACACACGGTGTAAAGTCACTAAAGTGGGCTGGCTTCAGCACTTTTCAGTAGAGACCTGATAGCAGCTTCTGGCACTCCACCAGTTAACAGAATATGGTACAATTTGTAAATTAATATCTGATAGTCAGTTTGTGTGATTAAATTTCTGAATTACATATTGATTTGTATTTCTATTTATGATTATTTATGAAAAGCAAGAGTTGAAACATGACTACTATATGGCAGTCTATAAATTAGTATCGAAGAAATAAATCTATAAAAGTCCCATCCAAATAAATGTTTTCTCAAAACAAAGATTGAAACAAAACCCCTTATATGAACTAATTAATTAACTGACAAATGTCAGTGAATTAAGCCTAAAAAAGAGTGTCTCATTGCACTCTTATAGATTCCTTCATGTCACCTTCTTGTCACCTTTTTTATCTGCATTGTACATAAAACATTTAGGAGAAGAGTTGATTGCAAGTGCAGAGGAGTTTAAAGTCAAAGAGACAAAAATCACAGGGCTTTCCTTTGCAGATTACATGGTTTTATTAGCCAAGAGTGAAGAGGGAACTACAAAAACTGTTAACCCGTTACCCAATGTAACCGTCAAAACCAGCCAGAGCTATTTCCAAAAATTGCCATTCACTTTTCATTATTTTTTTCATTATTTGTCGCAAAGACATAGCTTAGAACAAGCTCGTTGAGCTCATTTCAATGCGGGATCAAAAGCTAAGTCTTTGATGCAAACAATGAAAAAACCCAGTTATTCAACAATTTTGTTTGCAATGGTCGTCTGACTTTTGTGTTAGATAAAGGGTTAACCATAGTAGGAAAGTACGAGGATGAATGGTATCTTGAACTAAACGAAAATAAAAGCAAGGTAATACCAGTGGGCCAAGGGTAGATGAGTCATGAAGGAGGAGGGTGGGTAAATTCTCTGTTGGTGAAGAGGAAAGCAAGGAAATAACAGTGGGGGAAATGGGCAAATATGAATACTTGGGGGTAAATCCATGTGTTACAGGTAGAGACACTAACAGAAAACACACAGATAAACTTAAGACAAAGGGGAAAAGAATACTCAATCAGTTAAAACCTCTGGGAAGAAAAAGCATTAACAAGATGTTCATTGGAAAAACTATTTGGAAGAGGGTGGTATTACCAAGTATAACATATGGAACAGATGTGATCCCTCTAAACCAAATGGTAGTGAGGAACTTGGAGATTCTACAAAATGATGCGGGTCGGTGGATACCCGGATGGGTGGATGCCGGTTAAAGATAGAATACATACGGGAAAATTATGCTGCCCAAATTACCTGGTAAACCTTCCAAATGGTGGGAGATGGTGTAAGATGACGTTTAACAATGTATGGAACTATCACATTGAGACAGGATGGACAAGGCAGGCGAGGGAGCTAATGAAGAATTACTCCACAGAGACTGAAGATCTAGAAGGGATGGTGAAGCAGGGGAGTAGCTTTTTAAGAGAAAGGGTGCTCAAGGATTGCAATAGAACCTGGTGAGTTGGAATTAGGTCCAAGAGTACTTTAGACAGGTTATATAAAAAGGATGTGCCAGCTTTTGAGGAGTACCTGGATGGATTGTTGGGGGGGGGGGGGGGATCATTGTTGTTCAAAGTATGATCCAAGTCACTGGAGTTGAGGGGAGAATCGTGAAAGGATGCGGAAAGACCAAATGTGTAACTTAGGTGTACCAGAAACCCTGGAACATTTCATTTTAGTATTCCCCAAATATTTGCCTAGTAGAACAAGGCTCTTTGGGAAACTAATGGAACAAGGGCGCCAACATCCTATAGCTCACCAACATTCCTCTTTGATAGTAACTTTGGCAAACACAAGAACTGTATCAAACAGGCTCATAACATGCGACAAAGCTGACCTAAACACAACCTCTTAAAAGTGAAACACAGAAACTGACATAAACTCTAAGTTAAACATGAAATTCTGAGCTAAACAGAAAACTAAACGCAACTAAAAATGTCAAGAAAAATGTTTTTTTGGGTGCCATGGGAAGAGAAGGAGCACAGCAGCTGACCTAAACACTAAGTTAAACATGAAATTCCGAGCTAAACAGAAAACTAAACACAACTAAAAATGTCAAGAAAAATGTTTAAAATGCAGGGTATGAGGGGTTAATCATGGAACAATGATATTGAGGAACCCGTATGATGAATATAAGTGCCATGGGAAGAGAAGGAGCACAGCAGCTGACCTAAACACTAAGTTAAACATGAAATTCCGAGCTAAACAGAAAACTAAACGCAACTAAAAATGTCAAGAAAAATGTTTAAAATGCAGGGTTATGAGGGGTTAATCATGGAACACTGATACTGAGGAACATGTATGATGAATATAAGTGCCATGGGAAGAGAAGGAGCACAGCAGCTGACCGAAATATTTAGTTAAACATGAAATTCTGAGCTAAACAGAAAACTAAACGCAACTAAAAATGTCAAGAAAAATGTTTAAAATGCAGGGTTATGAGGGGTTAATCATGAAACAATGATACTGAGGAACATGTATGATGAATATAAGTGCCATGGGAAGAGAAGGAGCACAGCAGCTGACCTAAACATTTAGTTAAACATGAAATTCTGAGCTAAACAGAAAACTAAACGCAACTAAAAATGTCAAGAAAAATGTTTAAAATGCAGAGTACGAGGGGTTAAATCATGGTAGAATGATAATAATCATCATACAGCAGCATTATAAAGGCCATGATATGAAAATAGGGCGAGTAAGTGACCTAAACAGAAGCTTTAACATTATTGAACACGTACACCGACACCGATGCCGACGCCGACTGATCGAGCCATGCCATAAGCTCACACAAGTAAAGTTGGTGAGCTAAAAAGTGAATCTACCACTGCCTTGTCTCAACTAAACTGTAGGAAGATATATACCTGGCAATATGACTTTGTCCACTGATCAACCAGCTCTTCCAATTTTATCTCCCCATTTCTAACCTTATTTATTGCTTTCTCGGCATTGTCATCATCCAGTCGATTTGTCTGTGTGCAAATATATTGTTCCAGAGAACTATGAAGATCTGAAAATAAAATGAACATTACTTAAAATGAAGATATTCTTCTTCATAGCCATGATTTTGTCCCTTCCTCTATCAAAGTAATACATTAATCAAATAAAAGAACCTTGGATCATATTTCGTATTCCAAAATTTTTTTTTTTTTTTATTTCATTCAAGAAAGCTCAACCCTTTACCTTGTTTGTTTATTGAGATTTAATGATACTTTCAACAACCAAGGTCATATCTTATCGGACAGTTTTAGGGGTGGAGGAAGCCAGAGTACCAGGAGAGAACCACTGACCAGTAGCAAGCAACTGTCAGACTCTCCAACTTCCTAACTCTTCACAAGAGTTAGCCGTGTTTGAAGGCAAGTGCACCATCAACATGCAGCATGCCTTAGTACACAACACCACCAGGAACTCACATGAGCAATCAGGATTAGGTATCTTGTTCAAAGACACAATGCTGTTACTGCTGATTAGGATTGAACCATCAACCTTTCAGTTTACACTCTGGCTCAGTGGTTATGGCATTGGACTTCAAACCGAAAGGTCCATGGTTTGATCCCCACCAGGGGTAACTGCATTGTGTCCTTGGGCAAGGCATTTCATCCTGATTGCTCATGTGAGGGCATGGTGCTACTGAGTACTAAAGCAATACTGCATGTTGATGATCCACTTGTCTTCAACCAATGCTAACCCTGCTTGTGTGGAGTTAGTATGCTGGGGAATCTGTCAGTTGCCTGCCACTGCTTGGTGGTTCTCTCCAGGTACTCTAGATTTCTCCTCCCATAAAACTGTCCAACATGAGGTGACCCTGGTTGTCGCAAGTGTCATTAAAATCCAATAAATAAATAAATAAGTCCAATGATCTAACCGCTGAGTCACAGTGACCCTAATCCTTTCACACTAATCCCTTAGTTGGTGCTTAACTCAAAGTTATTAAGGGCCAAACACAAATTTTGAACCCCCCCCCCCCCCCCCAATCCCCAAAATTTGCTTGCAAAACCGAAAATTAAAAGTCGTATCTGGCCCTCCATACATTTACTCTCTGCGCATGCGCAGATGTCAGGAAGTGACCGGAATTGGCGCCAACATCATTCTTTGTAGAAGAGAGTACTACATAATAATTCAGCGGGGAGGAATGAGTGCCCACTCATGGGAGGGCCATCTCCGTCTGGACCATTGGTAAGTATAAAAATATACAAATTACTTTAAATTTATAATATTTTTACACTGTAAACTAATGGCACAGACTAGCTGAATCGTAAAAAAGGTCGAGGGCCTAGGACTTCAGAATTAGTAGATCAACATAGTTCCAATCCTGTAATCCAAGGTGAAAGGAAATTAAAATTATTAGGAATTACATGTATGTCTCTCTATACAGTAATAGAGAAGACGTATCATAAAAAAGGAGCCCAGTTCAAGTAATTCCGTAAACTTAGCATGAAGACTATGCTAATTGGATGTAACAAGTTCCCAATTTTTAAGGCCAGTCCGGACTAAGCCCCAAAAATTAGGGTGGTGTATTTGAGAATGAGAGAATAACCCCCACAAACATACGCCATATACAATAAAACTCCAGCTGTATACAGGATATAATTACAGACAAAACAGCTTCACTCATAGTTACATACTTATCAAGCCGGAGGAGAGGTAAAAAATCACCCCCCACCCCCTTTTCTTTTGAAGGAATCTTCAAAAAGAAAGAGGGGAGAGCTTTGGAATCAGTAAAAGCGGTACCAAAAAAACAATATAAATATTCGTCGAACAGGCACTCAGGTATTAATTATTATTAAATGGTGCTTAATGCCACTTCAGAAGCTAAGGCTACAGCGACGATCCCGTTAATTAATATTGCCCACTATATAACAGACACTGGAGTCAGCATACACAAATAGGTCGAAAACCGGAGATATAATATATAACATACACATGTCCAATAGAACCACAATGAACAATCTCTGGAGAGTAAACACACTTCTAAGGTAACCCACAGGTGACCCCATTCAGGCGTACAATAAAGTCCAGTAACAACACTCCCCGACATGTACTAGCCGATATCTAGGACACTATAAACGTGCGAATATACGAGAGTGTAAAACAAGATGTATTTGATTGAGTATCAACATTAATAGAAACTAGGATCTAGAAATTGAAGTAGGTATGATTAACAGGCTTGACATGGACCGCCCCCAAAATAATTCATAATTTCTAAGGTCCATAACATAAAATAATGTGTCTGCCTAATAATTATTATGCGCGTGAGCATTGAAATCCCGCATGTAATCATCTGAATACCAGTTAACTGGCTATGCAGCCTCCGAGGTACCCAAAGACTAGCAATTTATTTATGATAAATTATGCACTTGTATATGACATGTAGACGAACAATCACAGGAAACCAACCAACTAAAAAGTGGATGTGCCTGTGAGGTCGCCACAGAACACGACCCAGCCACCAATCGAGAAGTCAAGAAATGCATGCATGTATTTAAACTCATACAAGACTTGCTGGAAGAAAACTACGTCTTGCCTAGTAATCGCCTCTAAACACATTGGCAGTAGGGGGGGGGGGGGGGGGGGGGAGGAGGTAGGGGGGTGGGGATGGGGGGATTCGAAGTCATATCGAACCCTCCTCACCCGCATTACTTTAATCATTCTTGTGTTAGTCATAAAATAATATAGGAACCGCAATGGTTCACTCACGTCTAACCGACTCCATTATGCCACTATGGGCGGAGAAGAATGTGAAGAACAAAAACTTCCCCTGACAAAGAAGGTCCTTTCGTGAAGGAATCTTCCGGGGAACGTCCCATAACAGACACATGAGAAGACTGATCCAAGGTTTCTGTGATGACAGAGTGCTACTAGTAGGATTCACAACGAGACAGTTTGATCTTAAACATAATCTACTGAATCAACTGAATTGGAGGATACGCATATCCTATCATTCATCCCCATGAGATCGACAGAGCTTCTACTGCATACGCTCGATGGTCTGGGCATGGCGGCACGAACGACAGCAACTGATTGTTCCAGTGCGTCGCAAACAGATCTGTCAGGGGGTGATCTCTCTGGTAGCAAATCTGCACAAATACTCGCTTGTCCACTTCAATTGTAACAGGTGACCTTTCCGAGAGAGCAAGTCTGCTAGTACGTTCAGACGATCCAGTATATGACGGATAGAAAGTTGAACATAATGATTCACGACGTACAGGAAAATCTTCTCTGTTAGTTGGCATAACGGAAATGAATGGGTGCCGCCCTGGTTCCCAATGTACACTACTACTGTCAAGTTGTCCGACCAAATTTGAACATGGACGTCCATTATTATGTGAGTCCAACGTTGTAGCACTAGCCATATTGACATCATCTCTTGATGTTTATGTGTTTATCCTGGAACTGAGGGTCCCAAAGAAACTTCAAGTCTGCGGGTCTTAGGGTCGCGCCCCAACCTGTCTGATTTGCATCCATCATAATTGTGAAAGCCGGATCCGACAGTTGCAGTGGAACTCCCTGAGTTAACCACTGAATATCTGCCCAAATCTGAACCCTTGTTATAATAGGTCTGTTAAAACAATACTGGTTCAAGTGAAAGTGTCTTCACACTCCAGTTCTGAATAAAGAATATCTGGAGGGGATGTGCGTGCAGACGGCCCATCGGAATGAGATCCACGTACAGCCGCTCCACACAGCTCCAACAGTCGCATGGATTCCCTCACTATTAATGTGTCTGAGTGTAGACAAAAGTGAGCATAACAACTGACTAATTTTGCTCTGAGCAATGGCAGACGAACCAGATTGTTGTGAGTCTCAAAGCTCACTCCCAAGTGAATAGATAACTTATACAGAGCTAGATCCGACTTTTTCTCGTTTACGATGAAACCGAAATGTCGGAGTAGTAGAAGCAGACTCTGAACATCGTTCTGAAGAATAATTCTGTTGCCGTATCCCTGTAGAAGGTCGTCCAAGTAAGCCGATGTTATCGCAGACGAATGAGCTCCAAAGTATGACATTACCAAGTTCATTATTTGAGTGAAGGCCCAGGGGGCCAGATTCAGACCAAAGGATATTGCTCTGAACTGATACACCTTCTCTTGTACGGCGAACCGCAGGTACTTTTAGAATGCCGGATGTACCAGGACATGAAAGTATGCATCCTTAGATCTGTGCTTGCCACACAGTCGATCACTCGAACGCTCGTTTTTACCGATCGAATGGACTCCATAAATAAATTTTTGGAGCTATGATAAGCTTGTTATCCAGCTCAAGTCTATTGCTGGTCGGAACGATCCGTCTGGCTTCGGTACGAGGAACAGGTGACTGTAAAAATCTTGAGAATCTTGATTCTCGATGACCTGTATTGCTTCTTTGATAAGAGAGCTTATACCTCCGGTAGGAGAAACTCTCTTATGCAAGAATTTGATGGAAGATTTGTCCAACGCGGACAACTTGTTAGTGGGGATTTTGCTCAGAATGATAGCTGTAAGCCGTCCGAGACTATACTTCTCACCCACCAATTTTCTGTGATTGTTATCCAGTTTTTTGCAGAGCTTGATAACCTTCCGCCAACTGGCCAGCAATAGAGGTCTAAACCATCACCTGTATGACCTGCAAGGCTTACGGGAGGAGGAACCACGTCCTCCCCGCAAAAAAACCTTGTCTCATCGGCCTAGGGCGTCTGACCTATAGTCCCAATCAGACCTACGCCACTTTCCCAAGTCGCTATACTGACGACATCCAGAGTAATTATAAGAGGGTTTCTTGTATCCTTGTGAGGAGTTTCCTTTTGCTGATTTTTGTCTGGAACGCCCCCCTTTACTCTTGTCTGCTGAAGTGGGTCGTTGATACGCCGACTTCAAAAGCAGAGCACTAGAGGCTTTCTTAGTAGCCTGTTCATAGACTAACGAAAGCTAGTCGTCGAAAATAAAATGTCCGGAAACTGGAGCGACTCGGAGAGAGCTTTTCACCTTGTCATCTTATCAGTGATGACGACGAAAGGGCAGCATCACGTCTGATTAACTCCAGATTAGCCACTGTTAGGGCAGAGTTAAACATGGAATACATAATTGCCCTGAAAGAACTTTAAGCGAGGTACGAACGTCCTCAAATTCCTTTCCCTTGAGACATTGCGCCATAGCTCTTGTAAGGTGATCTGCATAAGACATAACGTCCAAATTCGCTCTATTTGAAGAAATTGCCGTCTCAATTGTGTCTGAGCGAATAGTGAATGATACAGGTAAGGATACTTCTAGATCCCCGACCTGCTCATCCAAACGTAGAAGAACTCTCTAAACATCTTCCCCGACCGTTTTTAAATGAACGTGGTCCAAAAAATGGTATGTATACGGAAGATGAAGATAAGAGACTGCCTTCTTCCTCGCACTCAAGAGGATAAATACGGAGTCGTCATATGGCCGAAGGCCTGTGACACCTGCATAAACTGAACCGGAAAAGAAAGGCCTTCCTCCTTTGTCCAGCGGTTTCTCTCTTGTCGTCGCAGCATTCTGATTCGGTGGAACAAAATCAGGGTAGTATTGGTGGATGAAAGCCATCGCAACCATGTACTGTTCCGAAAGGGAAGGGTAATCCTCTTCCTTATCCCTTTCACCATCCGAGAGAATCAGTTGCAAATCTCGGTCCCTTGCATCTGTGCGAACAAACGACTGGACCGACCCAGCACCGTCCGACAGCTCAGATTCTGAGTCTGAGGGAGGTTGCATCTGCACTTGCTGGGATGCTGCAATCAGCTGCGCAATCTGCAACAGCAAGTCCGTCATCGAGGCCTGAGGAGCAGCGGTTTTCCATTCCTTAGCCGCATGCTGCTCCTGGGATGGTGTGTCAGAAACAGATCCTTTCTCCGAATGTCTCGATGATCAAGGCCTCGTCTCCCTAGCTACCGGATGGTCCAACTTCAGTGGTTCTTTCTTCGTGCAACAGGCTGGATACCGGAGTCGGGTAGCTAGGATGCGGTCATGTGTGCTTAAATAATGTAGCGCAGGAAGCCGTGACTGAAGCCAACCCCAGCTGCAGACAAGACGGAGCGTCCCGAGCATCGGGAGGACATATGCTCCATCTCGTGCAAGTTTCCAACCAAAAAACTTCATTTCGGCCTTGTGAAACGTAGCGGAGGAAGCCTTGACTGAAGCCAACCCCGGCTGCAGACTAAACAGAGAATCCTGAGTGCAGGGCGGACATATGCTCCGGCTTGTGCAAGTTTCTCAAAACAACATCTGACCCCAGACGTTGCTAGATTAGAGAGGGGGGGCCTCTCCCCCTCGTGGTCTATCAGACCTCGCCGTGTACAAGAACTTGCTGACTTCCTGCCTATTTCCATTGTCGCTGGGTGAGCTATTTATCTTATAGTCCTCACTCTACCCACATCCACTTCCTATGACCGCAACAGACTTATCCGGCTTCATGGCACCCCTGAACAGAGTACCACTTAATTGATCGAGCTAGGTGCTTGCATTCTTGCAATAATGAGCACCGCAGCTAGTTCTATATGCTCCACGGAGCGTGACGATGGTAGCACACTTGGATGGGTGTCAGAATATCATCACCATGTTCATGTTCCTCTAAAATAGAAACTGACAGAATGAATTAAAACTCGGTGAGAGGCCTGATCCTCAGAACCTCACTGCCAACAACGTACCGCGACACTCGACTCCAACATCAGTCATCCCAGTGAACACAAGAATGACAAGAGTCCACAGGAGTGAATCAACTAAAGTTGATATCAGTCCTCCAAACTCCACAACAATATATAAATATAACTGAGATACATGAATAATAGCAATCATAATTAAATTCAAAGTATTTTTTGTGAACCAAAAATTTTGAAAAAACGCCTAAGTTCCCAAAGGGAACATTAAGAGCCCAAGGGCATCCCGATAGAGCCTAAGTGTGGACAAAATCCAAAAAAATTTTGAGCTACACTACTAGAATAATAATCCATGTATCCTACAGTATACTACAGTAATAGAATATTAAAAACAACCTATATATGAGGACTTAGACAATGCAAACAAGACATGAGGCACACAAAAAGGTCCAAAGTAGAACCAAATGAAATGCTATCAGATGCAAAGCTAGATCTTCATACAAAGAGAAAAATGATACATCGGATAGAAGATGCAAGAATAAACGACCTAACACCCCTAGGGTGAGGACGTAACCCTGGGGAAGAAACAGAATAATATTCTGTAATATATGTTAAACTCCCAAGAAATTTAATAAAAAATTTCAATAAAAAAATATCCAAAAAGCTTAAGAGTTTAACAGGAAGGGTTCATGGAAGGATAGGGAAGGAATACTTAACAAACAGTGGAATAATCATTATCAAAAATGATGACATCAGGCATATGTCCCGAAATTGGGAAACATAAAATAATTTTATAAATATTATAAAGCCCTGAACATCCAAAACCACCGCTGAACACTTCCTTCATCCAATAACAGCCATGTATCCACCAATTCGTGCACTGATTTGTGTCTGGCATCCTCAAAAAAGGAGATTTTAAAGCACAGATGTCATTTCATTGTTGATGACTTTAGGTCCAAACAAAGAATGATGTTGGCGCCAATGCCGGTCACTTCCTGACGTCTGCGCATGTGTGGAGAGTAAATGTATGGAGGGCCAGATAGGACTTTTAATTTTCGGTTTTGCAAGCACATTTTGGGGATTGGGGGGGTTCAAAATTTGTGTTTGGCCCTTATAACTTTGAGTTAAGCACCAGCTAGTCTGGGCCACTGGTTTACAGTGTAAAAATATTGTCATTGAGAAGTTTCACAATGAGGAGTCAAAGCTATGTTTTTGAATGAGGATTTTTGTGAATAACACTGCCTGTATATACATACAGGTTATCACCATCATGTGGTTTCTGATATGGTGTATTGAAGTCAAGACCTTGTCTCTGGGCATATATATCATCGTGTCTGATAGGACGAGTCGATATATGACCCACAAGGCGAGCTCGAGACTTCAATATCATCTCAAAAACCCACATGGCAGTAATAACCAATTTATCTTACAATAAGCCTTCCTTTCATGACTTGTTTGCATAATGAAGGGATTGGGCACAGTTTTTAACAGCGTCGGGTTTTTTTTTGACAATCATTCAGCAGCTATGAATTGATTTTTTATGAATGAAGGTCATGGTATTGCATTCTTGAGCTGTGCATGACGTATCCCCATTCATTGTTCTAATTGTTCTAAAACAGCAGAAGTTTATTGTTGTGTTTCAGCTGTGTGTTTCTTTGTTTCATGATCAATGCATGGTAGGCCTATATAAAAATATCATCATGGGAAAAAATGATCTTATCTAATTTATTTCCTTGAGCTGGTGATTTATTTATCACTTAACCCTTTACCCATAGTAACGGCCAAAACCGGCCAGCGCTATTCTCAAAAATCGCCAATTAATTTTCATTATTTTTTTCATTTTTTGTCTCAAAAACATAGGTTATGACCCCTCATTGGAATGAGCTCGTCGAGCTCATTCCAACGAGGGGTCATAACCTATGTTTTTGAGACAAAAAATGAAAAAAATTAGTTATTCAAGAATTATTTTTGCAAGTGTCGTCTGCTTTTCATGTTAGGTAAAGGGTTAATTACTGTTAGCAAAGATGTTGACCTTGACAATAATAATTCAATGACAACTGGGTGCAGGTAAACAACATTCTCTTTCTGAATCAAATAATCGCATGTGCAATTGCTACCCTCAATACAGATTTGTATTTTGTCTAGACGTTTTTACTTGTTCTGGGGAAATACATTCTTGATGTAAGATAAATGGCTATTATGTTAGGTAAAAGGTTTTAAAAGGGGATTAAACCAATATACAGAGGAACCCTGTTAAATGAATAGACACTTTGCCAATGAAAAAATTATTCAATTGACAGGAGTATTCAATTAACAGGGATTGTGTCACTTTCCTGTATTCTAGAGATAATCTTAGCATCTATTTTATTATATCTTGTTTGACTGAACTCCATGAGCTCTATCAAACAAGATATAATAGATTAAATGCCTGTATTGGATATACTGAGGTCAAAAGAAACAAAAGAAAACTGGGTAGAGTCAGGGTAATTTCTCGACAGATTACAAAATTTTTATTCAATTAACAGGAGTTTACTCTATAACCTATATTCAATAAGCAGGTCAAATTTGAACTGGGGGTATGGTAAATGGTTTTGTGTTGAGAAATTATATTCAATTAACAGGGTTATTCAGTTAAGAGATATCCAGTTAAGTGGGCTCCACTGTACTATAACTGGAACTTTCAAGCTCTGTTCTCTCATTCCACCATGATGTGATCTCTCATTGGAACAAGTTCGATCAGATCATTCTAATGAATAGTCACTTGATATGGTTTTGTTGAAATTTTTTTAAAATAATTTTTTTGCAACTGACCATTTTGTATATTATGTGGACAGCTGTGGCTGATCTGTTAGGTAAAGGGTTACATAAATAGAAAGGAAAATACAGGCAATGAAGTTGAAATACAAACCACTCTCAATGTAGCATGGTAAATTATGAGCCTTCAGTAATCTTCCAACAAGATTACTGATTGTTTCTTCAAGAGGTAACTTCAAAGGTACCTTCAGTGTTGACTTTTGGTTTTGTTCTTGAAATGTGAACACAAATTGTTTCTCTGCACAATGTGTCATGGTTGAAAATCAGCTACTGAAATCTGGAAACAGTAATACCAGAGTTAGTCAGTGGATGAGACAAATCAAAAGTCAAAATATACTATTGTTTAACCACAAGGCCATGGTCAGTTAACTTTCAGTTTAGCATCATTCCAGGTTATCAAAACAAAATGAGGCAAAATTTGGACAAAAAACAAAATGAGGCATATAATGCTAAACAGAAAATTAATTAACCCTGGCCTAAGAAAATATTTTCTTGAAGTCATTCAGTAAATTAACTCTTTTCCCAGTGCATTAACCATAACCGACCAATGCCACTTAGAAAAATTGTCTTTCAAAGTATATTTTCAATTTTGCCCTCAACAACATAGCTTATGACTTCTCACTGGAACAAGTTCAACAAGCTGATTCCAATAAGGGGCAAAAGCTATGTTCTTGTGGCAAAAATGAAATTTTTTGGTTTTGCAAGTAACTTTTTATGTTGTCTGTGAGCAAGAAGAGGAGACGAGAAAGAACGATGGTACAGGGTGTCTCCTGCCAAGAAAAAGTCCAATATGGTACTTCAACATCTGGTGCGTTCAATTCATGTTCAGAGCTTCAATAAACAAGTTTTTAACATCACCAACAACAGACAAGGTCATGCCGTGTTGGATAGTTTTATGGCTGAAGAAGCCTGAGCATCCAAGGAGAACCACTTAACAACTGTGAGTAACTGTCACGACACTAACTCCATACAAGTAGGGATAGGATTAGATGAAGGCATGTGTACCATTGATATGCAGTATACATTAGAACATTGTGCCACAGTGCAGCCACTTGGGCAGCTGGGATTAAGTGTCTTGCACTCAGACACAATGTACACGGCATAGGGCAGGATGGAACCTACAACCTTTTGATCTGAAGTCCAATGCTCTAATTCATTAGCCAATACACACCCAACATACAAGATAACCAGCAGGGTTGGTGGAGGCTCCAAACATATGAATCTGGTAAACCCTTTACTCAACACTCAAAAAACAGGAGGGGCACCACAAAGCGTGTGCCAATGCCCCGACACTGCCAAAAATGATCTAAGTCGAAAGAGTGAAAAAGGGCCATAACTCTGAAAAAATGTGTGGAAGAAACTAATGCTATGCAGGTATCATTCCCCAATGGTGCTCTATCACAACACCAAATATCATTCAAATCAGGGTAACAGTGGCTGAGATACAAGGGAAAATGTTGGTATGGACTAACAGATGGAAAGACAAATGGACTGAGTGATGTCTCCACTAGATACCACTTCGACTTTTCAAGTTGGGGGCATAATAAGACGACACCCAGGCCTTTAACTCTTAACCCGCTGAGTATTTTCAAGATACTTTTTCATAAAATCTATTCATGGCTGCTGTGAAGCAGCCATGACTAGATTTGATGAAGATATTCATCTACATTTAACTCAAGAAATCATTGGTGCAAAAATCCATTCAAGGGGGAGGGGGGGGATTGGATTAAATGTACCCAAATTATACATATTCCAGTGGCAAGAGAAATTCTGTCCTGGACGGGAATATCTGCCAGCAGATTTCAAGGAGTTAAATTCCAGTAGTGTCCCCAAAGAACAGGGATGTTCCCAAATTATAGGGTATAACACATAATATGCATGGTTTGTGTTTTATGCTTTTTGTCCAGTTTAAATAGAAGTAATTTAAGTCTTAACCCTTAAGGGCCTAATTCCGACTTTGATAACTTTTTATTTGAAAGGAACAGGTGCCCCAACATGCATTGTTTGGGTAAACTCAAATCTTGTTTTCTAAGAACCTTGTCAGTTGTTTCTAGGCAAGTCTTGGCTGTCTCTGAAGGCAGCCAAGACTTGACTAGAAACAAGTGCAAAGCCACAGGAGGTAGACTTTCAACATATAGTGAAAATGTATAAAAATGTACAGACCCTTAAACCTTTACCCAACAAATCGCCAGCATCCGTCCGCGTAATATGCAAATACAGCAGTTGAAAAAATATTATTTTTCAAAAAATTTCAACAAAACCATATCATGTGACCCCTCGTTGGAACAAGCTCACTGAGCTCGATCCAATTAGGGGTCACATGATATGGTGGTTTTGTTGAAATTTTTTGAAAAATTTAAAAAAATGATATTTAAAATAATAAATTTTGATAACATCTGCGTTGGGTAAAGGGTTAAATGCCTGGAAAATTTATATACATTGGGTGCTACGTAATAATACAGGCAGCCAGAACTTGCCTAGAAACAACTGTCATGGTATTTATAATATATCGTTTGAAGTTTATCCACAGACTGTACGTTAGTACACATGTTCTATTGTAGTAAAAGTGACCACAGTTGGAATTAGGCCCCCATAGGTTCAAAAGATATTCTGATGCACTAAAACAGCCCCAAGAATGGCATTTCAATCAGTGAATCTTCTAAAAGAAATTCTTCAAAGTAGCTGAACAGCAACTTACTTGGAAAGTCAGCAGTGTCTCCAAATTAGACTAATCTAAAGGCCTGCGACACTGCAAAAGATTTTCTTGAATAAGGCCCCGCAAAGTAGACCTTCTGTTTCTCAGGCCATTTTTTTATATTTTGAATACAGACGGGCATTTTTTTATATTATGTTTTTTTTTGTAATTATTTCTTTGCCATCAAAAGTTCACGTTCTTCGTTTGTTCTATGTTTTAGGAGTCATAATCTACAAAATAGCATGGTAAGGGGTGCATTTCATCCCTTGGGTGCTTGAAGGCTTTGGAATGATAAAGAATTGCAATGCCTTGCTGCACTCAAGGGATAAATTTATCAGTTTTATTAACTTGAGTAAACATAAACCATTCAATTTTTATTTTTTAAGTTTTCATTGGTTATAAAAAGAGAGCAATCGGCAGCGAAAAGGACCATGTGGGAGGGCCATACTAATTTTTTTCACTTTTTGCCTCAAAAACATAGGTTATAATCCCTCATTTGAAGAAGTTAAATGAGCTTGTTGCAATGAGGAGTCACAGGCTAAGATTTTCAGTTGAACAATGAGAAAATAATAAAATTTGACTGACAATTTTTGTGAATAGTTCTGGCTGGGTTTGGTCATTACGTAAAGGGTTAGGTTAAGGTATGTCAGTGAATTTAATGACAAAATAAGTGAAATGAGCATCCAACCTTGGCAACATTGGAAAGAATGGATACTGGTGGAGAGATTAATATGTATATGTCTTCAAACAAAAATCCTATTGAAATTTGGTACTTTTCAGTCCACTTTGAGTCCATTTTGGTCCATTTCACTCATATGTAAAAGCCAGATTAATATAATTTTTTTCCATTGAAAATACATAGAACACATATATATAAAAAAAAAAGTCATTACACTTTGAAATTATTTTACTTTCAGAAATTTTCAATTTTCGAACATTAAAAATGAAAGTGTCAATGACACTTTAGCTCAACTTGTCAAGACATGTATATGTATAGTATGTGACACAGCAATGACAAACATCTAGGTCATGACCTGACAACAAAGGTACATACAAAGTATTGTAACGGTCTGTACATAAATACTGACCGTAGCCTGTAACAAATGTATAGGTAAAGTATTGTAAAGGTGGGTGACAGTCAGATGCTAAACTAGAAAAGAAATCTTTGAGTCCCAGAGTGGGTCTGACTGAACCCCAAAATATTTGTTCTCATAGCACAGTGATAACAAAGGCACCCCAAAACACACTCATTCCTGTCCCAAGGTGAAAACAAAGGTACCCAAGAAGTTTCGTGAAGATCAGTTCATAAATACGAGCTGTATAGAAGTTGTGACAAAAAACTGATTGGACCTAATTTTGGTACAAAATGGCCACTGGCAGCCATCTTGAATTTTGGACCACACTCAGAAACACTCGTTTTCGTCCCAAGGTGATAACAAAGGTACCCAAGAAGTTTCGTGAAGATCGGTTGATAAATACAGCCTCTAGCCCGCGAGCCGTATTGACATGTGCACTTACAGTGTATAAGTAGCACTAAATAAATCAAAATTCATCTAATTTGCATAATTTCTGCATGAGAAAAAAACCCATACTATATGTGATGTATTCCATTTTACTAAACATTCATACAAAAATTTATTCAAATCAGAACTTCCATACAGAAGTTCTGTTCAAAAGACTGATTGCACTAATTTTGGTACAAAATGGCTGCTGGTGGCCATCTTGAATTTCGGACCACACCCAAAAACACTCGTTCTCATCCCACGGTGATAACAAAGGTACCCAAGAAGTTTTGTAAAGATCAGTTCATAAATACAGCCTCTAGCCTGAGCCGTATAGAAGTTGTGTACAAAAAACTGATTAGACCTAATTTCGGTACAAAATGGCCACTGGCAGCCATCTTGACTTTTGGACTGTACTCAGAAACACTCGTTCTCGTCCCAAGGTGATAACAGAGGTACCCAAGAAGTTTCGTGAAGATCAGTTGATAAATACAGCCTCTAGCCCGAGCCGTATTGACATGTGTACTTACTGTGTGTAAGTAGCACTGAAATGAAAGTGTCAATGACACTGTAGCTCAACTTGTTTAAGACATGTACATGTAAAGTGTGTGACACAGCAAAGACAAACATCTAGGTAATGACCTGATAACAAAGGTACATGTAAAGTATTGTAACAGTCTGTACATAAATGCTGACCGTAGCCTGTAACAAATATATAGGTAAAGTATTGTAAAAGTGGGGTGACAGTTAGATGCTAAACTAGAAAAGAAATCTCTGAGTCTCAGAGTGAGTCTGACTGAACCCAAAAATATTTGTTCTCATAGCACAGTGATAACAAAGGCACCCCAAAATACTCGTTCCTGTCACAAGGTGATAACAAAGGTACCCCAAGAAGTTTCATGAAGATCAGTTCATAAATGCAGACTCTAGCCCGAGCCATATTGACATGTGCACTTACTGTGTATAAGTAGCACTGAATAAATCAAAGTTCATTTAATTTGCATAATTTCTGCATGAGAAAAAAAAACATATTATATGTGATGTATTCCATGTTACTAAACATTCCTGCGAAAATTTATTCAAATCAGAACTTTCATACTGAAGTTCTGTACAAAAAACTGATTGCACTAATTTTGGAACAAAAAGGCTGCTGGCGACCAACTTGAATTTTGGACCGCACCCAAAAATGCCCGCACCGTGATAACAAAGGTACCCAAGAGGTTTCATAAAGATCGGTTCATAAATACAGCCTCTAGCCTGAGCCATATAGAAGTTGTGTACAAAAAATGTTTGGACCTAATTTCGGTACAAAATGGTCACTGGCAGCCATCTTAAATTTTAGACCGCACCCAGAAACACTCGTTCTCACCCCATGGTGATAACAAATGTACCCAAGAAGTTTTGTGAAGATCAGTTCGTAAATACAGCCTCTAGCCCAACTCATATTGACAAATGCACTTACTGTGTATAAGTAGCAATGAATAAATCAAAGTTCATCTAATTTGCATAATTTCTGCTCAAGAAAAAACCCCGCATTATATGTGATGTATTCCATGTTACTAAACATTCATACAGAAATTTATTCAAATTAGAACTTTCATACAGAAGTTCTGTACAAAAAACTGATTGCACTAATTTTGGTACAAAATGGCCGCCGGCAGCCATCTTGAATTTCGGACCGCGCCCAAAAACACTCGTTCTCATCCCACGGTGATAACAAAGGTACCAAAGACGTTTCGTAAAGATCGGTTCATAAATATGGCCTCTAGCCCGAGCCGTATTGACATTTGCAGTTACACTGCTGAAAGTAACATTAAATAGATCAAAGTTAGTCTAATTGGCATAATTTATGCACGAGAAAAAAACCTGTATTATATGTGATGTATCCCATGGTACTAAACATTCATACAAAAATTATTCAAATCAGAGCTTTCATGTGGAAGTTCTGCGCAAAAATCTGATTTCCCCTAATTTTGAACAAAATGGCTGCCATCGGCCATCTTGAATTTCAGACCGGACCCAAAAACACTCGTTCTCGTCCCTCGGTGATAACAAAGGTACCCAAGAAGTTTCGTAAAGATCGGTTCATAAATGCGGCCTCTAGCCCAAGCCGTATTGGCATTTGCACTGACAGTGCTGAAAGTAACACTAAATAAATCAAAGTTAGTCTAATTTGCATAATTTGAGCATGAGATAAAAACCTGTATGATATGTAATGTATCTCATGGTACTAAACATTCATACAAAAAATTATTCAAATCAGAGCTTTCATATGGAAGTTCTGTACAAAAAACAGATTTCTGCATCGTCGGTACAAAATGGCGGCTGGCAGCCATCTTGAATTTCGGACTGCACCCAAAAACCCTCATTCTCATCTCACAGTCATAACAAAGGTACCCAAGAAGTTTTGTAAAGATCGGTTCATAAATACGGCCTCTAGCCCGAGCCGTATCCAATTGTTGACGTACGGACAGACGGACAGAAGACGGGCCATGACAAAAGCTCAAATTTGGCTTCGCCATAGTTGAGCTAAAAATGAAAAAATATTTTCTCACAATATTTTGATTTCAATTTAAAAAATTCAGTTGAAAACAAGATTCCATGATTTTTTATGATCCTGCAGTGTCTGAAGAATTGTTTGTAATTGTATCATTAAAGTATTTTTATTGATGTCTTGAGAAAAGTGGGTATAATAGTCTCAAATGACCCAGTGTGATAAAAGAACGTTTTGGCTAAATCATCATTGTTTGTGGAGAGGGTTAATATTAATATCAGCGTCTGAGAATAAGTGTCTAATGCAATTAGCCCATTGTATCTCAACTTTATCTGAAATGTCGATATTTGACGGTTTGCGGAGGGTTAATGAAGGCTTGCGAGAATAATTCTTCTCCAGGGTTTATTTGTTCTTGAAAATCTGTAAGAACCACTTGAAGATATGCACAGAAAATGTGAACTTTAAATTCTTAAGCATGTCATGTATAGTCCCTGTATCAATTATCTCCTATTAGACCACAGTTGTTATGCATGATTATGTCATTTTTTCACTCCTTGTAGAGCTCACCTATCACCTGTCTGTTAATAGCAGAAGTAAATTTCTCTCCAATTGTTTTTCCCCGAAGGATAAGTTTTATTTATTACAATGAAGATATCCACACATGCAACGCCAAACGTAAATAGGAAGTGTTGTTTGTACATATGTGTAGATAAAATATACACTGGGACAGAGGAGGGGAGTATAGCCGTCTTACAAACTAGTATATATCTAGCCCCACTGCCGGGGAAATGTTGGCGCCATGCACCACTGCATTTGATAACCGCCTTACTGAGTAGTAAATATACCTGCCCCCCTTCCCATGTTGGGGACCCCCACCTTTTATTGTAGGGTTCCTTAGGCACAACATAGCGTCAGTAAGATGGATATATACTGCCACGTCGCCACCCTGTGGCGGAGGCGGGGCAGTGTATAGCCGTTTTACAGACCTGTATATACCTGCACCCACTGTCGGGGAAATGCTATAGCGTCAACACTATTTGATATTATAAGTAACTGATCCCATTGTAGCTAACGTTATTTACTGCTTTCTTATCATGCAGTGGCGGGGCGCGGTGGCATTGTGGTAGCCGGTTCTCGTCAGATCACCGAAGTTAAGCAATGTTGAGCCTGGTTAATCATTGGATGGGTGGCCGTCTGAGCGATCAATTCGGACTCCCATGCTGTGTCCTTGGGCAAGGCACTTAACTCTGATTGTCCATATGGGGGCAAGATGCCGCCATGTACTAAGGCGTACTGCACGTCGACGGTACGCATGTCTTCAACCAATCTAACCCTGCCTGTGCTGCAGTTCGGGGTTACGATGTTGCGAAGCTGGCAGCTGCTCGACGTTGCTTGGTGAATCTCTCCAGGTACTGTGGCTTTCTCCACCCGTAGAACTGTCACGGTCATGATTAACCATTGTGCATAAGTATATGCCCTTAAACACCAATAAATAAATAATAAATGATATCATGCAGGGCAGTGTGGAATACGAGGTGAGGCGTACCTTTCAATGTGTGTTTGGTTGGATAAAGAGGCAGGGAGGAGGTAGTAACCTTGGTAATTTTGCTTGGATAAATCGACCGCTGGCGTGGGACACCGTGGAATTGACCGATGAAGCGGGACACAGTGAGAGTGGAACTTATGGGCGGTTATTCTTGATAATAAATAAATATGCACTCACTTTTGAGTTCATACAAGGTGAGTATAGTAGTCTCAAATCAGAATGGCCAATATTTGTCTTGAAAACCTACGAGAGGCTTTTAGAGAAATCCTCGGAAAATATGAATTTTTAACCTTTTGAGGGGTATCGCTCTGCAACCAGCCCTAAACGGATTAATGCTTGGTTTTGTGAATACCTTCATTACTTACAAAAATGATCCTCAGTGAATTTCACGTCCAATGAGGAAGGTTATGTTTATCACGCAGGTACACATTGGGTGTTATGGGTGCCCCAAAACAGCCCATTTTCTCAAAATGTCTATACTTTGCAGGCTCTGGAGGGTTAATATTTACTTACCGGAATATTTTGTCCATGCAACTTGTAATGTCACTCAAAGACCTGCAAATGCTCAATTTTTCTTGAAAACGTGCTAGATTTTTTGGAGAAATCCACAGAAAACGGGAATTTTAAGCTTTTGAGGGGTATATCTCCTTAACCAGTTGACAATGGGTTAAGACCTCGATTTTGGAATATCCTTACTACTTACAAAAAATGTTTCTCTATCAGTTTTGCGTCCAGTAAAAGAAGTTACGTTTCTCTGTGGCATTTCCATTTGATGTTGTTAGTGTCCAAAAACAGACTATTTATTCAAAATTTTTGACATTTAGCATGGAGGGTTAACAAATACCTACCAGAATAATTTATCCATGCAACTGGTAATGTGATACCAAGACCTATCAACGGTCATTTTCTCTTGAAAACCCCACAAAATGTTTGTAGAAATCCAGGGAAAACGATTTTTTAAGCTTTTGATGGGTATCCCTGTTAACCTCCCTAAGAGGGGTTAACGCTTGGCTTTTTGAAAACCTTTATTACTTACAAAAATGGTCCTCTGTGAATTCCACTTCAAACAAAGGAGATTATGTTTATCTCTCATGTATACATTAGGTGCTGTGCGTGTCTGAAAACAGTCCCATGTTAACAACATTACGATGCTTGGCAGCTTGTAGATGGTTAAAAAACGCTCACCGGAGTATTTTGTCCATGCAACTTGTAATGTCACATAAAGACCTACGAATAGTCAATTTGTCTTGAAACCCTACAAGTTACCATTGGGGAAATTCACAGAAAATGGGAATTTAAAGCTTTCAAGGGATATCTCTCTTTAGCACGCCCAAAATGGGTTAAGACGTCGACTTTTGAATACCCTTACTACTTACAAAAATGTTTCCGTATAAATTGTACGCACGATAAAAGAAGGCACTTTTCTTTGGGCTGTACCCTTTGGGTGCTGTTGGTGGGCAAAAACAGCCCATTTTTTCGCAATTTTGACCTTCAGCAGCCCGGGGAGGGTTAACTAATGCTGACCGGAATATTTTGTTCATGCGACTTGTAATGTCACACCAAGACCTGCAAATAGCCGATTTTTCTTGAAAACCTACACGATGTTGTTAGAGAAATCCACAGAAAACGGATATTTTAAGATTTTAATGGGTATCTCTCTTTAACCAGCCCTAAATGGGTTAAGACGTCAAATTTTGAATACCCTTACCACTTTCAAAAATATTTTCCGATCAATTTTGCGTCCGATAAATGAAGGCCCCTTTCTCTGTGGTATATCGTTTGGGTGCTGTTGGTGTCTAAAAACAGCCCATTTTATCACAATTTTTACGTTTAGCAGCTCGGGGAGGATTAACTAATGCTGACCGGAATATTTTATCCATGCAACTTGTAATGTCACACCAAGACCTGAGAGTGACCAATTTTTCTTGAAAATCTACAAGACTCGTTTAGAGAAATCCACGGAAAACATGAAGTTTTGAGCTTTTTTGAGGTATTGCTGTTTAACCAGCCCAAAACGGGTTAACACTTGGTTTTCGGAACACCCTTATTACTTACAAAAATGATCCTCGGTGAATTCCATTTCAAATAAAGGAAGTTATGTTTACCTCTCGGGTATCGTTTGGGTGCTGTGGGGGTCTGAAAACAGCCCATTTCATCAAAATTTCGATGTTTGGCAGCCTGTGGAGGGTTACCATATGCATCGCCTAATATGTCGTGTGTATCAAAGGTTGTGTCATAGGCAGGTCTAGTAATTATGAATATTTAAAAAAAATGCTAAAGACGTGTTTCGAGAAAGTGCCGATAAACCCCAATTTTGGCAGTTTTTTGCCAATTCTGGCGAAATAAGGGTTAAATCGAAAATTCCGCTTCGGTACATTTTTAGATTTTTTGCCACTCTATGCGTGTGCCAAATTGTGTGAAAATCGGTTCGAAAATGGCTTCTGAATCGTACGGACAAAAATGTGTGGAAAAAAAAAAAAAAAAAAAAAAACCCAAAAAACTAGACTTTATGATTCTGGAGAATCATGGCTTTTCCCGATGAGATTCCTTGATTTTTCATACCCCCACAGTGTCTGATGAATTGTTTTCAACTGTCTCAGTGAAGTTCTTTCACTGATGTTATGAGAAAGGTGATTATAGTAGAGTAGTATGTCTCGCACGTTTCAGGGGCAGGTTGGGGGACCCCGGTGGGGGACCCCGGAAGTGACGTCATGTCACATGACGTAGTGGCGCCATGTTGTGTTGTTGTGGTAACCCGCGTGAGCGGCCATGTTGTGACATCATCTCCATAGTGATACGTGGTGTGAGTGCGTATGCGCAGCGCGTGTTGTTAGGGTGATACGAGCTTCCGTCGTCCATTTTGTATACTGGAGGCCGCCATCTTGGTTTCTATGGTAGCACGTGATTGCTATGTTACCTAAGGCCTACAATAGGATAGGGGTATGTTCGGTGGGTATGTTCGATTGAATCGGAGTAAATCTGATTACCACAAACAACCCGACAATCCCCCAAATCACCAAAATCCACCCAAAATCACCGAAATTGACTTTTTTTTCCCCAATTGATCGGCTTAGCACATAGTGCTATAGTACCGAGAGGTTATCGGGGGTGCATTCGACTGAAGTGGAGTAATGTTCTGGCTTAGAATTCTCCCAGAATCCCTTTTTGGATCTTTATCCCATGACGTTTTTCCTCTATTAAGAATAGCACGTAGTGCTATAGGACAAATTTACCCAGAATTCTCTGCTTCTATCTATATATGCAATACTTTTCGTCTACCTGACCATGTTCCTTTATCCTGGAGTATACTCCAGTTGCGTAGAAGAGCCTATTATTTGGAACAGCTTTGCTTATTATTACTATATTTAGCTATTCTAGTCTATTCTTGTTAGTTCTGACCCTATTCCAAGTACTCTTGTTATTTCATTTATCTAGATCATTTATATAAATTATAACTAACCAATCAGATTGCTTGATTTCCAATAACCTGTATGCAGAGTTATCTCCCTTCTGTACAACAAAAGCCAATATCATTCCCAAAGCCAATATCATTCCCAAAGCCAATAAGCTATCGAGCAGTTACTGATAAGTCATTGCTCGAACGACTCGAAGCCCATCGAGCAAATGAGCCTAAGAGCAATTGCTCCATGAGCAATTGCTCGAACGACTCGAAGCTCATCGAGCAAATGAGCTATCGAGTAATTGCTCGTTCGAGTGACTCCTCGAACGACTCTTAGGCTCATTTCAGTTTTTGAGGATACCTATGGCCCAGGTATTGTATTATTTGAGGATACCTATCGAGGATACCTTTTAGAGGATACTTATCTGAGGATACTATTACCTATACCACAAGGCATACCTATCCCAAATATCCCTTATAAGCCATCGAGCAGTTACTGAAAAGTCATTGCTCGAATGACTCGAAGCTCGTTGAGCAAATGAGCCTAAGAGCAATTGCTCCATGAGCAATTGCTCGAACGACTCGAAGCTCATCGAGCAAATGAGCTATCGAGTAATTGCTCGTTCGAGTGACTCCTCGAACGACTCTTAGACTCATTTCAGTATTTGAGGATACCTATGGCCCGGGTATTGTATTATTTGAGGATACCTATCGAGGATACCTTTTAGAGGATACTTATCTGAGGATACTATTACCTGTACCACAAGACATACCTATCCCAAATATCCCTTATAAGCCATCGAGCAGTTACTGAAAAGTCATTGCTCGAACGACTCGAATCTCATCGAGCAAATGAGCCAACGAGCAATTGCTCGTTCGAGTGACTCCTCGAACGACTCTTCGACTCATTTCAGTATTTGAGGATACCTATGACATGGCTACTTATCAGTTGAGGATACCTTTTGAGGATACTAAATTGAGGATACCTTTGACCTGGTATTGTTGGAGGATACCTGTTGTAGAAACCTTTCATCTGTGTACTTCTGTTATTCGGCCCCATATCTCACCCATTACTTCCTAGCTATACCTATCTCAGTCTCGACTATAACATTGATCAAGGTTGAATCAGATGTCTCCTGTATACATATAAGGCATTCCGTAATTGAGATTCCTAGCCGAGTCCGTAAAAGTTGGATTCCGTAATTTCCGTTATGTTTGTTTGACACATACCCTTAGAGTGCTCTGTCTGTTTGAAAATGGTCAATTTTATCTCAGATGTATCCAAAATATTGATGTCTGGCAGATTGTATAGGGTTAACATGTGCTAACAGGCATATTTATTCATGCAACTTGCAATTTCAAACCAAAAAGTGCGAATGGCCATTTTTACTTAAAATCTATAAGATGTTTTCAGAGAAATCCATGCGCATGCGCTCTTTTCGAATTCGACGTGACGAAATGCGAAATTCGTATCACTCTTCATGGAAAGTGATGCCGCAACTATCCATGAACAACAAGTGAAAATTTCATGGAAATCTGCCTAGAATTGGTTGGGATATAGCGTTTTGAAGAGAGGAGGTAACTGTCTGAATTTGGTCCTTCCTTTTCAAGCCAGTTCGAAAAAAGACGTCGTGAATGGGCGCAGAGTCCTCTAGAGCCCCCCCCCCCCCTCTCTGTAAATGGAAGTTGCTTCTTTAAGACCGCCACCCAGGGATCCCAACACAACCTTTAAACCTAAGAGAATCGTCAGAAGTTTAAAGTGAAAAGAAATTGGCGGTGATTGGGAAAAGATTGACGAAGATTTGCATATTGGACATTAAAATAGCACTTCTGGCATACACGAACCGTGTCCAGACCGCTGGAGGCAGCGACTTGAAATTTTCAGAACTTGTTCTACGAACCCTAGCCGACATTTTGGGATCTGTTTGGAGCGTCCGAGCCGCCAGGAAAACACGACTCATCGCTTGGAATGAGAGAGTACTATTCGTCCCGTCTCTATCAGTTCAGAATGGACATGGGCAGTGTTGTAGACGACTGTGGAGCTGCGATTGAGCATAAAGTCCCAGGTTTCGGTGCCTCATTGCCTAAGCGGCTCCATTGTATGATTGTTTGTCTCAATATCGTCCTTACTACTTGTAGTTTATACCGTTGCCGTACGTTAATGTAGCCTCTTGCCATTTTCGAGACTTTCAACCCAGAACGCCGCCAAAGTGAGGAAGTGCGGGGGGGGGGGGGGGGGGGGGGGGGGGGGGGGCTGTAGCGGCAGGGGGGGGGGGGTATCCTGACACTATCTTTAAACCTTAGATAATCGGAAGAAGTTGCAGTGAAAAGAAATCGGCGGTGAGTAGGTGTTTTGGCGGGAAACGATTAACGAAAATTTGCCAATTTGACATTAAAATTGCACTTCTCACAAACACGAACCGTGCCCAGACCGCCGAAGGCAGCGACTTCTAATTTTCAGAACTTGTTCTACGCACCCTGGTCGACATTTTGGCATCTGTTGCAAGTGTCGAGACTGCGTGGAGAACACCACGCATCGCGTGGAAAGTGAGAGTACTATTCGTCCCGACTCTATCAGTTTGGAATGGAATTGGGCACTATTGTAGACTACTGTAGAGCAGCGATTGAGCATAAAATCAGAGTTTTTTGTGCCAAATTACCTAACCGGCTCCAAGGTATGATCGTTCGTCTGTACATCGCCCAGATCGTCTGTAGTTTATACCGTTACCATACGCTGAAGTAGCCTTTTGTCATTTTCTCCACTTTCGACCCAGATTTGAGGGTACCTTCCTTCAGCGAAATCTAGCCATGCTCACAACCACGCCCTCTCCCCGTCGGCCCGGGTGCTTCTAAAGATAGAAAGGTCAATGGGGAGGGGCCCGTTAGCAAACAAACGGGGGCAGGTGTAGTTGTTGAAAAACAGCAGGGGGGGGGGGGGGACGTGTCCTAGGTAAAAGAAACAATAGGGGGCAGGTGTCCTAGGTAAAAAAAAAAACAGCAGGAAGGGGGGGGGGGGGGGGGCAGATGTCCCCGCTAATTAATTTTAATAACAGGCAGGTGTTCATGGGGCAGGCCCACTGCTCGGTGTTCCAAATTTTCTATGGTACTTGGCCTTGACGGAAACAACACTTCAACAAGAAACAACGGGAAACCTATTTGCAGTAAAGCTGCAAATATAAACATGATTTTAGGACCATTCCATGGACAGTTTAAAGCCTACTGCGATATCAGCGTTTATTACTCTCGTCCTTTCACTGCAGTATTTCACCCGAGTCGAGTTCTGACGTCATGCAAGTTTGACGGACATGCTTTCAATTTTGTTATTGACAACAACATATTTATAATTTCGTGATTACCGATCGGAATTTTGAAAACGACACATGCAATCGCGAAAGAGTTTTCTGAAAAACACGATTCTGCAAAAGGTTTCAGTGAAATTTCACTATTTTTTTTTATTTTCAATTTCGATGGCTCTTGTCGAAAAGGTGTTAATCACTGATCGTCTCAAACGAGATCAAAGACTGATGCTGTATATTAATAACACACAGAGAATCTTCTAAGAATATACACGCGCAATCCTAAAATGAAATAAATGAAGTCTTTTTCAGGTTTTACGAGAGAAATATGTCCAATTGTATCATTGAATCATGTTTAGGTATATGTGGGCGAGACATTTTCTATACGGACAAAATACAGACTAAATAAAATATTTGCCATTATTTTCCGCAGACGTATTTTTGTCTTTGCTTCTTGGGGAAATCCATACTGCTAAATACAACGAAGGAGTGTTATCTAATGAGGTCAGAACCGTCAGGTGGTCGGGTGACACCGCACCTCGAAGTAGATTTAGTGGGGGTGTCGATTTTACAAGTAATGTAGGCAGCGTACACGGCATGGGCTGTCTGTCTTTAATCATATAAACAGGGTTAAGGTTTGGCTTTTTGAATACCCTTATTTATTTATTTATTTATTTATTTATTTGTTTATTGGTGTTTAAGGTCACATACTTATGCACAATGGCTAATCGTGACCGTGACAGTTTTATAGGTGGAGGAAGCCGGAGTACACGGAGAGAACCACCAAGCATCGACGAGCAACTGTCAGCTCCTCAACATTCTAACTCTGTTCAAGCTCCGCTCAAGCAGGGTTACAGAGGGTGAAGACATATGTACTATCGACGTGCAGTATGCCTTAGTACATGGCGTCATCGTGCCCCCATGTCGGCAACCGGGCTAAAGTGCCTTGCCCAAGGACACAACGTGAGTCATCCCGGACGGGGATCGGACTCGGGACCTCTAGCATAGAAGTACAACAGTCTACCACTGAGCCACCACGCTCCCTTGAATACCCTTAACACTATCATACATTATCCCTCATGAATTCTGAGTCTGATAAAAGAGGTTATGTTTACCTATTACACACCCATTTGCTGCCCGAAAACAGCCGATTTTATCAAAATTTTGACGTTTAGCAGCCTGTAGCGGGATTAACAAACGACTAGCGGAATATTCTATCTATGCAATTTGCAAGACCTGCCAATGTCCAATTGTTCTTGAAAATCACCAACAAGCAGTTAGCGAAATCCACAGAAAATGTAAATTTTAAGCTTTTAAGGGGCATCTCTCCTTATCCAGTCTAAAATAGGTTAAGTTTCATTCTTTTAAATACCCTTACTACTTACAAAACTGATTCTCTGTGAATTCTACGCGCAGTAAAAGAAGTTATATTTCTCTGTTACATATCCATTGGGTGCTCTTGGTGTCTGAAAACAATCCATTTTATCAACATTTTGATGTTTAGCAGCTCGTGGAGAGTTAACGAATGCTCAACGGAATATTTTGTCCATGTAACTTGTAATGTCACATGAAGACCTGTGAATGGCCATTTTTTCTTGAAATCTACATGATGTTTTTAAAGAAATCCAGGGAAAACATGAAATTTTAAGTCTTTGATGGGTACCGCTGTTTAACCAGCCCAAAACGGGTTAAGACCAGCCCTAAATGGGTTAATGCTTGGTCTGATGAATTCCACTTCCAAAGAAGGAGGTTATGTTTATCTCGCAGGTACACATTGCGTGCAATGGGTGCCCAAGAACAGTCCATTTTCTCAAAATTTCTATGCTTTGCAGCCTCTGGAGAGTTATCTAACGCTTACCGGAATATTTTGTCTATGTAACTTGTAATGTCACTCCAAGACCTGCAAATGGTCATTTTTTCTTGAATACTTACTAGATTTTTTGGAGAAATCCACAGAAAACTGAAATTTTAAGCTTTTAAGGGGTACATCTTAACCAGGCGAAAATGAGTTAAGACCTCGATTTTTTGAATACCCTTACTACTTACTAAATTTTTCTCTGTCAGTTTTGCATCCGGTAAAAGAAGTTATGTATCTCTGTGGCATTCCCATTTGTTGTTGTTGGTGTCCAAAAACAGACTATTTTTTCAAACTGTTGACACTTAGCAGCCCATGGAGGGTTAACAAATGCTTACTGGAATATTTTATCCATGCAACCGGTAATGTGACTCCAAGACCTATCAATGGCCATTTTCTGTTGAAAACTTACAAGATGTTTGTAACGAAATCTACGGAAAACATGATTTTTCTCAGCTTTTGATGGGTATTGCTAATAACCACCCCAAAAGGGGTTAACGCTTGGGTTTTTGAATACCCTTATTACTTGCAAAAATGGTCCTCAGTGCATTCCACTTCCAACAAAGGAGATTATGTGTAATTCTCGGACATACATTGCGTGCTGTGTGTGTCCGAAAACAAACCCATTTCAACAAAATTATGATGCTTGGCATTCTGTAGAGGGTTAATAAACGCTCAGCGGAATATTTTGTTCATGCCACTTGTAATGTCACACAAAGACCTGCAAGTAGTCAATTTTTCTTGAAAACCTATGGAATGTATTTAGAGAAATCTACAGAAAATGGGAATTTTTAGATTTTAAAGGGTCTCTCTCTTTAGCCTTCCCAAAATGGGTTAAGACTTCGTTTTCTGAATACCCTTACTACTTACAAAAATGTTTCCCTATAGATTGTGCGCTCGATAAAAGAAATCACTTTTCTTTGTGGCGTACCCGTTGGGTGCCGTTGGCGTCCAAAAACAGCCCAGTTTATCACAATTTTGACTTTTAGCAGCCCGTGGAGGGTTAACAAATGCTCACCGAAGTATTTTGTCCATGCAACTTCTATTGTCACATCAAGGCCTGGGAGTGACAATTTTTTCATGAAAATCTACAAGACTCGTTTAGAGAAATCCACGGAAAACCTGAATTTTTTAGCTTTTTGGGGGTATTGCTGTTTAACCAGCCCAAAATGGGTTAATGCTTGGTTTTTTGAACACCATTATTACTTACAAAAATGATCTCCGGTGAATTCCACTTCAAATAAAGGAAGTTATGTTTATCTCTCTTGTATCGTTTGGGTGCTCTGGGGGCCTGAAACCGGCCCATTTTATCAAAATTTCGATGTTTGGCAGCCTGTGGAGGGTTACCATATGCATCGCCTGATATGTCATGTGTATCAAAGGTCGTGGCACAGACAGGTTTATCAATGATGAAGGTTTAAATAAAATCTACAAGACGTGTTTCGAGAAAGTGCCGATAAACCCCAATTTTGACAGTTTTTTGCCAATTCTGACGAAATAAGGGTTAAATCGAAAATTCGGCTTTGGTACATTTTTAGATTTTGTGCCCCTCTATGCGTGTGCAAAATTTTGTGAAAATCGGTCCGAAAATGGCTTCGGAATCGTGCGGACAAAATGTGGGGAAAAAAAACAAAAACAAAACCCCCCCCCCCCCCCCCCAAAAAAAAAAAAAAAAAATAATAATCCGTAGAAAAACAAGTCTTTTCCAGAGGGAAAAGCCTAAAAATACTATTACAGTTTAATTTTAAAATACTAAATTATTGTATTCAAAATGAAGTCATCTTTTTCTTTTCTGCAATTAGCATTTTATATACCAAAAGAGTTTTGTATGTCTTGTCTGCTTTTTTATCACCTTCAAAATGTCAGTAGAGAGGACATTGCCCTTAAAGAATTTCTGTGGCAAATTTCCAAAGGTTTCATCCATCTGGATACTGAGCTCTTAGAGACTTTTGTCTTTGACGAATTTCCAAAGGTTTCATCCATCTGGATACCTTCTTCTTTATGAAAGATTAGTTGTGTTGCAGTGGGGGGAGGAGGTGAGGGTAAAAAGATTGATTATTTCCATTTTTAAACATGATGCCCGAGAAAAAGAAAAGATGGATTACCCTAGAAAAAACATCAAGTGGCAGCAAGTAACTTTTTCAAATTTGCCTCCCAAAAACAAATAGTGCTTAAGCCTTTATTTCACTGGTTTCAGAGAAAGAATATAATTAACTCCACATAACACAGATCCATGAAAATGCCATGAATGAACTGACATTTAAAAATCCTCACTCAACCAAATAAAAGTGCTGTAATTCATAAAACATAATCATTTAAAAAATGATGTTTTGAACACTTAAATATCAAACATTCACTGACTTTGATTTTGGAAATTGATACACTAAAATCAATAACAGTGTTTGGCTATGAGATTCCTAGAAAAAAGAAAAAAGATTAATGAAAAATAAAATCATTCATTTCTGTATCTTTACCTGAAAGCTTTATTGACTCAGCAAACCAATCTTAGCATTCTCAATTTGTGGAAACTTATTATTGTTATCATCATAGATAACAGAATGTATGAATACTGAGGACTCTATGACCATGATAAAAGTCAGCCATTTGCCAGAATTTAGGGATTTCCAACTTGGAAATTTTCTGTCAATGGGAAGAAATTGGGGGTTTCCAAAATTTGAGAAGAGTTACTTTTAATTTTACAGTTCCTCTCCTTGATGACTGACAATTAGGGCTGTCGCGACTATCATTTTTTGTAATCGACTAATCGTGACGAGTAGTCGACGGTTAGTCGATTAATAGTCGCTTCCCATGATTTTTTAGCAAATCATTCTTCTGTTCGTAAAACTCTGAAAATGACAATGGCACCAGTGTGTTCAGACGAAGTGGGGTTGTGGGGACAACAAATCGGTCCCGACTGAAGCTACATGCCGTTCAATCTTGGACCCACAGTCCGTAATATAATTTTGGGGGTTGGTACGTCCTGTAGGACGTACCAACCCCAAAAATAATATTACTGACTGCGGGTCCAAGTCTGAACTAGATTGAAGCCGATGAATTAAAATGAATTTACCAAAGAACGTTCCTGCATATGTTTCCTTTCTGCAATAAGTTTCTCGAAATTTTGAACATTGAGATATATGCATTCCCTCATCAGTTGTTAAAATTGGATCTTAGTCTGAAGTTCCGAACTTTGAGAAGTGATCTGACGTTCTGACTTTCGTCATAATTTTGTCACTTCTGCGCTTTGGGTTTTCCAATGGGTGCATTCGTGTGTGCAAGACTGGAGAAATTCAGAAGAATCTATTCTTCTCGAGTAACTGTGAGTGTTCTTTCTTACACAGTCAGTGACAGTCGTAAAGTCTTCCGGATATGAATGTTAACTATGGTTGGATATTTAAAGTTATTCACCTTCATTGATCATTCACCTCACAAAACAATGCAATTTAGCCCTGACGTGTAGTAGACGTGTACCACCTTGAAAATGAACGACGATCGACTAAAAATAAAAAACGTCGACTACTTCAATAGTCGACGGTTAGTCGACTAATCGAATAATCGCGACAGCCCTACTGACAATTTGTTATGGCTGTTTAACCCTCTATACACTGATGTCAAAATTTCAACCTGCAAATTTTTCCCATAAAGCAACTAGGAATTTAACCATTTACCTAACGAATCAGACACAACCATATGCAAATTCAGCAGTTGAAAAAATATTATATTTCAAACAGTTTCAACAAAACCATATCATGTGATCCCCTCACTGGAACAAGCTCATCGAGCTCATTCCAGTGAAGGGTCACATGATATGGTTTTGCTGAAATTTTTTGAAAAATGTGGAAAAATATTTAAAACAATCAATTTTGATATCGTCTGCTTTTTGTAAAGGGTTAACAAATTCAACCTTGTTTGACAGAGCTTACTGAGCTCTGTCAAACAGGACTAAATTGGTTAAATTCCTAGTTGTATTGCGGGGAAATTTGCTGCTTGAAGTTTTGACATCAGTCTGGCGAGGGGTAATTGTCCATTAGAATTGAAATTAGAGGTTGGTAATTTGGGTGTGGGGGGGTGGGAGGTTATTATCTAAATGGCTAAGAGAATGGTTCCCATAACCAACACTGAAGACAGCTAGGAAAAGCCCTGGAAAGGAAAAGGAGGGAAATTTTTTATTTCACAAAATATATTGAGAACAAAATCATAAGATCACACTGTTAAAGGCACAAGTATTGAAGGTCTGAATTGACCCTACATGTAGTCTTGTAATATCCAAGTTTGGTCTCATTACCACCAGACATTTTGCTGTGTATTTTGGGAAAGAGTCTGAGTCCCAACCCATTGGGAATATTATGTAACTGCTCTGTAAAATTAGTGATTAGTATTTGCAGTCAGATTAGTTTCAGTAAAACTCAAAACTGAAAACCCAGACAGGCCTGCAGGGGGGATGGGAAGAGTCATACCGACCACACAATCAGTTCTGAATTTCATTATCTCATCAAGTATCAGGGCCATAAAACTTATTATTTGCCTCACTCAGTTTAGGGTTAGGGGATTGTCAGGGTTCCTGCAGGCAAGGACTGATAAAATTCAAGTCTGTTTCTCTATATTTTTCAGCATTTTTCAAGGATCTACATTATCCAAATTCAAGGATTCTCATGGTCCAGCCTTCACTAGTCCTAACTAGGACCTCCAGTCATTACCCCCTCCTCCCACTTACCCAAAAAGGAAGTGGGAGGAGGGGGTAAGGACGATTGGGTCCTTGTTAGGCTTATGCCTCCACTGACTCTGGCATATAAAACTATATAGTTTTGATTACATGCTTCATCAACAATTTTTTTTCATGAATATTCAAGGCCTCCTGACACATGTTCTAGGATTTCAAGGCCTTAACCCTTTACCCGGCGTAACAGCCAAAACCGGCCAAGCTATTCTAAAAAATCGCCAATTAATTTTCATGCTTTTTTCATTTTTTGTCTCCAAAACATAGGTTATGACCCCTCATTGGAACGAGCTCATCGAGCTCGTTCCATGAGGGGTTATAACCTATGTTTTGGAGACAAAAAAAAGGAAAAAAATTAGTTATTCAAGAATTTTTTTTGCAAGTGTCGTATGCTTTTCATGTTAGGTAAAGGGATAAATGAACCTTAAATTCAAGATCATTCCTTGAATCCAAGGTCCTGCTGGAACGCTGATTGTGGATTTGCATCTGGTAATTGGGAAACTAACAAGACTAAATGAGATTAGCAATGGGATCCGATATACAAAACCTGACTACTAAACTAATTTGGGGATTACATTAAAGAAAAGGAGGAAAAGAAAAGCATTGTCTGCTCAACATTTTCACCCTTGACACCCCTAAATCCTGCAAAGTAGTTTTCTCTTATGTGGTTGAGCTGAAAGATAATAGGGTATTGGCAGACATATCAACTTCTAGTATGGCTCGCTCCTCACAGGAGGATGAGCTGGAAAAACGCAGTGTGTCCCTGGAACAAGATGTGGGATTTTTTACCCTACTCAGGCGACTCCTCAACTTTTGGACCAGAAAAATGATGAGGAGGTGACATGCACTGCCAGCTGGCTGAAAATCATTAATAGTTTGCTATCTGGCTGAAAATCATTAATGGACTCATACAGATACAGGTTCTGGGATGTGGAAGAAATCAATGGACTCCGGAGCATGGTGGCTCAGTGGTTATTGCATTGGACTTCAAACCAAAGGTCCACAGTTGATCCCAACAGAGGCAACTGCATTGTGTCCTTGGGCAAGGGAGTTAATCCTGACAGCCCACGTACTGCAGTACGTAAGCGTACTGCATGTTGATGGTGTACTTGTCTTCAACCAATGCTAACCCTGCTTGTGTGGAGTTAGTACATTGGGGAGCATGATAGTTGCTCGCCACAGCTTGGTGGTTCTCTCTCTGTAGTCTGGATTCCTCCATCAGTAAAACTGTCCGACACGAGGTGGCCCTGGCTGTCAAAAGTGTCGTTAAATCACAATAAATAAATTAATGGACTCTAAACCTATCAATTTAAATATATCAGATGGGTTAAAGAGGAAGAAATCCACTCAGCAAGAAAAGACCTTTTGAACTGATAAAAGTGTCTCAGTATCATATCTCAAAAACCATCTACAAAACCACCACCAAAGAAAAAAACAAAAAAACCCTCTAAATCATCCAAATGATGCTAAAATTGAGCCTTCCTAGCTTTCTGACAACCTGGCTTGCTTCCAAGCATAGTAAACTAATTATACAGCTAAAAGGGTCACAAGGGGTTCAACACCATACAGGGGTGGTGGAATGATTTTCAAAGTGGGGGGGGGGGGGGGGGTGCTGGATCGGGCGATGGATGGTCGGCGGTATGAAAATTTTAAATTCCAGGGTCCCAAAACCCCCATTTCCATGCATCTGAGTGGATATTTTGAGATTTTTCAGATGTATTTGAAAGATTTCACACTTTAAAAAACGTTGGTAAAGCATACAGGTGAGGTCTATTTATCAGGTTTGGTTGTAACGACCAAAGCTGATAAATAGATGTAACCTGTATGCTTTACCAGACGTTTACAGCAATTATACTGTCTGCGGATTATCTTGTCTGGGGGTGGATTTGGTACTTGTATGTCTGTAAGAGTACGATCTACTTCAGTTAACCCATTTTGTAACAGACTGTATACATTTTAGCATTTGCGGCCATTTACTGTAAAAAATGATCCGAAATCCATCGAAACTGGACCAGTACGAGAGAAATATAGCTGGCGAAAATGTGGGGGGAGGATGTTGATCCACCCCTTGTTTCACCAGGCATTTGTTGTGTTAAAATATATGCATACAAAAAACATGACCCAGGAAAAAAAGTGGAGGGGCTGAAGCGTCCCCCCCCCCCCCCCCCCCCCCCCAGTTCCGCCGCCCCTGCCATATCATACAGGTGCATCTTTGGCATGCTGAAACCTTTTGCTTGCTAGAAAAATCCTATACCAGTTACTTCATTCAGATATTGTTGACCCAAATTTTCTTTAGTTCCAACACTGCTGAAGTCTCACAGAAAGAAGGAAGTGTTAGGGGTAAATTTTCATTATTTTTCCATACCAGGTTGAAACTGGTGTCTATGTTTTCTTCACCAATCTAATGTATATTGAATTCTGAAGGATTCCATAAAAATTTTTTTTACAGAAATCAAAATCAACTCTGGAAAAATTTGAAGAAAAATGACAGGGTTGGAAAATTCCACTCAATGTCTGATCACCAAGATGGGTAGGTATTAGTGAAGGATGAGTGAAAAATTGCATTTGTTTGTCTCACCAGACAAATAAATAACTATGGAGTCAATGTTGAAAATATTAAAGGGTCTATGCCCAAATAATGAATATGGACTCTGTCAATTGCTGCCATTGAACCAACATGGAAGATACCACCAGGGTTCAAAGGGCTAAAATTTATGGGAGAATACCTATGATTAATCAAATACATATTTAGCATATTAGAGGGAATTCACCAACCTTTCATTAACTGAATAATCCTTTGGTAATGGCATATTTAGCACTGTCAATGCTGGTATGCAAAAACTAGAGGCTCTGAAGACCCTGTAATCGCTCACCTGGAACTACATATAAAAATGTGATTTCCCATAGGCTTTCCATGGTAACTATGAGCTGCAATTGTGGCCATGTTTGCAACATTACATCAACATTACATGAGGATCATTGGTAGAAGGTGTCTCAGAGAGGAAGATTTTTGCAAAATCCATCAATCAGAATCAGAGAATGTCTATGGTCATATTTTCCAACAAAAGAGGATCATCTGTAGAGGGCCTCCTATAGACCATTCCTGCAAAGTTTGGTTCACATCAGCTCGGTAGTTGCAGAAAAGAAGAAAATGTGATTTCCCATAGGGTTTTTACAGTAACTATAATCCACAATTGTGGCCATTTTTGCAACACGATCAACATTAAATGAGGATTGTTGGTAGAGGGTGCCCAGTCATCAACCATGCAAAGTTTCAAAATATTTGGCCCTGTGGTTTCAGAGGAGAAGATTTTTCAATATCCACCATCAGAATCAAAAAATGCTTCTGGCAGCCATATTTTTCGATGCACAGTAACAAAAATGAGGAGCGTTTGTAGAGGACCTGCCATAAACTATCCTTGCCAGGTTTAATTCACATCAGCTTGGTAGTTCCAAAGAAGAAGATGAAAATGTGATTTCCCATAGGGTTTCTATTTCTAATGTCTATGATGGCCATATTTTCCAACAAAAGAGGATCATCTGTAGAGGGCCTCCTATAGACCATTCCTGCGAAGTTTGGTTCACATCAGCTCAGTAGTTCCAGAAAAGAAGAAAATGTGATTTCCCATAGGGTTTTTATAGTAACTATAAGGCGCAATTGTGGCCATGTTTGCAAACCGATCAACATTACATGAGGACAGTTGGTAGAGGGGGTCCCAGTCATCAACCATGTAAAGTTTCCAAACATTTGGCCCTGTGGTTTCCGAGGAGAAGATTTTTCAAAATCCACCAATCAGAATCAAACAATGCCTCTGGCGGCCATGTTTTCAAACCAATGGGAACAAAATGAGGATCATTTGTAGAGGACCTCCTATAGACTATTCCTGCCAAGTTTGGTTCACGTCATTCTAGAGAAGATGAAAATGTGATTTCTCATGGGGGTTTCTATAGTAACTGTAAGCCACAATTGTGGCCACGTTTGTAACCCGATCATCATGAAATGAGGATTGTTGGTAGAGGAGGTCCCAGTCATCATTTATTTGAAGTTTCAAATAATTTGGCCTGGAGGTTTCAGAGGAGAAGATTTTTGAAAATCCACCAACCAGAATCAAAGAATGCCTCTGGAAGCCATGTTTTTCATCCGACGGAAACAAAATGAGGATCATTTGTAGAAAACCTCCCATAGACCATTCCTGCCAAGTTTGGTTCAGATCGACACAGCAGTTACAGAGAAGAAGATAAAAATGTGAAAAGTTTACAGACTCCAGACGCCAAGTGATGTGAAAAGCTCACATGGCCTTTTAGGCCAGGAGAGCTAAAAACAGGGCTTCACTGCACCAGCTTTCAAAGTCTACAAAATTGTTTTGCATGATATTATTTATATTTATTGTATCACGATTCACAGTGAATAATGATACGTACGTATCACAGTTCGGAGACGTATCACGATTAATCGGTGAAGCCCTTAAATCCATGTAGTTCAGAAAAATATACACGACACAAAAAATAGCTCAAAATATAGAAATAAATGTACATGTCAATGAGCTATTCCAATGGCATCCATAATTGAACAAAATCAACAATGACTTTTCCATATTTGCTATCTAGTGAAAACACAAACTAAAGCCATATTAACCCTCTGCATACTGATGTCAAAATAAAAAAATTTCAAACTGCAACTTATTCCTATAGAGCAATGGTAATAAAAATTTATATTTGTGGGGTTAACAAGGAAAAAAAATTAGGGTTTTTCCCCAAGCCATGCAATTTTTGTGAAGGTTTTTTTTCCCTAGTGTTTTATTCCTGTTGGGTTTTCTCCAGTATGTTTTTTTCCCTGTACTCAATTGTTTTGTAGAACAAATAAGATTTCAAGGTCACTCATTAGAAAGTAGATTAGAAAAATATTTCCAGACCTGAATGAGCCCTCCTGCCTGAGATAAATATAGGTTATTAGCTAAAAGACTCATTGATATATGCCCAGAGATGAGGTTTTGACTCTAATATTTATTATTTATTTATTGGTGTTTAGGGTCACATATTTCTGCACAATGGCTAATCATGACCATGACAGTTTTACGGGTGGAGGAAGCCAGAGTACCCGGAGAGAACCACCGAGCAACAGCGAGCAACTGTCAGCTCCCCAACATACCAATTCCACACAAGCAGAGTTAGCATTGGTTGAAGGCAGGTGCACCATCTACGTGCAGTACGCCTCAGTACACAACGCCACCGTGCCCCCACGTGGGCAATGGGAATGATGTGTCTTGCCCAAGGACACAATGCGGTTGCCACAGGTGGGATTCGAACCGAGGACCTCTCGGCTTGGACTCTAATGCACTATCTCAGAAACTGGCAGGGTGCTATAATAACCAATTTATCTTGCTATATTCCTCCCTTTCTTGACTTGTGTGCATAATGAAGGGATTGGATACAATTTTTAACGACACCTGTTTTGATAATCATTTGGCATCTATGAATTGATTTTTTACGAATGAAAATATAAATTTTATAGTAAATTCCCTTTCTTATTATACCTACCGCAATTGTTTACTACAGGCTTGCACTACAGTGGAAGACCCTAACTCAGATAAAATATTCTCTATTTTAATCTTTCCCAAGAATCTTTCCCAAGAGAGTTGGGAAAGAAAAGTGGTGTAAAAAACACCACGAAAAAATAAGCCATTGGCGTACACCCAGTAGGGGACGCTCTTCCCTTAGTACAATTCCATGACTTCCATTAACCAGTGCGCAAGCAGTCATCAATTAATCATTCTTTTGAGTCCGCCAACATAGGAGTTATGTGATCAGCGGGGAGGAAGGACTCTTACCCGAATAAGAAGGTAGGTATAATAAGAAAGGAAATTTACTATAAAATTTATATTTCTTATCAACCTACCTTACAATTGTTTACTACAGGCTGAATAGACAATAGGATGGAGGGTATCACATAACCACATAACTCAATTGCACTGGAACCGTGGACAGAGGAAGAGATCCCTAGTCCTGTCAAACCATAGCATCACAAACATTAGTAAAAGACAATGAGAGATGAGGCGTATGGTGATGTGCGACGCACAGACAGAAAGGCTAGTAACAGCACACAGCTGGAACTGACCTTGTAAAAAGCTGAATGGCTGGGATAGACAATAGCCTGAGTAGAAGAAAAAGAGCCTGTAGAACAAAGGTGTCCTCTGTCTGCTCCTGCAACTGTCACAGAGAAGTGGAGAAGGTAGCATTTCTCCAGTAGGCTGCCAGTATAACATCCGACAACATGACGGAGTTAGTATAAGCCCTGAGAGGTAGACAATGCACGCACCTCGTGGCAGAAAAGCGATTAGTAATACAATCGCCAGTCGCTACACAAGCGAAAGCTGCAAGAATAGTTCCAGCGAGAAATGGATTTAGGAGAGATCGTCTGTCGACCAGGAATAAGGGACAGAAAATCGATCATACCCTTCCAAATGAACAGAAGGAAGAATCCCGATACTGATAGGAGGCGGAGTAGTTTCCGGTATCTGATTCTTGGCCAGAAAGGAGCAATCACTGGTAAACATAACACTGGTGGGAGAGCTCCAGAAAAAGGCCGGGTCAACCAAGAGGGAGTGAAGCTCACTAACCGTCTGGCTGAGGCAAAAGCCATCAGAAAAACCATCTTGTATGTGAGAAAACACATATCCACCTGGGATAAAGGCTCGAACAGCACCCCACAAGCAAAACAGCACCCAAGAAAGATTCCATCTTGGGGTAAGCTGCAAAGTCCTAGGCCTTTTCAAGGAAAAGTGCCGAACAAGCTTGGAGAGGCATGGAGTAGTGACAATACGACACTGCCCCACATACGAAAAGGTCTCCGAAGCATGGATCAGTACCCATTGATGGAAAAGCTGGAGACCCCCAGAATCAAACATATACCAGAAACTCCGCAATCTGTGTTACCAAAGGAGTGAAAGAAGCAACAGAGTGATACACACACCATCGACAGAAGACCTTCCACGTAGCCTCAGAGGCTAAACTAGTGGAGTGCCTCCTTGAAGAAGAAAAGCAACTCCACTGCACGTCTCGAAAAAACCACTACGGAGGAGACAGGACCTGACAAAAGACATGCATGAAGGCACAATGAAGTTGGGTCTGTAATGATAGTGTGTATAATTGTCATAATTTAATTGAGCCACTTGGCGCTCCATACTTTACATTATTGTTACTGACGTCATTTATCCCTAGAGGGGTATCTGTATTGATCGCACGGGAGTTGGAGAAATAAATAAATGGCTGAATGTTCTGTTGTTGTGTCTATCGCACAAACTCACAAACTTTGTCGGTTATACCAAACATTACAGGGTCGACGTGAAACCTCCTCGGGAGACCTTGGCAAAGATGGTCGCGATGTAGAGGGAGACGTGCTGGAACTGCCGCTAACAGAGAGTGGAGCAGAGTGATCCACACCCACTGAGGCGACAGGGGTGCGATCGAAATGATTCGACAACTGCAGGTTCGTATCTGGGCTAGAACCTGAGGCAGAATCGGAACCAACAGAAAGGCGTAGCCGACAAGACCATTCCAAAGGAGGGACAGTGCATCCATGGCGAAAGCCAGAGCATCTGGACACGGGGACACGAAAGTGTCCACCTGATGGTTCCAATGAGTCGCAAAGAGATCGATGTGGGAAACACCCCAGAGATCGCAAAGAGACTGGAACAGCGCCATGTGGAGCATCCACTCGGTGGAAAAGAACCTGCCCCGTCGGGACAGGGAATTGGCTAGGACATTCAGACGACTGGAAAAGTGATGAACCACCACCCCGTCGTTGACATCCTGAGCGAGCAGTAGAATATCCCAAACCAATTCATACATGGGAACATAGTGCGTGCCGTGCTGGTTCCGAATGTAAACAACCACTGTTGAATTGTCAGACAACAGAAGGACCTCACAATTCGAAAGGCGGGGGATCCACTGCCGGAAACTCAGAAGAAGAGCAGGAAGCTCCTTTTGGTTGACGTGAAGAGCTGCTAGATCCTGATCCCATGACCTGTGAAGGAAAAGACCTAGAGGATCCAACGTCACACCCATCAGAGATTGCTGGCGAATGCCATCAGAACATTATCGGACCTGGGGAAGTCCAATGGAACTCTCTGCATAATCCACTGAACATCTGTCAGGGGAGTCGGTGACGAGGAAGAGACTCCGGTAACTGAAGCACCAGATCCAGAGGATCGACATTCGGACTCCAACAACTCAGCAGAAAGTGTTGGAGAGGTCAGAAATGCAGCTGACCCAGAGGAATGAGATCTGTCACCGAACCGCAGAGACCGAGCAGCCGGGGAAGACCCTGAGCTGTTGCAGAAGTAGACTGGGACAGAGTCAGGGCAAAAGGCTGAGAAAAGCACAGCCCTTGCCTGGGAAACCGCCACCGTATCCTAGCTGAGTACAGAAGCCCATCCCAGATGACAAAACAATGGAGAAGGGACCAGGTCAGACTTCTTCCCGGTGACTCTGAACCCTAGTGACGTGAGCAAGCTCAACAGTGTGACGACATCCGATTCCAGAAAGGCAGCATTAGAAAGCCTCTGCAGGATATCGACTAGATATGCCGACGAAGAAGACACCCTGGACTGTGTGTGATGTAAGACTAACACATGCGACATCAGACGGGTGAAGGCCCAAGGCCAAAGGGCATGGCCTTGAACTGGAAAACATCCTGGGGAATGGAGCAGCGAACCAACCTGAAAGCCTCCATGCTGAACTGAGAAGCAATGATAGACTGGGTCAGGAGACTCAGATTGAGACCCTCTCTGAGTCAGCAGTCGTTCTTTGGTACCAAGAACAGGCGGGAATAAAATCCCACTGAAAGAATGTTCTTGATAACCTTGATCGCCCCCTTTGACAGGAGACTGCCTATCTCGTGATCAAAAGTTCCCAACGTGTTAACGTTGAAAGGGATGTGTGTTGGAAGAGGCACTCTCGACTGTGTGGAATGCCTCAACCTGGGACGAATTTGAGGTGACTACTGCCGACGCCTATTCTTACCCTGTGAGTGAGTGGAAGTGGCGGCAGGAGGATCAGCCCTCAGCTTCGCAGAGGAAGCAGAAGGGTACTTGTTAGGCTTTTGGACAGCCCCTGCCTCCAACAGAAGGCTGATCAAGCTGACGCAGCAGCAGCTGATCTATGGAATGACATAGGGAGTCATCCCAGACCGTCGCCACGGAACCATGGAATAGTAGTGGACCTGCTGATAGAGGCAGATTGAAGTGCAGCGCACTGTCCCTCAAGAAGGGAACGGCATGTGTCCAGCACAGCGTCCCTGCAAACTAATTCCAAGTTAGCCGTGTTACAGGCATGTGAGTGAGAAGATGCATGAGTGCCTTGGACAGCACACACAAAAAACCTGTTCGGCGTCAAACTTACCTGGGAGCAGATAAGCAGCAAAGCAGAGATGACGTGATCGAAGAGAGAAAGCATTCCAGCATCTCTCCCGATAAGCCTAACATGGACCCCAGAGTTTCCATATGAAAAATGGCCGGCTTGGGAGTTGGAGTCCCAATCCAAGACCGTCAAAGTCTGGCAGACTGACGGAATGGCAGAATCATAGGAACGATAACGGAGGCAAAAAAATGTCAACCCTGATGAAGAACGACGTCTTCATAGCCTTGGAACTCAGCTTAGAGTCCAAAGCTGTAAAAGCTTCAACCACCTGTACCAACAGGCACGGTTGAAGGCACCCAGAAGCAGGTTGCTCCACAGGCCGTAGGCGCGTGACCGATGATCGTGGCCGGGCTGACACTGTCAGCTGGTTTGACGGTTTGAGATCTGGAAGGAACCCAAACACAAAGTCAAGAGCTGCCCCCAAGCCAGAAGACTGTTGGATCTTGACGTCAGGAATGTTGGACTCATCCCATGAGTCGGAAGACACATAGCCCATCATGGGCAAACCAGCCGATGCCTCCCATGGTGTAGGCACACCAGGGGGATCAGAAAGCAGCCTGTTTCCAATCCCGGGAGGTGCGCCACAGGGGCCACCCGGAAACCACTCGTAGCCTCGCTGGAAGCAACGGAAAAGGCTCTTGGACAGAACCTAAGCTCACTGACTGTGTCGGAACGGTTCGACATGGGAACGAACCAACAAAGTGGCTTCACTCCTGACCCATTTTACCAGCGAAGGGTCACGATCCTCAAATACACCCAACGCGGGGCGACGGGCTGCAGCCAAAAAATCTGAGGGCAGATGTGTATTGGGGTATGACATACCCCGAGGATCTACAGAGCGGAAAACTCAGGAGAGTCACTGCGAGACAGAAGGTCCAGGTTGCACAAAAAGCGTTGGTCCCGCAAAACTGACCATGGGACCAGAATGCATGGACGGAAACGCCACGGAGCTCATGGTGACCCTACCATGAACATCTGAATCCAATGAGAAAAACTGAGGTACTCGACGGCTGAGAGACCACAGTAGAGGGTTCGGCCGGCAGCCCCTTCCAACTTCGCCAAGTTGAAGTCAGGGAAGGCCGAGGCCAATACCCCACGTCTACACTACCAGACATCTCTGCAGAACCCTGCAGGGATAAAACTGCTGTGCTCAACGGCAGAGAGGGCACAACAGGGGGTTCGGTCGGCAGCCATTTCCGACTTCGCCGAATTGAAGTCAGGGAAGGCTGAGGCCGATACCCCACGTCTACACTACCAGACACCTCTGCAGACCCCCTGCTTGGATAAAACGGCTGTGCTCAACGGCTGAGAGGACACAGCAGGAGTTTCGGTCAGCAGCCACTTCTGACTTCGCAGAGTTGAAGTCAGGGAAGGCTGATGCCGATACCCCACATCCACACTACAGACATCACTGCAGACCCCTGCAGGGATAAGCCGAGGCCAGCTAAAACAGTGACCGATGATGTTGTACACGGAACAGCAGTAGCAGCAGATACGATGGGAGCTGTTGAAACTGGTGGAAAAGGGGAGAGAGCAACCTCGCTCTGTCTCCAAAGGAGGAGTCACAACCCTAGTGACAGCCTCAGATGTCAACTGGAGAGGGCACATAGTCCCGGAACCAGGTATCTCTTCACCAGACATCCAACAGCTCCCGCAGTATCCACCACGGTAAAAAGCTGCACATCCCCCACGGAGGGGTATAACTCTCACCAAAGGTGGTCGTGTCAGTAGGCCCCGAAACGACAGCATTCCCCCCCCCCCCCTCGGGTGTGGGAAGAGCTGCACATCCCCATGGAGGGGGTATAACTCTCACCAGACGACAGCATCCCCCCCCCCCCCCCACCCAGCAGGTGCAGGAGGGACAGCCACAAGAACGCACCAAAAGCGAGGGCAAAAAGGCATTGCCCTAAAGGAACTGAACTGGACATAACAGAGGTGAGAGCAGTAGAAGAAAAAGGTGAACTCAACAGATACCTAACGTAGAAGAACACCCCCAACTACAAGAGAAAGGTGGCAGAAAAAAGAACCGGTGGGTACACAGCAGAACCCAGACGGCTGACAGGGACCTAGAAAACAGAAATTCAGCCCTCAACAGAGTGAAGAAATCCTGTCCATACAGTCCCTCATTGACACCTAACTCCAATAATAATATTAAAATTTATCAACCGAAAAAATTATGTCCGAACTGCGTTGAAACGATGTCGAAAATCAGCGCGAAATCAGAATATATAAATAAAATTCAATGAAAATGTGGTTGAAAATATTAACGAGAATATATAAAACACAGTCCTGTTATTATACGATATTCAGATCCATAATTCCAGTCACAGGAAAACCATTATCGACGAGTTAAATTATCACCGTTAGTAATGAAAAATGGAGACACATCCTCCACGTGTCTCGGACAAAAAAAGAATGATTAATTGACGACTGCTTGCACACTGGTTAACGGAAGTCGTGGAATTGTACTAAGGGAAGAGCATCCCCTACTGGGTGTATGCCGATGGCACTCGACCCAGTTTTGGCTTATTTTTTTTGTGGTGTTTTTTATACTACTTTTCTTTCCCAACTCTCTTGGGAAAGATTAAAATAGAGAGTATTTTATCTGAGTTAGGGTCTTCCACTGTAGTGCTGTTAGTGCAAGCCTGTAGTAAACAATTGTAAGGTAGGTTGATAAGAAATGATGACATCATGGTATTGTGCTCTTGCACTGTGCATGATGTAATCCCTATTAATTGTTGTACTTGTACTATAACTGATTAAGCTTATAGTAGTGTTTCAGCTGTTTGTTTCTTTGTTTTATTTTTCATGTTTAAAACATGGTAGGCCTTTATAAAAAAATATCATCAATATGGCAAAAATGATCTAGTATAATTTATTTCATTGAGCTGGTGCTTTATTTATCATTGAATTACTATTATCAAAAACGCTGCCCTTGACATGTGTAACAACATGATGCAAACTGAGTGCAGGTAAAAATCGTTTTTTTTCTGAATCAAATGATCACATGTACGGTTGATGTCCTCAGCAAAGATTTGTATTTTGGCAAGACGTTTTTACTTGTATTGGGAGAAATAAGTTCTTGTAAGATAAAATGCAAGAAATGTATATCATAAACAATATATCAAGACTGAAACAAATTAAAATAAACGTAGCCAACCTGTTATTTTTTAATTATCACACCGAGCCGTTTTTATGATGCTACTTGCTAAAAAGATCTTCTTTTTATTTCCATAGCAATTACAGATCACTCATTGGCAACAGTTTCTGAAATAAACAAAATGCATGTACATGTGGGTCCAGGACAAAATCCCCTCTTGACAAAATTCACTTCCACCCTCTTTAAACCCCCTTCCCCACCCCTCCACAAAATCTACCCTGACATCTATCTTAGTAGTTACGTAAAATGTGACACAAGAAGCCTCTTTCACTGAAAAATATACCATTAAAATTATTCTCTGATTTACATACAAAATATATACTAAAAAATTAAAAAATTTTCAAGTCACAAATTTTTTCCCATAATGCAACTAGGAATTGAACCAATTCCATTTTGTTTGACAGAGCTCACTGAGTTACTTAATGGCATGGCACCCACTTCCAGAAGCATCACTCTGTGAATTACCCAGTTTTGTGGGCCTACTAAACTCTGTAAATTATTACTAGAGAATGCCTACTAAAATGGTAAGAATATAACAATAACATGAGTTTGGATGGCATTACTGTTTATTCATGGGTTACCAATTACCAACCCAAAACAAAGTCGACAGCCATTAACAAGTCAGAGGTGTGTTATTCATTCCTCACAGGTTGTTAATAAATTGGGATACCCAACAAAATGTTATTATTATTATTACCATGAACAGAAGTGCCCAGCGGCTGTTAATGAATTTTGTCTGCTTCAGTTGCTTGATAGTTTGCCATGAATTATGGAGTTTTAATATACCTGACAGGGACTGATATAAGCTTCATACACCATAACCTTAAAATAGGTTACGGCATGCCTAGCATACTGTAACCTGTAGGTTTCCGTAGTGTAGATATAAGGTAAATTATTATGGTAATCAGTTTCCTCTCGTAACCTAATAATAGGTCTCGAGTTTATAGAAACACGTAACCTCCCCCATAACCTAACCTATAGGTTATGGCTTATGTCGGACCCTGCATGAGAACGCTCACTAAAGTGGTAATAATTATTGATTAACCCAGGTTAACTATCGATTATTGATGTTCGCTCAGACAATAGAGGAGTTCAAATATTGAGCATTGTATTATTACAATAAGTATGTCTTTGCATAATTATTGTATAAATTTCAGTTGCAAATGCCTGCAGAGATTCTTTTGCCCTCTTGAGAAAAGGTACGGGGTCCATGCCATTGGGAAGATTTGCGTCATAGGGGCTCCAAATGGGAAATTGTTTTGGAGGAGAAAAAACATACAAAGACGAAGACATTTTACATTTGAATTGAGCAGAGATTTGCCAGAGAACATTGAGACCGATACTTAAGCAACTGCATGTATACTACAAGTAAGTTTAAAAACAAACAGTCACATGGAATCATGTACATGCAGTCTCTGTAGTCTCAAACTGTTTTTTATACTATTACAGAAGAACTTGTCATTTGCCTTTGAATTGACAGACTTTGTTAGGTAAGCAATTTAAATTTAATGTGCAACTGATGTCCTGAACAGGGCGGTCATAAGTTTGGGGCACCAGATGTGCATTAAACTTTTGTTTTAGTGGGAACTGAGATCGGGAAATTTGAGGTTAAGAATTCGAAAAAAATCATGCCCAAATGTCATTGGGAAAGGGGTCCCATAAATGGCCGCTGTAGATACCAAAAGAATCCCTGTATATATTTTCCAAAATATTGTCTAAAATCTTTAGGTTATGCATGAGACTTGTTGCAACAATTGAAAGCCACTTCTATTTATATGTCTTCAAAATTCTATTGAAACTCACTTACAAACCTATGAAGCCAGATAGCAACTGTTCTAACTGTGTCAGTAATAGAAAGCATGGGAGAGTGTGAGCTCAAACTCCTCCCAAACTGACATCTTTTATGAGAAGCTGGTTGACAATAAGAAAAAAATTAAGAAAGATTAACGTACAGTGGAGACCATTTAATTGGATATCGCTTCAGTTAATAACAATGTTAACAAAATATTACTTCCAAACACCAAATCATTTACCATTTGTTCAGCACAAATCACTGTAATATTTTTAAATCTTGTTCAGAGGGTGTGGCATGACTTTGAAAGTGGGGGATGGAGCAAAATGTCTGCAGCCTCTGTTATTTCATGCGGCAGACAAAATTTTTTTTTATAAATCCCATCCCAAAATAGTCAGAACTGAGGATATATCAGAATGATCATAAATAATTTAATGCTATAATGGACCATTGACTCATTGTCTGATTAGTGGCTAAAACAAAACAATCACAAAGATGTTAATCAAACAAATCTAAAGGTGTTAATCCAATCATATTTTCTAAGTTCAGTATCCAAACACTGTCATAATGAAACTGCCTAATTTTACTGACAGGTGAAAGAAGCAAGAATGAAACAATTTGTTTGGTAACTGTGTGTGCAACTGTAAGTCAGAGGAGAGATTAGTATGGTTCAGGGCATGTCCAGTCAATGGGTGTAGAACAAAAGACCACAGATGAAACATTCCCGAAAAAGATCCTCTATATAAAAGATCCCTCATAATTGGACAAAAGATCTCCTGACAGAAGATCCCCCAAAGCTCAAGTTTGAGCAAAATTTATTTTTATGATATTATTTTTTTTATCAGTTACGCCTATAACACAAAATACAACAAATATATAACATAATCAAAAGAAGCTTGAACTGCCACTTTAACCTTTTACTCAATATAACTGTCCTGGAAAAAAATTAATTTCTTTAGTAGCCTCTACATTGCAAAACCATACAAATATGTGTTTCATTGGAATAAGCTCAGCAATCTGGTTCCAATGACACCCAGAACCAAGATCCAGTTTTTATTCCAGGGCATAATATTTTAGAAATGTGTTGATGGTTTAAAAAAAATACCAGATATTCTAGTGCATACAAGATAAATTTTTCAACTACGGTACTCTAGCAGATGTCAATAAAACCATGCAAATAATAATGAATGTCACTGAAACTTGGATGCCAGTTAATTATTATCATGGGCTTATTGAATGACCAGTATGTATCGTACGAATGGGACGATTCAAAGGGAAGAATGCCATTTCAATATCATCTCCACGACTTCGTCAATGGGGATTAAAATGTGAGAGTGGGGTAAATTGTATCGTTAAGGGGCTATATAAGTAATGGAATTTTGTTTATTTTGAAATTCTCACCTCTGATATTCCTTCAATTCAAATTAAATATACACAAATTATACATCAAAATGAAGGTTGGGATGTATAGAACACGAAACACATATGTAATCAACTCATAGAGTTGACAGCAGGCACCACTGGTAACTGGAATTCTGCAATCGTATTTGTACCAGAACTGATAATAAAATAATATTTCACAAGAACTCGTGGCCGAATGTGCTTCAGATATTCAATAACAAAGCTAGGCATTCAAAACACATTCGAGTGCAGCGATAGGACTGCATTTTGGAAAAGGACAACACTGTCTGCATTTTTTATTGAAGATGGTTTCCATGCTCGATAGACATGTGCAAATCACTCGATACCACGAATTTCCATCGAAAAACAAAATCGTAATTCTAAGACATTTCAACAGGCATCATGATACTAAGTACCTTGCATTGAATATGGCAACTGTGCAGTCTCTAGCTAATAACAGTATACTGTATTAAGGCGATCTTTCTCATTATTTGATTTTAGGCGGTGTTGTAATTAAATACTTTTTCCGTCCGATGAAGTCGACCGGAAATTGAAAGTAAATTCATATGTAAACAAAAGCAAAGGTTTTGGAATTTACCTCCATGCAGCTCTGTCGATGTGTTTTGAAGAATTTTGATATCGTAGCTTTGTTCTTGGATATGTAAAGCACATTTGGCCACAAGTTGTTCTTGTGAAATATTATTAAATTATCAGTTCTGGCACGAATATGGTAGCAGACTTCCAGGAACCAGTGGTGCCTACGGTCAACAGAGTGACTGTGAGTTGATTACACATGTGTTTTGTGTTCTATACATCTCAATCTTCATTTTGTGTATATTTAATTTGAATTAAAGGAATATCAAAGGTGAGAATTTCCAAAATAAACAAAATTCCATTATATAGCCCCTTAAAAAAAATGATCAGCCCTCTTAAAATTATGGGAATCCTTTTGTTGGAGGTAATGCTGTCTGGGGATCTTTTGTCTGGATCTTCCTGTCAATGTTAAGGGCCTATATAAGTAATGGAATTTTGTTTATTTTGAAATTCTCACCACTCATATTCCTTAAATTCAGATTAAATAGACACAAATTATACATCAAAATGAAGGTTGGGATGCATAGAACACGAAACACATATGTAATCAACTCATAGGGTCGACTGTCGGCACCACTGGTTCCTGGAAGTCTGCTACCGTATTCGCACCAGAACTGATAATAAAAAAATATTTCATCAGAACAACTTGTGGCCAAATGTGCTTCATATATCCAAGAATAAAGCTAGGCATTCAAAACACTTTCGAATACAGCGATAGATCTGCATTTTGGAAAAGGACAACACTGTCTGCATTTTTTATTGAAGATGGTTTCCATGCTCGACAGACATGCGCAAATCACTCGTTACCACGAATTTCCATCAAAAAACAAAATCGTAATTCTAAGAAATTTCAACAGGTATGATGATACCTTGCATTGAATATGGCAACTGTGCAATCTCTATCTAATAACAGTATACTGTATGAAGGCGATCTTTTTCATTATTTTATTTTAGACGGCGTTTTTACATGCTTTTTCTGTCCGATGACGTCGGCCGGAAATCGAAAGTATACTCATACGTAAACAAAAGCAAAGGCGTTGGAATTTTCCCCAATGCAGCTCTGTCGCCGTGTTTTGAAGAATTTTTATCCCCTAGCTTTGTTCTTGGATATGTAACGTTCATTTGGCCACAAGTTATTTTCGTGAAATATTATTAAATTATCAGTTCTGGTGCGAATACGGCAGCAGACTTCCAGGAACCAGTGGTGCCTACAGTCGACTTTATGAGTTGATTACACGTGTGTTTCGTGTTCTATACATCCCAACCTTCATTTTGATGTACATCTTGTGTATATTTAATTTGAATTGAAGGAATATCGGAGGTGAGAACATTCAAAATAAACAAAATTTCATTACTTATATAGGCCCTTAACCACTCCTCCCCACTTCCACAAGTTGCATTATTGGGAGGAGTTGGTAACGAAAGGAGGGTCCTAGTTAGGACTACACCCTATTCACGTGCTGACATTATTGTGACATGGCATGGACGAGGGTGTATTTTGAGTTGCGTTAGAAATCTCGAGTATTTTTAGCTCAACATTTCCGAGTTCGGCGAATTATGAATAGTGGATATGCTTTATTATTGAACCAATGCACGATACAATTGGCTGTTTAGCAATTGGCTCGGGTCACTTCGAATAACATGCGACAACCACATATAAAGGATTTCAATGCATAAACTCAACATACACTGAACTGACGTTTCTGTTTATTCTTTTATTCGAGGAAGTAAATAAACAAACGCCCATACGGGCGCTGACATATTGAATGTCGAATTGTGGGAAGATAAGACAGAAGTAGGTCATTGAACAAAAATGGATGAAAGTCGGTCAGAAGCAGCAACTATGGAAGAGGATCGTTCGTCTGTCCCACCGGGTAAGTTAATTTTGCAAAGTTGACGAGCAGACATGACTTGTTGATGCGCTTATCATAGAGATATCTGTTTCATTTTAAGATTCATTAGATACAGCTACAAATTTAAAACTTGGTTCCATCAAATATATTTTCGTCCGGTTTGAAGCTTTGTTTTGAAAGTAGGTCGTCGTGTTCGATATAGGAATTTGCGTGGGATATTATCAATAAAATGTCTGGAAAATGATTTACAATGAACATTTGCCCGTCACTGATTGTCAAGAAAGGTTTCACAATCGACCCTGTTGTTCCTCTCTATTTTGAGGTATGTTTGGGCGTTGGAACTGAAATTAGAGCAGGCTGTCTGGATTTTTTTTCAGGTCAAGATGTGAACTGATTTCGAACGTATAATTTCATAAATAGGTCACTGACTGAGCCAGTCAAGGTGGACCGTGTCACCTAGTTCGGGGCAGGATGAACTTTCATAGTTATTTGTTTTCCTCGAGTAAACAGTGAAGCCCTGATGCTGCCTGCAATATGTTTCTTTTAAAAGCAGGTTTTTTCCGTATATGTTTTTCTGCATTTTTGTTAAAATGAAAGGTATGAATTACTGGAATTAGACATAACATATGAATTACTGGAATGCACCCAAGAACAGACATCTTATTGAATGCTGTTTTAAAAAAAAATTCTGTGAGTCATGAGTGGGGTGCTTGGTACAGTACAAAACAAAACCATGAAATAAACAATTTTTCGATGTATCCTGTAATGCTGTGGTGTCATAATTAATTTAATACCCTTGCAATTGTATGCTGCTACTTGCCATCAGTTGAATGGGAACTTGATTCACTTACATCCAGTGGTCACACATTGGTGGGGGCATAGGCCCTCCAAGATTCCATTGCCCTATCACCCGCAGTTCGAACTGCCTCTAACTCCAGAATCGCTCTCAGCATTTTTCTTGGGAGGCCTGGACCCCACTTAGGAGAATGAGACTCCCACTTCCTCGTCCCAATATACCCCAAATGCCATATGTATATACACAGCACCCCAAAAATTATATTGAAACCTCTGGGACAAAGTTTGTACTACCCCTTCCCAGACTTTGGGATATACATGTGACACATCCTTCTGGGACTCCCAATATTGTAATCGAGCCCCCCGATTTTGGGGTCTTGGGCCCAGTCCTGTTAACTTCTGAATATGTCTGTCAGGGGGGTTTTGGTGAGCTGTCTCGGAGATTTCCAAGCTTTTCATGTATGGAGACCGTGTATTTTTTGTTTTTAAAAATTTGATTAGCAGTTTCCATCTTGGTTTCAAAAAGTGATAATAAATAGTGAATATAAGGCCAATATGAAAGAAAAATGGTTAGCATTTGGACATTTTTGTATAGTATTTTGCAATGCGAATCCAGTCATCAAATCCCTGGGAGATTTGTGCGTGCAACCAACACATCAATAATTAGTGATGAACCAATTATCAAAACTTGCTATGAACCGATTATTTCTCTGCCGCAGGGCTGGGCAGTTTATCGGTTCGGTTTGGTATTTTTTCCAAACCGAAACCGAACAGCTGCCTTAACAAAAAAACAAGACTTTCGGTTTCAACAAATTTCCCAGAATTGGTAAGTTTATGACCGCTCAATCACATGCTTTCTGCAAGCCAAAGGCTAAAATGTCGGGCAAAGGTAAATCCCACCTAAAACAGTAGTAGTAAATGTCTTATATTTTAAACGATATCTACAGAACCACCACCAGAAGGAATATGAAAAATTAAAAAAGTCTTGCGTAAGAATTCACACATGCGATTCAAGAATTGTTAAGTAAATTTAATGAACCAGGAACAGCCTCAGGCTCACTCATATTCGACCAAATTGGTATTGAAAGTTACCTGACAATATATGGTGTAAAAGTAATATAAATTATCTTTGATCCCAAATCAAAGTAAATTAGTAAACATAAAAGTTATTGAGTTTTAAAACCTCAAAAGTTCACATGGAAATAATGACGGGTAAATTATGTTAATTAACCGACTTCTGGCACATTCTCTGAAGTCACATGCTCAGAGATAACGCTGCGCATTGGCAGTTCTGTTTTTTTTCAACAATAAAGTGGTTAAATTAAAATAGAACATATCCTGTTGCATGGGTGGCAGGTAACTTTTTAAATTTTTTTTTAAACTTATTGCGAATTGTTTATATACTATTTGAACTTACTTTAAGGAATCACGCAGTACTGCAGGTCTGTCAGGTATAAACTGTCAAGTGCCAAGTTAAAGCTGCATTCCCAATACGCAGTAGTTATAATCAGCACGTGTTTTCCCATGTGTATTTTGTGTACACAACGAATCCCAAGATGCAATATTGCAAACTTTCAAATCCCATTTTGCCGCCGTCTCCCTTCAAAAACATCAATCGTATGTCTTGACTGATATGAAATCAATGCAGGGATCAGTCAAGAGGGCGAAGTGAAGTTGGCAATATCTTCGCCTTGGCACCGCTCACTTAGCCCAATTTCTGTGTTTGGGCAAAATCAAAGTCAGAAATGAACCTCTACAGTCGAAATTAGGAGAGATATTGTGAAAACATTGGAGTGAGTGAGTTACCAATAAAAGTGATTCGTATATCACGACTTACTTCAATAATAATTAACAAAATCACAAGAAATATGATTTGTTTTCCTGTTATTCCACTGTCCTTTCAAGCAGGAACCATTAAGAAACATGGGGCAGTCTACTTTGAAGCGATGTGATAATTACTGAAATAAGCACAACAATTGCATATTATCCACCAAAACCAGGGTGAGAGCTTAGCGACTCCTTAAAAAATAAGGAAATGTTGATTTTTGCAAAAAGGTGGCTTTTATTGTAAATTTTGCATCTTGACATGGCCCCAAATCTCACTGACAGAACAAGGCAGATCTCATCAGTGGTGGTGCGATGGTTTGAAATCCTGGGGGACCATGCTGGTGAAGACTTTGTTTTTTGTTTTGTTTTGTTTTGTTTTTTTTTTGGGGGGGGGGGGGGGGTGGATCTCAGGACTGAAGGTACTGTACTTGTACTGAGGGCAAGAAATCAAAAATAATCTTTACAAATTTGGGGATGGGAGGAGCAAGTGAATTGGGGCATGGGACTGGTCTCCCAAGATACCCCATGGCTCCACCACTTGGGTGGGGGGGGACTGGTCTCATGGCTCCACCACTGTAGCCCACCACAATATGTACATTAGGGGAGAAGAGTGGTGAACACTGAGTAACTTGGGTGACTCAACATGCTGTATGAGCCTCAAATACATATACATTTTTATGTGTACATTACCCTCTAAAATGTGGATTTCTACAATATATTTTGAAAAAACGAAAACCAAGTTTTTGTACAAGACCGAAACCGAACCGAAATGCAAATTTCAAAACTGCCCAGCCCTACTCTGCCGATTCTGATGGCGATTCCGATGGTTGAAATAGGACACAGAAGAAAATCTGTTGGTGCCTGTTATACTACAGAATTTTGTTGATAAATAATCACCAATTACAAAAGCTTAATTCCACAAAAGTTCTCTGAGTATGCACGTTTAGTTGTGGGCAATATTAGCAAAAATATTATTTGCATTTGGGGTGGGGGGGGGGAGAAGATCATTATTAATGATACAATTACACGGTATTGTTCTCTTGTGAAGATCATGTTTATTGTGGTAAATGGTGTTAATCTGGTTTTGTGCAAGAATACAATACATTGGCTGTATTAACCAGGAATATACTAAGCACACATACTTTGTGTCTTAATTGAATAATAACTTTAATATTAATGTGTGTTGAGAAGTTGTATGACACATGTTTTACAGATACACACGTGGCCTGTCAGAATTTATTATCTAATGTTCATTTTTCAACTTGCTACCTCCCTTGATGTATTTCTCCAATGTTTACATGCACTTTGCAATCAACATTGGAGAGAAACATCAAGGGAAGAAACTGAATTAAAAAATGAACTCGATAAACTGAAAAAGTGTTTCTAGACAGTCATGTGACTAACATGTTGCGTAACAATCATCTATCATTGCAAAAAGAGTGGGTTTTTTAGTTTTTTCTCCAGTTTTAATTTCTTACTGTGTACTGTGATGCTTGCATCATGAAGTTCTGCAGACTACCGACTGAACACATTTTATTTATACATGTACACAATGAAATGTTGTACAGCACCATGATTGAAAGCTAGTGACTTCGATCAGCCGCGATATGGTGGTGATCTCGTACCGATTGCAGATGGTAAATCCCATAATATCTCGGCTCTGCAAATCCCTACATATTCTGCTATGCACTACACATTTTTAGGGAAACTTGATTGAAATGGCCAGATATCTGAGATTTGTAATAGTCAGTGTTAAATATAGAATAACTGGAAACTGCCGGTTTTTAACTGCTGGTTGTCATAATTGGCCGATGCCCCATAACTGGCCAGTTCCGATTATCGATTCATCACTATCAATAATTCATTTTATTTGAACAATTTTAATCGCAACTGTTAATATACCAATAACATGATTTTGGAGGGCGTTATGGTTTATTAACGGCCCGACAGTAATGCTTAACAGCCAGAGGGTCCATTAACAGCCCGAGACGAAGTTGAGGGCTGTTAATGGCCCGAAGGCTGTTAATCATTCCTGGAGGGCCGTTAATAAACAGGGACGCCCAACAAAATCTTGTTATTATTATTATTACCACTTCTAAAATGGTTAAATCCAAAGGTTCTTCATCAAGTTCACTTGATTGTGACATCCCAAGTTTTTGCAATGGCATTTAACCAAAACACATGTGTCGTCTGTTTCAAGATAAACAAAACATCGCATGGTCAATCACATGATAGCCTAATTTAAATATTTTTGTTTGCCACGAAAAAATTGCCTTCTCCCGAAATCTACTAACTTGGCACAAGACAAAAGTCAAAACACGCATGTCGTGTGTTTTTTTTTTATAAACAAAACGGCACATGCTCATTTAAATATTCATTTAAATACTCATTTAAATATACTTTGTTCGCCTCGAAAATATGACACGAATGACTGGCCTCCTCCTGAAAACTTTACCACCCAAAACTTGTAATGGGCTATTTACACTCACCTGAACTCTTCCAAATCTATTAATTCCTGACCAAATGGTGAAAGTTCACAAATGTGTGATATTCATTACATTTATAAGCGCGTTTGAAACTTCAATCGGAGCCGAGGCATTTTCGAAATATTTATCTGAAGGCGGGCCGTTAACCAGGTTAACACACAACTTCCAGTTTGAGACTGTGCATTATACACTTTTTACCGTAAAGGTAAAATCGTTTTAATCTGCTAGAGAACACCCTGTGAAGTGGTAATAATAAAAGCATAAACATATGGATATACTACCCGAAGCTCTGAGTTTGTTCCAATGTTTGAATGGTTTTTGTTGACCAAGTTCTAGGATATTCCAGTTCAGAGCCCATTTGGGTAGTTTTAGATTCTTGTTGGGTTGTTCCCATTAACTCCGACATACCTGCCCCCATATGACATAAGTCGAAACTACTTTGTCGATGAATGATTGAATAGAGGTAGTTAGTTGTTCATGGATGAAGGGGATTTGCAATGGGGTTGATTTCATTTTCAATGAAACGTGAAAATTATATTACAAGGCAGAACATACTAGGCCAAGTATATGAACAGTAATTTACAGTACAAGTCAAAATAAGTTGTAGCATATCCTCAGTAAACTAAAGTATACTTCTGCTCCTGCACTGATAAGATCAGAATCTGATATTATTTTCTGGAAAGCTCTCACTGAGAGCTTTCCAGAAAATGATATCAGCTTCTGGTCTTATAAGTGCAGGAAGAGAAAGATACATAGTTTTTACTGGTTATCCTACAACTTATTTTGACTTGCACTGTATTTACTTAAATACCAATTTCAGTGATTTATTTCACCAAAAATACAATTCCTTTTACAATCTACCCTATAAATTCGTAAATCAGAACTTTTTCCAAATTTATTACAAATGACCACAACTCATTTGAATTTGTGTTTCATATGCAAATACTATTTTAACACAATAAAATAAATAAAAATACAACAGAATGAAATGTTTGAGGTTTTGCTTGCACACGATTAATAATCTGTGATTTATAATCAAATACTGCTATTAATTTTATATTGCATGTAAATAAAGGTGAATCTTTGATATATTATCGATTTCAGTGACCACCATGCATTCCAAATTCATATATTTTTATATATTGATTGGCTTGGAAGCTTGTCCCAGTTTAAAAATGCACTGCAAAAGCCACCATTAACCCCACACTGATGTCAAAATATCCAAATTTCAACCTGCATTTTTTCCCATAATGCAACTGGGAAATTTAATCAATTCAGTCTTGTACATTATTGAGGTATGTCAGATAATACTGAATTTGTTAACTTCTTAATTGCATGATGGGAAAAATTTGCTGCTTGAAATTTTGGTATTTTGACATCAGAGTGCAGGAGGTTAATGTCCTAAAGAAAGGAGAAGAAGCTGGCATCAATGATGAAATTTCACACACACTTATAGCCTTATCTCACATATGCAGGATTTCAGTATTGATGTAACAGTAACTTGATGAGCACAGAAAAATGAGATACAGAACAGAAAAACTATTTTGAAAAGTGTCAATGTAGGAGAAAATAGGATGCTACCATGAGGGTGGGAGATTGGGCATCAAACTGGGAGTCTCCTGGTGAAATGAGAGAGTTAACAGGTCTGGTCATGGCCCTGCCACTACTTGCTTTCCTCACCTTCCTTCCTCCTTTAATCCTCATCACATACAGTACAGCTGCCGTGGACTGGTCACTTTCCACAGGTGGGTAATATTTCCACGGATGCAATGATTAGTGATGAACTGATAATCGGCAGTCGGAACCGGCCGGTTATGGGACATCGGCCGATTATGGCAACGCCGGCAGTTAAAAAATGGCAGTTTCCGGTTATTCTATATTTAACACTGACTATTAAAATCTCTCTGATATTTGGCCTTTTCAATAAAGTTTCCCCATTAAAAACGTGTGGAGTGCATATCAGAATATTTAGGGATTTGCAGAGCCAAGATATTATGGAATTTAATATCTGCAATCGGTACGAGATCACCACTATTCCCAGCTGATCGAAGTCACTGGTCTTCAATCATGGTGCTGTACAATGTTGCTTTGGGTTCATGTATAAATAAAATGTGTTCAGTCGGTAGTCTTTAGGGGATCTGGACTTTCGTACTAAGTTGGACATATCATACCCAAATCTTTGGTCGTTTCGTACCCAAGATTGGAGGGGGTACGGTGGCGTTTCGGTAGCCGGTTTTTGTCAGATCACCGAAGTTAAGCAACATCAAGCCCAGTTAATCTTTGGACGGGTGACCATCTGAGCGATCAATTCGGACTCCCTCATTGTGTCCTTGGGCAAGACACTTAATCTCGATTGTCCACCTGGGGGCACGATGACACTGTGTACTAAGGCATACTGCACGTCGATGGTGCGCATGTTTTCAACCAATCTAACCCTGCCTGTGCTGCAGTGTGGAGTTACGATGTTGGAGAGCTGGCAGCTGCTCGTCATGGCTCGGTGGTTCCCTCTGGGTACTCCGGCTTCCTCCACCTTTAAACTGTCACAGTCATAATTAGTCATTGTGCATAAGTATGTGACCTTAAACGCCAATAAATAAATAAATAAATATAAATATAGCCAAGATTGGACGTTTCGTACCCTAGGAATGTTCAGTTCTGTACCCAATTTTTGACTGTCACAAACACGTTTTCAGTTTGTCAAGTTCATTTTATAGCATGGCAACACAGAAAAAGCACATCAAGGGAAGTAACAAGTTGAACAAGAACATTAAATAATATATTCTCACGCCACGTACGTTTTTGTAAACAATGCACCAAACAACTTCACAACACACATTAACATCAAAGTTATTATTCAGTTAAGACACAAAGTATGTGTGCTCAGTATCTTCCTGGTTAATACAGCCAAGTGTAATGTATTCTTACACAAAACCGTATTAACAATATTTACCGGAATAAACCACAATCTTCACAAGAGAACAATATCATGTGATTGTATCGTTTATAACAATCTTCCCCCACCCCAACTCCCAAAATGCAAATATTATTTTGGCTAATATTGCCCAGCACTAAACATACATACTCTGAGAACTCATGTGGTATTAAGCTTTCGTAATTGGTGATTTATCAACGAAATTCTGTAGTATAACAGGCACTAACAGATTTTCTTCTTGATCCTATTTCAACCATCGGAATCAGCATCGAAATCGGCACAATCGGCAGAGAAATAATCGGTTCATAGCAAGTTTTGATAATCGGTTCATCACTACTAATGATATTAGATTCCAAACACTAATTATAGGAATAATCATCAAAAAGTTAATTAATGAAGCACCGGGTACAACCCGGTGCTTCTTTAATAAAAATTTTTATGATGATGTTTTCCATTACCTGGTAAATGCAGGCATAGACATCAAAGCCTACACATGGATTATGACCACTCCATTGTGCCTGTACTGTAGCAACTTCTCTGTGATACTAGTACAGTTTATGGAGAGTGGATTACAGGTGTAGCACTGAAACACTCATAGAATGTAGTTTCCACCTAGATAATTATCAACTTCTGTGAAATTGCAGATGAACCAAATGTAGAGTTTCATATACTGTGGAGTCCACTTAATTGGATACCTCTTAATTGAATAACCATGTTAATTGAATATAAATTTTGAACACAAAACAATTTACTAGATCTTCAGTACAGATTTGACCTATCAATTGCATACAGGTTATAGAGAGAATTCCTGTTAATTGAATAAAATATCTTGTAATATGTTAAGAAATTACTCTGACATTTGGCCATATATTCCCTTGTTTATAGACCTCTGGCCTGAGTACATACAATGCAGACATCTAATCTATTCTATCTTGTTTGACAGAACTTCATGCTATAAAATACAGTAAAATGGTGACCAGAACCATGTTAATTGAATACTCCGGTTAAATTGCATATTTTTTAGTGGAAAAATGGCTATTCAGTTAAGGTTCCACTGTATTAAATTTCCATGTTGAAAAGGCGGTCCTTCAGCTGGAATTTTGTTTGTGCTACATTTACCTTTTCAGAAAACTTGTGCTATTGCCCCAGTGAAAATTTCATTCCACAAGTGTTTCAAGGATTGGAAGTGGATCCCCGAACCCTCACCATATTTCTGGCCCCAAACTTCAATAGTTGGAAACGTTCAGGCAAGATTCGTAAAAAGTTGAACATTTTGATAGTCAGAGGTACAGTGAAACATTGTTGGTTGAATAGCCACTTTGCCAGTGAGTACTTTGTTCCAAATAATCATACCCATACCATTTATTATTAATTCTTTTGATTTTTTCCACCCCATATGATTCTTATTTGGACCTCTATGTTTATTTTCGGACAGTCAGATCATTATCAGAATATTTTATTTTGGACTAAATTCTTTAAATTTTGCTGTAACTTTACAAAGTTCAGGGACTGAAGAGTGATTAATCTCACTTGCCATCACTTTCCAAAACGTTTCACTAGGGGAGCAACAAATATCTCTCCTTCATTATATGTATGGAAATTTTGTCTGAGAATCAAGATATATTTTGTATTTTAATCACCTGTTATCTAACACCACTGGGCGACGATACTTGCAAAGCATATTCTCGGTTGACTAAAATCTTTCATCTTTTGCTTAGAACATAGCTTATGCCACCTCATTGAAATGAGCTCTTTCCAATGAGAGGTCATATTATGTTTTTGGAGGAAAAAAAAAATTTGTGTGGCCATTTTCGTGTATGGTGCTGGCAGGTTTAAGGAGGCATGTTAGGTAAATTCTCCTGAATTTTTCTCTCACCTGCATTCTCTTCCCGGCATTCACTGAAAGTTGGTGTTTTTGAGAATTTTAATTTTAAGGTGGTTTATTCAGGATGTGGGACATTGAAATGTTTTAAAGTCAGTTTGACACCTCAGTATTACCATGAATTCATTTGGGTGTTTACAGGGGCGGCCTTGCCGAATATGGGACCCCTTTACCAATGGCATTTTGGCTTGATTTTTCCCAATTCAAACCAAAAATTTCTCAATCTCAATCCTCATTCTAATAAAAACTTAATTGTTCTGTAACTTTTGAAGGCATAATTTTGACTTTCACCACTTTTTACTGCAACAAAGCAGGTGAATCAAAAGGTAGTTTTTAGATACACTTGCAAGTTGCATCCCAAGAACCATGTCAGTTGTTTCTAGGTAGGTCTTGGCTGCCTATATAGGCAGCCAAGACTTGCTTAGACACAACAGCAAAGCCACAGAATGTAAACTATTGAAGTGTACAGTTAAAACTAGAAGTCCTGCCATAAAATGCGCACAAATAGCACGTTGATCTGCATGTTAATCTATGCGTTATGACCATAGTAAGGCTATTGAATTTTGTACATATGGCCTGTGCACAAGCAATGTTTCAGCCAATGGACCCCCGGGTAACCCGGAGGTCCATTGGCAGAAACATTGCCTGTGTTTGCTATGAATAACCAGGAGACCATGTCGTGCTTTGGATGCCAAACGATATGGCAATTGCGCGCAATTCCTACGTGCAATTATTTATTAAGCCTAGATAAGCGCACAGTTTGTGACAGGACTTCTGGTTTTAACTGTAGCAAAATGCATAAATATATTCATCATTTAATAGTATAAGAACAATGTATTTAATAGAGATTACAGAGACTGATCAGTATTTCATGCAACTCTTTGTTATCAAACTTTCTGCATGTACTATACATGTAGTAGCTTCTGTAACATTTCTTATTCGTTGTATGTTTCTTCTCCCAAACAATTTCCCAACTCGAGCTTTCATGACACAAATTGTCCTAACTGCAGGGGCACTGGACCCTTTCCTAAAGAGGACAGAAGAATCCATGATCAGGCAATAATAATATTCCATCATGTAATACTATTCCACCCCACACTATTATTTCATTTCATCAAATTTTCCATCCTGAACTATTATTCACTCCCATACTATTATATGGATCACAAGAATATTCAATTAGTTGGAAGTTAGTTATTTTTTTGTATTCTAGTAACAACACAAGCATTTATTAGCTCACCTGACTGAAAGTCAGGGTGAGCTTTTCTTATCACTCTTCGTCCATCATCCTGTGTGAAGGTGGTGTTTGAGCCTCTTTCTCCTAAACCACTGGCCACATTTTAATTAAATTTCATGTATATGGTGGTTATATAGGGGCATTTTGATTTTTATCCAAATTAGGTTTCGGCTCATATTGAGCAGAGGTGTGGGGAAAAAATAGCCAAATTTTTTGAAAATCTTCTTCTAATGAACAACCAGTAGCAGAGACTTGATATGTGGTATACAGAGTCCTTTTGAGGTTTAGAATTAAATTTGTTCAAGAGAAGTTTGTCTGGCATTATTTACCTTCGTTATGGGAGGGGCAAAAATATTGGCCACGCCTAAAATTTCTATTTTCAGAACCGTGAGGTCGATTTGAACCAAATTTGATATGAGATGATAATGGGTCATAAGTAGTTGATTGATGCCAAAAAAATTGTTCTCATTGCCCCGTGGGAACCTCGGGAGCTAAAAATAGGAAAAACCTTAAAACTGCCATATCTCCAAAACTACATGGCACAGAGAATTCTTATTTTGTATAAAGCTTACTTTTATCCAGTAGAATAGAATGGTTAAAAAAAATCCCTATCGGTTTGATCACAAGGTACTTTTTTCAGGACTTTGAAAAAGTGCTGAGTCCGCACTTTTTAACACTGTAGGCAGTGGGAAAAACATTAAGAAATCTTCTTCTCCAGATCCAGCAGGCAGAATCTTTTGATATTTGGTATGCAACATTGTAGGGTGGATCTGATTCAAGTTTGTTCAAATTGGCCCCCCTGGGTTCATATTTGGGCTCAGTATAGGAGCCCGATTTCGAACTTAGTGCATTTCAGGGGTCAGATTCAAGTTTGTTCAAATCGGGTCCCTGATTTAGTATTTGGGCTCTCTATTGGAGCATAAAGTTTAACTTGGTGCAATTTGAGGAAATTTCTTTAAAAATCTTCTTCTTCAGATCCACCAGTCAGAATCCTTTCATGTTTGGTATACAACATCTCTTGGGGGGGGGGGGGGGGGGGTCAGATTCAAGTTTGTTCAAATGGGATCCTTGAGTTAGTATTTGGGCTCTCTATTGGAGCCCAAAGTTTAACTTGGTGCAATTTGAGGAAATTTCTTTAAAAATCTTCTTCTTCAGATCCACCAGTCAGAATGCTTTAGTATTTGGTATACAACATCTCCAGGGAGGATCAGATTCAAGTTTGTTCAAATCGGATCCCTGAGTTAGTATTTGGGCTCTCTGTTGGAGCTCAAAGTTTAACTTGGTGCAGTTTGAGGAAATATCTTTAAAAATCTTCTTCAGATCCACCAGTCAGAATCCTTTCAATTTCATGTTCGGTATACAACATCTATAGGGGGTCAGAGTCAAGTTTGTTCAAATCGAGTCGCTGGGTTAATATTTGGGCTCCCTATGAGAGCCCAAATTTTAACGTTGTGCAATACGTGAAATATTCTTTAAAAAATCTTCTTCTTCAGATTCACCAGTCAGAATCCTCTCATATTTAGTATACATCATCTCTAGGGGGGCCAGATTCAAGTTTGTTCAAATCGAGTTCCTCGGTTAATATTTGGGCTCCCTATGGAGCTCCCTATGAAATTATTTTTCGATTTTTATATGAGGAAATTTCTTATCAACCTACCTTACAATTGTTTACTACAGGCTTGCACTACAGTGGAAGTCCCTAACTTGGAAAATATACTCTCTATTTTGATCTTTCCCAAGCGATTTGGGAAAGAAAAGTGATGCAAAAGCACCAAGAAAAAATAAGCCAAAACTGGGTCGAGTGCTACCGGCACACACCCAGTAGGGGATGCTCTTTTATTAGTACAAATCCACAGCTTCCGGCCCCAGTGCGCAGACACGTAGCTAATGACTCATTCTTTTTTTGTCCACCCTTGTGGCTAGACGTCCATATTTGGATTGAGAAACAGTGATAATTCAACTCGTTGATAATGGTTACCTGTGACTGGAATTATGGATCTGATCGTATAATTAAAGGACGGTGTTTTATATATTCTCGTTATTATTTTCAACCACATTTTCATTGTATTTTATATATTCTCCGTGTTCACGCACGACTTTCGTGTACTGTGCGGTTTAGACATAAAATTTTTCGGTTGATAAATTTATGTTATCCTTTTGGATATTATTATTATTATTGGAGTTACCGGTAGGTGTCAATGGGGGGCTGTATGGACAGGTTTTCTCCTCTCTGCTGAGGACAGAATTTCTGGTTTTTAGCTCACCTGACTGAAAGTCAGGGTGAGCTTTTCTAATCACTCTTCGTCCGTCGTCTGCCCGTCCGTCTGTCTGCCTATCCGTCATCTGTCGTGAAGGTGGTGTTTGAGCCTCTTTCTCCTAAACCACTGGCCACATTTTAATTAAATTTCATGTAAGTAGTGGTTATATAGGAGCATTTTGATTTTTATGCAAATTAGGTTTTGGCTCATATTGAGCAGAGGGGTGGGGGAAAAATGGCCAAATTTTTTGAAAATCTTCTTCTAATGAACCACCAGTAGGAGAGACTTGATATATGGTATACAGAGTCCTTTTGAGGTTTAGAATTAAATTTGTTCAAGAGAAGTTTGTCGGGCATTATTTGCCTTCGTTATGGGAGGGGCAAAAATATTGGCCACGCCTAAAATTTTTATTTTCAGAACCGTGAGGTCGATTTGAAACAAATTTGATATGAGATGATAATGGGTCATAAGTAGTTGATTGATGCAAAAAAAAAATTTCTCATTGCCCCGTGGGAACCTCGGGAGCTAAAAATAGGAAAAACCTTAAAACTGCCATATCTCCAAAACTACATGGCATTTATCCAGTAGAATAGAATGGTTAAAAAAAAATCCCTATCCGTTTGATCACAAGGTTCTTTTTTCAGGACTTTGAAAAAGTGCTGAGTCAGCCAGGGACCAGCCGTGAGGGCGACTAGGGCGATTATGTCGCCCTTCTAAGCTCAAAGTCGCCTAGAAAAATAGTCGGGGCGATTGCAAGTCGCCCTCTAAAAATTGGCCAAAATGAGGAAAGGCTGAACTGAGTGATGCGAGCTTTGCATGAAAACGATTATTTTCAAAAATCGAATGTGCTTGAGTGTGATAAATGGGCATTTTAATCCGTCAAATAAATGTCCATTTATTGAAATCACACGACAATCAATTGTCCATTGTCTCTTTTGGCGGATTTTTTTATTTCTATTTTGTTGCGTTTCAGTCGGAGCTTCAAATGTCGAAACGAAAATAGGTGACTTACGCGACTCAGCAAAATAACTCAGTTTGGAAGTAGGTTACATCGCTTAGGATGCCGAAAATGTATACACAACGGATGTATTTTATAACACAGTATTTTTATTTCGTTTTGCTGACGACTGTTAACTGTTGGCCCGTCTATTCCCACAAAAACACAAATGGAATTGAAACACATGAAAAAAGCTTTAGTGATGACAAGAAAAGCTTTGAACAGGACACAAGAGTGCATGTGGAAGATCTTGAAAAAGGGTCCTCCTAAACAACGGAATGACACGAAATGATGCGGAATGACACCAGAATGCCATAAAAATGATGCAGAATGACATTTCTTTTACAAAATACTCGACCCCAGAATGTATTTTGTTTCTTTACTAACAAAGTACCTCCCAAGCAACCTTCTTACATCTGGTCCTGTTCACACTTTCAGACTTAGGATATTATTAGCTTAGTAGACTTTGGTGAAAGGCAACCACAGGAGGGTGCTGGGAGATTGGCATGAAGAAGAGGGGAGGGGGTCATGAAGGAGAGGGTAGCAGTGGGGGATTTTCAGTCAATAATTACTTTGTGATTTTTTAACCTGGCATAGATGCCTCATAGACAACTGGACCTGGATTATTGGGACATTAATGGAGGACCACAAATTGAAAATATGAAGGGGCGGCGGGGTGGTACATGAATATTCTTAATTTTCCCCACTTGCCTATGAAGTCTCCCTACATGACTCTGTAGTCTCCCTATTTTTTCTGGAGAGACATGGAGTCTCCTTAAAATTTCCTCCTAGGCTGGTCCCTGGAGTCGGCACTTTTTAACACTGTAGGCCATGGGAAAAAGATTAAAAAATCTTCTTCTCCAGATCCAGCAGGCAGAATCTTTTGATATTTGGTATGCAACATTGTAGGGTGGATCTGATTCAAGTTTGTTCAAATCGGCCCCTTGGGTTCATATTTGGGCTCAGTATAGGTGCCCGATTTCGAACTTAGTGCATTTCAGGCAAATTTCTTAAAAAATCTTCTTCTCCAGATCCAGCAGGCAGAATCTTTTGATATTTGGTATGCAACATTGTGGGGTGGATCTGATTCAAGTTTGTTCAAATCGGCTCCCTAGATTCATATTTGGGCTCACTATAGAAGCTCGAACTCGAACTTAGTGCATTTCAGACAAATTTCTTCAAAAATCTTCTTCTCCAGATCCAGCAGGCAGAATCTTTTGATATTTGTTATGCAACATTGTGGGGTGGATCTGATTCATGTTTGTTCAAATCGGCCCCCTGGATTCATATTTGGGCTCACTATAGAAGCCCGAATTTGAAGGGAGTATGGTGGCTCAGTAGGTAGAGGTGCAGGCTGCAAGCCGAGAGGTCCTCGGTTCGAATCCCACCTGTGGCAACCGCGTTGTGTCCTTGGGCAAGACACTTCATCTCCATTGCCCACGTGGGGGCACGATGACGCCGTGTACTAAGGCGTACTGCGCGTCGATGGTACGCATGTCTTCAACCAATCTAACCCTGCCTGTGCTGCAGTGCGGAGTTACGATGTTGGGGAGCTGACAGCTGCTCGTCGTTGCTCGGTGGTTCTCTCCGGGTACTCCGGCTTCCTCCACCCGTAAAACTGTCATGGTCATGATTAGCCATTGTGCATAAATATGTGACTTTAAACACCAATAAATAAATAAATACCTGAATTTGAACATAGTGCATTTCAGGCAAATTTTTTAAAAAATAAATCTTCTTCTCCAGATCCAGCAGGCAGAATCTTTTGATATATGGTATGCAACATTGTGGGGTGGATCTGATTCAAGTTTGTTCAAATCAGCCCCCTGGGTTTATATTTGGGCTCAGTATAGGAGCCCAAATTTGAACTTAGTGCATTTCAGGCAAATTTCTTTGAAAATCTTCTTCTAAAGATCCAGCAGGCAAACTCTTTTGATATTGGGTATGCACCATGCTTAGGTGGGGTGAGATTCAAGTTTGTTCAAGCCAAGTCCCTGGGTTCATATTTGGGCTCACTGTGGTAGCCCGAATTATAACTTAGTTCAAAATGAGGAATTTTCTTTAAAAATCTTCTTTTTCAGAACCAGCAGTCAGAATGTTTTGATATTAGGTATGCAGCATACTTAGGGGGGTGAGATTCAAGTTTGTTCAAGCCATGTCCCTAGGTCCATATTTGGGCTCCATGTGGGAGCCCGAATTATAACTTAGTTCAATATGAGGATTTTTCTTTAAAAATCTTCTTCAGATTGAGCAATCGGAATTTTTTGATATTTCGCCTGCAGCATCCTTGGTGGGGTGAGATTCAAGTTTGCTCAAGCCAAGTCCCTGAGCTCATATTTGGGCTCATTGCGGGAGCCCGAATGATAACTTAGTCCAAAATGAGGAATTTTCTTTAAAAACCTTCTTTTTCATATCCAGCAGTCAGAATGCTTTTGATATTTGGTATGCAGCATCCTTAGGGGGGTAAGATTCAAGTTTGTTCAAGCCATGTCCATACATGTAGGTCCATATTTGTTCTCACTGTGGTAGCCCGAATTATAACTTAGTTCAAAATGAGGAATTTTCTTTAAAAATCTTCTTTTTCAGAACCAGCAGTCAGAATGTTTTGATATTAGGTATGCAGCATACTTAGGGGGGTGAGATTCAAGTTTGTTCAAGCCATGTCCCTAGGTCCATATTTGGGCTCCATGTGGGAGCCCGAATTATAACTTAGTTCAATATGAGGATTTTTCTTTAAAAATCTTCTTCAGATTGAGCAATCGGAATTTTTTGATATTTCGCCTGCAGCATCCTTGGTGGGGTGAGATTCAAGTTTGCTCAAGCCAAGTCCCTGAGCTCATATTTGGGCTCATTGCGGGAGCCCGAATGATAACTTAGTCCAAAATGAGGAATTTTCTTTAAAAACCTTCTTTTTCATATCCAGCAGTCAGAATGCTTTTGATATTTGGTATGCAGCATCCTTAGGGGGGTAAGATTCAAGTTTGTTCAAGCCATGTCCATACATGTAGGTCCATATTTGTTCTCACTTTGGGAGCTCGAATTGTAACTTAGTTCAAAATGAGGAATTTTCTTTAAAAATCTTCTTCTTCAGAACCAGCAGTCGGAATGTTTTGATATTTGGTGTGCAGCATCCTTAGTGGGGTGAGATTCAGGTTGGTTAAAGCCAAGTCCCTGGGTTCATATTTGGGCTCCCTGTGGGAGCCCTAATTATAACTTAGTTCAATATGAGGAATATTCTTCAAAAATCCTTTTTTTTTTTAGATCCACTGGTCAGAATCTTTGGATATTTGGTATAAGCTTTTCTTAGGAGGGGCAGATGCAACTTGTTGAAATCAATTCTCTGGGTTGATATTTAGTCTACCTTGTCAGGTGAGCACCCTCAGGCCCCCTGGGGCCTCTTGTTTGGGTCCCTGTCTGGGTTCAGTTGTGTTCCCTCCGGCCCTTTATTTTCTGCTACCTTTCTCTCGTAGTTGGAGGTGTTCTTCTACTTTCTACATCTGTTGAGTTCACCTTTTTCTTCTACTGCTCTCACCTCTGTTATGCACAGGACTGTTCCTCGAGGGCAATGCCTTTTGCCCATGCTTGTGGTGCATTCTCGTGGCCGTTCCTCCAGGGACCAGCCTAGGGGGGAATTTTAGGGAGACTTCAAGTCTCCCTCCAGAAAAAATAGGGAGACTGCAGAGTCATGTAGGGAGACTTCATAGGCAAGTGGGGAAAATTAAGAATATTCATGTACCACCCCCGCCACCGCCCCTTCATATTTTCAATTTATGGTCCTCCATTAACGTACAAATAATCCAGGTCCAGTTGTCTATGATGCATCTGTGCCAGGTTAAAAAATCACAATGTAATTATACCCCCGCTTCGAAGAAGTGGGGGCTATATAGGAATCGCCCTGTACGTCCGTCCGTCCGTACGTCCGTCCGTACGTCTTTCCGGACATGAAATTCTTGTGTGCGCAACTCCTCCTACATTTATCAATCAATTTGGACAAAACTTTTCAGACATCATCACTACTAAGTGAACATGCGCATATTCCAAGATTTTTGATCTGCGACAATTTTAACCAGGTTATCTCCCTTTGACTTAGATTTATTATGTCTTTCCGTTCGAACAAATTCTTGTGTGCGCAACTCCTCCTACATTAATGAACCAATTTTGATGAAACCTTTCAAACATCATCTCTACTAAGTGAACATGTGCATATTCCAAACTTTTTGATCTGCGACAATTTTAACCAGGTTATCTCTCTTGAACTTTGATTTAATATGGGTTTCTGCATGAAATTCTTGTGTGCGCAACTCCTCCTACATTTATCAATCAATTTGGACGAAAGTTTACAGACATCATCACTACTAAGTGAACATGTGCATATTCCAAAATTTTCGAGCTGTGGCAATTTTAACTAAGTTATCTCCCTTTAACTTAGATTTATTATGGGTTTCTACATGAAATTCTTGTGCATGCAACTCCTCCTACATTTATCAATCAATTTGGACAAAACTTTTCAGACATCATCACTACTAAGTGAACATGCGCATATTCCAAGATTTTTGATCTGCGACAATTTTAACCAGGTTATCTCCCTTTGACTTAGATTTATTATGTCTTTCCGTTCGAACAAATTCTTGTGTGCGCAACTCCTCCTACATTAATGAACCGATTTTGATGAAACCTTTCAAACATCATCTCTACTAAGTGAACATGTGCATATTCCAAACTTTTTGATCTGCAACAATTTTAACCAGGTTATCTCTCTTGAACTTTGATTTAATATGGGTTTCTGCATGAAATTCTTGTGTGCGCAACTCCTCCTACATTTATCAATCAATTTGGACAAAAGTTTACAGACATCATCACTACTAAGTAAACATGCGCATATTCCAAAATTTTTGAGCTGTGGCAATTTTAACTAGGTTATCTCCCTTTAACTTAGATTTATTATGGGTTTCTACATGAAATTCTTGTGCGTGCAACTCCTCCTACATTTATCAATCAATTTTGACAAAACCTTTCAAACATTATCACAACTAAGTGAACATACGCATATTCCCAAATTTTTGATCTGCGACAATTTTAACCAGGTTATCTCCCTTTAACTTGGATTTATTATGGGTTTTCAAATGGGATTCTTGTGTGTGCAACTCCTCCTACATTAATGAACCGATTTTGAATACATGTTGCACATTGTAAATGTGTTTTTCCAAATGTAAACCATATATGTGTGGGCTCTTTAAGTATTCAGTGCTGTTCTGTGGAAGGCCACATGCAAATACAAATTTCAACAACAAAAAATGATCTTTATGTATACATTTCCTTATGGCCTTCGTCTACATGATCAGAAGTGCATTCCTCTAAAAACCCAAAGCGGGGGTATTAATCACCTTCAGTGATAGTTCTAGTTATTGACTGAAAATCCCCCACTGCTACCTTCTCCTTCATGACCCCTCACCTCTTCTTCGTGCCAATCCCCCATCACCCTCCTGTGGTTGCCTTTCAACAAAGTCTACTAAGCTAATAATTTCCTAAGTCTGAAAGTGTGAACAGGACCAAATGTAAGAAGGTTGCTTGGGAGGTACTTTGTTAGTTAATAAACAAAATACATTCTGGGGTCGAGTATTTTGTAAAAGAAATGTCATTCCGCATCATTTTTATGGCATTACAGTGTCATTCCCAATCATTTCATGTCATTCCGATGTTTAGGAGGACCCTTTTTCAAGATCGTCCACATGCACAATTGTGTCCTGTACAAAGCTTTTCTTGACATCACTAAAGCTTTTTTTCATGTGTTTCAATTCCATTCGTGTTTTTCTGGGAATAGACAGCCCAACAGTTAACAGTCGTCAGCAAATCGAAATGAAAATAATGTGTTATAAAATACGTCCGTTATGTGTACATTTTCGGCATCCTAAGCGACGTAACCTACTTTCAAACTGGGTTGTTTTGTTGAGTCGCGTAAGTCACTTATTTTCGTTTCGACACTTGAAGCTCCGACTGGAACGCAACAAAATAGAAATAAAAAAAATCCGCCGAAAGCGACAATGGACAATTGCTTGTCGTGTGATTTCAAATAAATGGACGTTTATTTGACTAATTAAAATGCCCATTTATCACACTCGAGCACATTCGTTTTTTGAAAATACTCGTTTTCATGTAAACCTCGCATCACTCAGTTCAGCCTTTTCTCATTTTGGCCAATTTTTAGAGGGCGACTTGTAATCGCCCCGACTATTTTTCTAGGCGACTTTGGGCTTAGAAGAGCGACTTAATCGCCCTAGTCGCCCTCACGGCTGGTCCCTGCGTTCCTCCTGTACCTGTGGGGGAGGAATGCTGTCGTTCGGGGCCTCCAGACATGACCACGTCTGGTGAGAGTTATACCCCCTCCATGGGGGATGTGCAGTCTGTGGAGCATACTGCGGGAGCTGTTGAGTTGTCTGTTGAAGAGATGCCTGGTTCTGTGGTCCCTCTCCAGACAACATCTGAGGCTGTCACTAGAGTTGTGACTCCTCCTTTAGAGCCGAGCTCAGTTGCTCTCTCCACTTTTCCACCAGTTTCAACAGCTCCAGTCGTATCTGCTGCTACTGCTGTTCCGTCTGCAACATCATCGGTCACCATTTCAGCCGGCCTCGGCTTATCCCGGCAGGAGTATACTGATGTGCATCTCTGGTAGTGTGGACGTGGGGTATCGGCCTCAGCCTCACCTGACTTCAACTCGGCGAAGTCGGAAGGGGTTGCCTACCGAACCCTCTGCTGTGGTCTCTCAGCCGTTGAGTACAGCAGTTTTCTCATTGGATTCGGATGTTCATGGTGGGGCCACCATGAGCTCTGTTGCGTTTCCATCCATGCACCCTGGTCTCATGACCAGTTTTGCGGGACCAACGCCTTTTGTGCAGCCTGGACCTTCTGTCCCTCAGAGGTCTGTGGCGACTCTCCTGAGTTCCCGCTCTGTAGATCCTTGGGGTATGTCGTACCCTATACGTATCTACCTTCAGATGTTTCAGCTGCCACCCGTCGCCCTGCATCAGGTGTACTTGAGGATCGTGACCCTTCGCTGGTTAAGAGGATCAGGAGTGAAGCCACTTTGCCGGTTCGTTCCCATGTCGAACCGGCTGACACAGGCCGTGAGCTTAGGGAGGCCTTCTCCTTGCTCACTCAGGTTCTTTCCAAGAGCCTTCCCATTGCTTCCAACGAGGCTACTAGTGGTTTCCAGGCACCCCCTGTGGCACCGCCTACCGGGATTGGAAGCAGGACACTTTCTGATCCCTCAGGTGTGCCTACACCATAGGAGGCATTGGCTGGTTTGCCCATGATGGGCTATGTGTCTTCCAACTCACAGGATGAGTCAGACATACCTGACGTCGCGAGCCAACAGTCTTCTGACTTGGGGGCAGCTCTTGACTTTGTGTTTGAGTTCCTTCCAGATCTCAAACCGTCAAACCAGTCGGCGATGTCAGCCAGGCCGCGATCATCAGTCGCGCGCCTACATACAGCCTGTGGAGCAACCCGCTTCTGGGCTCCTTAGACTGTGCCAGTCGGTGCAGGTGGTTGAAGCGTTTACAGCTATGGACACTAAGCTGAGTTCCAAGGCTATGAAGACTTTGTTCTTCACCAGGGCTGACACTTTTTTGTCTCCAGTGCATTATCGTTCCTACGATTCCGTCAATCCGTCAGTCTGCCAGACTTTGACGGTCTTGGATCAGGACTCCACCTCCATCTGGATTTCCAAGCCCAAGTCGGCTGTTATTCCTATGGCGACTCTGGAGTCCCTGTTGGGCTTATTGAGAGAGATGCTGGGCATGCTTTCTCTCTCAGATCACGTCGTCTCTGCTTTAGCTGCTTATCTGCCTCCAGATAAGTTTGACGACATACAGGCTCCTTTGCGTGTGCTTACTCACATGCATGCCTGTAACACGGCTAACTTGGAATTAGTTCGCAGGGACGCTGTGTTGGACACAAGCCGTTCCCTTCCTGAGGGGCAGCGCGCTGCTCTTCGATCTGCTTCTTTAGCGGGTCCGCAACTATTCCATGGTTCTGTGGCAACGGTCCGGGGTGACGTCCTACGTCATTCCAAAGATCAGCTGCTGCTTAGTCAGCTTGATTAGCCTTCTGTTGGAGGCAGGGGCTGTCCAAAGCCTAACAAGTACCCTTCTGCTTCCTCTGCGAAGCCAAGGGCTTATCCTCCTGCAGCTGCTTCTACTTACTCACTGGGTAAGGGTAAGTGTCGGCAGACTAGAGGGAGGACTCAGGACTCTTCATATAGTAGAGGAGGTGGTTTCTCCTCTCGCGGACCTTGCCGAGGCTCGAAATGAAGGTCCTCTCCTTGATTTGTCCCTCGATTCATCCTCAAGAACATTCAGTCAGTGGGATTTTATTCCCGCCTATTCTTGGTGCCGAAGAAGAATGGCCGACTCTGACCAGTTATTGATCTGAGTATCCTGAACCAGTCTATCATTGTTCAACATGGAGACTTTCAGGTCGGTTCACTGCTCCATTCACCAGGGAGATTTCGCTTCCAGCATCGACCTGCGAGACGCTTACTGTCACGTTCCGATTCATCGGACATCGCGAAAGTATCTCAGGTTCGCTTTTCTGGGGCGAGTTCAAGGCCATGCCCTTCGGCCTCAACCTGGCTCCTTGGGCCTTCACCCGACTGATGTCGCATGAGTAGCCTTCCATCGCACAAAGTCCAGGGTGACTACTTCGGCATATCTAGACGATATCCTCCAGAGGCATTCCAATGCTGCCTTTCTGGAGTCAGATGTCGACACACTGTTGAGCCTGCTCACGTTGCTAGGATTCTGAGTCAACGAGGAGAAGTCGGACCTGGTCCCTTCTTAGTCGTTTTGTCATCTGGGGATGGTCTTCCGTACTCAGCTGAATACGGTGGCGGTTCCCCAGGCAAGGGCTGTGATTCTCTCAGCTTTTGCCCCAACTCTCTCCAAGTCTACATCCGCGACAGCTCGGAGTATTCTCCTGCTGCTCGGTCTCTGCGGTTTGGTGATGGATCTCATTCCTCTAGGTCGGCTGCATGTCAGACCTCCCCAACACTTTCTGCTCAGTCGTTAGAGGCCGAATGTTGATCCTGTGGATCTGGTGCTTCAGTTTCCAGAGTCTCTTCATCGTCACCTTCTCCCCTGGACGGATGTTCAGTGGATTATGCAGGGAGTTCCGTTTGACTTACCCACATCCGATCGTGTTCTGATGGCAGACGCCAGCGATCTCGGATGCGGTGCGACATTGGATCCTCTAGGTCTTTCCCTTCACAGGGCATGGAACCAGGATCAAGCAGCTCTTCACATCAACCAGAAGGAGCTTCTTGCTCTTCTTCTGAGATTCCGGCAGTGGATCCCCCCCCCCACCTTTCGAATTGCCAGGTTCTTTGGTTGTCTGACAATTCGACAGTGGTTGCTTACATTCGAAACCAGGGCTGTATGCACTCGGTTCCCATGAACGAATTGGCTCAGGATCTTCTACTGCTCGCTCAGGATGTCAACGCTGGAGTGGTGGTTTGTCACATTCCCGGTCGTGTGAACGTCCTAGCCGACTCCCTGTCCCGACAGGGCAGGGTCTTTTCCACCGAGTGGATGCTCCAAAGGGCGGTGTTCCAGGCGCTTTGCAATATCTGGGGTTGTCCCCACATTGATCTCTTTGCGACTCGTTGGAACCATCAGGTGGACACTTTCGTGTCCCTGTGTCCAGATCCTCTGGCTTTTGCCATGGACCCTCTGTCACTCGATTGGAACGGTCTTTCGGCTATGCCTTCCCACCGGTTCCAATTCTGCCTCAGGTTCTAGCCAAGATACGAACCTGCAGTTGTCAAATTATTCTGATCGCTCCTCTGTTGCCTCAGCGGGTGTGGATCAATCAGCTCCGCTCTCTGTTGGTGGCGTTTTCGGCACGTCACCATCTACGTCACGATCTTCTTTGCCAAGGTCACCCAAGGAGGTTTCACGTCGACCCAACTTCACTGTGCCATCCACGCATATCTTTTGTCAGGTCCTCTCTCCTCCGTAGAGGTTTTTCGAGACGAGCAGTGGAGTGCATTTCTTCTTCAAGGAGGCACTCCACTGGTTTAGCCTATGCAGCTAAGCAGAAGGTCTTCTGTCGATGGTGTGCCGATCACTCTGTTGATTATGCCAATCCTTTGATTTCACAGATTGCAGAGTTTCTGGTATATCTGTTTGATTCTCGGGGTCTCCAGCCTGTTACCATCAAAAGGTACAGGTCCATGCTTTCGGAGACTTTTTCATATGTGGGACAGCATCGTATCGGCACTAATCCATACCTCTCCAAGCTTGTTCGGTACTTTTCCTTGAAAAGGCCTAGGACTTTGCAGCTTACCCCAATCTTTCTTGGGTGCTGCTTTGCTTGGGGGGGGGGGGGGGGGGGGAGGCGCCGTTTGAACCTTTATCCCAGGTGGATATGCATTTTCTCACATACAAGATGGCTTTTGCCTCAGCCAGATGGGTTAGTGAGCTTCACGCCCTTTCGGTTGGGCCTTTTTCAGGAGCTCTCCCAACAGTGTTACGTTTACCACTGATTGCTTCTTTCTGGCCAAGAATCAGATACCAGAAACGACTCCACCTCCTATCTGTATCAGGGCTCTTCCTTCTGGTGAGGGTAATCGCCCTTTGCTCTGTCTGGTTCGTGCAATTCGCTCTTATCTCGATCGGATGCAGTTCATTAGGAAAGGCAGGAAACAATATTTTTTTCTGTCTCTTTATTCCTGGTCGACAGAAGATCTCTCCTCAATCCATTTCTGGATGGATTTGTCTTGCTATTCGCGCAGCTTACACTCGTCTAGTGACTGACGATTGTATTACCAATTGTTTTTCTGCCCACGAGGTGCGTGCATTGTCTACCTCCTGGGCTTATACTAACTCTGTCAAGTTGTCGAATGTTGTGCAGGCAGCCTACTGGAGAAATGCTTCTACTTTCTCCACCTCTCTGCATCAGTTGCAGGAGCAGTCAGAGGACCTTTTTGCTTTGGGCCCTCTTTCTTCTGCTCAGGCTGTTGTCTACCCTAGCCATTAGGCTTAGAACTTACAAGGTCAGTTCCAGCTCTGTGCTGTTACTGCCCTTTCTGTCTGTGTGTCGCACAGAACCGTACGCCTCATCTCTCATTGTCTTTTACTAATGATTGTGATGCTATGGTTTGATAGGCCTAGGGACTGCTTCCTCTGTCCATGGTTCCAGTGCAATTGGGTTATGTGGGGGTTGGTTATGTGATTCCCTCCATCCTATTGTCTATTCAGCCTGTAGTAAACAATTGTAAGGTAGGTTGATAAGAAATATAAATTTTATAGTAAATTTCCTTTCTTATTATATCTACCGCAATTGTTTACATGGAGGCCCTCCAGTCTTCTTATTCGTATAAGAATCCTTCCTCCCCGCTGATCACATAACTCCAATGTTGGAGGATTCAAATGAATGAGTCATTAGCTATGTGTCTGTGCACTGGGGCCGGAAGCCGTGGATTTGTACTAAGAGAGGAGCATCCCCTATTGGGTGTGCGCTGATAGCACTCGACCCAGTTTGGGCTTATTTTTTCTTGGTGCTTTTGCACCACTTTTCTTTCCCAAATCGCTTGGGAAAGATCAAAATAGAGAAAATATTTTCCGAGTTAGGGACTTCCACTGTAGTGCAAGCCTGTAGTAAACAATTGTGGTAGGTATTATAAGAAAGGAAATTTACTATAAAATTTAAATTTCTTTAAAAATCTTCTTCAGATCCACCAATCAGAATCCTTGCATATTTGGTACAAATCATCTCTAGGGAGGGGGGGGGGGGGGGGGGGGGCAGATTCAAGTTTGTTCAAATCAAGTTTCTTGGTTAATATTTGGGCTCCCTATGAGAAAATTTCTTTAAAAATCTTCTTCAGATCCACCAGTCAGAATCCTTTAACATTTGGTATACATCATCTCTAGATGGGTCAGATTCAAATTTGTTCAAATCGGGTCCCTGGGTTGAAAATTTTGGGTCTGCTTTGGACTTTTCGATTTTTTATGCGATTTGTTCAATTTGGAGATGAAAAAAATAATGTTAGCCTGAAAATTTTGGGTCCAGTTCCGACTTGGGAAATTTTTTACCAAAATTTAGAAAAAAATTCCACTTTCTGTGTTTTGATCAATTTTGAGACGAAAAAAATAATTTTTGGTCTGGTTCACTCAGAAATTTTGGACCAATGCAATATGAGGAAATTTCTTTCAAAATCTTCATCTTCAGATCCACCAGTCAGAATCCTTTTACATGTAGTATACATCATCTCTTGGGGGGTCAGATTCAAGTTTGTTCAAATCGGGTCCCTGGTTTTAAAATTTTGAGTCTGGTTCAGACTTTTTGATTTTTTATGCATTTTGTTCAATTTGGAGACGAAAAAAAAAAATGTTAGCCTGAAAATTTTTGGTCTTTTTCTGACTTGGAAATTTTGGACCAAAAATTTTCGATTCTTTCCAAAATCGAGTTCCTAGATGAATTAGAGTGGTTTTATGTGAAAATGCCCTCCCTTCCTTGTTAGGGGGGGGGGGGGGAGGGAGGGCAGTTAGATGTAACAAAATGTTTGGCTGCAAAATATATTTTGAAAGGTTTAGAGTGATAAACCGCCCAGCCCTACTGAATTTTAACTTAGTGCAATATGAGGGAATTTCTTTTAAAATCTTCTTCTTCAGATCACCAATCAGAATCCTTTCATATGTGGTATACAACATCTGTAGGTGGGTCAGATTCAAGTTTGTTCAAATCGGGTCCCTGGGTTAATATTTTGGCTCCCTATTTGAGCCCAAAGTTTAACTTAGTGCAACACAAGGGCATTTCTTTAAAAAACTTTTTCTTTAGATCCACCAATCAGAATTCTTTCATATTTGGTATTTAACACCTCAAGGGGGATCAGACTCAATTTTGTTCAATTTGAGTTCCTGGTCTAATATTTGGGCTCTCTATGGGTGTGGTGGGTGTGGCAAGGGGGAGGACATGTCAGATTCAGGTTTGTTCAAATCCATTCCTCAGTGTTTTTCCATAAAATGAGCCTTTCGTGACTTCATTCCTTTGTAGTGTTGTTGAACCATGTCTAACTGAATTTGACCCCAAATACTACTTTTAACCACTTTGGCAGGTGAGCGATTAAGGTCCCTTGGGGCCTCTTGTATAGCTGACCTGGCCTCATCACTTGGCGTCCATTGTCATCCGTAAACTTTTCACATTTTTATTTTCTTCTCTGTAACTGCTGAGTCGGTGTGAACCAAACTTGGCAGGGATAGTCAATGACAGGTCCTCTACAAACGATCCTCATTTTATTCCTGTGCGTTGAAAAACATGGCCACCAGAGGCATTCTTTGATTCTGGTCAACTGGTGATTTTCAAAAATCTTCTCAGAAACTGCCAGGTCAAATATTTTGATACTTCACATAAATGATGACTGGGACCCCCTCTACTAATGATCCTCATTTAATGTTGATCGGGTTGTAAACATGGCTGCAATTGCGGCTTATAGTTACTATAGAAATCCTATGGGAAATCACATTTTCATCTTCTTCTCTGGAACTACTGAGCCGATGTGAACCAAACCTGGCAGGGATAGCCTATGGGAGGTCTGCAATTGCTCACCATTTTTGTTGTTACCATGCATCGAAAAACATGGCTGCCAGAAGCATTTTTTGATTCTGATTTTGAAAAATTTTCTCCTCTGAAACCACAGGGCCAAATGTTTTGAAACTTTGTACGGTTGAGGACTGAGACACCCTCTACCAACGATCATCATTTAATGTTGATTAGGTTGCAAACATGGCTGCCATTGTGGCTTATAGTTACTATAGAAACCCAATGGGAAATCACATTTTCATCTTCTTCTCTGGAACTAATGAGCTGATGTGAACCAAACCTGGCAGGGATAACCTATGGCAGGTCCTCTACAAACTCTTCTCATTTTGTTACCATGCATTGAAAAACGTGACTGCCAGAAGCATTTTTAGTTCACCAACTTTAGTTGTGTGAGCTTATGGCATGGCTCGATCGGTCGGCATCAGCGTATGGGTCCAATAATGTTAAAGCTTCTGTTTAGGTCACTTACTCACCCTATTTCCATATCATGGCCTTTATAATGCTGCTATATGATAATTATTATCATTCTACCATGATTTAACCCCTCATACTCTGCATTTTAAACATTTTTCTTGACATTTTTAGTTACGTTTAGTTTTCTGTTTAGCTCAGAATTTCATGCTTAACTTAGTGTTTAGGTCAGCTGCTGTTCTCCTTCTCTTCCCATGGCACTTATATTCATCATACATGCTCCTCAGCATCATTGTTCTATGATTAACCCCTCATACCCTGCATTTTAAACATTTTTCTTGACATTTTTAGTTGCGTTTAGTTTTCTGTTTAGCTCGGAATTTCATGTTTAACTTAGTGTTTAGGTCAGCTGCTGTGCACCTTCTCTTTCCATGGCACTTATATTCATCATACATGTTCCTCAGTATCATTGTTCCATGATTAACCCCTCATACTCTGGTTGCAAATATGGCTGCCATTGTAGCTTATAGTTACTATAGAAACCCAATGGGAAATGACATTTTCATCTTCTTCTATGGAACTACTGAGCTGATGTGAACCAAACCTGGCAGGGACAACCTATGGCAGGTCCTCTACAAACGCTTCTCATTTTGTTACCATGTATCGAAATACATGGCTGCCAGAAGCATTTTTAGCTCACCAACTTTAGTTGTGTGAGCATATGGCATGGCTAGATCAGTCGGCGTCAGCGTTGTGTCCAATAATGTTAAAGCTTCTGTTTAGGTCACTTACTTGCCCTATTTCCATATCATGGCTTTTATAATGCTGCTATATGATGATTATTATCATTCTACCATGATTTAACTCCTCATACCCTGCATTTTAAACATTTTTCTTGACATTTTTAGTTGCGTTTAGTTTTCTGTTTAGCTCAGACTTTCATGTTTAACTAAGTGTTTAGGTCAGCTGCTGTGCTCCTTCTCTTCCCATGGTGTTTATATTCATCATACATCTTCTTCATTAGCATTCTACCTGGGTTTAACCCTTGTCCAGTGAATTTCTTAGAATTATTCTTCCAATTTTGAACGTTTAGTTTTCTTTTTAGCTCGCACTTCGACATTTTCAGCGAGTTAAATTTTTTATTTACATCGACTGCTGACTCCCTTTTCATCCCATGGCCTTTATAATGCTTATTATCATTCTACCACTATTTATCCCTCACATGGTGTGTTTGAAACGTTTCTCTTAACATTATTTAGTTACGTTTACTTTTCTGTTTAGCTCAGAATTTCATGTTTAACTTAGTGTTTAGGTCAACTGCTGTGCTCTTTCTCTTCCTATAGCACTTATATTCATCATACATGTTCCTCAGTATCATTGTTCCATGATTAAACCCTCATACTCTGCATTTTAAACATTTTTCTTGACATTTTTAGTTGCGTTTAGTTTTCTGTTTAGCTCAGAATTTCGTGTTTAAATTAGTGTTTAGCTCACCTGCTGTGTTCCTTCTCTTTCCATGGTGCTTATATTCATCATACATCTTCTTCATTATCATTCTACCATGGTTTAACCCTTTTCCAGTGAATTTCTTACAATTTTTCTTCCAATTTTGAATGTTTAGTTTTCAGTTTAGCTCACACTTCAACATTTTCAGTAGGATAAATTTTTTGTTTACATCGACTGCTGACACCCGTTTCATCCCATGGCCTTTATAATGCTTATTATTATTCGACCACTATTTAACCCTCACCCAGTGTGTTTTAAACTTTTTTCTTACCATTTTTAGTTACGTTTACTTTTCTGTTTACCTCAGAATTTCATGTTTAAGTTTGTGTTTAGGTCAGCTGCTGTTTTCCTTCTCTTCCCATGGTGCTTATATTCCATCATACATGTTCCTCATTATCATTCTAGCATCATTTAACCCTTGTCCATTGAATTTCTTCAAATTTTTCATCCCATTTTTTTATGTTAAGTTTCCTGTTTACCTCACACTTAGACATTTTTAGTGTGTTAACGTTTCTATTCAGGGCAGCTGCTGACACCCTTTTCATCCCGTGGCCTTTATATTGCTTCTATATGGTGCTTATTATCATTCTACCACTATTTAACCCTCACCCTATGTGTTTTAAACCATTCTCTTAACTTTTTTATTTATTTTTTAGTTACGTTTAGTTTTCTGTTTTGCTCAGAATTTTATGTTTAACTTAGTGTTTAAGTCAGTTTCTGTGTTTTACTTTTAAGAGGTTGTGTTTAGGTCAGCTTTGTCATATGTTATGAGCCTGTTTGATACAGTTCTTTTGTTAGCCAAAGTTACTATCAAAGAGGAATGTTGGTGAGCTATAGGGCATTGGCGTCCTTCTTGTTTGATTCAGATTGGTGGATTTTGAAAAATCTCCTCTGAAACCACAACTTTGCATGGTTGATGACTGGGACACCCTCTACCAACAGTCCTCATTTAAAGTTGATCGTGTTGCAAACATGGCCACAATTGCGGCTTATAGTTACTATAGAAACCCTATGGGAAATCACATTTTCATCTTCTTCTCTGGAACTACTGAGCCAACATGAACCAAACTTCGCAGGAATGGTTTATAGGAGGCCATCTACAAACGATCCTCTTTTTGTTCCCGTTGGTTGGAAAATATGGCCTCAGAGACATTCTCTGATCAATTCTGATTGATGAATTTGGCAAAAATCTTCCCTTCTGAAACTACAAAGTCAAATGTTTTGAAACTTCACATGATTGAGGACTGGGACACCTTCTACCAATGATCCTCATGTAATGTTGATGTAATGTTGCAAACATGACCACAATTGCAGCTTATAGTTACCATGGAAAGCCTATGGGAAATCACATTTCTATATGTAGTTCCATTTGAGCGATTATGGGCTCTTCAGAGCCTCTAGTTCAGTACCCCCATGATATCGGTGTCGGTTCGGTTTTTCGGTATATTGTCCACCTCTATTGTTCAGTGCTATTGTTCATATTTCTTAAAGGAATAGGATATATCATCTATTTTCTAAGGTTTAATACCGGAAATGGGAATTTCACAGCGCTGCGGCTCCTGATTCTGAAAGTCAATCATGATACCTGGGAATTCATAGACCATGGTAACAATAATTGCGTTTTATAGTTTATGAGATTACAGCGAATATCAATATCTTCTAAGACCAGCATCACCGTTGGAGCTATTGTTTAATCGTGTGAATGGGAATTTCCTAGTTATCGATTCTGAAAATTATTGCAAATGCCGGGAAATTCATAGACTAGAATCGGAAATCAAAGGTTCCCGGTTCTGTCAGAAATGAGAACCAGAAAATTTCTGTTCCCGGGATTAAACCCTACTATTTTCACATAATGTAATCTTTATAAATGGATATCAAAATTATTTCAATTGATAACCTGTGAAAACTGGCTTACCAGTACCTCAGTTTTGCAGAGTGTGTCATTTCAGATGTAATCAAACACAAATTTTCAGGAGGTATAGTCCAGCAAACTTATATACAGTGACCAAACAAACCAAATAAGCAAAAATTCCAGTATGAAAACAAAAATTTATTTGCTTTCACACATAACCCTTTAACAAATAATTTGGAGGTGCCAGCCCGCATAATTAAAAATTTAGCAGTTAAAAAATAACTATTTTTCACAAAATTTTAGCAAAATCATATCATGTGACCCCTGCATTTGGTACAAGCTTGTTCTCATGAGGGCGTCAGATGAAATGGTTATGTTGAAATTTTTGTGAAAAAGTTGAAAAATGGACTTAAAATAAAAAATTTATATTGTGTGCATTGGGTAAAGGGTAAAATGATTATTTTTTGATATTTTGTGTTATATGAGGAAATTTTGGTATATGGTATGACTGTCATTGCATAGAATCTTCTAATTTTTATTGTGCTCGAATTCCTAACAGACTGACTTCTCCTGGTGTGTGCTGCACTTCAGAAGGAAGGGAAGAATGACAAAAGTACTAATTCCATAGATATATCGAACAAATGGCATATGAATAAAAAACCAGACGGTTTACGCTTCTAGACCAAGATGCTCAACTGAATACATTTGTACCTACCTGAATTTATTGATGTTTCTGTGACATTATGGATAAAAAAAAATACAAAAAAACGAGATGAAGTGATTGTGCCCGCACAATACACAGGATTTTCCTCCTATTTTCAGTTCCTAGACTTTTTCGTCTCAAAATTGAGAAAAACACAGAAAAACGGATTTTTGATGAGCCTATTAACACATTGACGGTGGACGATATAATGTCAAGATTTCTTTTTACAGAAACCCTGTTGTTTGATGTAAATCACTGGGGTCTTCTCGTTTGACTGGCAGCTATTGTTCAAGTCTTATTTCAAAATATGGGATGTGCACATACCCGTCCATTAGAATAGTTTAGGGGTGGATTGTACTTTCATGTAAATTGCTTATTGTTAACTCTGCTCAACCATCTGCTGATATAGTTAAAGACATTTTATGGCTACTTTAGATGTTTAGCCTAATCATGTAATTCGATCAGGCAGGATTCATTCGGGTGTATACTTAACACTGTGCAGCCGATTATTACGCAAAACATCGTCTGATTTTCAATCCACAGTTCAACTTGTATAATTAAAGTTTTTACCCTTTCTTAACTAAAACTTTCGTAATTCAGTGAAACATGTGTCGTTTTTCATACTCGTTCATAAAATGGTTAAATTTCTACTACCATGGCAGTATTTATTGGGTTATTGTTGTTCAAAACAATGTTTGGTCAGGATACTGACAGAAATAGTTCTTTCTGTAAGCATTACTGAACAAAATTTGGGAATCCTGAACGCAGCATCTTTGGTCAACCAACATCACGTGTTACGTTACGGAAAGGTATAAAAGGCCGCTTTGCGGCTGTTCTCACTGGTCTTTGATCAACAAACGCCCTTGAAAGCTAACAAATAAAAATTACCAATACTAAAAGCAAACTAGGCCCGTTTCGAAGCTCATGATATTCCTAACAACTTTATACATCGCTTCTGCAAAAACCAACACCAAATATTTGGTAACAACGTGTTCTGACTCACTACTTTCACAAAGGAAGCGGTCTTGGTGTGCCCGAACGCTAGAAATGCCTTTCTCTGCTTTTTTGAAACTTCTCTAGGGGAGGAAGCCCACTAGCATTAATGTTGGTAGCTCGCGGCAGAAACCTGCGCCCCCTCCCCCGCCCCAACACAAACACGTTCAAATTGCTCTGCGACCCCTGTGGAATGCATTCAAGTCAGTGAGAGGTAATCAACGGCCAATACGACGCCATCACATTTTTTATTCGAAATAAATTTGAATAACAAAGAAAGTGACAATATTAAGCAGAAATCTAATTTGGCTGTGACATCTGGCTATACCGTCGGAATTGCCACCGTTATCAAATTCAATGAGGGCGGGGGAGGGGATGAGTAGCTGGAGTCATATGCCCATAAAAATAACAGACTCTCATTGTTCTATTTTCGATTTCAGTTTAGGATACAAAATACCATGTAATGTTATGTACAGCGTTCACTGAAGTTGAGGTCGGCGGGTGCAAAATGATCAATGTTTTTCAGACGTGTTTCCTGGCTTGGACGCCAGAGTCTGTAGAGTCTGATGGGTGTTTGTGTTGGGTGGGGGTTGGGAAGTCGCGTCGGATAGTTTTATGGGTGGAGGAACAGCCTCAACATCCAAATTCTGAATAACGGCCACTTTAACCTGCCTCGTAGTACAGTTTTGTCAGGTCAAAGTGGTGATCGAAAGAAAAAAGTTTGGTTTTGGATTAATAATTTTCTAAGTCCAAACTGGACCAAAAAATTTCCAGGTAAAAAAAAAACTGTTTTCGTCTCAATATTTCCAGATTTTGGTTGAAAAGTCTGAATCGGTGTGGTAGTTCTCCAGCCATCAGAAGCCAAGTGAAATAAAACCCTATTCCCATGGGGTGGGGAAAGGTTTAAAGATACCGTGAATGTTGCCATTTCAGTCACGGAAGCCTTATGCGATTCAAGAACGCCGAGTATTCTCATGCCGAAAAGAGGGTGTCCGGACCGTTGAGAGGCCGAGAGTGTATTTTGGCGACCGCCCGAATCCAAACGCAACAAAATTGTGCTTCCAAACTACGTGGAATCTTTTTACCTACATATGGGCTACGCATTCTCAATCACCGCCGCTTTTAACCCACTCCGGTAGTACAGTATAATTAGGTCAAAGTACCAGTCTGAAGACCGATTTTTCGTTTTTTGTAGTGTAAAAAAAAAATTATTTTTTTTTGTCTCAAAATTGAACAAAACACATAAAAAACAAAAACAAAACTTTCCGGATTTTGGTCGAAAATTTCTAAGTTCCAACCGGAGTTGTAGTTCTCCAGCCATCAGAAGCCAAGTGAAATAAAACCCTATTCCCATGGGGTGGGGAAAGTTTTAAAGAGACTGTGAATGTTGCCATTTCAATCACTGAAGCCTTATATGAGTTAAGAATGCCGAGTATTCTCATGCTAAAAAGAGGGTGTACGGACCGTTGAGATGCCGAGAGTGTACTTTTGGCGATCGCCCGAAGCCAAAGGCAACAAAATTGTACTTCCAAACTATGGGGAATCTTTTTACCTATATATGCGCTACACAGTCGAAAATCACTGCCACTTTTAACCGACTCCGGTAGTACAGTATAATTAGGTCAAAGTACCAGTCTGAAGACCAATTTTCGTTTTTTGGTGGTGTAGTGTAAAAAAAAAAAAAAATTTTTTTCATCTCAAAATTGAACAAAACACATAAAAAAAACCCCAAAATTTCTGAATTTTGGTCGAAAATTTCGAAGTCCGAACTGGTAGGAAAATTTTCAGTGTAAAAAAAAAATTTTTTTCGTCTCAAAATTGAAGAAAACACATAAAAAACGAAAACAAATTTTTGATTAACGAAAAATCGAAACAAAATTCTTTCGATTTTTTTATGGAGCGGTATTACTGCTTTCCATTTAGATCCCTTTTAGAGGGCTCATTATATTTAAATCTCGATATTTCAATCCAAAATGGCCGATTTTCGAGATAACTTTCCGTTTTGTGAAATTTTTTGGCAGAAAACATAAAAAATGGAAAAAAATACCGATTATATTTGTTTTAGACAAGAGTAATTCTGACAAGTCTGTCGAGAAATTAAGTCTATAGCTTTTTTCCTTTATGAGATATTGGCCTACGGAGCTTTGGGCGTTTTTGCCCAACAAGAAACATTTTCCCCCAAATACTGATGGTTTTATTTATTTGAACTCATGGCCGTCATTGATCGTGCAGAGTTTGAAAAAAATCTTAAAGACTGTTTTTGAGAAAAAAAAAAAAAAAAAAAAAAAAAAGGAATAATTATCTTGGCAATAACAAATAGATTTTCCTTTCAGGAAAATCCAAACAAGATGCTAGCTTCTATTTGAGTGGAAATACATGTACCAATAATTGCATGTATATGCACATGTGCCTAGAAACAAAAAGTGATCATCATTTAATACACGCATCGAATGTCATTAGAATAATTTGGAAAATTCTGAATTCTTGTATTGCAGATGGTAGAGATGGGCAATATACCAAAAAAACTAAACCAATACTGATATCATGGGGATAGCGAAAAACCAAACCGAACCAATCATTAAATACTGAAACCATCTGTATTTTCAAATTTTCCTGCATTTGCTATTTATAAGACCTTGTTGGGGCTTGAATAACAGCTGAAGTATTCATTTGTATAAATGAAGTGACTGATATTCTTTTTAGTTTTGATAACCCTTGAAGGCCTGGGCAAATTGTTCTGAATTCCCACAAGACTACAACCTGTATGCATCCAGCTGCTTAGCAGTGATTTCTAGTCAAGTCTTGAAATCACTGCTCAGATGATTTGTCTGTTGCAAAGCAGGACCTTCTAATGATGAAATGTTAAGGGCACATGCTCTGAGATAACAAAAACCTGGACCTTTAAAGGTTACGGTGTGTTTGGAACAAGTCATAAAATTACGGAACATATGATTTGTGCTGGCAAAAGTATGCCAGTGCTGAGCTCGTTGGCAGTGGCATTTATGGCACTCTGGTAGAATTATACAAGAACAATCTATTCTGGGTGTGAATTCCTCTTTGGTGCTATAAAAAAATCTCAGTCATGTCAGATACTCAATACCGAACGAATACTGTGGTAAATCCCCCCCCCCCCCCCCCCCCCAAAAAAATACTGAAACTGGCAACTTAAAATTCCAATACCGCCCATCTCTAGCAGATGGTTAACTGGTTAATAAAATCTCAACCAGTTACAACCAGTAGGAGCTACTTGGCTCATTGGTTAACACATTGGACTTAAGATCATAAGGTTGATGCTTCAATTCTGACCCATATCATGTTGTGCCCTTGTGCAAGGCATTTAATTCCAACTGGCCAAGGGAGGACAGGGTATCTATGGGTACTAAAGCATATGACACATTGATGATACGCTTGCCTTCACTCCCTGCTTGTGCTAGTTTAGTACATGTAAGTTGGAGAGTCAGGCAGTTACCTACCTCTGCTCATTAGTTCTCTCAGGCTCCTCTGGCTGCTCCCACCTATTTTTTTTTCTATTTTTTTTATTAGGGTTTAACGACACATTAACAGCCAGGGGCACATCATATCGGTGACAGTTGTACAGGTGGAGGAAGCCGGAGTACCCAGAGAGAAAGACCGAGCAATGACAAGCATCTGTCAGCTCTCCAACATCGTAACTCTGCATAGCAGCACAGGCAGGGTTAGACTGGTTGAAGACATGCGCATCTTCGATATGCAGTATGCCTTAGTACACAGCGTCATCGTGCCCCCATGTAGGCAATCGGGGTTAAGTGCCTTGCCCAAGGACACAACGCGGAAGCGCGAATCAGTCGCTGAAATGGTCACCCATCCAACTACTAACCGCACTCGGCATTGCTTAACTTCGGTGATCTGACGAGAACCAGTTACTGCAATGCCACCACACTCCCCTTCTCCCACCTATAAAGTACATGTAAGTAAGTTATAAATTAATTCTTTATTAAGTTAATGGGACACAGGGCTTATATTTCAATGAGAATCCAAGAATCAATTCACGCAAAGATTCTCACAACAAAACCAGCGAGGATCCATGTAGTTTCTTGCTGCACCTCTGCTAGGATTCACAGTAATCAATTTAACCCTTTACCTAACATAGCGGCAGCATATTATCCAATATAAGGCTAACAGGACCTGAAATATCCTGACACATTGTCAATAAAATTGTACAAATATGGCCGTCATTGTAACCGGCTCGGTGGGATCCTGGGACACTCATAGCAGGAATGGATTCTTGCCACCATTTTTCCGAGAATCCAAATGGATTCTCCAAAATTTAGATGAAATATAAGCTCAGAACAAAATTACTGGTACAGTGTTGATGAAAAAGAAAAATTCATGCAATATACACCCTGCCAATTTGGCCTATACATGTATGTCGTGATATCAAAGGTAAAGTTTGTAGTCACTCTCTCTCTTCCCTCTTCTGTAGAAAATGAATAAAACTGTCTTACATGATCTTACCCTGGCTGTTGAGGTGTTTTTAAATCTCAATTAGGGCTCTGCAAAGCTTCAAGATTCGATTGAGTGTAACTTCCAATAGATTAACATAAATAATATCTTCACTCATGCCACCAGCATGCTAAATCCAATATCACTAGTGTCTACCACTGGTAAAAACAAATTTAAGGTTTCCAAGCAGTGTCGACGATGAACTATAATCCTTACAACCTAATATTCCAACTGCATCATCAAGGCATGCCTTCAACAATGTTGTTGAATTATTTTATCAGTTGCGACTTGAGCCATCACAGTCGGAACAAGTCAGGTTTGTAGTACCCCAACCCTCATTGGTCATCTCCCAGATGCCACTGATTCGATTCGAGATTCGATTCAAATGGAAAACGTGATGCGCAGGCCCTTATCCCAATAAACAAACTACCAGACAAAGAAGTTACTATTACTCAAATGCTCATTAATATTTTTCCAAAAATTTTAATATAAAACCATATCATGTGACCCCTTACTGGAATGAGTGTTTCATGCCCGACTACTTGTTGCTACGTGATATGGTTTTGTTGTCATTTTATGAAAAATTTGAAAAAAATAATTAAAATAACAAATTTTGATGTCCTGTGCATTGGGTAAAGAGTTGAATGTGTGAACACTAAAATGTTCATGAGCAGAGACATAAAACAAACACATTTTGGATGCATATTACAGGCTTTGAAGAGTACTTTGATGGCACTTTGGGGGGTGGGGGGAGGGGGGGGGGGGGGGTGGGCACTGATGTTCAAGCTGAGGTCACGGTCCCTGGAGTTTAGGGGAAAAATTGGGAGAGACAATGAAAAGCAGTGCCAAGTGAGTAATTTCAGCATAGTGGAGACCCTGGAACACTTTCTATTAGAATGTCCAAATACCAGTCTAACAGAAGAAAATTTACTGGGATTATGATGGGGAAGTGGGATCAAAGAATGAAGGATATGTGGTTTGTGGGTGACACGAGGGAAAATGTTAGTATGCTTATCAGAGAGATTGGGAAGAATGGGGCATAGGATACATCAAACAGTTCGTCTTCGAGTGTTGAGATGAGAGGCGTGGGGATAAGGAGGCATTTGAGAGAACGGCCTAATCAAGGCCTTCTCACCTGAGAGCCACGACAATTCAGCGGCTGGCCAAAGTGTTATTATTATTATTATGCTGGGAGTGAAGACCATCCAGACTATCTTGGACACATTCTAGTCTGTAATCATGTTTACATATCTGACATGTTTAGCAGAATATCAGAAGGTTTTTTAGTCTTGTTGAGTACATTATCTGATAGAGTGCTAAATTATTTTTGTAATCAAACTTTGTCTGCATATCTTTTCCTTGTCACAATTTATGGGAGAGTGCCATGGGTACTCTCCCAGAAATTGTAACAAGACTAATTCTAAGACTAAATACTGTGTACAGTACATGGAGAGTGTATTATCACTAAATCACCCACAGAGTGGAGATTCCATCCTACCAATAATTGTAAATTTGTTGCAAAGCATAACAAGCACAAGCAAAGTTCCAGTCAATGGACCTCTAGGTTATACCCAGCGGTCCATTGGCTGAAACATTGCTTGTTTTTTTTGTCCACGTGTACAGAATTTGAAGGTGATACATTGGGTGATAACTCCACTCCCTAGGTGATTGAGTTACAATCCACTCTCCATGTACTGTAATTTCACTTCAAGGATAATATGAAGTACTGTGGAACCCTGTTAATTGAATAGCCACTTTACCAATGGAAATTATTCGATTAACTGGAATATTCAATTAACAGGAAGTGTGTCACATTCCTGTATCCTGGAGATAAACTTAGCATTTATAATATTATATCTTGTTTGACAGAGCTCAATGAGCTCTGTCAAACAAGATAAAATAGATTAAATGCCTGTACTGGATGCACTGAGTCCAAATAGGTCTATAAACAAAGAAAAGACTGGGGCGAGTCAGAATAATTTCTCAACAGATTACAAGATTTTTTTTATTCATTTAACAGAAGTTTACTCTATAACCTATACTCAAATAACAGGCCAAATTTGTACTGGAGGTATGGTAAATGGTTTTGTGTTGGGAAATTATATTCAATTAACAGGGTTATTCAGTCAAAAGATATCCAATTAAGTGGGCTCCACTGTACATCCACAAAATATGTCTTTAAGTTGCAGTACCTGCACTCCATAATAAAGCCTAAATATGACTTTCCAGCACTCTACCAGTTAAATAAATATACTGGGAAAACAGCAGCAGTGAAAAGAGCTTAGAGAGATTGCAACATGTTGCTATTGGCTAATGTGAAAGTTGTGCGACAGAATGGGAATCAGATTCCCATGTTAAACAAAAATCAATGACTGATGAATGGGTGTGCAAAACAGAGGTAAATCTGAGATCAAAGTAAATGTTAAACTAAATGGCAAATTAGTCTTAATGGAAGTTGACATGAGAGCAGATGTATCTCTAATTTCAAAAGCAAGAAAAGGTTAGTTTTGTTTGCCATCCCATGTTGACCGTGCTGACCCAGCTCTCTCAGAAGAGAATGCCTGTTTTTGATTTCGTATGCCTTATACCTTTTTTAGCTCACCTTGACAAAGTCAAGCTGAGCTAATCTCATCGCTCTCCATCCGACCGTCATCCATCGTCCATTAACACTATGTTTTGGTCTTCTCCTCCAAAACCACTGGGCCAATTCAAGTGAAAGCTTGTGTGAGTGATGGTCCCGAAAAGGCATTGCATTTTTAGCTTAACTTGACATAGTCAAGATAAGCTATTGCCATCATGCTTGTGGTAGTTTGTTAGTCTGTGAGTCTGTTCACATTTTCCTTTAGCATGGGCTACACCCCGCAGTTCTTGTCTGATTTTCACGAAATTTCATATGCAGGTTTGGGGTCATGTCTAGATGAGAACGTCCCCTTTTGGTCGCGATTGGGCAACCAGTATGGCTGCCCGAGCCCAAAACCCGAAAACCATTAGCACAGTCTACAGGTCGTATTTATGAAGAGATTCATTGTAACTTGGTAGGATGCCTCTGTATAATGCCTAGATTAGAACGTCCCCATTTGGGCATGATATATCAACCGTGATGGCTGCCCAAGCCCGAAACCCAAAAACTTTTAGCACAGTCTGCAGGTCATGTTTAATATGGAGGAATTTCATTGTAACTTGGTAGGATGACTCCTTATGATCTCTAGATGAGAATTTCCCCATTTGGGCATGATCTGCCAACCGTGACGACTGCCCGAGCCCAAAACCTGAAAACCTTTAGCACAGTCTACAGGTCATATTTATTGAGGAATTTCATTGTAACTTGGTGGGTAGACTTCATACAATGTCTAGATGAGAAAGTCACCTTTTGATCCTGATTGGGTAACTGTGACGGCTACAGGGGCCCGGAGCCGAAAACCTTTAGCACAGTCTACTGGTCATATTTATGAAGGGATTTCATTGTAACCTGGTAGGATGACTCCAAATAATGTCTAGATGAGAATGTCCCATTTTGATCGCGATCATTCAGCCTTGATGGGTGCCCGAGCCCAAAAACCTTTAGCATAGGCAAAAGGTCATATTTTTGGAAGGATTCATTGTAACCTGTTAGGTGGACTCCATATAATGCCTAGATGATGACATCCCCTTTTGGTCGTGATTGGTCAACTGTGATGGCTACAATCTTGAGCTCAGTCTACAGGTCATATTTATGAAGTGATTTCATTGTAACTTCGTAGGATCACTCCAGATGATGCCCAGATGAGAATGTCCCCTTGTGGTTGCGATCATTCAAACATTATGGCTGCCCGAGCCCGAAGCTCGAATGCCTTTAGCACAGTCTACAGGTCATATTTATGAAGGGATTTCATTGAAACTTGGTAAGTTTGACTTTATATAATGTTTAGATGAGAACGTCCCCTTTTGGACACGATTGGGCAACTGTGACACCTACAGGGGCCTGAAGCCCAAAAACCTTTAGAACAGTCTACAGGTCATAAATATGAAGGGATTTCATTGTAGCTTGGTAGGATGACTCCAAATAATGTCTAGATGAGAACGTCCCCTTTTGGTTGCGATCATTCAGCCTTGATGGCTGCCCGAGCCCAAAAACCTTTAGCATAGTCTATAGGTCGTATTTATGGAAGGATTTCATTGTAACTTGTTAGGTTGACTCCATATAATGCCTAGATGATGACATCCCCTTTTGGTCGTGATTGGTCAACTGTGATGGCTACAGGTGCCCGAAGCCCGAAAATCTTGAGCATAGTCTACAGGTCATATTTTTGAAGGGATTTCTTTGTAACTTCGTAGGATCACTCCAGATGATGCCCAGATGAGAATGTCCCCTTTTGGTTGCGATCATTCAACCATGATGGCTGCCCAAGCCCAAAGCCCAAAAACCTTTAGCACAGTCTACAGGTCATATTTATGAAGGAATTTCATTGTAACTTGATAGGATGACTCGTTTTGGAGTAATTTCACTGTAACTTGGTAACTTTCGTTGATATAGTGAGGTCATATTAACCCACCCCTCAGCTCTTTACTACAGTGTACACCTCATATTATTTTTTATCAAAAACATAGCATACAGGGAACAGAAATGAACATATTCCCAATTATCACAATTCTTGTCTTATTTCATAATCCTTTCATAAACATTGAACATTATCCTTTTCATCAAACACAACACACAAGTTAAGCTACAGTGTCATTGACTCAACATGCCCAGCCCCATAGGGAGGGGATGGGGGAAAATACTCCAAAATATTTTTAAAATCTAATCATGAACCAGAGGGTACAATGGGGAGTGTGGTGGCTCAGTGGTAGGCTGTTGGACTTCTATGCTAGAGGTCCCGAGTTCAATCTCCATCCGGGACAACCCACGTTGTGTCCTTGGGCAAGGCACTTTATCCTGGTTGCCTACATGGGGGCACGATGATGCTGTGTACTAAGGCGTACTGCACGTCGATGTGCACTTGTCTTCAACCACTGTAACCCTCCTTGAGCGGAGCTTGAACAGAGTTAGAATCTTGAGGTGCTGACAATTGGTCGTTGATGCTAGGTAGTTCTCTCTGGGTACTCCGGCTTCCTCCACCTGTAAAACTGTCACGGTCACAATTAGCCATTGTGCATAAGTATGTGACCTTAAACACCAATAAATAAATAGTGGGTACAATGACTTGATATTTGTTATGGAGCTTCCTTTTGAGGTGTAGAATCAAGTTTGTTCAAACGAAGTTCATGAAGCAATATTTGGCTTTGTGATGGGAGGGGTAAGATTTTTGGCCTACCCAAAATTTATATTTTCTGAACTGATGGTCCGATATGAACCATATTTGGTTTGTGGTATTATTGGGTCATAAGTACTTGACTCGTGCAAAAAAATAATTCCTGCATCCCCACGGGAACCCCAGGAGGTAAGAATAGAAATATTTTCAAACGCCCATATTTCCCAAACCACATGGAACAGAGAGCTGTTATTTGGTATGAAGCATTCTTTGGACTAGTACAATTGAATGGTAAAAAAAAATGCCAAAATGCCATTGGTTTTGTAAGGGTGTCCTGTAGAGGGCATCGAAAAAATGCCAAGTCAGCATATTTGCAAAAAATTTTTAAAATCTTTTCTCAGAATCTTTTGATATTCAGTATAATGCATTCATAGGGGAAGAGGTGGGGGTCAGATACAAGTTTGTTAAAATAAGGCCCATTGGTTCATATTTGAGCTCAATACAGGAGCCCGAATTTTTAACTTAGGGCAGTATGGGGAATATTCTTTAGAAATCTTCTTCAGAACCACAAGTCAGAATCTTTTAATATTTGGTATACATCATTGTTATGAGGGTCTGATTCAAGACTGTTCAATCCAAGTCCCTAGGTTAATATTCAGGGGGGGGGGGGGGGGGCCTTTCAGATTCAAGTTTGTTCAAATCGGGTCTGTAGGTTAATATTTGGGCTCTCTGTGGTAGCCCAAATTTTAACTTAGTGCCATATGAAGAAATTTCTTTAAAATTTTTCTTCTTCAGATCCAACAGTGAGAATGCTTTCATATTTGGTATACAACATCTCTAGGGAGGTCAGTTTCAACTTTGTTCAAATCGAGAGCCTGAGTTAATATTTGGGCTCCCTACGGCCGGAATTTTTGGCCATGTAGCAGAAGAATTAGAAATTTTGTGTTCAGTACCCTCTAGAGGTTTGTAACTACGATTAATCCACATTGGTTGTATCAAGGGGCTTCATAGGGGAGCTCCACATTTTACATTATGATCAACTGAAGAAAAGGCATGATGCCTGGACTATTTTAGTCACTCCTGAGGGGCTCAATGATTGACAATGTATCCTATGGGATGGATTGCTTAATATAGACTCATTCTTGGACTCTGTTTATATCATGTTCTGTTCAAGGTGAGCACTTCAGACCCTGTGGGGCCTCTTGTTTAATATACAGTACCAGTCAAAATAAGTTGTAGCGTAACAGCAACATATTTTAAGTACAGTACAGTTGGCATGTGCAGTAACCTTTTCACCGGCAATGTTTGACTGTAGACTGTGCTCAATTTTGATCTGTTTAATTTCACGAACATAATCGTCAACGTATTCTGCAGTTTTGCGTGAACATAATTTGCCTGTTAATCTTTTAACTGAACATTAGCGCAGTTGCAACTAAACTCCCGCAAGCCTTTCACGAGTGTCCCAAATGTATTTTTCTTTTTGCGATGTTAATCCTTAACACGATATTGGCGAGAACTTGCCTGAAATGGATTAAACCTCACCTGTTTATTTAATGCTTATTCCCTTCACCACATTTCCTAATCTATGATAAACACGAAAATGAAAATAAGTTCGAGCATTTTACATCTACTTTTCCACAATGATACATGATTGTTCTCCAATTTCTGGGGTATTTTAATTATTTGGTTGGCTTCTTTTCTGTCATTAATCAATTTGAAAACATGCAACAACCCATATGTATCTGATTCTTCAATCATTGAATAACCACCACAACTGATTTTATAGCCAAGATAATCAAATACCTTTGTTTTGCATTGATCACCTTCTCAATAAAATCTTGCACTTTGGTTTTTCACTGATCGAAAAGTCGACTCCATGTGCATAATTCTACTGGATCCCAGCATTTTCATCACCTATTTTAATAACGTTTTGGGATGATTTACCCCCATGTAGATTTAACCCCTCTGCGTCCTGTGCCAATTTCATTCATCGATCATCCCATTTATATACAAGTTTTTTGGGGGGAGGGGAGAGGGGGGATTAAAACACCAAATCTACTGGATTTGAGATAAAGTCAAGTGCTGCTAATGGCTGCAAATTCCCATGTCGCAAATGCACCTGCACTGATAAGATCAGAATATCTGACATCATTTTCTGGAAAGCTCTCTGTGGGAGCTTTCCAGAAAATTATATCAGCTTCTGGTCTTATCATTGTAGGAGGAGATAGGAATATAGTTTATAGTGGTTATCCTACAACTTATTTTGACTTGTACTGTAAATTATAACTTTTGAAATTTCCAAACCTGATAAATTGTATCAAAACAATGATTTGTGGCTAAATTCTTCCTACCTAATCAAGTAGAGTATAGCCCACTTAAATGGATATCTCTTAATTGTTTTACCCTGTTAATGGAATATAATTTCCAAACAAAAAAAACCCCCTTTACCATACCTTCAGTACATAACTGACCTGTTCATTGTATATAGGTTATAGAGTAAACTTCTGTTAATTGAATAAAAAAAATAATATATCAAGATTATCGTGGCAATCACTGGATTTTCCTTGTTTGTAGACCTATCTGGCCTCTGTACTTACAATACATGCATTTAATCTATTATATTTCTATCAGCTCTGTGAGTCTTTCACTTTCGAAAATGAGAGGCACACTGTTTACTGCTTGCTACCATTTGAAATGAAGCATGTTATTGTTGAGTCCTGGCATACAAAAATGTTTAGAAAGACATCAGTGAACATCTGCACACTGTTCACTCTACTGGTGCACAGTCACCCAATTTTTCGAAGTTTTTCGCAAGAGTAATCAAATTTATTTTATTTTATTGGTATAATACATGAAATGCAGTGTCAGTAGAGTACTCGTTAATCAATCAGATGGTTCTCTTCAGAATGCATGAGTGAAAAGACAGTGAGTAGCATTACTGGCCATTGAAGTTTATCGAATTCTGTTGTTTAAATACTAATTAATCCACAGCGACCTAATATTTCTTTTGTTCTCTGTCATGAAAACAAGCCCTATAAAATCACACCAAGTACAGTTTTGAAGAGAACAGCTCAGTAAAACAGTACCAATATCTGGATATTGGCAGGTTTTGAAACAGTCCCAATAACTAGATATTTGTACGATTGTCATGGTACTGTAATCATAACCATTCAAAAGTAAAGATGCTGTAAAGGAGGTGTGAAAAACTTTCTAACACATGAATTATCGACAAGCTTTTCTCGACAGAGCTACTGAATTGAGTGTGCATCGTGTCCAAATTATAATGTACTTTTTAATTTTTTGTTGCTTTTAATAACCAACAGCCCTGGTAACCTAAAAAGGACTCCTGTGGAAACCTCGGAAGTGAAGCAGTGCTTGTTTGCTGTGGTAAACAAGTTCAGTTTTACTTGTAAAATAGGACCTGGTCACCAGTGCCTGGGGTAGAAGTCCCCTAAAATGGGCAGCATGTGTGTAAACGATTGGCTAAACTTGACTTTACACCTTTTTTTGCGGTCACAATTAGCCATAGCTGCAGAAAAGTGACATTAAACACCAGTAAATAAATAAATAACCTAAAAAAAACGCCCTTTTTCAAATATTAAGACGGCAATCAGGCACCACCACCCGCCACCCCTGAGGGCAAGAGAACCTCTTCTTCAGATAAAAAAAGAATTATTCTTCCAAATGCGTTAAAAATGAACAATTATTAAATTTATCTGCCGCACTTTCGATGAGGGATTGAATAAGTGTTCCACCCTTGAGCTGAGACATTATATTAGCAGGAGAACAAATTACGTCATGATGTGAGCTCACTTCGAAGCCACAGATCTGTTCACAATATCTGAACTCCTGATGCGTGTCATAACTTCAATAGACTTTCTAGCAAGCAAACAATGGGTTATGCCCATTTTGTTTTTAGGGGTAGAGCAAGCAAAAAGTGTTTTAAAATGTGGTTTTACTCGTGTCAAACTTTCTAAAATATAATTTTTTTGATTTTTGTTAACATTGAGGGGATGAGGATTAAATCACGTATATCTCTAGTTTGTGTACTATATGGGTAAATAATTGTACAGTTGTGCAGATGTCCTCCAGTATTTGGACTCGGCTTCGCCTCGTCCAATATATCTCCAGACACCTGCACAACTGTACAATTATTTACCCAAATAGTACACAAAATAGTGATATATCTATTACTTCTTGGAAAGTGAAGTCTTGGAATGCTACAGCTTATATAATTCATGATGTATTGTTCACAACTTTGTGCATGCATTGTATTATTTGCCCTGTTTCTCATGAATAGATTTTAAGCCTTTATAAAAAAAAACACATCATATCCAAATTTTTATTCAAATTTTTTCTCCCCAATGCTAAAAAATTTCAACAAATAAATATCATGTGACCCCTCATTAGAACCAGCTTGTTAGCTCACCTGACTGAAAGTCAGGGTGAGCTTTTCTGATCACTTTTCGTCCGTCGTGAAGGTGGTGTTTGAGCCTCTTTCTCCTAAACCACTGGCCACATTTTATTTAAATTTCATGTCAGTAGTGGTTATATAGGGGCATTTTGATTTTTATCCAAAATAGGTTTCGGCTCATATTGAGCAGAGGGGTGGGGAAAAAATGGCCAAATTTTTTGAAAATCTTCTTCTAATGAACCACCAGTAGCAGAGACTTGATATGTGGTATACAGAGTCCTCTTGAGGTTTAGAATCAAGTTTCTTCAAGAGAAGTTTGTTGGGCATTATTTGCCTTTGTTATGGGAGGGGCAAAAATTTTGGCCATGCCTAAAATTTCTATTTTCAGAACCGTCAGGTTGATTTGAACCAAATTTGATATGAGATGATAACGGGTCATAAGTAGTTGATTGATGCAGAAAAATTTTTTTCATTGCCCCGTGGGAACTTCGGGAGCTAAAAATAGGAAAAACCTTAAAACTGCCATATCTCCAAAACTACACGGCACAGAGAATTGTTATTTTGTATAAAGCTTACTTTTATCCAGTAGAATAGAATGGTTGATAAAAAATCCCTATCGGTTTGATCACAAGGTACTTTTTTCAGGACTTTGAAAAAGTGCTGAGTCAGCACTTTTTAGCACTGTAGGCAATGGGAAAAAGATTAAAAAATCTTCTTCTCCAGATCCAGCAGGCAGAATCTTTTGATATTTGGTATGCAACATTGTGGGGTGGATCTGATTGAAGTTTGTTCAAATCGGTTCCCTGGTTTTATATATTGACTCACTGTAGAAGCCCGAATTCGAACTTCGTGCATTTCAGGCAAATTTCTTAAAAAATCTTCTTCTCCAGATCGAGCAGGCAGAATCTTTTGATATTTTGTATGCAACATTGTGGGGTGGATCTGATTCAAGTTTGTTCAAATCGGCCCCCTGGGTTTATACTTGGGCTCAGTATAGAAGCTCGAATTCGAACTTAGTGCATTTCAGGAAAATTTCTTAAAAAATCTTCTTCTCCAGATCCAGCAGACAGAATCTTTTGATATTGGGCATGCACCATGCTTACGGGGGTGAGATTCAAGTTTGTTCAAGCTAAGTCCCTGGGTTCATATTTGAGCTCACTGTGGTAGCCCAAATTATAACTTAGTTCAAAATGAGGAATTTTCTTTAAAAATCTTCTTCAGATCCAGCAGTTGGAATGTTTTGATATTTGATATGCAGCATCCTTAGGGGGGTGAAATTCAAGTTTGTTCAAGCCATGTCCCTAGGACCAAATTTGGACTCACTGTGAGAGCTTGAATTCTAACTTAGCTCAAAATGAGGAATTTTCTTTAAAAATCTTCTTCTTCAGATCCAGCAGTCTGAATGTTTTGATATTTGGTGTGCAGCATCCTTACGGGGGTGAGATTCAAGTTTGTTAAAGCCAAGTCCCTGGGTTCATATATGGGCTCCCTGTGGGAGCGCGAATTATAACTTAGTTCAATATGAGGAATATTCTTTAAAAATCTTCTTTTTTTTTAGATGCACTGGTCAGAATCTTTGGATATTTGGTATAAGCTTTTCTTAGGAGGAGAAGATGCAACTTGTTGAAATCAATTCTCTGGGTTGATATTTAGGCTACCATGTCAGGTGAGCGTCCTCAGACCCCTTGGGGCCTTTTGTTCCAATGAGGGGTCACTTGATATGGTTTTGTTGGAATTTTTTTTTTAAATTTTCAACTACACAATTTCTATATTATGCAGTGGATGCAGCCAATTCATTTGGTAGGGGCTAATTGCTCGCTAGGTGGGACCAAGGTGTGATGTTGTCTACATGCAAAAAGTAAACATTGCAGGTGTGATGGTGTGCAGAAGTGATAGCTCGCCTCTAAATAGAAAGACTGGCTCAGTCAAACACGATATAATAGAATAAATGCTAAGTTTATCTCTAGAATACAGGAAAATTACCAAATCCCTGTTTATTGAATAATTTTAACTGGCAAAGTGAATGGCTATTCAATTAATAGGATTCCACTGTACTTAACAGTTAATTAAGAACTGATAAAAGTGGCAACTGAAAATTACAAGAGAATTTGTATTTTCTTTGAGAAAAAAGATAGTTAATTATTCTAAGCTCAATTCATTTGAGGAGATGTAATTGGACAGAATAATAAAGCAGGAGTTATTTCTTAGGCAATAATTTAGCTCATGACAATAAAATTTTGTTGGCTGGTGATATATCTGCAAGTGGAAGTGCATGTTCAGTTACACGCGTATTGATTTTTTCTAAATTTAGATTCAAAGGCATGCATTACATGTACATTTGCTAACTTTATAACCTTGTGCACATTATTTGGTATTCTTCACTGTTCACACAGTGCAGACAAAAATTATCGTGCTGCGAAATTATGGATTTCACATGAATATCCATTCCGATTGCTGAATTTCATTTCTGTTCTATTTCCTTTCATAAAAAAGTCTCCAACTTATTTTGTTGTCTATATTTTCTGTGTTAATTATGCATTAACCCTTTAACCAGTAGAGTTGTGGAGGACAGTAGAAATTTGCTAATTTTTTTCAAATATGTAAAAAAAAATAACTTTCTTCAACTGAACTCTTTACCCTTTATACATGTTATAAAACTTTGTTATTTAGGCTTAAAAAAGTTAATCTGTTTCTCAGGCCCACCCGCATGGTCCTCTTGGCTGCCACATGCACTCCTTTTTTATAACCAATGCAAACTTAAAGTAATAAAAGATATATGTTTTTTTTTTTATTCATCAGAAAAATGTTTTTTGTCTGATATTTTACCCCTAAGTCAATAAAATTGATAAATTTGTCCCATGAGTGCAACAAAGCTTTGCAATGCAAAAGCATTGCAAAGCCTTCTTGTACTCAAGGGATGAAATACACCACCATGATATTCTGTAGATTATAAGGCCTAAAACATAAAACAAACCAAGAACAAACTTTTGATGGCAAAGAAATAATAAAACAAAAATAAAAAATAAAATTAAAAAAACCTCCTGCCCGCATGCAATTTTACAAAAAGAATGTCTGAGAAACAGAAGATCTACTTTATGGGGCCTTATATTTTTTTTTATTGAATTTAAAAAAAAAGTTTTACAAAACTATATCATGTGACCCCACATTACGATACACATGATGATCTCATTCCAATGAAGGGTCTAATGAGGGGTCCAACAATATGGTTTTGTTGAAATTTAAAAAAAAAATTTTCAACTGCTGAATTTGGAAATTATTCAGGCACTTAGTTGCATGTGAATGTTAGGGCATGTGATTGTTAGGTAAAGGGTTATCTCTTTCCCAGCAACCAGGATATCAAAATTTATTTTTAGCTCACTTGACTGAAAGTCAGGGTGGGCTATTCTGATCACTTTTTTGTCCATTGTCCGTCGTAAAGGTGGTGTTTGGGTTTTTTCTCCCAAACCACTGGCCACATTTTAATGAAATTTCACCTGAGTAGTGGTTATATAGAGGCATTTGGGTTTTTCTTCAAATTGGGTTTCTGCTCATATTGAGGAGGGGGTGGGACCAAAATGCACCAATTTTTTTAAAAATCTGCTTCTCATGAACCAGCTGTAGCAGAGACTTGATATTGGTATACAGCTTCCTTTTGAGGTGTAGACTGAAATTTGTTCAAGAGAAGTTCGAGGGGCAACATTTGTTGTTGTCATGGGAGGGGCAAGAATTTTTGCCGCACCGAAAGTTTCTATTTTCCAAACCGAGAGACCGATTTGAATCAAATTTGATATGAAGTATTAATGGGTGACTATTATGGGTCATACATGTAAGTACTTGATTTATGCCAAAAATATTTTTCAAAATGCCCACATGAGAACCACATTAGCTAAAAATAGAAAAATTTCAAATGCCCTTATCTCCAAAACTACACTGCACTGAGAATTCTTATACAGTGTGAAGCTTCCTCATGACCAACAGAATGGAATGGTCCCAAAAAATTGCTATCGGTTTTATCATAGGGTACTTTTTTGGGGACTGTCTCATCATTTTTAGCTCAACTTGACAAAGTCAAGTTAAGCTTCTGCCATCACTTCTCATCCGTCGGCGTACGTCCATCCGTCCATCCATCCATCCATACGGGTATATGTACGTACGTATGTCCACAATTTCCTTTGGCACACCACACAGGTCACATTTATGATTAGATCGCTTTGAAACTTGGTATGCTTGTTTGGGGTGACCTCTAGATGGGAGCTATCGATTTTCTTCCATTTCCGTCAAAATATGTTGCCGCTGGCAACGTTCTTTGAACTTAGTTTAGTCAGACCTCCATATTTCCCTTTGGCACACCCTACAGGGCACATTTATCATCAGATTGCTTTGAAACCTGGTATGCTTGTTTGGGGTGACCTCTAGATGGGAGCTATCGATTTTCTTCCATTTTCGTCAAAAAATGTTGCCACTGGCAACAACCATTGAACTTGGTTTCGTCAGGCAATAATATATTCTTTTGGCACTCCCTACAAGGCACATTTATGATCAGATTGGTTTGAAACTTGGTATGCTTGTATGGGGTTACCTCTAGATGGGAGCTATCGATTTTCTTCGATTTCCATAAAAAAATGTTGATGCTGGCAACGACCTTCGATGAACTTAGTGCTGTTTTGCATCAATATTTCCCTTTGGCACACCCTGCAGTGCACATTTTTGACTGGATTACTTTGAAACTTGGTATGCTTGTTTAGGGTGACCTCTAGAATGGAGCTATGGGTTTTCTTCTATTTCCTTCAAAAAATGTTGCCACTGGCAACATTCTTAGAACTTAGTTTAGTCAGACCTCAATATTTCCCTTTGGAAAAACCGTACCAGGCACATTTATGATCGGATTGCTTTGAAACCTGGCATGCTTGTTTGGGGTGACCTCTAGATGGGAGCTATCGATTTTCTTCCATTTCCGTCAAAAAACGCTGCTGCCAACAGCCTTTGAACTTAGTTTAGTCAGGCATCAATATTTCCCTTTGGAAAAACCCTACAGGGCACATTTATGATCGGATTGCTTTGAAACCTGGTATGCTTGTTTGGGGTTACGTCTAGATGGAAGCTATTGATTTTCTTTGACTTCCGTCAAAACATGTTGCCACTGACAATGACCTTAGAGAAACTTAGTGCAGTTATACATCAATATTTCCACTTGGCACACCCTGCAGTGCACATTTTTGACCCGATCACTTTGAAACTTGGTATGCTTACATGTAATTGGGGTTATCTCTATGGGAACTATTGATTTTGTTCCATTTCTGTCAAAAAATGTTGCCGCTGTCAACGTTCTTAGAACTTAGTTAAGCCAGACCTCAATATTTCAATTTGGCACACCCTTCAGGGCACATTTATGATCGGATTGCTTTGAAACCTGGCAGTCTTGTTTGGGGTAACCTCTAGATGGGAGCTATCGATTTTCTTCCATTTCCCGCAAAACATCTTGCCACTGTCAATGACCTTTGAACTTAGTTTAGTCAGGCATCAATATATTCCTTTGGCATGCCCAACAGGGTACATTTTTGATCAGATCGGTTTGAAACTTGGCATGCTTGTTTGGGGTATCCTGTAGATGGGATCTATCGATTTTCTTCAATTTCTGTCAAAAAATGTTGCTTCTGGCAATGACCTCGATGAACTTAGTGCAGTTATGCATCAATATTTCCCCTTGGCACCACCTGCAGTGCACACTTTTGACCGGATCCATTAAAATTATGCTTGTTTGGGGTGACCTCTAGATAGGAACTATTGATTTTCTTCCTTGTCGGGTCAAAAAATGTTGCTGTTGGCAGCAACCTTTGATGATCTTAGTGCAGTTATGCATCAATATTTCCCTTTGACACACCCTGCAGGACACATTTTTGATTGAATCGCTTGGAAACTTGGTGTGCTTCTTTGGGGTGACCTCTAGATGGGAGCTATTGATTTTCTTCCATTTCCGTCAAAAATAGTTGCCGTTGGCAATGACCTTTGATGAACTTAGTAAAAAACTTAGTGCAGTTAAGCATCAATATTTTCCTTTGACACCCCCTGCAGGGCTCATTTATCATTGGATCATTTGGAAACTTGGTGTGCTTGTGTGGGGTGACAGCTATATGGGAGCTATCGATTTTCTTCTATTTCTGTCGAAAAATGTTGCCACTGACCTTTGAACTTAGTTTAGTCAGACCTCAATATTTCCCTTTGACACACCCTTCAGGGCACATTTATGATCAGATCACTTTGAAACTTGGTATGTGTGTTCGGGGTGATCTCTAGATGTGAGCTATTGCTTTTTTTCATTTCCATAAAAAATTATTGTCGTTATCACCAGCCTTTGAACTTACTGCATTTGTGCAGCAATTTATCTCTTTAGCCCTCTCTGCAGGGTCTATTTATGAATTTCCATTAAAAAAAAAACATTGTCACAAGCAATGACAGGGTCTATTTATGAATTTCCATAAAAAAAAAACATTGTCACAAGCAATGACCTTCAAACTTAGTGCATTTGTGCATTAACATCTTCCTTTGGCATGCCTCAGAGGGAACATTCATTATCAGGTTGTTTTGAAACTTTGTATGCTTATGCAGGGTGACAAAGATAGGAGCTGTTGATTTAGTTTTCATTTCCATCAAAAACTGTTGCTATTAGCAACAATCTTTGAATTTATTGCATTTGTGCATCAACATTCTTCTTTGACATGGCCTACAGGGCACATTTATCTTAGGATTGATTTTGAACTTGGTTTGCTCATTAGGCGGGACCTCTAGATAAGAGCTATCGATTAGCATTCATTTCTGTGAAAAAAGTTGCCATTTACAATAACCTCTGAACTTACTGCATTTGTGTATCAACATTCTTCCTTTAGCCAGTCTTACAGTTTACATTTAAAAATTAATGAATTACTCTGACTTTGTGCACACATGATGCTGTTATTTGCCATTTCACTTATAACTTCCCAAGTTCAAGTTTGTCACGTTGAGCTACAGTGTCCTTGACACTTTCATTTAACACTGTGGGTAATGGGGAAAACATTTAAGACTCTTCTTCCACCAAACCACTGCTCCAAAAGCTTTCATATTTCACATATAACATCTTTGGAAGATTGTTTCACAGGTTTGTTGAAATCAAATCTCTGGGTCCATATTTGGGCTGTCTATGAAAGCCCAAATGTTTAAATTAGTGCAGTATGAGGAATATTCTTTAAAAATCTTCTTCTTCAGATCCTCCAATCAGAATCTTTTGATATCTGGTATGCAGCATCCTAAGGGGGGTGAGATTCAAATTTGTTCAAGCCAAGTCTCTGGGCTCATATTTGGGCTTGGGAGCCCCAATTATAACTTAGTTCAATATGAGGAATTTTCTTTAAAAATATTCTTGTTCAGATCCAGCAATCGGAATGTTTTAATATTTGGTTTTGGTATACAGCATCCTTAGGAAAGTCAGATTCAAGTTTGTTCAATCCAAGTCTCTGAGTTCATATTTGGGCTCCCTGTGGGAGACCAAATTCTAACTTAGTTCAATATGAGGAACATTCTTAAAAATAGCTGTAAATGTCAGGTGAGCACTCTCAGGCCCATTGGGGCCTCTTGTTTTAATTATTTTTTAGCTCATCTTGACAAAGTCAAGCTGAGCTAATCTCATCGCTCTCCTTCCGTCGTCTGTCGTCTCTCGTCCGTCGTCTCTCATCCGTTGTCCGTCGTCCGTCAACACCATGTTTTGGCCTTCTCCTCCAAAGCCACTGGGCCAATTCAAGTGAAAGTTTGTGTGAGTGATGGTCCCAACGGGGCATTTCATTTTTGTTCAACTCAGCATGCCCAGCCCCATAGGGAGGGAGTGGGGGAAAATGCTCCAAAATATTTTAAAAATCTTCTTCTCAAGAACCAGTGTGTACAATGACTTGATATTTGCTATGGAGCTTCCATATGAGGTGTAGAATCAAGTTTGTTCAAACGAAGTTCGTGAAGTAATATTTGGCTTTGTAATAGGAGGGGTAAGATTTTTGGCCCCGCCCAAAATTTCTATTTTCTGAACCGATGGTCCGGTATGAACCAAATTTGGTTTGTGGTAGTATTGGGTCATAAGTACTTGACCCATGCAAAAAAAAAAAATTCCCGCATCCCCATGGGAACCCTGAGAGCTAAAAATAGAAATATTTTCAAAGGCCCATATTTCCCAAACCCCACGGAACAGAGAGCTTTTATTTGGTGTGAAGTATCCTTATGACCAGTAGAATTGAATGGTAAAAAAAAATTGCCATCGGTTATGTTAGGGTGTTCTGTAATGGGCATCGAAAAAATGCTGAGTCAGCATATTTGCAAAAATTAAAAAAAATCTTTTCTCCAGAACCAGTCATCAGAATCTTTTGATATTTGGTATACAGCATTCATAGGGGGGTCAGATAAAAGTTTGTTGAAATAAAGCTCATTGGTTCATATTTGGGCTCTCTACAGGAGCCCGAAGATTTAATATAGGGTAATATGGGGAATATTCTTTAAAAATCTTCTTCAGAACCACCAGTCAGAATCTTTTAATATTTGGTATACATCACTGTTATGAGGGTCAGATTCTAGATTGTTCAAACCAAGTCCCTAGGTTAATATTTGGGCTTCCTACAGAAGCCCAAATTTTTATCTTTGTTCAATATGGAGAGTAATTTAAAAAAATCTTCTTCTTCAGATCCATCAGTCAGAATGCTTTGATATTTGGTATGCAACATCTCTATGGGGGTCAGATTCAAGTTTTGTTCAAATCAGATCCCTAGGTATATATTTGGGCTCACTATGGTAGCCCAAATTTTTACTTAGTGCAATATGAGAAAATTTCTTTAAAAATCTTCTTCTTCAGATCCACCAGTCGGAATGCTTTTATATTTGGTATACAACATCTCTAGGGGGGTCAGATTCCAGGTTGTTCAATTCGAGTGCCTAGGTTAATATTTGGGCTCCATATGTGAACATGAAATTTAACTTAGTACAATATGAGGGAATTTCTTCAAAAATCTTCTTCTTCAGATTCACTTGTCAGAATGCTTTCACGTTTGGTATACAACATCTCAAGGTGGGGTCAGATTCAAGTTTGTTCAAATCGGATCCATATGTTAATATTTGGGCTCGCTATGGTAGCCCAAATTTGAACTTAGTGCAATTCGAAGAAATTTCTTTACAATTTCTCTTCTTCAGATCCAACAGTCAGAATGCTTTCATATTCGGTACACAACATCTCTAGGGAAGTCAGATTTAACTGTGTTCAAATCAAGAGCCTGGGTTAATATTTGGGCTCTCTATGGGAGCCGGAATTGGCCATTTTACTGAAGAATTAAAAATTTTGTATTCAGTACCCTCTAGAGGTGTGTAACTAAGATTAATCCACATAGGTTGTATCAAGGGGCTTCATAGGGGAGCTCTACATTTTACTTTATGATCAAGACTCAACTGAAGAAAAGGCATGATGCCCAGATTATTTTTCTCACTCCTGAGGGACTCAAGGATTGGCCATTTTGTTCAATTTGAGTGCCTGGGTTAATATTTGGGCTCCATATGGGGATCTGAAATTTAACTTGCTACAATAGGAGGAAATTTCTTCAAAAATCTTCTTCTGATCCACTAGTCAGAATGCTTTCATGTTTGGTATACAACATCTCTGGGGGGGTCAGATTCAAGTTGTTCAAATCGGATCCATAGGTTAATATTTGGGCTCGCTATGGTAGCCCAAATTTTAACTTAGTGCAATATGAAGAAATTTTTTTTAAATTTCTCTTCTTCAGATCCAACAGTCAGAATGCGTTCATATTTGGTACCCATTCTCTCTTGGGAAGTCAAATTCAACTGTGTTCAAATCGAGAACCTGGGTTAATATTTGGCCTCCACATGGGAGCCGGAATTGGTCATTTTGCTGAAGAATTAAAAATTTTGTATTCAGTACCCTCTAGAGGTGTGTAACTAAGATTAATCCACATAGGTTGTATCAAGGGGCTTCATAGGGGAGCTCTACATTTTACATTATGATCAACTGAAGAAAAGGCATGATGCTCGAACTATTCTTGTCACTCCTGAGGGGCTAAAGGATTGACAATGTATCCTATGGAGATGGATTACTTAATGTGGACTCATTCTTGGACTCTGTTTATATTGTGTTCTTTTCAAGATGAGCGCTTCAGGCCCCGTGGAGCCTCTTGTTTATTATACATTCAGCATTGGAGATTATTATTACAGGACAGTGTTTTATTTTAGATAGCATCTGAGTTTTATATATATTCTACGGAATATTATTTTGTGATCTGAGCAGCTTTTGTATTGGAAAAGTGTTTCCAAAATTTGAAGAGAATTTATTCTTCTTGTGTGAACCACAATTTATTCTTGTGAAAACCAAGAATTCAGCTGGATATTTTCAGAGGGTGAATTTGATGATGCTGTCCCATACAGTGGGCCAATTTATCCTCTGGGTACCTCTTTCTGTTGGGGAGCGCGGTGGCTCAGTAGGTAGAGGTGCAGGCCGCAAGCCGAGAGGTCCTCGGTTCAAATCCCACCTGCGGCAACCGCGTTGTGTCCTTGGGCAAGACACTTCATCTCCATTGTCCGCGTGGGGGCACGATGACGCCGTGTACTAAGGCGTACTGCACGTCGATGGTACGCATGTCTTCAACCAATCTAACCCAGCCTGTGTCGCTGTGCGGAGTTACGATGTTGGGGAGCTGGCAGCTGCTCGTCGTTGCTCGGTGATTCTCTCCGGGTACTCCGGCTTCCTCCACCTGTAAAACTGTTGCAGTCATGATTAGCCATTGTGCATAAATATGTGACCTTAAACATCAATAAATAAATAAATAAATAAATAAATAAATAAACTCTTTCTGTTTAGTTTTGAGACCCTGATTCAGATTGAGGTTCACAGAGGGTAAATTTACTGATGCTACCCTGCTGTACCAATGAAGTCCCTTGGTTGAAATTTGGGCTTTCTATGGGAGCCTGAATTTTAATTTAGTGCAATATGTGGGAATTTTTTTTAGAAATCTTCTTCAGATTCACCAGTCAGAATCCTTTCATATTTGGTATACAACATCTCTAGAGAGGTCAGATTCAAGTTTTTTCAAATATAGTCCCTGGGTTAATATTTGTGCTCCCTATGGTGAGCAATGTGAGGAAATTTCTTTAAAAGTATTCTTCTCCAGAACCATGTATTTGAATCATTTGATATTTGGTGTACAACATCTCTTGTGGGGGCAGATTCAAGTTTGTTCAAATCTGCTTTTTGAGATCCAATGAGAATCTTTCAATACATGGTATACTGCATCCTTTGAGGGTTGAGATTCAGTTTGTTCAAATAAGGTCCCTGGGTTGATATTTGTGTTCCCTATTGGGTTGGTGGGGGTGGGGGGAGGGGGCAAATTTTAAGGTAGTGCAAAATTGGTAATATTCTCAAAATGCAACATCCTTCAAGTTTGTTCAAGTCAAATCCCTAGGTTGATATTTGGACTCCCTAGTTTTCCATTACTGAAAATGTGGGCATTATTATGGCCCTGACTTGAAAAGTCGAAGGGGGTATCTAGTGGATACTTCCATTCATCCCTCCGTTCGTCCATCCGTACCAACATTTTCCCTTGTAACTCTGCCACTCTGATTTGAATGATGTGTGGTGTTACGAAAGAGCATCATCGATACCTGTGTAGCGTGAGTTTCTTCCACACATTTTTATGGCCCTTTTTCACTCTTTTGACTTAGAAAAACTTTTGCAGTCGGGGGCATTAGCAGGACTTTGCAATGCAGGCCTCTTGTTTCTGTGGTAGCATCTCAATACTAGGAAATAATCATCTGGCCTGGACAGCAAAGTTATAAATAATTAAATAACTTCCTCTGTTGTATTAACTAGCCATAGATGGTAATTAAATCCTTCTTTAAACAACTTTGATCAGGTGAGTGCCTCAGGCCCAATGGTGGCCTCTTGTTTTTCATGTTGCTTCAAAATGTGTTTTGAAATGGTTTTAGTTTTAATTCATCCAACAGACCCTTCTTCCCCACCTACACTTCCCTAACTAACTTTATTAAGTATATTAACAGGTAGATGCTGAATGTGACCATAAATCTTTCTTTAAACAATCTTTTTGGGTGAGCCATTAAGGTTCCAAGGGGCTTCTTGTTTTATAAACTAATTGATATAGAGTTTTTATTTTTGTCCAAATAAGTTAATGAAAGATCTTATTTCTCATAGTTGCATGCAAAAATATTCAGTCCGACTTTGTAAAGGGTAATTTGAGGTTTAAATACTTATCTTGGATCAACATGTGCGAAGTAATAGGGAAAAAGAACTGGAAAGGGGTAAATGCTAAAGTATGTGCTTTAAAGGGGCTTAAAATCAGAATCCTATCTCCTAAATGATTCTCACAAGAAAAACAAAAGATTCTGAAAGTGTCCTTAATGGCCTGGAAACTTCTGTACGTACTTATTTTTTGCTCCCTCATAAAAACATACAACTCTTTGATTTTGCAGTGGTAGCTGCCTATACAAGACTTCACTAGAAATTACTGCCAAGGTACATTAACTCTTAACCTGCTGAGTATTTTCAAGATATTTTTCAGCAAATATAGTCATGGCTGTTGTTAACCAGCCATAACTAGATTTGTTGAAAAATTCATCGGAATTTATCTCAAGAAATCATTGGCAAAGAAATCTATTCAGTCTGCGGGGAGGAAATATGATTAAATGTACCCAAATTATACTAATTTTGGTAGCAAGAGAAATCCTGTCCAGGAATATATGCAATCAGCATGCAAGGAGTTAACTTCCACCAGCAAGACCACCACAAGCCTCTATGTTGGAACATGCTTTCTGCAAACATACTGGTCAAGAAACTCTCCAAAATTGGATTTAGGGCCTTAAGGGTTAAACTCTGGTAAATATATAAATATGGGTTTTTAGCTTAACTTGACAAAGTCAAGATAAGCTATTGCCATCACACGTGCAGAAGTCTGTGAATCTGTGAGTCTGTTCACATTTTCCTTTAGCACAGGCTACACCCTGTAGTTCTTGTCTGATCATCCCGAAATTTCATATGGAGGTTTGGGGTCATGTCTAGATGAGAATGTCCCCTTTTGGTCTCGATCGGTCAACCGGTATGGCTGCCCAAGCCCAAAAACCATTAGCACAGTCTACAGGTCGTATTTATGAAGGGATTTCATTGTAACTTGATAGGATGCCTCTGTATAATGCCTAGATGAGAACGTCCCCTTTTGGTCATGATCTGTCAACCGTGATGGCTGCCCCAGCACAAAACCCAAAAACTCTTATCACAGTCTGCAGGTCATATTTAATATGGAAGGCTTTCATTGTAACTTGGTAGGATGACTCAGTATGATGTCTAGATGAGAACTTCCCCTTTTGGTCGCGATCTGTCAACCGTGACGTCTGCCTGAGCCCAAAACCCGAAAACATTTAGCACAGTCTACATATTTATGGAGGGATTTCATTGTAACTTGGTAGGTTGACTTCATATAATGTCTAGATGAGAACGTCCCCTTTTGGACGTGATTGGGCAACTGTGACGGCTACTGGGGCCCGAAGCCCGAAAACCTTTAGCACAGTCTACAGGTCATATTTATGAAGGCATTTCATTGTAAATTGGTAGGATGACTCCAAATAATGTCTAGATGAGAACGTCCCCTTTTGGTCGCAATCTTCAGCCTTAATGGCTGCCCGAGCCCAAAAACCTTTAGCGTAGTCTATAGGTCGTATTTATGGAAGGATTTCATTGTAACTTATTAGGTTGACTCCATATAATGCCTAGATGATGACATCCTCTTTTGGTCATGATTGGTCAACTGTGACGGCTACAGGTGCCCGAAGCCCAAAAACCTTGAGCACAGACTACAGGTCATGTTTATGAAGGGATTTCATTGTAACTTCATAGGATCACTCCAGATGAAGCCCAGATGAGAGTGTCCCCTTTTGGTTGTGATCATTCAACCATGATGGCTGCCCGAAGCCCGAAAACCTTTAGCACAGTCAACAGGTCATATTTATGAAGGGATTTTATTGTAACTTGGTAGGTTGACTTCATATAATGTCTAGATGAGAACGTCCCCTTTTGGACACGAATGGGCAACTGTGACGGCTACAGGGGCCTGAAGCCCAAAAACCTTTAGCACAGTCTACAGGTCATATTTATGAAGGGATTTCATTGTAGCTTGACAGGATGACTTCAAATAATGTCTAGATGAGAACATCCCCTTTTGGTTGCAATCATTCAGCCTTGATGGCTGCCTGAGCCCAAAAACCTTTAGCATAGTCTATAGGTCGTATTTATGGAAAGATTTCTTTGTAACTTGTTAGGTTGACTCCATATAATGCCTAGATGATGCCATCCCCTTTTGGTCGTGATTGGTCAACTGTGACGGCTACAGGGGCCCAAAGACCAAAAACCTTGAGTACCGTCTACAGGTCATATTTATGAAGGGATTTCATTGTAACTTCGAAGGATCACTCCAGATGATGCCCAGATGAGAATGTCCCCATTTGGTTGCGATCTGTCAACCGTGACGGCTGCCTGAGCCTAAAACCTGAAAACCTTTAGCACAGTCTACAGGTCGTATTGATTGAGGGATTTCAATGTAACTTGGTAGGTTGACTCCATATAATGTCTAGATAAGAATGTCCTCTTTTGGTTGCGATCATTCAGCCATGATGGCTGCCCGAGCCCAAAACCCAAAAACCTTTAGCACAGTCTACAGGTCGTATTTATGGAGGGATTTCATTGTACATTGGAAGGATGACTCCATATAATGTCTAGATGAGAACGTCCCCTTTTGGTCGCGATTGGTCAACTGTCACGGCTACAGGGGCCCGAAGCCCGAAAACATTTAGCACAGTCTACAGGTCATATTTATGAAGGGATTTCATTGTAACTTGGTAGGATGACTCCAGATAATGCCTACATGACAACGTCCCATTTTGGTCGCGATCATTCAACCATGATGACTTCCCGAGCCCAAAAGCGAAAAACTTGAGTACAGACTACAGGTCGTATTTGTGTAGGGATTTCATTGTAACTTAGTAGAATGACTAAGTATAATGTCGAGATGAGGACGTCCCCTTTTCGTTGTAATCGGTCAACCGTCATGGCTACACAGGCCTGAAGCCCGAAAACCTTTAGCACAGTCTACAGGCCATATTTATGAAGGGATTTCAGTGTAACTTGATAGGATGACTCATTTTGGAATAATTTCACTGTAACTTGGTAAACTTTCGTTGACATACGTTAACTGTGGGGGCCACATACATTAACTGTGAGGTCATATTAACCCACCCCTCAACTCTTTAGTACAGTGTACACCTCATATTATTTTTATTAAAAACATAGCATACAGGGAACAGAAATTAGCATATTCCCAATTATCATAATTCTTGTCTTATTTCATAATCCTTTCATAAACATTGAACATTATCCTTTTCATCAAACACAGCACACAGACAAGTTAAGCTACAGTGTCATTGACACTTTCATTTTGTTTACTATGGAATATGTACTGGTTGCACTCACAAGGTTATAACAGTACTCTCAAATTCTAAATTATTTAAGAACTGCAAATTGATTCTCACAGCAGAAGTCCGCAGGAATCAAAATAGATTCTCACCAGCAGAACAAATCTTAAGGCCTGTTTAATCTGCTTTACAGATCCATGCAGAATGGGTTAATAGGGATCCAATTTCTGACCTGATGAAATTTATTCATGTATATAAAACTTGTAGAATTATAGACAAAGCTGTAAATGGTCAACATTATCTCCATATCAGCATATTAGCTCACCTGACTGAAAGTCAGGATGAGCTATAGTAATCACTCACCATCCGTCATCTGGTGTCTGTCATCCGACATCTGTCATCCGTGAACATGGTGTTTGCACCTGCCCCTCCTAAACTGCTGAACCAATTTTAATTATATTTGAGGTGATTGCTTATTCTGACATCACATTTTGGTTTTTTTTTTTCAAATCAACTTGCCCAGCCTCATAGGGAGGGGATGGAGGAAAATTCACCCAAATTCTTTAAAAATCTTCTCATGAATCAGAGCGTACAGTGACTTGATATTTGGTATGGAGCTCTCTTTGAGGTGTAGAATAAAGTTTATTCAAACGAAGTTCGTGGATCAATATTTGCCTTTGTAATGGGAGAGGGAAGATTTTTGGCCCTGCCCAAAATTTCTATTTTCTGAACTGGTGGTCCGATTTGAACCAAATTTGATATGTGGTATTATTGAGTCATAAGTACTTGATTCATGGTAAAAAGAATTTTCCCGTGTCCACGTGGGAACCCTAGGAGCTAAAAATAGAAATATTTTCAAATGCCCATATTTCCCAAACCACAGAGAACAGAGAACTGTTATTTGGTATGAAGCATCCTTAGGACCAATAGAATTGAATAGTAAAAAAAAATTGCCATCGATTTTGTCAGGGTGTTCCATATTTGGTATCGAAAAAATGCATATTTGCAAATTTTTTTAGCCCAACTTGACAAAGTCAAGCTGAGCTATTGCCATCACTTCTTGTCCATCGGCGTACGTACGTTAGTATGTACGTACCTATGTCCACAATTTCCTTTGGCACACCTCACAGGTCACAGTTTGAAACTTGGTATGCTTGTTTGGGGTGACCTGTAGATGGGAGCTATTGATTTTCTTCAATTTCCGTCAAAAAATGTTGCCGCGGCCAATGTCCTGAGAACTTATAGTTTAGTCAGACCACAATATTTCCGTTTGGCACACCCTGCAGGGCACATTTATGATCGGATTGCTTTGAAACCTGGTATGCTTGTTTAGGGTGACCTCTAGATGGGAGCTATCGATTTTCTTCAATTTCTGTCAAAAAATGTTGCCATGACCAACGTTCTTAGAGCTTAGTTTAGTCAGACCTCAATTTTTCCCTTTGGCACACCCTATAGGGCACATTTATGCTTGGATTGCTTTGAAACCTGGTATGCTTGTTTGGGGAGACCTCTAGATGGGAGCTGTCTATTTTCTTCAATTTCCGTCAAAAAATGTTGCCGCGTCCAGCGTTCTTAGAACTTAGTTTAGTAAGAAGACCTCAATATTTCCCTTTGGCACACCCTACAGGGCACATTTATGATCGGATTGCTTTAAAACCTGGCATGCTTGTTTGGAGTGACCTCTAGATGGGAGCTATCGATTTTCTTCAATTTCCGTCAAAAAATGTTGCTGCGGCCAACGTTCTTAGAACTTAGTTTAGTCAGACCACAATATTTCCCTTTGGCACACCCTACATGGCACATTTATGATTGGATTGCTTTGAAGCCTGGTATGCTTGTTTGGGGTGACCTCCAGATGGGAACTATCGATTTTCTTCAATTCCCGTCAAAAAATGTTGCCATGGCCAACGTTCTTAGAACTTAGTTTAGTCAGACCACAATATTACCATTTGGCACACCCTACAGGGCACATTTATGATTGGATTGCTTTGAAACCTGTTATGCTTATTTGGGGTGACCTCTAGATGGGAGCTATCGATTTTCTTCCATTTCCATCAAAAAATGTTGCCGCGGACAACATTCTTAGAACTTAGTTTAGTCAGAAGACCTCAATATTTCCCTTTGGCACACCCTGCAGGACACATTTATGATCAGATCAGCTTGAAACTTGCCACGGCCAACATTCTTAGAACTTAGTTTAGTCAGACCTCAATATTTCCCTTTGGCACACCCTACAGGGCACATTTATGATTGGATTGCTTTGAAACCTGGTATGCTTGTTTGGGGTTACCTCTAGATGGGAGCTATCTATTTTCTTCGATTTCTGTCAAAAAATATTTCCACTGGCAATGACCTTCGATGAACTTAGTAAAAACTTAGTGCAGTTAAGCATCAATATTTCCCTTTGACACACCCTGCGGGGCACATTTATGATTGGATCGCTTGCAAACTTGGTGTACTTGTAAACTTGGTGTACTTGTGTGGGGTGACATCTATATGGGAGCAGTCGATTTTCTTCCATTTCTGTTAAAAATTATTGCCGCTGACCTTTGAACTTAGTTTAGTCAGACCTCAATATTTCCCGTTAACACACCCTTCAGGGCACATTTATGATGGATCACTTTGAAACTTGGTATGTGTGTTTGGGGTGACCCCTAGATGTGAGCTATTCCTTTTTTTCATTCCCATAAAAAATTATTGTCATTATCACCAGTCTTTGAACTTACTGCATTTGTGCATCAACTTATCCCTTTTGCTCTCTCTGCAGGGTATATTTCTGAATTTCCACAACCCCCCCCCCCCCCCCCCCCCCCAAAAAAAAAACAAAACATTGCTACAAGCAATGACCTTCTACTTAGTGCATTTGTGCATTAACATCTTCCTTTGGCATGCCTCAGAGGGCACATTCATTATCAGGTTGTTTTGAAACTTTGTATGCTTATGCAGGGTGACAAAGATAGGAGCTATTGATTTTCTTTTAATTTCCATCAAAAACTGTTGCTGTTAGCAACAATCATTGAATTTATTGCATTTGTGTATCAACATTCTTTGACAGGCCTACAGGTCACATTTATCATAGGATTGTTTTTTAACTTGGTATGCTCATCAGGCAAGACCTTTAGATAAGAGCTATTGATTAGCATTCATTTCTGTGAAAAGAAGTTGCCATTTATAATAACCTCTTAACATACTGCATTTGTGTATCAACATTCTTCCTTTAGCCAGTCTCACAGTTTACATTTAAAAATGCATGGATTACTCTGACTTGCACACACAATGCTGTTATGTTGAAATTTCATCAAATAACATTGGTACCACCATGGGGGGGGGGGCAGATTTATATTTGGGCTCACTACAGGAGCCCAAATTTTTAACTTAGGGTAATATGGGGAATGATCTTTAAAAATCTTCTTCAGATACCCAAGTCAGAATCCTTTCATATTTGGTATACAACATCTCTAGAGGGGTCAGATTCAAGTTTGTTGAAAATGGATTCCTGGGTTTATATTTGGGCTCCCTATGGGAGCCCAAATTTTGACTTAGTGCAGTATGAGAGAATTTTTTAAAAAATTTTCTTCTTCAGATCCATCAGTAAGAATCCTTTCATATTTGGTATACAACATCTGCAGGTGGGTCAGATTCAAATTTGTTCAAATCGTGTCCCTGGGTTAATATTTTGGCTCTCTATTGGAGCCCAAAATTTAACTTGGTGCAATGTTAAGACATTTCTTCAATCTCAGGCTGATATGAGGTTACCTCGAGTTGGTATCTTGGATGATATGAAACTAACCATGTAATAACCTCTAAACATTGGCTATAATACACCTTGATATGTTTTTGTTAAAACATTGTTTTCATTCTGATTCATACAACTATTATAGCTGTGTAAAGACAGTAACATGTAGTACTATGTCTGAGTTGCCTCAACAAATGTCTATTGATTTCTGGTTTCATCATGAGCATGATTTATTTTTCTGCCCTTAATATCTTTCTTTTTTCACTGTCTGGTGCACGTTTGCCCGGCAAAACAAAGTTATCACATACAGCTAATTTATTTTCCAGCATGGAATGCCATTTTATTTTGAGTAACTTGTCTGTAATTATATCCAAAGTGTTTCACATTTTAGAATAAAAGGAAGGAAGGCTGATCGAGCAGTCCAGAAATTTGTAGCTTATTTTTAGAAGTTACTCTACCCCCATAAAATAAATTTGGAGTACAGTGGGACCCTTTTCATTGAATAGTCACTTTTGCCAATGAAATTTAAAAATTAACAGGAAGGTTCAATTAATAGGGATTTGGTCTTTTTGCTGTATTCTAGAGATAAACTGAGCATTTATTCTTTTATATCTTGTTCAGCAGAGTTCATGGGACTCTGTCTCACAAGATTTAATTGATTAAATGCCTGTATTATATGTCCTGAGGCCAAATAAGTCAATAAGTAAGGGCAATTTGATGATTGTCATGGTAATTTCATGACATGGTGCAAAATTTTTTATTCAGTTAACAGGTCAGTTTGCTCTTTCACTCATATGCAATTAACAGGTAAAATTTGTACTGAACATATGGTAAATGGTTTGGTGTTTGTAAATTATATAAGTTAACAGGGTTATTTAAATTAAAGATATACAATTAAACGGGCTCCACTGTATATTGTTACATATTGAAAATGTGACTGAAAAATGTGGCCGTGACAACTGCAGGCCTGGCATTCTTTAGGAGTGCAGGAGTGCTGCACGCCTAGAAAAAACAGGAGGGCAATTTTTTGCACCCCTTGATTTTCTGGAATACCAGACCTGTTTGGGACTGCCCTTATAAGCTATTATTTCGTCCCTTGAGTTCCAATGTGTTCTCTGTGCCTACTGGCACAGAGAACACATTGGAATTCAGGAGACGATTTGTCAATGTTGCATTGATTCGCAATATTTCATGACCCCTTCTGTGTTACATTTCAAAACATTTTGATTGTAGAAGACAGTCACATAAGAATTGATTGCAACATTTTGAATAATAAGATGTGTGTGCCAATTATTCCACTATGTAGCTGAATTTAGTACATTTTTTCAGTCGCAATATTAATACCTTGAAGTGAATTGCACTCCCAATCAGTCTGAGGAGAACAACTGTTTTGCACTCCTAGGTTTTCTAGATTGCCAGGCCTGCAACTGCTTCATTTATCAAAGTAATCATTTTTAGCTCAACTTGACAAAGTCAAGCTGAGCTATTGCCATCACTTCTCGTCCGTCGGCGTACGTATGTATGTACGTACGTTAGTATGTTAGTATGTACGTCCACAATTTCCTTTGGCACACCTCACAGATCGCATTTATGATCAGATCACTTTGAAACTTGGTATGCTTGTTTGGGGTGACCTCTAGATGGGAGCTATCGATTTTCTTCAATTTCTGTCAAAAAATGTTGCCGCGGCCATCGTTCTTAGAACTTAGTTTAGTCAGACCACAATATTTCCCCTTGGCACACCCTACAGGGCACTTTTATGATCGGATTGCTTTGAAACCTGGTATGCTTGTTTAGGGTGACCTCTAGATGGGAGCTATCGATTTTCTTCAATTTCTGTCAAAAAATGTTGCCACGGCCAACGTTCTCAGAACTCAGTTTAGTCAGACCACAATATTTCCCTTTGGCACACCCTACAGGGTACTTTTATGATCAGATTGCTTTGAAACCTGGTATGCTTGTTTAGGGTGACCTCTAGATGGGAGCTATCGATTTTCTTCAATTTCCATCAAAAAATGTTGCCACGGCCAACGTTCTTAGAACTCAGTTTAGTCAGACCACAATATTTCCCCTTGGCACACCCTACAGGGCACTTTTATGATGGGATTGCTTTGAAACCGGTATGCTTGTTTGGGGTGACCTCTAGATGGGAGCTATCGATTTTCTTCAGTTTCCGTCAAAAAATGTTACCGCGGCCAACGTTCTTAGGACTTAGTTTAGTCAGACCACAATATTTCCCTTTGGCACACCCTACAGGGCACATTTATGATTAGATTGTTTTGAAACCTGGTATGCTTGTTTGCGGAGACCTCTAGATGGGAACTATCGATTTTCATCCATTTCCGTCAAATAATGTTGCCGAGGCCAGCGTTCTTAGAACTTAGTTTAGTCAGACCTCAATATAATAATAATTTTAATAATAATTTATTTATATAGTGCTTTTCCCAGCGAAACGCTGCTCAAAAGCGCTGAAAACATAGGTGACGGTAACAATGGTATAATCAGCGGCCGAAGGCTGCTTGAAAGAGATGGGTTTTCAGAGCTTTCTTGAAGTGATCTACATTTAGAGTTTTTCTAAGGTTCTGAGGGAGGGCGTTCCAGAGTGAGGGAGCTGCAAAAGCAAACGATCTCTTCCCTGCCGTTGATCGAATTCGAGGTACAACAAGGAGACTCTCAGAAGCTGATCTGAGATTCCTCGACGGTGTGTGTACTTTGATGACCTGCTTAAGGTAGATTGGTGCTTTGTCGCTATGTAAGATGTTGTGTGTCACCGCCAATACCTTATACTTAATGCGAGACTCAATTGGCAGCCAATGCAGATATTTCAGGATTGGTGTAATGTGGTCATATTTTTTCGCACCGGTAATGATCTTACCTGCTGTGTTTTGAATACGTTGAAGCAGGTACATTGATTTCAGAGGAAGGCCGAAATAGAGAGAGTTGCAATAGTCCAAACGGGACAGGACCAAAGACTGTATAACAGTTTTCAGAGTGTTTTGGTCAAGTAGCTTTCTGATTTTGTTGATGTTTCTTATTTGGAGGAAGCAGCTTTTGCTCACTTTTGTGATTTGGTTATGCAGATCAAAGCAAGCATTAAAAGTGAAACCAAGGTTTAGGGCATTTTTACTTGAGCTAACTGTGCTATCGCCTATTTTCAAGCAGTTAATTGGAACTTTGTCTAGCTGATGTTTGGCGCCTAACTGTACAAATTCTGTTTTTATCATCATTTAATTTCAGAAAGTTTCTCCCCATCCACTGTCGAATATCCTCAACGCATGTGTCCAGTGTTGTTAAGGAGTCATTCATATTGGAAAGATCAGCAGACAGATACAGCTGGGTATCGTCTGCGTACAGGTGAAAATTTACAGAGTGCTTCCTTATGAGATCCCATAAGGGTGTCTTTGGCACACCCTACAGGGCACATTTATGATCGGATTGCTTTGAAACCTGGCATGCTTGTTTGGGGTGACCTCTAGATGGGAGCTATCGATTTTCTTTCTTTTCCGTCCAAAAATGTTGTCACTGCCAATGTTCTTAGAACTTAGTTTAGTCAGACCTCAATATTTCCCTTTGGCACACCCTACAGGGCACATTTATGATCGGATTGCTTTGAAACTTGGCATGCTTGTTTGGGGAGACCTCTAGATGGGAGCTATCGATTTTCTTCCATTTCCGTCAAAAAATGTTGCTGCAGCCAATGTTCTTAGAACTTAGTTTAGTCAAACCTCAATATTTCCCTTTGGCACACCCTACAGGACACATTTATGATCGGATTGCTTTGAAACCTGGCATGCTTGTTTGGGGTTACCTCTAGATGGGAGCTATTGATTTTCTTCGATTTTCGTCAAAAAAGGTTGCCACTGGCAATGACCTTCAATGAACTTAGTAAAAACTTAGTGCAGTTAAGCATCAATATTTCCCTTTGACACACCCTGCAGGGCACTTTTATGATTGGATCGCTTGCAAACTTGGTGAGCTTGTGTGGGGTGACATCTATATGGGAGCTGTCGATTTTCTTCCATTTCTGACAAAAAATGTTGCCGCTGACCTTTGAACTTAGTCAGACCTCAATATTTCTCTTCAACACGGCCTTCAGGGCACATTTATGATCGGATCACTTTGAAACTTGGTATGTGTGTTCCATGTGACCTCTAGATGTGGGCTATTCCTTTTTTTCATTTCCATAAAAATTTATTGTCGTTATCACCAACCTTTGAACTTACTGCATTTGTGCATCAACTTATCCCTTTTGCACTCTCTACAGGGTATATTTATGAATTTCCATAAAAAAAACCATTGCCACAAGCAATGACCTTCTACTTAGTGCATTTGTGCATTAACATCTTCCTTTGGCATGCCTCAGAGGACACATTCATTATCAGGTTGTTTTGAAACTTTGTATGCTTATGCAGGGTGACAAAGATAGGATCTATTGATTTTCTTTTCATTTCCATCAAAAACTGTTGCTGTTAGCAACAATCTTTGAATTTATTGCATTTGTGCAACAACATTCTTTGACATGGCCTACAGGCCACATTTATCATAGGATTGTTTTTGAACTTGGTGTGCTCATTAGGCAAGAACTTAAGATAAGAGCAGGTGATAAGCATTCATTTCTGTGAAAAGAGTTGCCATTTACAATAACCGCTGAACATACTGCATTTGTGTATCAGCATATTTCCTTTAGCCAGTCTCACAGTTTATATTTAAAAATGCATGGATTACTCTGATGTTGTGCACACACAATGCTGTTATGTTGAAATTTCATCAAATAACATTGATACCAATGATCTTCAATTTTGCCATTTCATTTATAACTTACCAAGTTCAAGTTTGTCAAGTTGAGCTACAGTGTCATTGACACTTTCATTGTTTTTTTGTGACCAAAATACCCCTCAAACCAATGAACAGTGATAAACCACACTGCCTTGCATTTACGTGCAAAGTTGGCATTAAGTGCTCCTTCTACAGAATGTTTTCAGATTCAACACTTGTATTTACTGTACTGCCCAGGGAACAAGCCTGAATATAAGCAACCTGTCATTTACAAAATGAAGTCCCCAGAGAGTGAACTTGCTGATGCTATCCCATGCAGTGGACCAATTTATCCTCTAGGTAAATCTTTCTGTTTTGGCTTGAGACCTTGATTCAGACTGAGGTTCACAGAGAGTTAATTTTGTAATGCTATCCTGCTGTGCAGGGTAGCATCACCAAATTCACCCTCTGGGGACCTCATTTTGAAGATGACAGTCTGCTCATTTTCATGCTTGCCTGGGAATAAGTAAAATATAAAATATGCACACCTAACACCTTTTCAAATTCCAGTTTCAAGAGTCCTCTTCTTGAAAATAAGCTGGGTCCCTGACTTTGGAATCACAATATGTTTGTTACAATATAAAAGAACCCCTTACTCAATGCATGATATCAAAATTTGTTATTTTAATTATTTTCTTTTCAAATGCTTAAATAATTTCAACTAAACCATGTGTGACCCCTCATTGAGGAGTCACATGATATGGTTTTGTTCAAATTGTGTTAATTTTTTTTTTGACTTGCATTCCCAGCATTTTGGGGCTGGGGTGCCCAAAAATCACTTTTTATTATACCTTCGCATATGCCCATGATTTTTGGCTCGAACATTCTCTAATGTTCACTGACCACAAAAACATAACTTAAGAAATGATTTTTAACATTAATTGAAAATAGAATATGGAATTACACTTTCCAAAAAAAATCCACAATCCATTATTAGTATTTCCTTTAGTTCATTGAATTCTGCACCCTATTTAACATTTAACCAACTAACCCTGTGCATTTCTACAGCCTTAGTCAGTGTATATTTCCATGTGATTGATATGGCAGCGTACCAACTAATCCAGTGCAATGCCTATGGTTAACCCTTTACCTAATGAATCGGCTGCATCCGCCCGCGTAATATACAAAGTTAAGATAAACTATTGCCATCACACATGCAGATGTCTGTGAATCTGTCAGGCTGTTCACATTTTCCTTTAGCACAGGCTACACCCCATAGTTCTTGTCCAATTGTCGTGAAATTTCATAAGCAGGTTTGAGGTCATGTCTAGACAAGAACGTCCCCTTTTGGTCGCTTTTGGGCAACAGTGATGGCTGGCCGAGCCCAAAACCCAAAGACCTTTAGCACAGTCTACAGGTTGTATTTATGAAGAGATTTCATTGTAACTTGATAGGATGACTCTGTATAATGTCTAGTGGGGAAGTCTCCTTTTGGTCATGATCTGTCAACCGTGATGGCTGCCCAAGCCCGAAGCCCAAAAACTTTTAGCACAGTCTACAGGTAATATTTAATATAGATGGATTTCATTGTAACTTGGTAGGATGACTCTGTATGATGTCTAGATGAGAACTTCCCCATTTGGTCGCAATCTGTCAACCTTAATGGCTGCCCGAGCCCAAAACCCAAAAACCTTTAGCACAGTCTACAGTTCGTATTTATGGAGGGATTTCATTGTAACTTGGGAGGGTGACTCCATATAATGTCTAGATGAGAATGTCCCCTTTTGGTCATGATTGGTCAACTGTGACGGCTACAGGGACCCAAAGCCTGAAAACCTTTAGCACAGTCTACAAGTCGTATTTATGAAGGGATTTTATTGTAACCAAGTAGGATGACTCCAGATAATGTCTAGATGAGAACATCTTTTGGTCGCGATCATTCAACTGTGATGGCTACCCAAGCCCAAAAACCTTTAGCACAGACTACAGGTCATATTTATGAAGAGATTTCATTGTAACTTGGTAGGATGACTCAGTATAATGTCTAGATGATTACATCCCCTTTTGGTTGCGATCAGTCAACCTTGATGGCTACACAAGCCGAATCCTGAAAACCTTTAGCACAGTCTAGTCTACAGGCTGTATTTATGAAGGGATTTCATTGTAACTTGATAGGATGACTCTGTATAATGTCTAGTGGGGAAGTATCCTTTTGGTCATGATCTGTCAACCGTGATGGCTGCCCAAGCCCGAAGCCCAAAAACTTTTAGCACAGTCTACAGGTAATATTTAATATAGATGGATTTCATTGTAACTTGGTAGGATGACTCTGTATGATGTCTAGATGAGAACTTCCCCATTTGGTCGCAATCTGTCAACCTTAATGGCTGCCCGAGCCCAAAACCCAAAAACCTTTAGCACAGTCTGCAGTTCGTATTTATGGAGGGATTTCATTGTAACTTGGGAGGGTGACTCCATATAATGTCTAGATGAGAATGTCCCCTTTTGGTCATGATTGGTCAACTGTGACGGCTACAGGGACCCAAAGCCTGAAAACCTTTAGCACAGTCTACAAGTCGTATTTATGAAGGGATTTTATTGTAACCAAGTAGGATGACTCCAGATAATGTGTAGATGAGAACATCTCCTTTTGGTCGCGATCATTCAACTGTGACGGCTACCCAAGCCCAAAAACCTTTAGCACAGACTACAGGTCATATTTATGAAGAGATTTCATTGTAACTTGGTAGGATGACTCAGTATAATGTCTAGATGATTACATCCCCTTTTGGTTGCGATCAGTCAACCGTGATGGCTACACAAGCCCGAATCCTGAAAACCTTTAGCACAGTCTAGTCTACAGGCTGTATTTATGAAGGGATTTCATTGTAACTTAATAGGATGACTCATTTTGGAATAATTTTACTGTAACTTGGTAACTTTGGTTGACATACATTAACTGTGAGGGTCATATTAACCTACCCCTTAATTCTTTAGTACAGTCTACACCTTAAATTTTTCTTATTGAAAACGTAGCATATAGGGAACAGAAATTGACATATTCTCACTTATCACAATTCTTGTCTTATTTAATAATCCTTCCATAAACATTGTACATTATCCTTTTCATCAAACATAACACACAGTCAAGTTAAGCTATAGTGTCATTGACACTTTCATCCTGATTTCTGATGCACATCATTCCATAGTTATGTTGATTGTGCAAAAATTTAAGCTATATATTTGTTTCTGCATGATAACTTTACTGCTACTCTCCTTTGGCAGATTCATTTTGACATTTCACAATTTTTAGTTTGCCCCAAAATAAATCTGTTTGTTTTTCAGGTTTCTGGTGTATATAATTCCATAGTTATGGCATTTGAATTCATGAAAATTATGTTCTTTTATGGGTTTCCACATTGTAATTTGATTTTCCTTTGGTGGATTGATTAAAAATTTAACAGATTTCCTGATCACAAATCTAACCAAACCTAAACTAAATCTGAAAAATCAAAACCTCCCAGTTCTAGTCATGTACTCTTAGATCCCAAATAATAGTACAAAACTGGAATAATAGTACAGGGTGGAAAATTGGGCTGAATTTAATAATAGTACAGACCTGAATAATAGTGCAGGATGGAAAATTGGGCTGAATTTAATAATGGTACATACCAGAATAATAGTACAGGGTGGAAAATTGGGCTGAATTTAATAATGGTACAGACCAGAATAATAATACATGGTGCAAAATTGGGCTGAAGTTAACAATAGTAAAGGCCGGAATAATAGTACAGGGTGGAAAATTGGCCTGAAATTAATAATAGTACAGACCAGAATAATAGTGCAGGGTGGAAAGTTGATCTGAATTTAATAATAGTACAGACCGGAATAATACTACAGGGTGGAAAATTGCCCTGAATTTAATAATAGTACAGACCAGGGCCATATCCAGGGATAATTTGGGGACACTTGTCCATATATGGTGCAGGCATAGCAGAAAGCAGCTATAGACGGTAGAGATGGAAACTGAAAGTAGGGTTACCATACTGAATGCACTGTTTTTAAAAGACACAAAAGTTGAAATTACCGTACTGCCTCCATGTGCATTCCACATACCTGTTCTGTGCAGTTTTTATTGTTGTTTTTTTTATCAGAGTGCAATTGCCTCAGGCATATTTTTAGTCAGCTAAAGCATCCTAGTTTGGGATTCGAGGGATTAGCTTTGTGTTGGTTTTAGTCCTGTATAATTTTTGCTGAATTTCGACCATTTTAACGGACTATGGGATGGAGATTATGCACGAATACAATGATTTTGGGCACCTGGAGTTTGGGCACCCAAACTGGTATACCAGTACCAAAAACGTCCTGGATATGGCCCTGCAGACCAGAATAATAGTACAGGGTGGAAAACTAGCCGGAATTTATTAATCGAACAGACCGGAATAATAGTACACGGCGAAAAATGGGCCTGAATTTAATAACAGTATTGACCAGAATAATAGTACAGGGGGTGGGTGTCTTTGAAGTGTGTCAGTTTATGCAGGGTAAAATTCGAGTCTCAGACATCATTCCTTGGAAAGCTCTCCTGGTGAGCTTTCCAGGGAATGATGTCTGAGATTAGTTAGTCATGTAAGGCCTGGTATGTTTCTAATTTTAAATAAGAGCTGGTGTTACTTTGTGGAATTTTGTCCCTTGATGACTGTTGGGAATTTAATAATCATCAAAATCAGAATAAGCATCATACAGGGCAGAAAAAGTCCTCAAAATTATTAATCGTACATGTATGATTATTTGGCAACCAAGATTATCTCATAGCTGTGCCATCTGAAGCATTACTACATCCACATTTTTGTCATTTTATTCAGTTTTCTATGTATATCCGATGTTAGATACAGGTAATGGATATCCCAGGCAGCTTTATAATGAATTTAACTGGTCATTTTATTCAAAGGCTGAAGAGGAAGCCATGCAGCAATCAGACAAATTGCTTGGCTCAATATCATTGTTTATATAAATTGTCTGGAACGTCTTTAGACGTCTAATAGCTCAGAATCAATAATGTCCTGTGAGCATCCTGTGAATCGACATCTCCGGCCTTTATGTCTGAACATACATGTACCACCTGTGCCATTAATTGGAAAAGTAGTAGCCTTTAGGTATTGTATCTCCTACCATCTGAGTCTTAAGGACATTCATCCCTCGAACAGTTGAAGTTCAAATGGATCATTTCAGCCTATTAGGCTGCCACCTGAACCCGCTGCACACTGATGTCAGAATACCAAAATTTTAAGTTGCAAGTTTTCTTCATTAGGTATTTAACCAATTCAATCTTATTTGACAGAAATGCAACTGGGAATTGAACCAATTAAATGGTGTTTGACAGAGCTCAATGAGCTCTGATTTCAGTTAAGTTTGAGGTGATTGCTTGTTCTGACATCACATTTTATTTTTGTTCAAATCAACTTCCCCAGCCCCATAGTGTGGGGGGGGGGGGGGGGGGCAGGGGGAAATGCTCCAATTTTTAGTTCACCGAAGGGAGCTTAACTTATCGCTTGCCGTCTGTCGTCGTGAACATTTTTCAAATGACTTCTCTGAAACCACTGGTCCGATTTTCACGAACCTTCATGTCGATGTTCATTACTATATGGCAATTCAACTTTGTTCAAATGAAATGGCACGTCCCTTGGGGGATCTGCATGGGGCATAACTCTGATGGCACCATATGAATTATAGACAAATTATTAAAAAATCTTCTTCTCCAGAACCAGTGGGCAGAATCTTTTGATACTTGGTATGCAGCATCTTGGTATGGGTCTGATTCAAGTGTGTTCAAATCGGCCCCCTGGATTCATATTTGGACTCACTAAAGGAGTGTGAATTTTTACTTAGTGCAATTTAAGAAAATTTCTTTAAAGATCTTCTTTTCCGGAACCGATGGGCAGAATCTTTTGATATTTGGTATACAGCATCTTGGTATGGGTCTGATTCAAGTTTGTTCAAATTGAATCCCCCGTTCAATATTGGGGATCACTATGGGGGTGTGAATTTTTACTTAGTCCAATTTAAGAAAAAATCTTTAACAATCTTCTTTACCAGAACCAGAGGGCAGAATCTTTAGATATTTGGTATGCAGCATCTTGGTATGGGTTGGATTCATGTTTGTTCAAGTTGAGTCTTTTGATCGATATTGGGGCTCACTATGGGGGCGTGAATGTTTACTTTGTGCAATTCAAGGAACATTCTTTAAAAATCATCTTCAGAACCATCATGCAGAATCTTTTGATATTTGATCAGCAGCATTGTCCCATTCAGTCCTGTTGATGTTTTAGCACCACAGAGAGTATAGATTTACTCTGTAGAACCTTAAGAATACCTTTTGATAAAATTTGTGTCTTAACAGTATGGAACATTCGGTGAGTGCCTAAGGCCCCCTGGGGCCTCTTGTTTTAAAAGTCTTCGCATGAACCAGGGGGGACAATGACTTGGTATGAAGCCTCCTTTTGAGGTGCAAAATCAAGTTTGTTCAAATGGAGTTCGTTGAGCAATATTTTCCTATGTAAATGGAAGGGGCAAGATTTTTGCCCCCCGGGGGCGGGCCGGCATAAAAAAAATGCTAAATGAGCATATTTGTGAAAATTAAAGATTTTCTTCTCAAGACCCACTGATGAGAATATGTTGATATTTGGTACACAGCATCCAGGGGAAGGGGGGGGGGGGGGGGGGGGGGGGTCAGATACAGGTTTGTTAAAATTAAGCCCATTGGTTCATATTTGGGCTCAATACAGGAGCCCAAAGTTTAACTTAGGGCAATATGGGGAATAATCGTTAAAAATCGTTTTCTTCAGAACCACCAGTCAGAATCTTTTAATGTTTGGTGTACAACATTGTTATGAGGGTCAGATTCAAGATTGTTCAAATAAATCCCCTCAGTTAATATTTGGGCTTTCTATGGGGGCCCAAATTTTAACTTAGTGCAATATGGGGGATAATCTTTAAAAATCTTCTTTTTCAGATCCACGAGTCGGAATCATGTGATATTTGGTATACAGCATCCTTAGGGAGGTTAGATCTAATTTTTTAGCTTAACTAGACATAGTCAAGATAAGCTATTGCCATCACGCGTGCAGAAGTCTGTGAGTCTGTGACATCTGTTCACATTTTCCTTTAGCACGGGCTACACCCCACAGTTCTTGTCTGATTGTCACGAAATTTCATATGCAGGCTTGGGGTCATGTCTAGATGAGAACGTCTCCTTTTGGTCATGATTGGGCAACCGGTATGGCTGCCCGAGCCCAAAACCTGAAAACCATTAGCACAGTCTACAGGTCGTATTTATGAAGGGATTTCATTGTAACTTGGTAGGATGCTTCTGTATAATGCCTAGATGAGAACGTCCCCTTTTGGGCATGATCTATCAACCGTGATGGCTGCCCAAGCCCGAAACCCAAAAACTTTTAGCACAGTCTGCAGGTCATGTTTAATGTGGAGGGATTTCATTGTAACTTAATAGGATGACTCCTTATGATGTCTAGATGAGAATTTCCCCATTTGGGCATGATCTGCCAACCATGACGACTGCCCGAGCCCAAAACCCGAAAACCTTTAGCACAGTCTACAGGTCATATTTATTGAGGAATTTCATTGTAACTTGGTGGGTTGACTTCATACAATGTCTAGATGAGAAAGTCCCCTTTTGGACGTGATTGGGCAACTGTGACTACTACAGGAGCTCGAAGCCCGAAAACCTTTAGCACTGTCTAGAGGTCATATTTATGAAGGGATTTCATTGTAATTTGGTAGGATGACTCCAAATAATGTCTAGATGAGAACGTCCCATTTTGATCGCGATCATGCAGCCTTGATGGGTGCCCGAGCCCAAAAACCTTTAGCATAGGTGAAAGGTCATATTTATGGAAGGATTTCATTGTAACCTGTTAGGTTGACTCCATATAATGCCTAGATGATGACATTCCCTTTCGGTCGTGATTGGTGAGTTGTGATGGCTACAAGTGCCCGAAGCCCGAAAACCTTGAGCACAGTCTACAGGTCATATTTATGAAGGGATTTCATTGTAACGTCTTAGGATCACTCCAGATGATGCCCAGATGAGATTGTCCCCTATGGTTGCGATCATTCACCCATGATGGCTGCCCGAGCCCGAAGCCAGAAAACCTAGCACAGTCTACAGGTCATATTTATGAAGGGATTTCATTGTAACTTGGTAGGTTAACTTCATATAATGTCTAGATGAGAACGTCCCCTTTTGGACATGATTGGGCAACTGTGATGGCTAAAGGTGCCTGAAGCCCGAAAACCTTTAGCACAGTCTACAGGTCATATTTATGAGGGGATTTCATTGTAACTTGGTAGGATGACTCCAAATAATGTCTAGATGAGAACGTCCCCTTTTGATCGCGATCATTCAGCCTTGATGGGTGCCCAAGCCCAAAAACCTTTAGCATAGGTAAGAGGTCATATTTATGGAAGGATTTCATTGTAACCTATTAGGTTGACTCCATATAATGCCTAGGTGATGACATCCCCTTTTGGTCGTGATTGGTCAGCTGTGTGGCTACAAGTGCCCTAAGCCCAAAAACCTTGAGCACAGTCTACAGGTCATATTTATGAAGGGATTTCATTGTAACTTCATAGGATCACTCCAGATGATGCCCAGATGAGATTGTCCCCTTTGGTTGCGATCATTCAACCATGTTGGCTGCCCGAGCCCGAAGCCCGAAAACCTTAAGCACAGTCTACAGGTCATATTTATGAAGGGATTTCATTGTAACTTGGTAGGTTGACTTTATATAGTGTCTACATGAGAACGTCCCCTTTTGGAAATGATTGGGCAACTTTGACGGCTAAAGGTGCCCGAAGCCCGAAAACCTTTAGCACTGTCTACAGGTCATATTTATAAAGGGATTTCATTGTAACTTGGTAGGTTGACTCCAAATAATGTCTAGATGAGAACGTCCCATTTTGGCCGTGATCATTCAGCCTTGATGGGTGCCCGAGCCCAAAAACCTTTCGCATAGGCAAAAGGTTATATTTATAGAAGGATTTCATTGTTAGGTTGACTCCATATAATGCCTAGATGATGACATCCCCTTTTGGTCGTGATTGGTCAACTGTGATGGCTACAGGTGCCCGGAGCCCGAAAACCTTGATCACAGTCTACAGGTCATATTTATGAAGGGATTTCATTGTAACTTCGCAGGATCACTCCAGATGATGCCCAGATAAGATTGTCCTCTTTGGTTGCGATCATTCAACCATGATGGCTGTCCGAGCCCGAAGCCCGAAAACCTTTAGCACAGTCTACAGGTCATATTTATAAAGGGATTTCATTGTAACTTAGTAGGTTGACTTCATATAATGTCTAGATGAGAACATCCCCTTTTGGACACGATTGGGCAACTGTGACGGCTTCAGGGGCCCAAAGCCCGAAAACCTTTAACATAGTCTACAGGTCATAATTATGAAGGGATTTCATTGTAGCTTGGTAGGATGACTCCAAATAGTGTCCAGATGAGAACGTCCCCTTTTGGTCACGATCATTCAGCCTTGATGGCTGCCCGAGCCCAAAAACCTTTAGCATGTCTGTAGGTCATATTTATGGAAGGATTTCATTGTAACTTGTTAGGTTGACTCCATATAATGCCTAGATGATGACATCCCCTTTTGGTCGTGGTTGGTCAACTGTGATGGCTACAGGTGCCTGAAGCCCGAAAATCTTGAGCACAGTCTACAGGTCAAATTTATGAAGGGATTTCATTGTAACTTCATGGGATCACCCCAGATGATGTCCAGATGAGAATGTCCCCTTTTGGTTGCGATCATTCAGCCATGATGGCTGCCCAAGCCTAAACCCCGAAAACCTTTAGCACAGTCTTCAGATCATATTTATGAAGGGATTTCATTGTAACTTGGTAGGTTGACTTCATGTAATGTCTAGATGAGAACAGCCCCTTTTGGACACCATTAGGCAACTGTGTTGGCTACAGGGGCCCAAAGCCCGAAAATCTTTAGCACAGTCTACAGGTGATATTTATGAAGGGATTTCATTGTACCTTGGTAGGATGACTCTAAATAATGTCTAGATGAGAACGTTCCCTTTTGGTCGCGATCATTCAGCCTTGATGGCTGCCCGAACCCAAAACCCCAAAACCTTTAGCATAGTCTATTGGTCATATTTATGGAAGGACTTTATTGTAACCCATAAGTTTGACCCCATATAATGTCTAGATGATGACATCCCCTTTTGGTCGTGATTGGTCAACTGTGACGGCTTCAAGGGCCCGAAGCCCAAAAACCTTGAGCACAGTCTACAGGTCATATTTATGAAGGGATTTCATTGTAACTTTGTAGGATCTCTCCAGATGATGCCCAGATGAGAATGTCCCCTTTTGGTTGCGATCATTCGACCATGATGGCTGCCAGAGCCCAAAGCCCAAAAACCTTTTACACAGTCTACCGGTCATATTTATTAAGGGATTTCATTGTAACTTGGTAGGTTGACTTCATATAATGTCTAGATGAGAACGTCCCCTTTGGACGCAATTGGGAAACTGACGGCTACAGGGGCCCAAAGCCCGAAAACCTTTAGCACAGTCTACAGGCCATATTTATGAAGGGATTTTAATGTAACTTGATAGGATGACTCGTTTTGGAATAATTTCACTGTAACTTGGTAACTTTTGTTGATATACGTTAACTGTGAGGGCCACATATATTAACTGTGAGGTCATTTTAACCCACCCCTCAGATCTTTAGTACAGTGTGCACCTCATATTATTTTTATCATAAACATAGCATACAGGGAACAGAAATGAACATATTCCCAATTATCACAATTCTTGTCTTATTTCATAATCCTTTCATAAACATTGAACATTATCCTTTTCATCAAACACAATACACAAGTTAAGCTACAGTGTCATTCACACTTTCATTTTGTTCAAACCAAGTCCCTGGGTTAATATTTGGGCTTCCTGTTGGAGCCCAAATTTTAACTTAGTCCAGTATGAAGAATAATCTTTAAAACTCTTAGCCAGCATGAGGAATAATCTTTAAAACTCTTTGCTTCAGAAACACTAGTCAAAATCTTTTAATATTAGGTATACAGAATCCTTAACAAGGATTGGATTCAAATTTGTTCAACTCAAGTCTATTGGTTAATAATTGGGCTCTCTATGGGAGCCAGAATTGTAGTAACTTTGTACAATATGGGAAATAATCTTTAAAACTCTTCTTCAGATCCACCAATCAGACTCTTTTGATATTTGGTATACAGCATTCTTAGGGAGGTTAGCTTGCATTTTGTTCAAGCCAAGTCTGTGGGTTAACATTTGGGCTCCCTGTTCAAGCCCAAATTTTAAGTTAGTCCAGTATGAGGAATAATCTTTAAAACTCTTATTCGCCAGAAACACCAGTTAGAATCTTTTAATATATGACATACAAAATCCTTACAGGCATGGGATTCTAATTGTTCAACTCAAGCCCATCAGTGTGTTTGTCTGTCTGTCCATCTGTCCATCCATCCATCCATCCATCCATCTATCCATCCATCCATCCATCTGTTCATCCAATTGCCCATCCATCCATCCATCCATCCATCCATCCATCCATCCATCCATCCATCCATTCCATCCATCCATCCATCCATCCATCCATCCATCCACATCCATCCATCCATCCATCCATCCATCCATCTGTCCCATTCATCCATCCATCCATCCACCATCCATCCATCCATCCATCCATCCATCCATCCATCCATCCATCCATCCATCCATCCATCCATCCATCCATCCATCCATTGATCTATCTATCTATCTATCTATCTATCTATCTATCTATCTATCTATCTATCTATCTATCTATCTATCCATCCATCCATCCATCCATCCATCCATCCATCCATCCATCCATCCATCCATCCATCCATCCACATCCATCCATCCATCCATCCATCCACCCCATCCATCCCATCCATCCATCCATCCATCCATCCATCCATCCATCCATCCATCCATCCATCCACCCCATCCATCCATCCATCCATCCATCCATCTGTCTGTCTTCAGTTATATCTGCCAGTGAGTGGATGGATTTCAATGAAATTCAGTATGAGGGATCCTTATGACAAACAGCTCCTGCACTTTTTATAAAAAAGTTGTCTGCATTTTTTCAACAGAGTTACAGTCATTACTTTGTTTTTGATTCATTTATGCTTCATGGGTCCAGCACTACAGTGGGGGTATAATTGCCTTCAGCAATAGCTATTGTTGTACTTTATCAGGCAAATGATGAGCAGATCGCCACTGTATTCAGAACAATTCAGGCATGTATGAGAGATACATGAATAACTGGCCTGGCAGTTTTGAGGAGTGCAGGAGTGCTGCACGACAACTGCATTCCTAGAAAAACTTGAGGAGGGCACCCCTTGATTTTCTGGAATGCCAGACCTGTTTGGGACTGCCTCTAAAATCTATTATCATTTCGTCCCCTGAGTTCCAATGTGTTCTATGTGCCTACTGGCACATAGAACCCATTGGAATTCAGGGGATGATTTGTCAGTGTTGGATTGATTCGCAATAATACATGACCCATTCTGTATTGCATTTCGATACATTTTGAGTATAGAAGACAGTCACATAAGAATTGAACGCAACATTTTGAATAAAGAGAAGATGTGTGTGCGAATTTTTCCACTATGTAGCTGAAAAGAGTACAATTTTTCTGTCACAATATTAATACCTTCAAGTGAATATAACCAAAATAGCATACAAGTTTTTGGATTGAAAATTTCAGGTGCAATTGCACTCCCAGGCAATCTGTTTTGCACTCCTTGATTTTCTAGATTGCCAGGCCTGATGAATAATCACTCACCTTATGAAAAAGAGAGTTTAACGAAAAAATGAGAAACAATATTAAAGTGTATAGCACATGTACTAAATTGTGCTAATTCATTAGGAAACAAATTTACTTCTACTTTGGTGGCAAATTCAGCAGTTGAAAGGTTCTAAAAAATCTTCAGCTTGCCCTATGTTAGAATCACTACCAGCGATCAAGATTTGAACATATGTTTTCAAAGAACATTTTTTTAAGAGTTCTGTTTTTGAATACATAATTGGAATTTTAGGAAACAGATTTTTTATAGTGCGAATAAATTAAGGATACAAAAGTAACTGAAGATAATTTGGTGAAAAACATGTTATATGAATTTTTTAAATCAACATGTTAATTAAAGTTGGTTGTAAGGATGGGCATTTTATTTTCATGGAATATTTTATATTGGATAAAATTATCTTGACAAGTTTGTCTATAGATTAAATGACATCACCACTGGAATCAATAAATGAAAGCCTCCAGTGTTGAAGTCTAGAGTTTCTCATTAATGATTGTTGGTTTTTTTTCATAGCTTTGCAGAAAATGTGGGGAAAATATTCTTCTGATGAAGGAAAGTTGAAAAAAAATTTGATTGAATAATATGAAGCATTTCAAAGTCGTACAATTGTTACAGTTAACCCCATCCCATTTTACCCCTATCACTGGATGCATGCACTAATGGCATTTGGGACTGGCATGGTCGTAAATGCACACATGCACTTAATTCCTTGCACATTGCTGGTGGATATTCCGGCCCAGGACAAGAAATCTCTTGCCACTGAAATAAGTATAATTTGGGCACTGTTTACCAAGTTTCTCCTGTAAATTGATTGGACTTTTTGACCAATGATTTCTACAGTTAAATTTACATGGGTTTTTCATCAAATCTAGTCATGGCTGCTTTGAAGCAGCCACGACTAGATTTGATAAAAAATAATTTGAAAATACTCCGCAGGTTAAAGGTTAATCTAAATCACATAATAAGCAATTTCCACAAGCCACCCAATATTTAAATATTAGATGGTTTTTGGTGCTCCATTCTTGCCATAATAGGGAAATTAATTCTTATTCTGGGTACTCTTCAAGCCTGAAAATAAGCAAACTGTCATCTTCAAAATGAGGTCCCCAGAGGGTGAATTTGGTGATGCTACCCAGCACAAAAGGGTAGCATCACAAAATTTACCCACTGTGAACCTCAGTCTGAATCAAGGTCTCAAGCCAAAACAGAAAGATGTACCTGGAGGATAAATTGGCCCACTGTATGGGATAGCATCAGCAAATTAAGCCTCTGGGGACCTCGTTTTGCAAATGACAGGTTGCTTATATATATATTCAGGCTTGGTACTCTTCACAACTTACACTTTCTTTTGCATTTCTACTAGGGAGCGCGGTGGCTCAGTGGTAGACTGTTGGACTTCTATGCTAGAGGTCCCAAGTTCGATCCCCGTCCGGGACGCCCCACTTTGTGTCCTTAGGCAAGGCACTTTATCCCGGTTGCTTACATGGGGACATGATGATGCCGTGTACTAAGCTGTACTGCACGTCGATGGTGCACATGTCTTCAACTGCTGTAACCCTGCTTGAGCGGAGCTTGAACAGAGTTAGAATGTTGAGGAGCTGGCAGTTGCTTGTTGATGCTCGGTTGTTCTCTCCGGGTACTCCGGCTTCCTCCACCCGTAAAACTGCCACGGTCACGATTGGCCATTGTGCATAAGTATGTGACCTTAAACACCAATAAATTATAAATAATTTGCATTTCTATGTTCTCAAGTATTCATCTTTCCCTGAATGTTCACTCATACCACCTAGACTTACTTGAGACTTTGTATGTTTTACTCGCCATAAACCATATTGTTCATGCTCACGTTATACGGAGAGAGCTCACATAAAGCTTCCACACTGAATCCACTTTCTTTGGTTATATCTTGTACTTACTACATGTATGTGAAATACTGATGTTTCAATAAACAAAGAAATAAAATACTGTTTCCCTAAACTTGTGCTAATAGTGCAACAGACTTTTCTCCAGTCACTCTGATTTTCTCTTGCTTAACTACGAATTTAACAAATTATATCTTGTTTGACAGAGCTCAATGAGCTCTGGCAAACAATGTATAATTGATTAAATATCAATCTGCATTATGGGAAATATTTGCTGCTGAAAACTTGACCATTTTGACATCGGAGTGCAAGTTAGGGTTAATAGGACAATAAGCCACTAATTTGAAAAAATATTGACTCTCAAATTTTGCTTGTATAGGAAAGAGCATGTTGGAAAAACACTATTATGCAAAGAGTATGATATCAGAAACAACACCCCGACACGAGGTGACCCTGGCTGTAGTTAAATCCCAATAAATGAATAAATAAATCAGAAGCAAAGCAAAATTCCTCAAAACTGTAATTAAAAAACCTCCATGCAGACAAAATTTCTGACAACAATACATTGCGAAGATATAAGCGAAGTTTCCCAAAAGTTATTGGAAGCAAACAAATCCTGTGACTTAATTTCTGAATACATATGGTTTCTAATTTTAATTTCTGCTGTTTGAATTAATGGCTGCCACAAGCAACAGCTGTGCATTATTTTATCAATAATTGGACATTGTTAGATAAAAAAATCTTTGTAGTATTTTAAATACACTGCAGTTATGCCAAGTTATGCTTCCAGTAAAACCTGACAATATGTTTATCGACAACAGCAATCTGAAATAGACTGCAGGGATGTGAATCCTGGAAATAGAAAAACATGAAAACAAACTTCAGCTTTGTCTAACGAAAGCTAATTTTAGTGATATAGAAGATGACATTGAACAGAATTTTTCATGAGTGATCAGCTAGCTAGATTGAGATGAAAAAATGCTGCCGTCCTTTTTTGTATAGCCAGTAAAATCCCGCCAAGTTAATTTATTTAATCAACACAAACACTTTCGTATGAATGTTGTATGAAAAAGATTGGGGTACGTTTGCATAACAAAAATTGTAGTTTTGTTTAGGCCTTAAAAAGTTAAAAATCTCTTTCTCATGCCCTCACACATGGTCATTTTCTCTCCTGCATGCTCTCTTTTTATAGCCAATGAAAACTTAAGAAAAATACAAATTGAATGCTTTATGTCTGATATTTTACCCAAGTTAATAAAATTGATAAATTTGTCCCTTGGGTGCAAGAAGGCTTTAGCATTGCAAAACCCTCTTGCTCTCAAGGGACGAAATACACCACCACCCATGCTATTCTGTAGATTAGAAGGCCTAAAACAAAACAAACCAAGAACCTGAATTTTTGATGGCAAAGTAATAATTATAGGATGCCATTTAAATTGCTGGAAGGCAAAGTTAGCTTATCAAAAGTAATCTGTTTCTCAGGTCCTCTCGCATGGTCATTTTGGCTGCCGCATTCTCTCTTTTCATAACCAATGCAAACTTAAAAATAAAAATTAAATGGTTTATGTCTGATATTTTGCCTAAGATAATAAAATTGATAAATTTGCCCCCTGAGTGCAACAAGGCTTTGCTATGCTTCAGCATTGCAAAGCCTTCTTGCACTTAAGGGATGAAATACGCCACCACCCATGCTATTCTGTAGATTAGAAGGGCAAAAACTTAAAACAAAGCAAGGACATGAATTTTTGACGGCAAAGAAATAATTATAAAAATAAAAAATAAAATAAAAATCTGCCTGCCTCGCTGCCTGCATGCAATTTTACAAAAAATGGTCTGAGAAACAAGATCTACTTTGTGGGGGCCTAAATGATCAACTTATTTTTTTTCAAATTCACAGCTTATTTATTGTTCCTTTAGCACAGGTTTAAAATTAGAGAATTAAGCAACCTGGTGGTCTGAAAGCTAAAGTTTTCTTCTTGTGCTTTTTGGTCGAGCTGTGTCAAGAATTTGACCTATGTTTTGATGAAGGGCTCTGTCTGTCAGTCCACCTGTCCATCCATATTGCAGTGTCAGCATGATAACTTCAACAAACATCTGATTTTACCCACATTCGGTGTGTGAGTTCTACTCACGAATTTATTAAATGAGTTTGAAAAATGCCCAAATTTATTTTCAAGAGTTATACCTCTGGGATTGTTTTCTTTCCGATTTGTGGGCAGAGTCAGCATGATAAATTGAACAAATGTTATCTGATATTTAGCTCACCTGACAGAAAATCATGGGGAGTTTAAATGATCACTTTCTATCCGTTGTCCATCCGGCATGAAATTTACATTACCGACTTCTTCCCATAAACCACTGGACCGAATTGAACCACATTTTTCGTGCAAGATGAGGAAATGTTTTTAAAAATCTTCTACTTCAGATCCACCAGTCGGAATGCTTTCAGATTTGGTATACATCTCTAGGGGTGGGGGGTGGGGGGGGGGGGGAGGCAGATTCCAGTTTGTTCAAATCAGGTCCCTGATTTTCTTAATTGTTTTGCAAGTTTTAGTGTTGTTAGGTAAAGGGTTAATTGACAAACCACTCTTCGATGTTCACTGTTATTCAGTCTCACGTAGTCATTTGTAGTTTAGTGAGAGGTAACTCACATATCATCCCTTAGGTGAAACAAGGTGCCATCTGCAAATCTGCAATGCTTTACTGTCACAAACGTTTAACGCTGCCTTGGCACCCCTCTTGCGCCTTTGCTCTCGGCTCGAACCCACTTATAAGAAATGAGTTCTAGCCGACAGCCCCGTCGCAAAAGCCAACCAAGGGTAATCATACACATAGGTGAATTGAAAGGGCATGTTTCAAATCCACTATTGAACTGCGTTTAATGATAAAAAAAATAATAATAATATCCGGTCAAGGGCTCAATGAAAGGGCTATAAGCTGGAAAAAAACAAACAACAACAAATGGCGAAAGATTTAAATATATATATTAATTTAATATTTATTACAATTCCCCCAATTACTATTTCAACTTCGGAGGAAGTCACATGGAATTTTGGATTTACATTTTTCATATTTCAATTGGCATGTACAACTACATCTCCACTCTATAGGTGGAAACAAATTTATTCTACCGTTTATTAGGTATTCACTTTTCAGGCCATAACCACTGTTTCGATCACCAAGTCCCACTTCCCCGGCAAAAGAGTTACATACCAAACATCGATGATTTTTATAAATATTACGGCTGCTACCACCCTTGGCTAAAGAAAGGGAGCGCTCAAAAGTCGGAATCCAGGTTCCAACGTCCAAAACTCTCCCTCATCAGAAGAGTTGCACATCAAAATGTCTGCAATTATTCACAACTGCTACCACCCTTGGCTAAAGAAGGGGAGCGCTCATAAGTCGGAATACAGGTTCCAACGTCCAAAACTCTCCCTCATCAGAAGAGTTGCACATCAAAATGTCTGCAATTATTCACAACTGCTACCACCCTTGGCTAAAGAAGGGGAGCTCTACACAGGTCAGAACCAAAAGTTCCAACACCCGAAACTCTCTACCGGCGGAAGGGTTACGCCAGCAATCGTATAAAACTACAAATTTTGATATCAAGAGCTGTTCAATCTGAATCCCTCGCGCTCACAAATTTTGTCTACACATCAAAAATTTAGGCTGTTACACCAAACAGCCTGCCCGTCTTATCTCACCTTCTTCCCCCTTAAATAAAAATACGCATTTCAACGGGTTGAATCGTGCCAATGAATGCGACCATAAAATTCCGTAAAGTTGCCAAATGGGAGGGGCGGGGTTTCAAATCTATCGACCCTCCGAAACTCGTCGTACGCCGAATTTCATCGATTAGACCGAGGCATCTCACAACTAAATAAGATGCATCGGGCTAATCGTGAATAAACTTGTCTTTTTACTAAATTAATAGAGCCGTCATTGGGAATTCGGCGTAGGACAAGGATCAGAATTCCATGATATAGTGACCGGCCCTGATGGGGAGTTGATCTGGAGGAGAGTACAAAAGTACAACCTACTTCTATGAAGTCCCGATGTGTTTTCCAAAAGTATTGGGAGTCAACCCAATCACTTCGACTTCCAGATCACCAGTAATCCGTGCGTGTTCACATTGATTATCGCATGAGTTGTTTTCACCTCGACGATCAACAAGAGACAATCAGCCGACATGGAAATTAACCCATTTTTCTATCTCTCACTAATGTGTGCAAAAACTTAAGGCCACCACAAAGTGATTTAACACCTTCAATATCGAAGCGACCGATTAGCCTTCATACACCAGTTTCATGCACACACACCTACACATATATATATATTTATATATATATATATTTATAGGCTTGTGTGCACACATCCTATGTATGGTAATTTCTTATATATATTTTCCTTTTTTTTCTTACAATATGCACTAAATTCTATTTTGTAAATATATAAGTTGATTGAAGGTATGTGTTCATAAATGTTTATATTTATTTTGCAGTGAAAGAACATACCACTGAAAGAAAGGTATTTTTGATTCCAGCATCTTACACAAACACCGCAACCACAAATGAGAGAAATTTGTTCCTGAATGGTAAGGGTTTTTTTAGCATTACAGAATTACCTGCCTTCCCAAGTTTACAGTTGCTTTATCTAGCCCTTTACCCAGTGCATAGGATATGAGAATTTATTTTTTAACCATGTCATGTGCACCCCCACCCCCCCCACCCCTTATTAGAATGAGCTCAATGAGCCCATTCCAATGAAGGGGTCACATGATATGGTTTTGTTGAAATTTTTGGAAACAAAATTTTTTTTCAAATGCTTGATTTGAAAATTACTCCGATGGATGTGGCAGATTCAACTTGTCCGTCGGTTGGTTGTCATCGGTCCATTGATATGTAAACTTGTGGAGCGAACTACTTCCACAGTTTTAGTCGCATTTTCATGAAACTTCACAAAAATGATCAAGATGATGAGGGGAAGGGCGTGACATCATTTTTTTCCCAGATTGGATTCAAGATGGCTGACTGGTGGCCATATTGGATTTTGCAAAATACTTGTGCAGCGAACTACTTCTACAGTTTTTGCTGCATTTTCATGAAACTCAATATAATAATAATAAATTGATCGACATGATGAGGAGCAGTGCATGACATAATTTTTTTCCAGATCGGATACAAGATGGCCGACTGGAGGCCATATTGGATTTTGCAAAATACTTGTGGACCGAACTACTTCCACGGTTTTAGTCACATTTTCATGAAACTTCACCAAAATGATCAACATGATGAGGAGCAGTGCGAGACATAATCGTTTTCCTGATCGGATTCAAGATGGCTGACTGGTGGCCATATTGGATTTTTTTTTTTACTTAGAAAAATTGAATGCCCCCAGAAAAATTGAATGCCCCTTTTCAGTCACCCACACTAGGCGGTATGCCACAGTGGGGGTATACCGGGCAACATACAATCTCTAGTTTAAAATTAATCCAGGGTAGCTTAATTCCAACTTCGATCACTTTTTATATTGCAACAAAACATGGGCCTCAACATGCAGCCTATTGGCACACTTGCAAGCTGTATTGTTAGTACCTTAGCGATTATTTCTAAGCAAGTCTTGTCTGCCTATATTGGCAGCCAAGACCTGCCTAGAAACAACTGTGAAGCCACAGGATGTCGACTTGTCAAAGTGTAGCAGAAATGTATAAAAATCAGCTGCTACTAAAGTTCTTTGATTTTTCATTTAGTCAGTTCAGTCATTGCAAGCTCTTTTAACCCTGAACCTAACATTAATTAGTGTTGAAACAATTTTTAGCTTAACTTAACAAAGTCAAGATAAGCTATTGCCATCATGCGTGCGGAAGTCTGTTAGTCTGTGAGTCTGTTCACATTTTCCTTTAGCACGGGTTACACACCGCAGTTCTTGTCTGATCGTCACGAAATTTCATATGCAGGTTTGGGGTCATGTCTAGATGAGAACGTCCTCTTTTGGTCGCGATCGGTTAACCGGTATGGCTGCCCGAGCCCAAAACCCGAAAACCATTAGCACAGTCAACAGGTGGTATTTATGAAGGGATTTAATTGTAACTTGGTAGGATGTCTCTGTATAATGCCTAGATGAGAATGTCCCGTTCTGGGCATGATCTGTCAACCGTGATGGCTGCCCAAGCCTGAAACCCAAAAACTTTTAGCACAGTCTGCAGGTCATGTTTAATATGGAGGGATTTCATTGTAACCTGGTAGGGTGAGTCCTTATGATGTCTAGATGAGAATTTCCCCATTTGGGCATGATCTGCCAACCGTGACGTCTGCCCGAGCCCAAAACCCAAAAAACCTTTAGCACAGTCTACAGGTCATATTTATTGAGGAATTTCATTGTAACTTGGTGGGTTGACTTCATATAATGTCTAAATGAGAAAGTCCCCTTTTGGACGTGATTGGGCAACTGTGACGGCTACAAGGGCCCGGAGCCCAAAAACCTTTAGCACAGTCTACAGGCCATATTTATGAAGGGATTTCAATGTAACTTGATAGGATGACTCGTTTTGGAATAATTTCACTGTAACTTGGTAACTTTCATTGATATACGTTAACTGTGAGGGACACATACATTAACTGTGAGGTCATATTAACCCACCCCTCAACTCTTTAGTACAGTGTATACCTCATATTATTTTTATCAAACACATAGCATACAGGGAACAGAAATGAACATATTCCCAATTATTACAATTCTTGTCTTATTTCATAATCCTTTCATAAACATTGAACATTATCCTTTTCATCAAACACAACGCTCAAGTTAAGCTACAGTGTCACTGACACTTTCATTTGACTAGTCGATGCCGATGTGATTAGTACTAAACAAATCTATTAACCGATTAGTGAATCACTCATCGATTAGCCACCTTGGTGTATTCTCTAAACCCTTGAAGTTTCCACTTTGTGTTCCTTTTATAAATCAATACCCCTCTGTTCTTAACGAAGTTTTGCTACATTGTCTAAATGCCGTTACGCACCTTGCAAGATCAAAGGTATCACACTGCAATATGCAGAATGTGTTGAGTGAGAGACAAGATAAACAGGAAAGTGTACATAAAATAACATAATAAATTGAACTCAATTAGCCACCACCATGCACCCAGCATCACTTCTTGGATCTTTGATTCTTCTACCAATAACCTATTTTCCAGTTATTACAGAAGCAAAACGAGTTCCGTTTGAATGGGGTGGATACACTATAAGATTGACAGATATAATTATATGCAGGGGTGTAAAAATACAGCAAAAGTCACTTGCCCTGCAGGACTAGTAGACTTTAAAATGCACTCGCCCACCCTTATTTTCTACTCAACCCACTTTTTGTCACTCACAGAAATCAGAAATAAAATTTCAAGTATATTTCTTTCGTCTGAAAAAAAGAATAAATTAAGCCACAGTTAAGTGACTACGTGGGGGACATTTTAAGGCTGGAACCCCAAACCAGCAATCCGCCAGAGAGACTGCAATACTGAGTTCTTTGATAGCTAATTTGATTACCTCCCTCACTAGACTAGAATTACCTTTCTACATTACAGACATTTTTATGCTTCTGGTGAGTTCAATCGCACAGTCGTTACATCCCAATACCTGTTCAGAGTTGGTTGAGTGGCGGATGAAGGACTTTACGAAAAACTGTGGGGTGGGGGGGGGGGGGCACCTAGGCTCAAGTTTACTGGTGTGTACTGTCAACCAAATTTTGAAATTTAATCCTAAAAGATGCGATTACCTCGCACCCGATGCAAATATCCACAATGCAAAACCTATCTTTGGGAAAAACTAGTTTGGGAGGGGGGTGCACACCAAGTGCGCTGATGCCTGGATTCGCCCTCATGGTAAAAAAATATTTTAACAGCACATAGCTTTTCAGGTTTAATGTGAAACTCAGTTGGACGACTCGCCCGATCGAAGTTTCCACTCACCAATGTGAGCGGGCGAGTATATTTTTACACCCCTCTATATGGTCGCCATTTGTGCTTAGTTCAGCCGCAGATAGAATCTAGTCAAACACCTGACATCGCATAACCGACTAGTTGATTAATTGTTGACTACTCCCCAGCTATTTGTCGATTAGTAAAACTCCAAATGACATCGCATAACCAACTAGTCGATTAATTGTTGACTACTACCCAGCGATTAGTCGATTAGTAAAACTCCAAATGGCATTAATCATTTCAACGCTAACCCTAATAGTAGACAACACTTGCAATATTTGTTCTTAGATAACTAAAAAATGTTATTCTTTGTTTCAAAATGAGCTTGTTTTACTGAGAGGTTATGCAATGTTTTGGATGCTAAAATTTAAAAAAAAATTTACTGCCGGCAGTGATTTTTAGCTCAACTTGACAAAGTCAAGCTGAGCTATTGCCATCACTTCTCGTCCGTCGGCGTATGTACGTACGTACGTACGTTAGTACGTACGTCCACAATTTCCTTTGGCACACCTCACAGGTCGCATTTATGATCAGATTACTTTGAAACTTGGCATGCTTGTTTGGGGTGACCTCTAGATGGGAGCTATCGATTTTCTTCAATTTCCGTCAAAAAATGTTGCCGCGGCCAACGTTCTTAGAACTTAGTTTAGTCAAACCACAATATTTCCCTTTGGCACACCCTACAGGGCACATTTATGATTTGATTGCTTTGAAACCTGGTATGCTTATTTAGGGTGACCTCTAGATGGGAGCTATCGATTTTCTTCAATTTCCGGCAAAAAATGTTGCCACAGCCAACGTTCGTAGAACTTAGTTTAGTCAGACCTCAATATTTCCCTTTGGGACACCCTACAGGGCACATTTATGATCAGATTGCTTTGAAACCTGGTATGCTTGTTTGGGGAGACCTCTAGATGGGTGCTATCGATTTTCTTCAATTTCTGTCAAAAAATGTTGCCGCGGTCAACGTTCTTAGAACTTAGTTTAGTTAGAAGACTCAATATTTCCCTTTGGCACACCCTACAGGGTACATTTATGATCGGATTGCTTTGAAACCTGGCTTGCTTGTTTGGGATGACCTCTAGATGGGAGCTATCGATTTTCTTCAATTTCCGGCAAAAAATGTTGCCACAGCCAACGTTCGTAGAACTTAGTTTAGTCAGACCTCAATATTTCCCTTTGGGACACCCTACAGGGCACATTTATGATCAGATTGCTTTGAAACCTGGCATGCTTGTTTGGGATGACCTCTAGATGGGAGCTATCGATTTTCTTCAATTTCCGTCAAAAAATGTTGCCGCGGCCAACGTTCTTAGAACTTAGTTTACTCAAACCACAATATTTCCCTTTGGCACACCCTACAGGGCACATTTATGATTTGATTGCTTGGAAACCTGGTATGCTTATTTAGGGTGACCTCTAGATGGGAGCTATCGATTTTCTTCAATTTCCGGCAAAAAATGTTGCCACGGCCAACGTTCGTAGAACTTAGTTTAGACAGACCTCAATATTTTCCTTTGGCACACCCTACAGGGCACATTTATGATCAGATTGCTTTGAAACCTGGTATGCTTGTTTGGGGAGACCTCTAGATGGGAGCTATCGATTTTCTTCAATTTCCGTCAAAAAATGTTGCCGCGGCCAACGTTCTTAGAACTTAGTTTAGTCAGAAGACTCAATATTTCCCTTTGGCACACCCTACAGGGCACATTTATGATCGGATTGCTTTGAAACCTTTCATGCTTGTTTGGGGTGACCTCTAGATGGGAGCTATCGATTTTCTTCAATTTCCATCAAAAAATGTTGCCGCAGCCAACATTCTTAGAACTTAGTTTAGTCAGACCACAATATTTCCCTTTGGCTCACCCTACAGGGCACATTTATGATTAGATTGCTTTGAAACCTGGTATGCTTATTTACGGTGCCCTCTAGATGGGAGCTATCGATTTTCTTCCATTTCCGTCAAAAAATGTTGCCACGGCCAACGTTCTTAGAATTTAGTCTAGTCAGACCACAATATTTCCCTTTTATACACCCGACAGGGCACATTTATGATCGGATTGCTTTGAAACCTGGCATGCTTGTTTGGGGAGGCCTCTAGATGAGAGCTATCGATTTTCTTTGGTTTCTGTCAAAAAATGTTGCCATTTCATTTATAACTTACCAAGTTCAAGTTTGTCAAGTTGAGCTACAGTGTCATTGACACTTTCATTGTGAGTAGTGATGGTTGGATAGTGCCATTGTATTTGGTCAGGGTTAATTCATGATCAAAAGTATTTTTGTGTGAATGAATATGACACAGACATTTAACTACATGATACAATTGTAGTGGTGGAGGTGTAAGGGCTATTTTATAACCAGCCTTGTTGGTCCAGACCACTTTGTCTAGTGGTAAATCTGTCACATTGTGCACTAAAGGTTGACAGATCTAGCCTTGTATCCCTAACTTCTCCCATGAACTGTTACATTGGTGACATTAACCAGCCCTCAGCAGTTAATGGCACCATTGGAGATTTTGTTTTTGCCGCTCTGAGGTGGAACCTTTGGTGCTATTCACCAGGGTTGAATTGCAAAGAATGTGAGAGTAGTGTAGTGGTCAAGATAGAAGGGTCATTTACCAACTAGCCCGGTTGGTGTGGATCTCTTAGTCTTGTAAAACAGTTGCTTTATGTGCTAGAGGTCCACCATTCGAGCTTCGACACCCACAGTTTAAAGTTCATAATATAGTCCTTTATCCACTGTTTTCTTTGTAATGTTGACAACTGTTGTACTGGAGGTCTCCCTCAAGTATGTACATAGGCATCTGTTGAGTTAATCCATAGTTGTAACATTTTATCTTCCTTGATACACTCACTGGTGGAAATCTCCATTTGTTGTAATTTATTGATACAAACTGGTACTGACAAGACATCTGTTATGGTTTAGTTAAATGCTCCACGTAGTGTCATTAAACCTCAATGAATCATTTGGATTTAGCATTTTATCCACATTTGACAACACTGGTGGCGCTGCGACTAACTGGATGCGAGGAATAATGTTTGTGTTTTTTATAAAATTTCTCTCGGCTTCTTGTTGATTTTTTCCATTTTTAGCTCAACTTTGACGTAAGTCAAATTTGAGCTTATGTTATGGCCAGTCGTCTGTCTGTCTGTCCTGTCCGTCAACAATTCAATACGTCTCGGGCTAGAGGCCGTATTTATGAACCGATCTTTACGAAACTTCTTGGGTACCTTTGTTATGACCGTGGGACGAGAACAAGTGTTTTGGGGTCCGATCCGAAATTCAAGTTGGCCGCTGACAGCCATTTTGTACAAAATTAGGTGCAATCAGATTTTTGCGCAGAACTTCCATATGAAAGCTATGATTTGAATAATGTTTTGTATGAATGTTTAGTACTATGGGATACAACACATATAATACAGGGTTTTTTCTCGTGTGTAAATTATGCAAATTAGACTAACTTTGATGTATTTAGTGTTACTTTCAGCACTGTAAGTGCAAATGCCAATACGGCTCTGGCTAGAGGCCGCATTTATGAACCGATCTTTACGAAACTTCTTGCATACCTTTGGTATCACTGTGGGATGAGAACGAGTGTTTCAAGATGGCCGATGGCAGCCATTTTGTACAAAATTAGGTGCAATCAGATTTTTGCGTAGAACTTCCATATGAAAGCACTGATTTGATTCATTTTTTGTGTGAATGTTTAGTACCATGGGATACATCACATATAATACGGTGGTTTTTTTTGTGCAGAAATTATGCAAATTAGATGAACTTTGATTTTTTAAGTGCTACTTACACACAGTAAGTACACCTGTCAATACGGCTCGGGCTAGAGTCTGCATTTATGAACCAGTCTTCACGAAACATCTTGGGTACCTTTGTTATCACCTTGGGATGAGAACGAGTGTTTCTGGGTGCGGTCCAAAATTCAAGATGGCTGCCAGTGGCCATTTTGTACCAAAATTAGGTCTAATCAGTTTTTTGAACACAACTTCTATACGGCTCAGACTAGAGGCCGTATTTATGAACCAATCTTTACGAAACTTCTTGGGGACCTTTGTTATCACCATGGGATGAGAACGAGTGTTTTTGGGTGTGGTCTGAAATTCAAGATGGCCACCAGCAGCCATTTTGTACCAGAATTAGTGCAGTCAGTTTTTTGTACAGAACTTCTGTATGAAAGTTCTGATTTGAATAAATTTTTGTATGAATGTTTAGTAACATGGAATACATCACATATAGTTCGGGTTTTTTTCTCGTGCAGAAATTATGCAAATGAGATGAACTTTGATTTATTCAGTGCTACTTGTACACAGTAAGTGCACATGTCAATACGGCTCGGGTTGGAGGCTGTATTTATGAACCGATCTTCACGAAAATTCTTGGGTTCCTTTGTTATCACCTTGGGACAAGAACGAGTGTTTCTGGGTGCGGGCCAAAATTCAAGATGGCTGCCAGAGGCCATTTTGTACCGAAATTAGGTCCAATCAGTTTTTTGTCACAACTTCTATACGGCTCGTATTTATGAACTGATCTTCACAAAACTTCTTGGGTACTTTTGTTATCACCTTGGTACAGGAACAAGTGTGTTTTGGGGTGCCTTTCTTATCACTGTGCTATGAGAATAAATATTTTGGGGTTCAGTCAGACCCACTCTGGGACTCAAAGATTTCTTTTCTAGTTTAGCATCTGTCACCCACCTTTACAATACTTTACCTATATATTTGTTACAGGCTACGGTCAGTATTTATGTACAGACCATTACAATACTTTATATGTACCTTTGTTATCAGGTCATTACCTAGATGTTTGTCTTTGCTGTGTCACATACTATACATGTACATGTCTTAACAAGTTGAGCTACAGTGTCATTGACACTTTCATTTTAGCTCATCTTGACAAAATCAAGCTGAGCTAATCTCATCGCTCTCCGTCCGTCGTTCGTCAACATCATGTTTTGGTCTTCTTCTCCAAAGCCACTGGGCCAATTCAAGTGAAAGTTTGTGTGAGTGATGGTCCCATTTTTGTTCAAATCAACATGCCCAGCCCCATAGATAGGGAGGGAGTGAGAGAAAATGCTCCAAAATATTTTAAAAATCTTCTTCTCAAGAACCAGTGTGTACAATGTCTTGATATTTGCTATGGAGCTTCCATATGAGGTGTAGAATCAAGTTTGTTCAAACAGAGTTCGTGAAGTAATATTTGGTTTTGTAATAGGAGGGGTAAGATTTTTGGCCCCGCCCAAAATTTCTGTTTTCTGAACCGATGGTCCGGTGTGAACCAAATTTGGTTTGTGTTATTATTGTGTCATAAGTACTTGACCCATGCAAAAAAAAAAATTCCTGCATCCCCATGGGAACCCTGGGAGCTAAAACTAGAAATATTTGCAAACGCCCATGTTCCCAAACCACACGGAACAGAGAGCTGTTATTTGGTATGAAGTATCCTTAGAACCAGTAGAATTGAGTGGTAAAAAAAAAATTGCTATAGGTTATGTTAAGGTGTTCTGTAATGGGCATTGAAAAAAATGCTGAGTCAGAATATTTGCAAAAATTTTAAAAAATCTTATCTCCAGAACCAATCATCAGAACCTTTTGATATTTGGCATACAGCATTCATAGTGGAGACAGATAAAAGTTTGTTGAAACAAAGCTCATTGGTTCATATTTGGGCTCTCTACAGGAGCCCGAAGTTTTAACATAGGGTAATATGGGGAATATTCTTTAAAAATCTTCTTCTTCTGAACCACCAGTCAGAATCTTTTAATGTTTGGTATACATCATTGTTGTTATGAGGGTCAGATTCAAGATTGTTCAAACCAAGTCCCTAGGTTAATATTTGGGCTTCCTACTGAAGCCCAAATTTTATCTTTGTTCAATATGGAGGGTAATTTAAAAAAATCTTCTTCTTCAGATCCACCAGTCAGAATGCTTTGGTATTTGATAAGCAACATCTCTAAGGGGGTCAGATTCAAGTTTGTTCAAATCAGATCCCTAGGTGTATATTTGGGCTCACTATGGTAGCCCAAATTTTTACTTAGTGCAATATGAGGAAATTTCCGTAAAAATCTTCTTCTTCAGATCCACCAGTCGGAATGCTTTCATATTTGGTATACAACATCTCTAGGGGGGGGGGGGGGGGGTCAGATTCCAGGTTGTTCAATTCGAGTGCCTAGGTTAATATTTGGGCTCTATATGGGAACATGAAATTTAACTTAGTACAATATGAGGGAGTTTCTTCAAAAATCTTCTTCAGATCCACTCGTCAGAATGCTTTCACATTTGGTATACAACATCTCTATGGGGGTCAGATTCAAGTTTGTTCAGATCGGATCCATAGGTTAATATTTGGGCTCGCTATGGTAGCCCAAATTTGAACTTAGTGCAATTCAAAGAAATTTCTTTACAATTTCTCTTCTTCAGATTCAACAGTCAGAATGCTTTCATATTCAGTACACAACATCTCTAGGGAAGTCAGGTTCAACTATGTTCAAATCAAGAGCGTGGGTTAATATTTGGGCTCTCTATGGGAGCCGGAATTGGCCATTTTGCTGAAGAATTACAAATTGTGTATTCATTACCCTCTAGAGGTGTGTAACTAAGATTAATCCACATAGGTTGTATCAAGGGGCTTCATAGGGGAGCTCTACATTTTACTTTATGATCAACTGAAGAAAAGGCATGATGCCCAGATTATTTTTGTCACTCCTGAGGATTCAAGGATTGACAGTGTAGCCTATGGAGATGGCTTGCTTAATGTAGACTCATTCTTGGACTCTGTTTAAATTGTGTTCTGTTCAAGATGAGCGCTTCAGGCCCCGTGGGGCCTCTTGTTTTCCTCAAAATGTTTCTCCAAGGAATGGTACGAATGCATACCTGGATTGGACGGTATCTCATCGCCGCCCACTTCACAAATTTTGCCATCGTTCCCTTGGTAATTTGTATATATCGGAGAAATTGTTGTAAATAAACCTGGTTGTTTAGCCATCTCAGTTTGCTTGTAAAATAATTCACGTTTTGAAAACATCTTTGGGGTTTTCTGTTTATCAGCAGAGTTGTATTATTTATGTCCAATGTAGAGAAAAGGATGATGGTTTCATTTTCTTCAGTTTGTGTACATTCTCAAATGTTAGTTTCAAGTTTGTAATTTATTCTATGTACAGCGAGCCATTGTTTTGGCTGTCCTTGTTTCATCAGTCCTTGTTTGTATATATTGGCATTGTGACCGATTAATAATGAGTAGAGCTCAGTGGAAGCTCTATTGTTCAATGACTGGGCACTCTTTGTAAATATTCAAATTGCTGAATATCCAGAATTATTGTATTGTACAGTTATTATTGGAAATAGTTTGCCTGTATTGTGTAGCTCCCTTCACTTAGCAGATTAAAATGGTATTCATATTTTTTTTAAACTTTGTAATTTTAATCTCTGTATTCAAATAGTTTTTCGCACTTAACCATAATCTCGATTGTTACATTTTGTTCGGTTGATAAGTTTTGCTTTCAAAAATGGGCATCATAAATGTTCAAACAGCCAGTTCAGAAGAGTTCCAAAAACTAAAATATATTGATGACCGGAAAGCACATAAGTTAGTGAAAGAAAGAAGGAGAAATGGACATTTAGAGCTAGATGACTTGGAAAGAGAACTGGGCATTCCATTAGAAATCTGGTCAAACTGGTTGATGGAGGGAAAAATTAAAATAAAGCAATCTTGGAGACATTCATCGGACAAAGACATGGAAATAAATGAGACTCGATCCCGGAACAAGAGAAGAGTGGACTTGGAGAATGACTATTGGCATGGTTTCGTAAAAATGCTCAGAGAGGAAATTGAAAACCACAAGGCTGAAACAGAAAGGAAGGAACAACAACACTGCATTTCGCTGGACAAACATAGGGAAAAGATTTGTAACATCAACACAGAATGGGAACACAAATGGGAAGTCTTCAATAAAGAACATGTCGATTTGCAAAAGGAAACCGAAGAGAGAAATCATAAAATTCTCAGTTACTGGGAAAAGAAAACTAAAAACCTAGAGTAGGAATGCCTAGCTTATAGACAACTCCATGTGCGATGCAATAGACTTAGTGGAGAGATCACAGCTGTGCTTGGGTTTAAACTGGAGACACCTGGTTCAGATGAGTTATGCAGGACGGAAGACTCGCCTCTTGACAAAAATCCATTCGCTGAAAGCTGCACTGTAACAGTAAAGGAAATACAGCCTCATGCAGCACAGAAAGGCTATGATGCTGAAAATTGTACAAAAGAGGTTCAAAGTTACTTGGATGGTGATTCAATTTTATCTTAAGGCTGTGTTGTTGAGCCTGTAATGGAAACTGACACAATTTTGCGACACAACACATTTCTCACAGATGCAAGAGACAGTGGTCCAGTCGGCATGTGCATTGTTTTGAATCCAAGTACTGATGTTCAAATGCTTTCAGCAAAAAAATACAAAAACAGTTCTGCCCGATCCTGCATTATCTGATGAACGTCCAAAGTGTAACATGCAGTGCAATGACTCCTCATCGAGAGAAACAATGCTTACTGACCAGTCTGGCGTGCAATACACCACCAAAGAAATTTCTACCTCCATCTGAAGACATGCACATCAAAAGAAGAAACCGAAGTGTGATGATGGGTCCATATTAACATATAATCTCACCTGTATCCATGTTTCCCACTAGCCAGATCCAAAATACTGGTCATGTACCTGGTGCGTGACTGCAACCAGTTTTCAGAGGAGCTGTGCCTGTACCCATATTCATAGCACCTGTCTTCCTCATATAAGACATTGGGAGTCCATAAATATATGAAATGTGTTGTATTATATTCACATTGCACCTAGCAACGTCACACAAATTACACTAACACCACTGATGTTGGATGAGAGGCAGTTTATGCTACCTTGAAGACATAAAACGGTGTAGATAATTCGGGCACAAGTCTGGACAGCGTGTAGCACAGTACGGTGCTTTCATAAAAATTTGAAAACATGTAATTACCATACTCATACAACTGTATCCATCACACCTTTCAGTACAGGAAGGCTCTACATGCTTTCTTGCCTGGATAACATTCACAGCATCCATGAAAGAAACACACAAACAAATGCAAATACATTAAAAAAACACACACACACATTATGTTTTCCGTAGGGGATGTGTTAATCGCTTCCATGCGGGAACATTTACACTCAAATTACACCATACAATTTTCACACAAACACACTCCATTGTTCTTAATGTTCACCTCCAGTTGTCTTTTTTAAAGTCTGCAGTATAATTAGCTCACCTTGAAAAAGTCAAGCTGAGCTAATCTCATCGCTCTCCGTCCATCGTCCGTCTATCTCTCATCCTTCAACACCATGTTTTGGTCTTCTCCAAAACCACAGGGTCATTTCAAATGAAAGTTTGTGTGAGTGATGGCCCCGAAGGGGCATTGTATTTTTGTTCAACTCAGCATACCCAGCCCCATAGGGAGGGGGTAGGAGAAAATGCTCCAAAATATTTTTAAAATCTTCTTCTCATGAACCAGTAGGTACAATGACTTGATTTTTGTTATGGAGCTTCCTTTTGAGGTGTATAATCAAATTTGTTCAAACGAAGTTCGTGAAGCAATATTTGGCTTTGTAATGGGAGGGGTAAGATTTTTGGCCCCCGCTCAAAATTTCTAATTTCTGAACTGATGGTCCAATTTGAACCAAATTTGGTATGTGGTATTATTGGGTCATAAGTACTTGACTGGTGCAAAAAAAAATTCCCGCATCCCCATGGGAACCCCAGGAGGTAGAAATAGAAATATTTTCAAACGCCCATATTTCCCAAACAACACTAAACAGAGAGCTGTTATTTTGTATGAAGGATCCTTTGGACCAGTAGAACTGAATGGTAAAAAAATTTGTCATCGATTATGTTAGGGTGTTCTGCAGAGGGTATCGGAAAAATGCTGTGTCAGCATATTTGCAAAAAATTAAAAATCTTTTCTCCAGAACCAATGGTCAGAATCTTTTGATATTCGGTATACAGCATTCATAGAGGGGTCAGATACAAGTTTGTTAAAATAAAGCCTATTGGTTGATATTTGGGCTCAATACAGGAGCCAAAATTTTTAACTTTGGGCAATATGAGGAATATTCATAAAAAATCTTCTTCTTCAGAACCACCAGTTAGAATCTCTTATTGTTTGGTATACATCGTTGTTATGAGGGTCAGATTCAAGATTGTTCAAACCAAGTCCCTAGGTTAATATTTGGGCTTCCCATGGAAGCCCAAATTTTAACTTAGTTCAATATGGGGAATAATGTTTTTTAACCTAGTGCAATACGAGAAAATGTCTTCAAAGATCTTCTTCAGATCCGCCAGTCGAAATGCTTTCATTTTTGGGATACAACATCTCTAGGGGAATCAGATTCAAGTTTGTTCAATTCGAGTGCCTGGGTTAATATTTGGGCTCCATATGGGAACCTGAAATTTAACTTATTACAATATGAGGGAATTTCTTCAAAAATCTTCTTCAGAATCACCTGTCATAATGCTTTTATATTTGGTTTACAACATCTCTAGGGGAGTCAGATTAAAGTTTGTTCAAATCGGGTCCGTAGGTTCATATTTGGGCTCGCTATGGTAGCCCAAATTTTAACTTGGTGCAATATGAAGAAATTTCTTTAGAATTCTTCTTCTTCAGATCCACTAGTCAGAATGCTTTCATATTTGGTATGCAACATCTCTAGGGAGCTCAGATTGTTTGTTCAAATTGAGAGCCTGGGTTAATAATATTTGGGCTCCATATGGGAGCCGGAATTGGCCATGTGGCTGAAGAATTAGAAATTTTGTATTCAGTACCCTCTAGAGGTGTGTAACTAAGATTAATCCACATAGGTTGTATCAAGGGACTTCATAGGGGATCTCCATATTTTACATTATGATCAACTGAAGAAAAGGCATGATGCTTGGACTATTTTATTTACTCCTGAGGGATTCAAGGATTGACAATGTATCCTATGGAGATGGATTGCTTAATGTAGACTCATTCTTGGACTCTTTTATATCATGTTCTGTTCAAAGTGAGCACTTCAGGCCACGTGGGGCCTCTTGTTTTAAATAGTATTGACTATTCAGTGTAAACCTCTCTAATGATGGTCAACATTTTTGATGAGTGGTGCTATTTCAGGGAAGGCCTTTGTTGCTTTCTCGATTGAATCCACTCCTCAGATTTGTTGACATTTGGCTACTTTCTATTCGACAAGTAAGAGAGCTTTCCCTCTGGAAGTCAGAATTACGTTGCACTCTGCTTTTAAGGATTGATAGTCTGTTGTTTGCCAGACATTCTACATGGTGCAGATCATTATTTGTCGTTAATGGCTATTCGTAGCTCCGCATTGACCATAATTGTTGACAGTTTTAGTAACTGGACAGATCTGACATGGAGGTGATTTCTGGTACCTTGTTATTCTCCAGTTGATAAAACTGATGGTAGTTACTCATCTGCTTGTTTGCACTTTGGAGTATGAGCTTTTGCAAATGGCTATTTCTTACTGCACGATTCATAACAAGACGTTTTAAGGGATTATAATTGTCATTTCCCAACAGTTTTATGTATAGATTAATAGTACTACACTGACTGTTTGTAAATAATCTATTGTTTGTAGATAGTTTGTATTTCCACAGTCCTTCCCAGGAAGAAAATCCCACGGGAGCAATAAAATGCCCTTGTAAAAATGGAGACGGGGCATTATGCACTCGTGAATCTATAACAGCATGTTACAATTTTCCCAAATTTTAACATGCAGGTAGAAAAAAAAAATTTGTTCCCACCCAAATTAAAAGTAGATTGACACCCTACAAGCCACCAGAACAAAAGTGATTTTCATGGAAAATGCAAGGCGATTCGGCGGATTCGGAGCTGCGTGGTACAGTCTTTCGATTTTGAAAAACGTAGGCACGTTATAGCCTACATCGCTTGCTACTATTTGAAGTGATGAGCGCTATCATGCATCCAGCCCCGTCGATTAGAAAAGAGATTTGTTGGCGGCAATTCATTGGCGAGAATGCTTGGGAGTGATGCCTGCCTGATGGTCGTGTTATTTGCAAGAACAATTAACATGCAATAAAGAATGCAGCCACCAATTGACAGCACTGTGATTTCAGTATGGTATTTGGGCATATCCGTATCGAACGGTAACATGAAAGCTGGACGATTTGGTGCTTTCATGGTTTTCATTAAAGGAATCCAACTTTTGGGTCATGACGATGTGTTAGGCGCCAGGTAACAAAAAAGTGCACATTGTGGCTATAATTTATGCGGAGCTGATAAATTTGCTCCATTGGTGAATACTGAATGGTGATTGGACCAGGAAGCACGAACCTCTCAGAGAACATCAGGTTTTTCCAAACAGAAGAAGTGAATAGGATTTGTGCTGAATACATTCACGCTGTTACTAAAGCCCACTGCCAGATATTCGTCCCTTGTTACTTAATAAAAAAATAATTGACTGTTCACACAGAAATGATTTCTCAACTGGAATGAATTACCAGATTTTGATAGCTCTCTTAGCAGAGCCGAGGCACACTGTTGTTGACTCGCATTTCTGCCGAATCGTCTTGTATCCCAATGAGTTTATAGGTGCCCAATCAAAATGCGTATTACACTAAGTGACAGCAATACATGGTATGTTTGATTATCATGATTCCGGGCCACAAATGCCGCTCTTTCGCCAAATTTCCGGTAATTTTACAGTAAATAATTAAAATATAGTAATCGCATCGCTTGAAACCTTTCTCCTTACTTGATAATAATATATGCCTGGTCAAAACACGAGCACGGTTTTTTGCACTCTGGAAACGGGAATGCCGGGCGCGAGCGCTATAGCACCTGTCTCATGAGAAGGACTGATTTCCACCTGTTTAGGCATAATGACCTCCCGTCTGTTTGATTCAGAATGTAAATAGCTCTAAACAGGCAGTGGAGGAGTGTTGTACTGGAGGTCTCCCTCAAGTATGTACACAGGCATCTGTTGGGTTAATCCATAGTTGTAACATATTATCTCCCTTGATATGCTCGCTGGCGGACAATCTCCCTTTGTCATCATTTATTGATACGAACTGGTACTCTGACGTCTATTATGGATTAGCTTAGTGCTCTGCATAGTGTCAAAATACTTCAATGAATCATTTGGATACATCATTTTAACCACATTTTACAACACAACTACCATCAAATTTACACATTTTTATCAACTTATGTACGTGGCAAAATAGTTTTATGTATCTTGTCAGCCTTTTGTATATATTCTCACTATCTCTTCATGAATGAAAAATATATCAAATTTCTTTCTTCCCTATGTGAGAATATGAGTTTCAATACTTGGAAAGGTTTCCATTTTTCTCCCACCTGCTGCTTACTAAGATATGTATGTCCTGGGTGAGACTATTATTATCCCTGATGGGTGAGGGTGTGAGATGGGGAAATCTCACCCGAGAGCAAGATATTTGGTCAGACACGAGGTGAGATTTCCCTATCTCACACCCAACCCCATCAGGGATAAGTCTGATGTTACCAAAAGTAATCCAAGGGCATGTGCAGCAATATCGAACAATTTTGTTGTCCATTTCTGAAAAAAACTGATTTGCTTTTCGGAAAGAGCACACAAAAGTTATGTATATACCACAGGTATATACCACAAAATTAAATTCCAATGCCGGCAAGACAAGGTTAAAGATTTGTAGCAAAATGAACATTGACACATCCGATGACATCAGTTGGTTGCGTGCATCAGGCGATCGATGGACGCGCAGTGATAGGAATTAAGTTAAGAAATTTAACAAACTGTCTACAATATACTGTTATTATTAACATCAATTACAACAAACAACAATACTTTGAACACCAACAAAACAAAAAAAATCATGTGGGTCATGTGAGATAGATATCTATCTAACACGGCCTTCTCACATGAGACACGCATATCTTGCATTGGAAGTGGAGGGAGAAAGAAGTATCTCACTCACCAATAAAACACTTCATACAGGTAAATGTCAACATAATGTCATGGCCAAGCCTAAATTTCTCCAATTTAATAATGGTAAACGTTATGCCCAAATAGTGGTAAATGTGCCCTGACAATGTGGTGCTTAAAAAGAACCATTTATCATGCGATTTACACCAGACACTAGGTATGCTTGGTGTCTGCTCAAATATCTTGCCTCTCAGTTGAGATTTCTCCACTCCACTCCCATACCCATTCAGTATAAGATAGTCTCATGAACATGTGACTTTCGTAATTTTGACCTTATTGGATTCATAACTTGGAAGATTGAGAATGGTTTGCCCCTTGAACATTTGCAGAGTGGAGTTTCTACTTTGGTCTGCATGCTTTTTAACCCGGGTCCACATGGGAATCTCGTGAAGTGGAGCAGTGCTTATTTACTACAGGGAACAAGTTTGGTTCTACTGATAAAATTGGACCCTTGTACCAATGCCAGGGGTGGGTATCATCTAAAATGGGCAGCATTATAGGTAGAAACAATTGGTTAAATTTGACTTGATACTTGTGTTACAATCAAGATATAGCCACAGATTATAGGGCCCTGTGAATCTCAAAATTTCAGGTCAAATTGAATCAGGCAAAGGATTCTGAATCGACTTGGATTGAATCTCAAATTGTAGATATTACTCCTTCTTACAGCTATAGATATTATAGTCAGTCTCAAGTCAAGCATTGTCTGCTTGGGCAAATCAATTGAAAAAGCTGAAAATTCCAGAAAAGCATCATGGTATTTTCGGAACTGGAGACTCCTTGAACTCTTCCTCCATCCTCAGCCTGAACAAGAGATCTGATGACAGAAGAAGAGTTCAGGAGGAGGCACTTGGTAGTATTTTGAGAACATGTTGGTGATTCAAAGATTTCCAAATCCAATCAAATCCCTGATCGTCTGACACAAATCATTTTACTATGTAAAGTGTATTTATGTCCTGACTCTCCCAGAAGAACTAGAAAACAACAAGAAATGATTCCGTTTTGGCCAACACTGATGAGCCAAGTGTGTGTAGCCTATTTATTGTATTGATTATTTCTCATGTTCAAGTTACATTTAGTGTCATTAATAATTTAAAAAGTTTACAATACAGATAAATAATTAGAAATGATAAAATGAATTGACAAATATGAGCACAGGTGGGTGTCTCCGCCACAATGCCAACTCTACCGTCCCTGTGAAACATTGTCTGCAGGCAATGGAGTTTGTGTATGGGGCCCTGCAGAGCTGCCCCCACATGCTGTCCATCGAGTTCTTCGTGAAACCGGCACTGGTCCCTGAGCAAGAGTGGCACAAGTGTCATTTTGCACGGTATCTGGAGACAGTGGTCCAGGGTATAAATGTGACAAACCGTCATTCAGTGCATCTGACCGACTAATTTGACCCCGACCAGTATTGTGCTGTGTTGGTTTGGTGACCCGTCTGGTCTTTTGTTTGGCCTTCGGCATTCTGAAAAAGAGAAAACTGACACCGAGTTAGCCTGAACGAGACAATCAGTAATGTGGTATATAGAGGAAAGTGAGGAGGGTGTGGGCACCCAAAGAAGATAGCAAAAATAAGTACCTAGGGGGTATCGGGACGCCCAGAAATACGTTTCACAGTAATCCAAATACAGCTTCGATAAAATTTCCGATTCACGGGGTGAATGCTGGGTGTCCCCCAAACGTGGTCATGCTGTTACGGTAACTGGGTGCTGAACAGGCAGAAGTAGCCCACCAAATGTGACAAAAATGCGGTGCACCACCACACACTCTCACCCGCCCCACAGTAGTGTTGACACCATTGATAATTACAGAGAAAAATCTCAGCCAGCTCAACGATTAAGCAGAAAGATAGGCAATCTGCCAACACTGATTTCAATCGGATAGAAATAGATGCAAATAGCGATTACTGTTATTAATTGATGAAAATTGATTATCAGCACTACTATTATGCAGGTCCGAGCAATGTCCAGGCGCCTCTTAGCAAACCCCTCAAAGGCGAACGGGAGGCCACGAGGCCCCACTTCAATTTATTGGGTGCCCATGCTCCTGAAAATGACACCAACCACTAAATGAAAATAAATCACACTCACAGAGCAGCAGGCCAGCCAACGACCAGCATTAATACTATTATGGCAGGAATTGAGTAATGTTGCCGGCGCGAAGTAAAAGTGACACCGTGCATTCGGTCCAAGTTGGAACCATTGCATATAGAGATGATACAGTAGTCGTAAAACCACGTCCCCAAATCAATAATAATAGTTATAAACATTGAAAATATTGTGGTCACAACTCGTGACGTGAAGCACAATGTAACAAACATCTCGAGACATATAGCATGTTTCAAAACCGGAGCGGATATTACTGTGACGAAAACAGGAAACAAGCAAACCAGATGCCTGCAGAATGCACCGGAAACTGCCGAAGAAACACCGCAGCCCTGTGGGACCCAGAAAATCCACACCGGTAATATGCAAACTAAAACCGAAACTGAAGGAGACAAAATAATAGGAAAACACATAACGAGCATGAATGGGATAAGGGTCATACTAAATAGCCCAAACCACCGAAGGTCACCGAAAGCTCACCTCATCCTCCCGATATAAATGCAAATGCGGGATTGACAAAGGGGGATCAAGTCAAATAGGATAAGTCTCATAACTTCTGCATGCTAAGGGGTACAAAACGGGAGGCGTCCAACAAATGAGACATTTACAGGAAAACACTTGGCTTCATGCACAACCAGGAAATGGCCTAACTGCGTAGAGATGTGACTGATGGTATTATCGTGACACCACATGAGAATCAGAAGGTATCGAACGACGCCACACACGTGGAACAATGCAAACAGGGTCCAAGCAAAACAATAGAAATCACTGGAAAAAGCACCACTGGACGGCCCAACCACAAAACAAGTAGCAAACCACCATCATTGAGCCCAAGAAGAAACATGCAAAGGAAACATTGATAGAGAGAACTCTCATGGAGACGCACCGTCCCTGAGGGCCCGAATACCCGAGGTAATGGCATCCCTGATATTCTTACAGAAAGCTTTCATCTTCTGGGCATTCAGATGCACACCGTCAGAAACCTTGGACTGAACCGACGCAGCCAAGCGTCGTTGTCGCCAAAAATGCACTGCGGCTACATAGCCCCTCAATTCCTGCAAAAGTTGTGAGTTCAATCGGTCAACTTTACGATTGAAACCCTCAACAACTGCAGGGTCCGTTGAAAATACCCGGCCAGGAACTGGAAGCTTGACGCGAAAATGATGAAGCACTTCGCAAACAAAAATCTCTTTCACAAAAACACATCCTTCAAGATAATATACGAAATCTTTGATTTCCTTGCAAACTGACTCCGGGGACAATGAGGACAGGTCATTACCACCCAGAACCAGTACCACAATATTCGGCAAAAAGGCCTGTATCTGCCTTTGGTGGGAACCAGTAATCATGTCGAGAGTCAAACCGCTAATGCCGAACAGCCTTACATCCACCTCCTGGATTTCCTGTCGAAAATGAAGTGCTTCTGCAAAAGGAAAAGCTAATGGCGTCTGCGAGCCAGGGGCGAGAAGAGCAAAAAAATCTGCAAACCTTGTAACAAAACTGCTACCAAAGATCAAAACCCGTAATACCATGGTCGCTACTAAGTCGCTAAACGTATCTTTGATAACAAATTTCGTACTAACCTGATATCGAGTGAAAAATCCTCCTTCCAATAGCATGAACAAAAAATTGCAGTTGAACTTCTCTTCTGTGTGATAAAACAAAGAATGATGTATCTTATTCCAGGGGATGCCAAGCGGGACCCTTTGCCGCTGGCGCCTCCTGGAGCAAGTTCATTATGATTGGCTAATTATTAACAACACACGTGAGGTGTGAAAAGTTTAGACTGACAGTATACTTCCAAAACAATGGGTTCATTACGAAGTGACAAGCATAGTTCCAAGCACATTGTCCTTGCATTTGTTAGTTATTGAACTATTGGTGAACTCAGATCATCTGACACAAATCATTTTACTATGTAAAGTGTATTTATCCTACAAGTTATCACCCTTTTATGTAGGGCACCCTATTAATGGATTACGATGAAAGCTTTTCTGGCCTGCAGTAGTGTCTCTTTTTCAATGTGCATGGCATGGTATGGCCGTGGTTCAACATGTTTTTTCTACCTCAACCATCTTTCTGCCCAAAACCTTTGGGCTGGAAAATCGTTGAAACAGAAGAAATGGTCCGAATCATTTACAAGTTGACAGAGGTTTAGCTAGGACAAATCATGGGGTTTTTTTTAGCGATTTCCCACCGTCCGTCATCTGTTGTCCGTCGTCTGTGAACATGGTGTTTGCACCTGCCCCTACAAAACTGCTGAACCAATTTTAGTTAAATTTTAGGTGATTGCTTGTTCTGACATCGCATTTTGGTTTTTTTTTTTCAAATCAGCTTTCCCAGCCCCATAGGGAGGGGGTGGGGGAAAATCCTCCAAATTTTTCTGCTCACCTTGACGAAGTCAAGCTGAGATTATCTAATTGCTCTCAGTCCGTTGTCATCCGCCCGTCGCCCATCAACACTATGTTTTGGTCTTCTCCAAAACCACTGAGCCAATTCAAGTGAAAGTTTGTGTGAGTGATGGTCCCGAAGGGGCATTGCATTTTGTTCAACTCAACATGCCCAGCCCCATAGGGAGCGAGCGGGGAAAATGCTCCAAAATATTTTTTAAATCTTTTCTAATGAACCAGTAGGTACAATGACTTGATATTTGGTGTGGGGCTTCCTTTTGAGGTGTAGAATCAAGTTTGTTCAAATTAAGTTCATGGAGCAATATTTGCTTTTGTAATGGGAGGGGCAAGATTTTTGGCCCTGCCCAAAATTTCTATTTTCTGAACCGATGGTCTGATTTAAACCAAATTTGGTTTGTGGTATTATCAGGTCATAAGTATTTGACTCATGCCAAAAAAATCCCTGCATCCCTGTGGGAACCCCAGGAGCTAAAAATAGAAATATTTTCAAATGCCCATATTTCCCAAACCACACGGAACAGAGAACTACTATTTGGTATGAAACATCCTTAGGACCAGTAGAATTGAATGGTAAAAAAAATTGCCATTGATTTTGTCAGGGTGTTCTGTGTGTGTGTGGGAGGGGGGGGGGAGGCATTGAAAAAATGCTGAGTCAGCATATTTGCAAAAATTAAAAAAACATTTTTCTCCAGAACCACTGATCAGAAGGGGGCTCAGTGGCTCAGTTGGTAGATGTGCAGGCTGAAAGCCAAGAGGTCCTCAGTTCGAATCCCACCTGTGGCAACTGCATTGTGCCCTTGGGAAAGACACTTCACCCCAATTGCTAACATGGGGGCATGGTGACGTTGAGTACTAAGGTGTACTGCTTGTCGATGATGCACCTGTCTTCAACCAATGCTAATCCTGCATGTGTGGCATTAGTATGTTGGGGAGCTGACAGTTGCTTGACGGTTCTCTCGGTACTCCAGCTTCCTCCACCTGTAAAACTGCCATGGTCATGATTAGCCATTGTCCAGAAATATGTGACCTTAAACACCAATAAATAGATAAATAAATACTGATCAGAATCTTTTGATATTTGGTATACAGCATCCATGGGAAGGGGTGGTGGGGGATAGATACTAGTGTGTTAAAATGAAGCCCCATGGTTCATATTTGGACTTAATACAGGAGCCCGAATTTTAAACTTAGGGCAATAATCTTTAAAAATCTTCTTCTTCAGAACCACCAGTCAGAATCTTTTAATGTTTGGCATACATCATTGTTATGAGGGTCAGATTTAAGATTGTTCAAACCAAGTCCCTAGGCTAATATTTGGGCTTCCTAATTTTAACTTAGTGCAATATGGGGGATAATTTTTCAAAATCTTCTTCTTCAGATCCACCAATCAGAATGCTTCCATATTTGGTATACAACATCTCTAGGGGGGTCAGATTCAAGTTTGTTCAAATCGGGTCCATAGGTTAATATTTGGGCTCACTATGGTAGCCCGAATTTTAACTTAGTACAATATGAGGGAATTTCTTTAAAAAATCTTCTTCTTCAGATCCACCAGTCAGAATGCTTTCATATCTGGTATATAACATCTCTAGAGGGTTCAGATTCAACACTATTCAAATCGAGTACCTGAGTTAATATTTGGGCTCCCTATGGGAGCCGGAATTGGCCCTGTAGCTGAAGAATTAGAAATTTTGCATTCAGTATCCTGTAGAGGTGTGTAACTAAGATTAATCCACATCTAGGTTGAATCAAGGGTCTTCACAGGGGAGCTCCACTTTTTACATTGTGATCAACTGAAGAAAAGGCATGATTCTTGGACTATTTTAGTCACTCCTGAGGGTCTCAAGGATTGACAATGTATCCTGTGGAGATGGATTGCTTAATGTAGATTCATTCTTGTACTCTGTTTATATCGTGTTCTGTTCAGGGTGAGTGCTTCAGGCCCAGTGGGGCCTCTTGTTTTAAAAAATCTTCTTCTCATGAACCAGTGGGTACAATGACTTGATATTTGGTATGTAGCTTCCTTTTGAGGTGTGGAATCAAATTTGTTCAAACGAAGTTCTTGGAGCAATATTTACCTTTGTAATGGGAGTGGCAAGATTTTTGTCCCTTCCCAAAATTTCTATTTTTTGAACTGATGGTCCAATTTGAACCAAATTTGGTATGTGGCATTATTGAGTCAAACGTACTTGACTCATGCAAAAAACATTTCCCTATGTCTCCGTGGGAACCCCAGGAGCTAAAAATAGAAATATTTTCAAACGCCCATATTTCCCAAACCACATGGAACAGAGAACTGTTATTTGGTATGAAGCAACCTTAGAACCAGTAGAATTACCATCAGTTGTGTCAGGGTGTTGTATAGGGGAGCATCTAAAAAATGGTAAGTCAGCATATTTGCAAAAAAAATTTTAAACATTTTCTCCAGAACCACTCATCAGAATCTTTTGATATTTAGTGTACAGCATCCATGGGGTTTTTATACAAGTTTGTTAAAATGAAGCCCTTTGGTTCATATTTGGGCTCAATACAGGAGCTCAGATTTTTAACTTAGGTCAATATGGGGAATAGTCTTAAAAATTCTTCTTTTTAGAACCACCAGTCAGAATCTTTTAATGTTTGGTATATTTCATAGTTATGAGGGTCAGATTCAAGATTGTTCAAATCAAGTCCCTCAGTTAATATTTGGGTTTTCTATGGAAGCCCAAATTTTAAATTAGTGCAATATGGGGGATAATCTTGAACAATTTTCTTCTTCAGATCCACCAGTCGGAATCATTTCATATTTGGAATACAGCATTTTTAAGGGGTTTAGATTCACATTTGTTCAAATCGAGTCCCTGGGTTAATATTTGGTCTCCCTATGGGGCCCAAATTTTAACTTGGTGGAATATGAGGGAATTTCTTTAAAAATCTCCTTCTTCAGATTCACCAGTCAGAATCCTTGTATATTTGGTATACAACATCTCTAGAAGGTGGTGAGATTCAAGGTTGTAATTCAGTGCAATATGAGGGAATTTCTTTAAAAATCTCCTTCTTCATAAAATCTTTTGGTATTTGGTATACAACATCTCCAGGTTGGTCAGATTCAAGTTTGTTCAAATCTGGTCCCTGGGTTAATATTTGGGCTCCTTATGGTAGCCCGAATTTTACTTAGTGCAATATGAGGAAATTTCTTTAAAAATCTTCTTCAGATCCACCAGTCATAATGCTTTCATATTTGGTATACAACATCTCTTTGGGGGGGGGGGGGGGGAGGTGGGGAGGGGGGAGGCAGATTCAGATTTGTTCAAATCAAGTGCCTGGGTTAATATTTGGGCTCTCTATGGGAGACCAAATTTTAACGTAGTGCATTATGAGAAATAATATTTAAAAATCTTCTTCAGATCCAACAGTCAGAATCTTTGGGAGGCCAAATTTTAACTTGGTCCAGTATGAGGAATAATCTTTAAAAATCTGCTTCTTGAGATCCAATCAGAATCTTTCAATATTTGGTATACAGCATCCTTTGAGGGTTCAGATTCAGTTTGTTCAAATAAAGTTCCTGGGTTGGTATTTGTGTTCCCTATGGGGAGTGGGAGCAAATTTTAATGTAGTGCAAAATTGGTAATATTCTCAGAATCTTTTTCTCCAGGACCACCTGTCAAAGTCTTTGATATATCCTTCAAGTTTGTTCAAGTCAAGTCCCTTGGTTGATATTTGGACACCCCAGTTTTCCATTACTGAAAATCCGGGCATTAGTTCTGTGGTAGAAAAAAATCACCTTCAGCAGAGTCATAAATAATTAAATAACTTCATTCCTCTGTTGAGTTAACTAGCCATAGATGGTATATAAATCCTTCTTTAAACAACTTTGGTCAGGTGGGCGCCTCAGGCCCCTATGGGGCCTCGTGTTATGCCCCTGACCGCCAAAGGTTGTTTGGGGGATACATGTATCTTGTGAAGCCATCCGTCCATCCATACAAACATTTTGCATTGTAATTTCAAAGCCATTGGTCAGATTTGGATCTCCTTTGTTATGCTGATAGACCCTGCATGAGGGAACGGATATGCATAAGGAACAGGTTCCATCCAATCATATTTAGCTTAGCTTAACTTGACAAAGACAAGATAAGCTATTGCCATCACAGGCTACACACCATAGTTCTTATCTGATTGTCACAAAATTTCATATGCAGGTTTGAGGTCATGTCTAGATGAGAACGTCTCCTTTTGGTCGCGATCGGTCAACCGTGGTGGCTGCCTGAGCCCAAAACTCGAAAACCATTAGCACAGTCTACAGGTCGTATTTATGAAGGAATTTCATTGTAACTTGGTAGGATTCCTCTGTATAATATCTAGATGAGAACATCCCCTTTTGGTCATGATCTGTCAACCGTTACGGCTGCCCAAGCCCGAAACCCAAAAACATTTAGCACAGTCTACAGGTCATATGTAATATGGAGGGATTTCATTGTAACTTGGTAGGATGACTCTGTATGATGTCTATATGAGAACTTCCCCATTTGGTTGCGATCTGTCAACCGTGAAGACTGCCTGAGCCTGAAACCCTAAGCACAGTCTACAGGTTGTATTTATAGAGGGATTTCATTGTAACTTGGTAGGTTGACTCCATATAAAGTCTAGATGAGAACGTCCCCTTTTGGTCGCGATTAGTCAGCTGTGACAGCTACAGGGGCCCAAAGCCCAAAAATCTTTAGCACAGTCTATAGGTTACATTTATGAAGGGATTTCATTGTAACTTGGTAGGATGACTCCAGATAATGTCTAGATGAGAACGTCCCCTCTTGGTCGTGATCATTCAGCCGTGACAGATGCCCGAGTCCAAAACCTGAAAACCTTTAGCACAGTCTACAGGTCGTATTTATGGAGGGATTTCATTGTAACTTGGTAGGTTGACTCCATATAATGTCTAAATGAGAACCTCCCCTTTTGGTCGCGATTGGTCAACTGTGACATCTACAGGGGCCCGAATCCCCGTGGGAACCCCGGGAAGTAAGCAGCACTTGTTTACTGTGGTAAACCAGTTCCGCTTTACTAGTAAAATAGGACCCAGTTACCAATGCTTGGGGTGAAAGTCCTCTAAAATGGGCAACATGTTGATCAACGATTGACTAAACTTGACTTCATCACCATGTTGTGTCACGATTAGCCATGGTGCATAAATGTGTGACGTTAACCACCAACAAACAAACAAACAGGGGCCCGAAGCTCGAAAACCTTTAGCACAGTCTACATGTCATATTTATGAAGGGATTTCATTGTAACTTGGTAGGATGACTCAGTATAATGTCACGACCATTCAGCCATGACAGCTGCCCAAGCCGAAAACCTTTAGCACAGTCTACAGGTCATATTTATGGAGGGATTTCATTGTAACTTGGTAGGTTGATTCCATATAATGTCTAGATGATAACGTCCCCTTTTGGTTGCGATCGGTCAACTGTGAGGGCTACAGAGACCCGAAGCCCCAAAACCTTTAGCACAGTCTACAGGCCGTATTTATGAAGGGATTTCATTGTAACTTGATAGGATGACTCGTTTTGGAATAATTTCACTGTAAATTGGTAACTTTTGTTGATATACATTGACTGTGAGGGCCACATACATTAACTGTGAGGGCCACATTAACCCACCTCTCAATTCTTTAGTACAGTCTACACCTCATTTTATTTTTATTGAAAACATAGCATACAGGGAACAGAAATTAACGTATTCCCAATTATCACAATTCTTGTCTTATTTCATAATCCTTTCATAAACACTGAACATTATCCTTTTCATCAAACATAACACACAGACAGGTTAAGCTACAGTGTCATTGACACTTTCATTCCCAGATTTATGCCCCTTTTTCACTTTTTGGACTTAGAAAATTTTCTCTTTTCACTCTTTTGACTGTCCCACAGTACCTTTAAGGCTACTTTGAACATGCCTATGGGTCAGGGGCAATGGCCAATGCTTTGCGTAGCCCTTGTTTTTTATTGGGATTTAACAACACTTGACAGCCAGGGTTACCTCATGTCGGACAATTTTACGGGTGGAGGAAGCCTAATTTTTAAACCCAGTGTGTAAAGATGTGTAACAGATTGAGTGAGAAGTACGGAAACTGAGGCTTTAACTGTTAACCCCTAGCACACAAGGCAACCATTGTACCATGAGACAAAGAGATCCAGACCAACCTTACCAGGCTGGTTTGTAAATGGCCCATATATATCAACCGCTACACTACTCTCACGTTCTTTGAGATTCAACCACCTTGAATCTTGCTACAGATTCCACCTCAGAGCGGTTGAAACCTCCACAGTGCTTCACCACAGCACTCATAATGCCACCAACTCCTGAGGGCTGGTCACAAGCATCATTGTAAAAAAACAAGAGAGAAGAGCAGGAGACGAGTCACAAACCGTCAACCTCTAGCATACAAAGCGACCTATTTGCCATGAAGCTAAGAGATCCAGACCAACCAGGCTAGTTCATAAAAATCCTTATACCTCGACCGATATACATGTAAGATATCTATAAAAAAATATTGGAGGCATGTGCCTGGTGCCTCCCTCCACTTTGTTGGTATTTGAGTGGAACATATGCAGGTTACTTGGGAAGAATGCTCACATGGAGTTGGTTGCCTTGAACATTTTTCATTCAGTGAAATCGGCCTGAAAAGAATGTTTATCAACACACATGCACATGTAAGAAAAAGATTTATGACAGCAATTTATAGTAAAGTAGGTCATTGGCAGCTGAGATATGAATAACTAATTATTTTCAGGACTTTGTTTGAACAAGGTTAACAACACCAACACAATTTTTCATGTTCTTTTTTTCCATGCATGTTTCCGTGTTTCTTTTTCTGAACGAATTCAAACAACATCTAGTTTGAGAATTTTACTTTCTGAGTTTACAGTTTAAATTCTTATTAGTCATATTCTTTTCCCATTGATAATGATAATGGTTTGAAAGTTCATACAGGTTCCTCAAGAAACCAATTACCTAATGCAACAGCCCAAACTGATTTTCATTATTAGCTTAACTTGACAAAGTCAAGATAAGCTATTGCCATCACGCGTGCGGAAGTCTGTGAGTCTGTTTTCCTTTAGCACGGGCTACACCCTGCAGTTCTTGTCTGATCGTCACGAAATTTCATATGCAGATTTGGGGTCATGTCTAGATGAGAACGTCACCTTCTGGTCGTGATTGGGCAACCGGTATGGCTGCCCAAGCCCAAAACCCAAAAACCATTAGCACAGTCTACAGGTTGTATTTATGAAGGGATTTCATTGTAACTCGGTAGGATGCCTCTGTATAATGCCTAGAACGTCCACTTTTGGGCATGATCACAGGGGTCTGGAAACGTTATTTTAGTGATTTAGGGTATATATGTTTAAAAAAGGAGAAAGGGTAACAACAGGCGAAATTGGGAAACTTCAACCAAGTGTTGACAAGTTTAAAAAATTATTAGATCTCGATGTACTTGGTTCCTGGCACATACCAGTTCTATTCTATATACATTTCCCTATTACTTAAAACAAATTTCGTCGAAATATCTTCAGTATTACTAGAGATATTCAATAAAATGTTAGCAAAAAGAATGCTATTTTCTGATTTGTAAATAAGGTTGTCCAAACGAAACCCGAATTTTTCAATACAAATCAGTGAAATAAATGCACATAGAGACATTGACCTACCCTTCACTGTGGCTCTTTGTGTACCTTTTTGAACACTTTCAACGACTGCCCAACACCAGTCGCCTATCTATACTCTGGGTAGATATTTTTTCAACATTTGCAGGTTTTTCAGCCTTCTTCCTCGTCATCATCGCCATATTTTAACAACTCCGCTCAGAATAGAAGCAAACTTGAAAGCCTTACCGCGATTGGTTACAAGTGAACTGAGAAATCAAAAGTAGATTGAGGTCACTGATCTCAGTTCACTTGTAAGAAAAATAGCATTCTTTTTGCTAACATTTTATTGAATATCTCTAGTAATACTGAAGATATTTCGACGAAATTTGTTTTAAGTAATAGGGAAATGTATATAGAATAGAACTGGTATGTGCCAGGAACCAAGTACATCGAGATCTAATAATTTTTTAAACTTGTCGACACTTGGTTGAAGTTTCCCAATTTCGCCTGTTGTTACCCTTTCTCCTTTTTTAAACATATATACCCTAAATCACTAAAATAACGTTTCCAGACCCCTGTGGGCATGATCTGTCAACCGTGATGGCTGCCCAAGCCCGAAACCCAAAAACTTTTAGCACAGTCTGCAGGTCATGTTTAATATGGAGGGATTTCATTGTAACTTGGTAGGATGACTCCTTATGATGTCTAGATGAGAATTTCCCCATTTGGGCGTGATCTGCCAACCTTGACGACTGCCCGAGCCCAAACCCTGAAAACCTTTAGCACAGTCTATAGGTCATATTTATTGAGGAATTTCATTGTAACTTGGTGGGTTGACTTCATATAATGTCTAGATGAGAAAGTCCCCTTTTGGACGTGATTGGGCAACTGTGACGGCTACAGGGGCCTGAAGCCTGAAAACCTTTAGCACAGTCTACTGGTCATATTTATGAAGGGATTTCATTGCAACTTGGTAGGATGACTCCAAATAATGTCTAGATGAGAACGTCCCATTTTGATCGCCATCATTCAGCATTGATGGGTGCCCGAGCCCAAAAACCTTTAACATAGGCAAAAGGTCATATTTATGGAAGGATTTCATTGTAACCTGTTAGGTTGACTCCATATAATGCCTAGATGATGACATCTCCTTTTGGTCGTGATTGGTCAACTGTGATGGCTACAGGTGCCCGAAGCCTAAAACTCTTGAGCACAGTCTGCAGGTCATATTTATGATTTTCATTGAATTTTATTTATATATTCCGATTTCGCGCTGATTTTCGACATCGTTTCAACGCGGTCTGAACATAAAATTTTTCGGTTGATAAATTTTAATATTATTATTGGAGTTAGGTGTCTATGAGGGACTGGATGGACAGGATTTCTTCACTCTGTTGAGGGCTGAATTTCTGTTTTTTAGGTTTTAGGTCCCAGGTGTCGGCCGTCTGGGTTCTGTTGTGTACCCACCGGTTCTTTTTTTCTGCCACCTTTCTCTCGTAGGTGGGGGTGTTCTACTTTCTGTATCTGTTGAGTTCACCTTTTTCTTCTACTGCTCTCACCTCTGTTCTGTCCAGTTCGGTTCCTTTAGGACAATGCCTTTTGCCCTCACTTTTGGTGCATTCTCGTGGCTGTTCCTCCCGCAGAGGGGGGGAATGCTGTCATTCTGCGGGAGCTGTTGGATGTCTGGTGAAGAGATGCCTGGTTCCGGGACAATGCACCCTCTCCAGTAGACATCTGAGGCTGTCACTAGGCTTGTGACTCCTCCTTTGGAGGCCAAGCTAGGTTGCTCTCTCCCCTTTTCCACCAGTTTCAACAGCTCCCGTTGTATATGCTGCTACTGCTGTTCCATCTACAACGTCATCGGTCCCTGTTTTAGCCGAGGCCGGCTTATCCCTGCAGGGGTCTGCAGTGATGTCTGTAGTGTGGATGTGGGGTATCGGCCTCAGGCTTCCCTGACTTCAACTCGGCGAAGTCGGAAGTGGCTGCCGACTGAACCCCCCTGCTGTGTCCTCTCAGCCGTTGAGCACAGCCGTTTTATCCCTGCAGAGGTGTCTGGTAGTGTAGACGTGGGGTATCGGCCTCAGCCTTCCCTGACTTCAACTCGGCAAAGTCGGAAGTGGCAGCTGACCGAACCCCCTGTTGTGTCCTCTCCACCGTTGAGCACAGCAGTTTTATCCCTGCAGGGGTCTGCAGAGATGTCTGGTAGTGTAGACGTGGGGTATTGGCCTCAGCCTTCCCTGACTTCAACTTGGCGAAGTTGGAAGGGGCTGCCGGCCAAACCCTCTACTGTGGTCTCTCAGCTGTCGAGTACCTCAGTTTTTAGCTCATCTTGACAAAGTCAAGCTGAGCTAATCTCATCGCTTCCCGTCCGTCGTCCGTCGTCCGCCGTCTGTCGTCCGTCGTCCGTCAACACCATGTTTTGGTCTTCTCCTCCAAAGCCACTGGGCCAATTCAAGTGAAAGTTTGTGTGAGTGATGGTCCCAAAGGGGCTTTTCATTTTTGTTCAACTCAGCATGCCCAGCCCCATAGGGAGGGAGCGGGGGAAAATGCTCCAAAATATTTTTAAAATCTTCTTCTCAAGAACCAGTGTGTACAATGACTTGATATTTGCTATGGAGCTTCCATATGAGGTGTAGAATCAAGTTTGTTCAAACGAAGTTCGTGAAGTAATATTTGGCTTTGTAATAGGAGGGGTAAGATTTTTGGCCCCGCCCAAAATTTGTATTTTCTGAACCGATGGTCCGGTATGAACCAAATTTGGTTTGTGGTAGTATTGGGTCATAAGTACTTGACCCATGCAAAAAAAAAAATTCCTGCATCACCATGGGAACCCTGGGAGCTAAAAATAGAAATATTTTCAAACGCCCATATTTCCCAAACCCCACGGAACAGAGAGCTTTTATTTGGTATGAAGTATCCTTATGACCAGTAGAATTGAATGGTAAAAAAAAATTGCCATCGGTTATGTTAGGGTCTTCTGTAATGGGCATCGAAAAAATGCTGAGTCAGCATATTTGCAAAAATTTTTAAAAATCTTTTCTCCAGAACCAATCATCAGAATCTTTTGATATTTGGTATACAGCATTCATAGGGGGGTCAGATAAAAGTTTGTTGAAATAAAGCTCATTGGTTCATATTTGGGCTCTCTACAGGAGCCCGAAGTTTTAACATAGGGTAATATGGGGAATATTCTTTAAAAATCTTCTTCTTAAGAACCACCAGTCAGAATCTTTTAATATTTGGTATACATCATTGTTATGAGGGTCAGATTCTAGATTGTTCAAACCAAGTCCCTAGGTTAATATTTGGGCTTCCTATGGAAGCCCAAATTTTATCTTTGTTCAATATGGAGGGTAATTTAAAAAAATCTTCTTCTTCAGATCCATCAGTCAGAATGCTTTGATATTTGGTATGCAACATCTCTATGGGGGGCAGATTCAAGTTTGTTCAAATCAGATCCCTAGGTGTATATTTGGGCTCACTATGGTAGCCCAAATTTTTACTTAGTGCAATATGAGAAAATTTCTTTAAAAATCTTCTTCTTCAGATCCACCAGTCGGAATGCTTTTATATTTGGTATACAACATCTCTAGGGGGGTCAGATTCCAGGTTGTTCAATTCGAGTGCCTAGGTTAATATTTGGGCTCCATATGGGAACATGAAATTTAACTTAGTACAATATGAGGGAATTTCTTCAAAAATCTTCTTCTTCAGATTCACTTGTCAGAATGCTTTCACATTTGATATACAACATCTCTAGGGGGGTCAGATTCAAGTTTGTTCAAATCGGATCCATAGGTCAATATTTGAGCTCGCTATGATAGCCCAAATTTGAACTTAGTGCAATTCGAAGAAATTTCTTTACAATTTCTCTTCTTCAGATCCAACGGTCAGAATGCTTTCATATTCGGTACACAACATCTCTAGGGAAGTCAGATTTAACTGTGTTCAAATCAAGAGCCTGGGTTAATATTTGGGCTCTCTATGGGAGCCGTTATTGGCCATTTTGCTGAAGAATTAAAAATTTTGTATTCAGTACCCTCTAGAGGTACTAAGATTAATCCACATAGGTTGTATCAAGGGGCTTCATAGGGGAGCTCTACATTTTACTTACGATCAACTGAAGAAAAGGCATGATGCCTAGATTATTTTTGTCACTCCTGAGGGACTCAAGGATTGACAGTGTAGCCTATGGAGATGGCTTGCTTAATGTAGACTCATTCTTGGACTCTGTTTAAATTGTGTTCTGTACAAGATGAGCGCTTCAGGCCCCGTGGGGCCTCTTGTTCTCATTGGATTCGGATGTTCATGGTGGGGTCACCATGATCTCCGTGGCGTTTCCGTACACGCACTCTGGTCCCATGGCCAGTTTTGCGGAACCAACGTTTTTTGTGCAGCCTGGACCTTCTGTCCTGCAGAGGTCCACTGTTACTCTCCTGAGTTTCCGCTCTGTAGATCTTTGGGGTATGACATACCCCAATACACATCTGCCCTCAGATGTTTTGGCTGCAGCCCATCACCCCGCATCATGTGTATTTGCGGATCGTGATCCTTCGCTGGTAAAATGGGTCAGGAGTGAAGCCACTTTATCGGTTCGTTCCCACTTCGAACCATTCCAACACAGTCAGTGTGCTTAGGGAGGCCCTCTCCTTGCTCACTTAGGTTCTGTCCAAGAGCCTTTTCCGTTGCTTCCAGCGAGGCTACGAGTGGTTTCCGGGCGCCCCCCGTGGTGCCGCCTCCCAGGATTGGAAACAGGCCACTTTCTGATCGCTCTGGTGTGCCTACACCATGGGAGGCATTGGCTGCTTTGCCCATGACGGGCTATGTGTCTTCCGACTCATGGGATGAGTCCGACATACATGATGTCGAGAGCCAACAGTCTTCTGACTTGGGGGCAGCTCTTGACTTTGTGTTTGGGTTCCTTCCATATCTCAAACCAGCTGACAGTGTCAGCCCAGCCGTGATCATCGGTCGCGTGCCTACAGCCTGTGGAGCAACCTGCTTCTGGGCGCCTTCGACCTTGCCTGCCGGTACAGGTGGTTGAAGCTTTTACAGCTTTGGACTCTAAGCTGAGTTCCAAGGCTATGAAGACATCTTTCTTCATCAGGGTTGACACTTTTTTGCCTCCAGTGCATTATCGTTCCTACGATTCCGCCAATCCGTCAGTCTGCTGGATTTTGACAGTCTTGGATCGGGACTCCAACTCCCAACCCAGCCATTTTTCATATGGAGACTGTGGAGTCCATGTTGGGCTTATCGGGAGAGATGCTGGAATGCTTTCTCTCCTCAATCACGTCATCTCTGCTTTGCTGCTTATCTGCTCCCAGATAAGTTTGGCGACGAACAGGTTTTTTGTGTGTGCTGTCCAGGGCGCTCATGCATCTTCTCACACACATGCCTGTAACATGGCTAACTTGGAATTAGTTCGCAGGGATGCTGTTCTAGACACATGCCTTTCCCTTCTTGAGGGGCAGTGCGATGCTGTTCGATCTGCCTCTATCGGCGAGTCCGCTACTATTCCATGGTTCCGTGGCGACGGTCCGGAATGACTCTCTATGTCATTCCATAGATCAGCTGCTGCTTCGTCAGCTTGATCAGCCTTCTGTTGGAGGCAGGGGCCATCCAAAATCCTACAAGTACCCTTCTGCTTCCTCTGCGAAGCTAAGGGTTGATCCTCCTGCCGCCACTTCTACTCACTCACAGGGTAAGAGTAGGCGTCGGCAGTAGTCACCTCGAATTCGTCCAAGATTGAGGCATTTCACTCAATCGAGAGTGCCTCTTCCAACACTAGTCCCTTTCAACGTTACACGTTGGGAACTTTTGATCACAGAGATAGGCAATCTCCTGTCAAAGGGGGCGATCGAGGTTATCAAGAACATTCTTTCAGTGGGATTTTATTCCCGCCTGTTCTTGGTGCCAAAGAAGGAAGGCTGACTCAGACAGGTTATCGATCTGAGTCTCCTGACCTAGTCTATCATTGCTCCTCAGTTCATCATGGAGGCTTTCAGGTCGGTTCGCCGCCCCATTCCCCAGGATGTTTTCCAGTTCAAGGCCATGCCCTTTGGCCTCGACCTGGATCCTTGGGCCTTCACCCGTCTGATGTCGCATGTGTTAGTCTTACATCGCACACAGTCCAGGGTGTCGGATGTCGTCACACTGTTGAGCCTGCTCAAGTCACTAGGGTTCAGAGTCACTGGGAAGAAGTCGGACCTGTCCCTTCTCCATTGTTTTGTCATCTGGAATGGGCTTCCGTACTCAGCTAGAATGCGGTGGCGGTTTCCCAGACAAGGGCTGTGCTTTTCTCAGTCTTTTGCCCTGACTCTGCCCCAGTTTACGTCCGCAACAGCTCGGGGTCTTCCCCGGCTGCTTGGTCCTTCAGTGACGGATCTCATTCCTCTGGGTTAGCTGCATGTCTGACCTCTCCAACACTTTCTGCTCAGTCGTTGGAGGCCGAATGTCGATCCTCTGGATCTGGTGCTTTAGTTACCGGAGTCTCTTCCTCGTCACCGTCTCCCCTGACAGATGTTCAGTGGATTATGCAGGGAGTTCCTTTGGACTTCCCCACGTCTGATCGTGTTCTGATGGCAGTCACCAGCGATCTCTGATGGGGTGTGACATTGGATCCTCTATGTCTTTTCCTTCACGGGTCATGGGACCAGGATCTAGCAGCTCTTCACGTCAACCAGAAGGAGCTTCTTGCTCTTCTTCTGAGTTTCCGGCAGTGGATCCCCCACCTTTCGAATTGACAGGTCCTTCTATTGTCCGACAATCCGACAGTGGTTGTTTACATTTGGAACCAGGGCGGCATGCACTATGTTCCCATGTAGTATTGATTCGGGATCTTCCACTGCTCGCTCAGGATGTCAACGACGGGGTGGTGGTTCGTCACTTTCCTGGTCGTCTGAACATCCCAGTTGACTCCCTGTCCTGAAAGGGCAGTTTCTTTTCCACCGAGCGGATGCTCCACATGGTGGTGTTCCAGTCTCCTTGCGATCTCTGGGGTCTTCCCCACATCGAATTCTTTGCGACTCGATGGAACCATCAGGTGGACACTTTCGTGTCCCTGTGTCCAGATGCTCTGGCTTTTGCCGTGGATGCTCAGTCCCTCCTTTGGAATGGTCTTGTCGGCTACACCTTCCTACTGGTTCCGATTCTGCCTCAGGTTCTAGCCCAGATATGAACCTGGAGTTGTCGAATCATTTCGATCGCACCCCTGTCGCCTCAGTAGGTGTGGATCACTCTGCTCCGCTCTCTGTTAGCGACGGTTCTGGCACGTCTCCCTCTACATCGCGACCTTCTTTGCCAAGGTTTCCCTTTGTGCATGTCTTTTGTCAGGTCCTGTCTCCTCCGTAGTGGTTTTTTCGAGACGTGCAGTGGAGTTGCTTTTCTTCTTCAAGGAGGCACTCCACTGGTTTAGTCTATCCAGCTACGTGGAAGGTCTGCCTTCGATGGTGTGCGGATCACTCTGTTGCTTCTGTCACTCCTTTGAAAACACAGATTGCGGAGTTTCTGGTATATGTTAGATTCTGGGGGTCTCAAGCCTGTTTCCATCAATGGGTACAGGTCCATGCTTCGGAGACCTTTTCGTATGTGGGACAGCGTCGTATCTGCACTACTCCATGCCTCTCCAAACTTGTTCGGCACTTTTCCTTGAAAAGGCCTAGGACTTTGCAGCTTACTCCAAGATGGAATCTTTCTTGGGTGCTGTTTTGCTTGTGGGGCGCTGTTCGAACCTTTATCCCAGGTGGATATGCATTTTCTCACATACAAGACGGCTTTTCTGATGGCTTTTGCCTCAGCCAAATGGGTTAGTGAGCTTCACTCCCTCTTGGTTGACCCGACCTTTTTCTGGAGCTGTCCCACCAGTGTTATGTTTACCAGTGATTGTTTCTTTCTGGCCAAGAATCAGATACCGGAAACTACTCAGCCCTCTATCAGTATTGGGACTCTTCCTTCTGTTCATTTGGAAGGGTATGATCGATTTTCTGTCCCTTATTCCTGGTCGACAGACGATCTGTCCCGAATCCATTTCTCGATGGATTTGTCTTGCTATTCATGCAGCTTCTGCTCGTCTAGCGACTGGCGATTGTATTACCAATCGCTTTTCTGCCACGAGGTGCGTGCATTGTGTACCTCTCTGGGCTTATACTAACTCTGTCATGTTGTCGGATGTTATGCTGGCAGCCTACTGGAGAAATGCTACCTTCTCCACTTATCTGCGACAGTTGCAGGAGCAGGCAGAGGACCTTTGTTCTACGGGCCCTCTTTCTTCTGCTCAGGCTGTTGTCTATCCCAGCCACTCAGCTTCTTACAAGGTCAGTTCCAGCTCCGTGCTGTTACTCCCCTTTCTGTCTGTGTGTCGCACATCACCATACACCTCATCTCTCATTGTCTTTTACCAATGTTTGTGATGCTATGGTTTGATAGGACTAGGGATCTCTTCCTCTGTCCACGGTTCCAGTGCAGTTGAGTTATGTGTGGGTTGGTTATGTGATTCCCTCCATCCTATTGTCTATTCAGCCTGTAGTAAACAATTGAGGTAGGTTGATAAGAAATATAAATTTTATAGTAAATTTCCTTTCTTATTATACCTACCGCAATTGTTTACATGGAGGCCCTCCCGTCTTATTCAGGTAAGAATCCTTCCTCCCCGCTGATCACATAACTCTTATGTTGGCGGACTCAAAAGAATGATTAATTGATGACTGTTTGCGCACTGGTTAACAGAAGTTGTGGAATTGTATTAAGGGAACAGCGTCTCCTACTGGGTGTGCGCCGATGGCGCTCGACCCAGTTTTGGCTTATGCTTTCATGGTGTTTTTTACACCACTTTTCTTTCCCAACTCTCTTCGGAAAGATTAAAATAGAGAGTTTTTTATCCGAGTTAGCGTCTTCCACTGTAGTGCAAGCCTGTAGTAAACAATTGCGGTAGGTATAATAAGAAAGGAAATTTACTATAAAATTTATATTTCTTGTCATTACATTTAAAAGAAAATCATTCAAAATATTTTTCTCAAATTTGATATATACCCATTAGGTGATAATAAAATGAGTGAGATTGCAAACCTGCTGTCCGATATTTCTTAAAAGATTCTTTGATTTTGTTTAGAATAACTGAGGGATATGTAGTTCTGCCAGGTGAGCGATTACAGGCTCTTCAGATAGAGCCTCTTGTTGGTGATTGCGAACCAGCTGTGTCCAAGTATTTCTTTTAGAGTTATTGCCCTTGTTAGGCCTAAAAAAAGTTAAAAATCTGTTTCTCAGGCCCTCCCTCATGGTCCTGTTGGCTGCCGCATGCTTTCTTTTTATAACAACTGCAAACTATAAAAAAAAAAAAATTAAATGGTTTATGTCTGATATTTTGCCCAAGTTAATAAAATTGATAAATTTGTCCTTTAAGAGCAACAAGGCTTTGCAATGCTTTAGCATGCAATTTTACAAAAAAATGGCCTGAGAAACAGAAGATCTACTTTGTGGGGCCTTAGACATAGAATTTAGTGTCATCAGATTACCATCTCTTGTCATCCCATTTCAAAGAAAACTGTATTTTTCTTTTTTAATTTAATATAGAGCAGTTTGGTAATAATATCATGATGTGGATTGCAAACAAGCTGTGTCCTAGTATATTTCAAGAGTTATAGTTATTGCCCTTATTGGACTTAAACTTTCTCTTGTCATCACAATACCACTTCTTGTCATCACATCTCAAAGAAAACTGTTGAATTTTTTTTTTCAAATTTAATTTATAGCTCTTTTGTGATAATATCGTGAATGGGATTGCACACCTGCTATGTCTGAATATTTCATTGCGAGTTATTGCCCTTGTTCGACTTGTTTCAGTGGATGAGCCATCCCATGACATTGCACTTGTTTTTCCTTTGTTTCACTTTGCTGAGTATTATCTTGTGACACATAGTAGCAGGGAGATACAGCACAGTTTCCGCAAAGGTAAAAATGTTGGGGCCAGTGATTTGGTGAAAATGGGGCAACTGAGGGATATTTTGAAGTTTTTCAAAGCGATATTTATGTAGGTTTTCACATTCCAAGATTCGATAATTGCAGAAGAATATGACCAATGAGAAATTCAGGTGAAAAATCATTCAAACAGATTACAGTAACAGTACTTACCAACAAAAGTCACAAAACCGGTCCATGGTGGCATGGATGATCAAGTTCAACAATGATTGCGTGTACAGGGGTTTCAACAACCGTTATATGTCACAACAGTTTACTCAGAATCGATCACGCAGAAATCAAAAAGCATGCAGTTGTGACGTCACTACTGATTGACTTGAAGTTTGGTGACACTCTCATACACTGTCACATGATTCGCACATGGTCTTTGCGAACTCAGAGAGTGTCATTGAATAATCTCTGACCTGCATTCATGTATAATTTTAGAATGTGTTTACTACTCCTGTTTGGTGTAACCCGTGATTAATACCGTCGAATGCATTGTGTCGTGTAGCAATTTATATCAACTACATGTATGGAATGTGCGGTTAGGAAAATTTAGGGTGTGGGGAATGGGGCCGTTCTGGGGATCACAGGTCACCCTAGCGGAAACCCTGGATTTTGGAATGGGTTCCTTCCATCGTTCGGTCCTTCCAGCCATCCATCCAACCTTCCCCATTTCTTTTCATCACATTTTAAAGAAAACCATTCAAACTATTTTCCTCAACTTTGATTAATAGCTTTTTTATTATAATATCATGAATGGTATTGAGTCTCAAGTATTTTTTCAAGAGTCATTACTCTTTTCGGACTTAAAATTTTATTAACATTTCTTATTACCACATTTAAATAAAAAACTTCATAAAGACCTTTTTCCCAAATGGCCCTTGTTGGACTTGCTTGTCATAACATTATTACCATTTCTTGAAAACATATTTAAAAGAAAATCATTCAAGAGTTTTTTTCCAAATTTAATATATAGCTTTTTGGTGATCATATCATTAATGGGATTATGCACCAGCCATATACATATACAAAACCACACATACATTTGAATGGGTTAAGAATTTTCGCACAAGATTGCTTTCAGCCAGGATATCACAAGAACTAAAGGCTCTCGTGATATCCTTGGCCAAAGCATTCGAGTGTGATAATTCTTAACACATTCAAACATATGTGCAGTTATGTATTTATAACACTCCTCCCATGTAACAACCAGTCTACATGAAAATTGAACTAAAAGCACTTTTTAACTGGACAATTGCTGCATTTTCTTGGTTGCAAAGAAAACCTCACTGTTAGTTGGTGGAATACCAACTCTAATTAGCTTTTTAATTTTACGACATTCAATTGGTCGAAACCAGTTAACACCAATCAGTGTCACGGTCATGATGATCGAACTTCAGATATTGAATAAACTGTTCGGAATAACACAACAAAAAGTTTTTAAATAGCTAATAAGTTTAGCACACTCCATCATTATTTGTCAAGGAATAAGCAGTGAGAATGTTATTTTTATTTTTAGCTCAACTTTGGCGAAGCCAAATTTGAGCTTTTGTCATGGCCCGTCGTCTGTCTGTCCATCTGTCCGTCTGTCCGTACGTCAACAATTGGATACGGCTCGGGCTAGAGGCCGTATTTATGAACCGATCTTTACGAAACTTCTTGGGTACCTTTGTTGTGACTGTGGGACGAGAACGAGTGTTTTGGGGTGTGGTCCAAAATTCAAGATGGCTGCCAGCCGCCATTTTGTACCGACGATGCAGAAATCTGTTTTTTGTACAGAACTTCCATATGAAAGCTCTCATTTGAATATTTTTTTGTATGAATGTTTAGTACCATGGGATACATCACATATAATACGGGTTTTTTTCTTGTGCGTAAATTGTGCAAATTAGACTAATTTTGATGTTTTTTGGTGTTATTTTCAGCACTGTAAGTGCCAATGCCAATACGGCTCGGTCTAGAGGCCGTATTTATGAACCGATCTTTACGAAACTTCTTGGGTACCTTTGGTTTCACCGTGGGATGAGAACGAGTGTTTTTGGGTCCGGTCCGAAATTCAAGATGGCCGATGGCAGCCATTTTGTACAAAATTAGGTGCAATCAGATTTTTGCACAGAACATCCATATGAAAGTGCTGATTTGAATAATTTTTTGTGTGAATGTTTAGTACCATGGGATACATCACATATAATACAGGTTTTTTTCTCGTGCAGAAATTATGCAAATTAGATGAACTTTGATTTTTTCAGTGCGACTTACACACAGTAAGTACACATGTCAATACGGCTCAGACTAGAGTCTGTATTTATGAACTGATCTTCACGAAATGTCTTGGGTACCTTTGTTATCACCTTGGGACGAGAACGAATGTTTCTGGGTGCGGTCTAAAATTCAAGATGGCTACCAGTGGCCATTTTGTCCCGAAATTGGGTCTAATCAGTTTTTTGTACACAACTTCTATACAGCTCAGACAAGAGGCCATATTTATGAACCAATCTTTACGAAACTTCTTGGGTACCTTTGTTATCACCGTGGGATGAGAGCGAGTGTTTTGGGGTGTGGTCCGATATTCAAAATGGCCACCAGCAGCCATTTTGTACCAAAATTAGTGCAATCAGTCTTTTGTACAGAACTTCTGTATGAAAGTTCTGATTTGAATAAATTTTTGTATGAATGTTTAGTAACATGGAATACATCACATATTGTAAGGGGGGTTTTTTTGTGCATAAATTATGCAAATTAGATGAACTTTGATTTATTCAGTGCTACTTACACAATGTAAGCACACATGTCAATACAGCTCAGGGTAGAGGCTGTATTTATGAACCGATCTTCACAAAACTTCTTGGGTACCTTTGTTATCTCCTTGGGACGAGAATGAGTGTTTCTGGGTACGGTCCAAAATTCAAGATGGCTGCCAGTGGCCATTTTGTACCGAAATTAGGTCCAATCAGTTTTTTGTCACAAGTTCTATACAGCTCGTATTTATGAACTGATCTTCACAAAACTTCTTGGGTACCTTTGTTTTCACCTTGGGACAGGAACGAGTGTGTTTTGGGGGGCCTTTGTTATCACTGTGCTATGAGAACAAATATTTTGGGGTTCAGTCAGACCCACTCTGGGACTCAAAGATTTTTTTCTAGTTTAGCATCTGACTGTCACCCACCTTTACAATACTTTACCTATACATTTGTTACAGGAAACGGTCAGTATTTATGTACAGACCGTTACAATACTTCTTTATATGTACCTTTGTTATCAGGTCATTACCTAGATGTTTGTCATTGCTGTGTCACATACTATACATGTACATGTCTTTGTCTTGACCAGTTGAGCTACAGTGTCATTGACACTTTCATTTAAATTTTTTACTCGAATCTGATTGTTTAAATATCACGGGCAAATAAATCTAAATGAGGAACTTGGAATTTCCAAGCGATCTCGACTTCGGTACATTTGACCAATGATTGACATGATTTATTTAGGCGGGTTCCTTCTCTGTTTGAGTTGGAAATGAAATCAAACGTGTTTTGTATCACCACATGTGCAATACAACTTTATTTTTATCATACAGACAGAACAGTGGAACTCATTTGTTTTACATTAATAGGTGTGTGATAAAAGTATTTCTTGTAGAGTTATTGCCTTTGTTGGAATTTCTTGTCATCTCATTACCACTTTTTGTCACCATATTTCAAAACTGTTTCAAGATTTGATGTTTTTCCCCTAATTTTGTATATACCGTTTTGCTGACAATATTTTGAAGGGCATTGTGAATTAGTATTTCTTTAACAGTTATTGTCATTGTTAGACTTGTGTGGCATGGGAATTGGCCATCCCATGACATTGCATTTCTTGCTTTTTGAAGTCAGTTTTGGTTCTTTGAAAAACTGAACAAACCATTGATGACACAGAAAAATAAGCTACTTTTTACTGCACAATCTGTCACAGTCCCACTCAACATATTCAGAAAATGGATAATTTGATACATTTATGTGTGTCTCTCAGGTGTTGTATATGAATATGTATGAATTCAATAAAATTACATGCTTATTGGTAACATCAATAGAAAACACTCATGGCTGATTTATTTTATCCCACCTTAAACAACTGAAATGGATTGTAAATTAAATATGTATTTTTTGCATTGATTTAACCCAAAACCCAACGTAAAGGCCAAAACTTGCCAGTGCAATTCACAAAAAACACCATTCAATTTTCATTATTAGCTCACCTGGCCCAAAGAGCTGTCAATGTGAACTTTTGCCATCATTTGGGTCTGGCGTCCGTCACTGTCCGTAAACTTTTCACATTTTTATCTTCTTTTCTGGAACTGCTGAGCCGATGAGAACTAAACTTGGCAGGAATGGTCTATGGGAGGTCTTCTACAAACGATCCACATTTTGTTCCTGTTGGATGAAAAACATGGCCACCTCTCAGAGGCATTCTTTGATTCTGATAGGTGGATTTTCAAAAATCTTCTACTTTGAAACTACAAGGCCAGATGTTTTGAAACTTCACAGGATTGATGTCTGGGACACCCTCTACCAACGATCCTCACTTAATGTTGATTGGGTGGCAAACATGGCCAGAATTGCAGCTTATAGTTACAATAGAAACCCTATGGGAAATCACATTGTCATCTTCTTCTCTGGAACTAATGAGCCAATGTAAACCAAACATGGCAGGAATAGTCTATGGGACGTCCTCTACAAACGATCCTCATTTTGTTCTCATCAGATGAAAAACATGGCCACCAGAGGCATTCTTTGATTCTGATTGGTGGATTTGAAAAAATCTTCTCCTCTGAAACCACAAGGCCAGATGTTTTGAAACTTTGCAAGATTGATGCCTGGGACACCCTCTATCAACGCTCCTCATTTGACGTTGATCGGGTTGCAAACATGACCGCAATTGTGGCTTATAGTTACCATAGAAACCCTATGGGAAATCACATTTTCATCATCTTCTCTGGAACTACTAAGCTAATGTGAACTAAACTTGGTAGAAAAGTCTAAGGAAGATTCTCTACAACTGTTCCTCATTTTGTTCTTGTTGGATGAAAAACATGGCTGCTAGAGGCATTCTTTGATTCTGATTGGTCGATTTTCAAAAATCTTCTCTGAAACTACAATGCCAAATGTTTTGAACCTTTGCATGATTGATGACTGGGACACCCTCTACCAACGATCCCCGTAATGTTGATCGGGTTGCAAGCATGGTCGCAATTGCAGCTTATAGTTACCATAGAAACCCTATGGAAAATCACATTTTCATCTTCTGTTCTGCTAGGTGAGAGATTACAGGCTCTTTAGAGCTTCTTGTTTGGTGTGCAGTTTCCTTAGGACCAGTGGAAGCAGATGGACCCAAAAATTGCTATCAGTTTTGCATGGGGTGCTGTATGGGGGAGCCCATTTTAACACTGTTGGCAATGGGAAAATGCCGAGTCATTATCTTTCTTGTGCTCCATCAACTAAGTATTCTTCTTCAGAACCTGTGGGCCAAGTCTAAACTAATTTGGTACAAAGCATCTTGGGGGAGTTTATTCTTCTGATTTTTACCCCAAAAGCTACTATGTCCGTTGTGGTGGGGTTAATGACCCATAAGCCTAAAATGCTTTAAAAAACATCTTCTCGTGGGGTAGAGAGAGAACCACAGAAGTTAAAAACCAAACAAATTTCATATGGACACTTTTTGAGACTGAACAGAACAACTCTTTGCTTTTGCCTGAGAAGCTTTCCTAGGACTGGTAGAAACAAATGGCCAAAAGCAGGGTTTGCATTTTATCGGGGATGATCAGTCAAGGCCCTGAGATCAGCCACGAGAGTGCTTTTAAACGAAACTAAACTATTAAGGTGTGTTTAAAAATCACCCCCAAGTAGGCCCCAATACTAAAATCTTGGGAACTTATTTCAGGCCCCGACCATTTTTCAAAATGCAAACCCTGCAAAAGAATTGTCTGTGGTTGTGTCATGGCAAATTCAAAAATTGCTCTTGCTGCCCATCACATACTGACACACTCATCTCTTTTGACAACTTGAGCCAGGTGAGCGTTTTAGGCGTACTTGGTTCTGTTGTTGTCTCAAAAACGTACCGGTAATGTAATGTACAAATTCAGCAGTAGAAAAAATTTCACCCACATTTTATCATGTGATCCCTCATTGGAACAAGTTCATCGAGCTCATTCCAATCAGGTGGTCACATGTTATGGTTTTGTTGAAAGTTTATGAAAAATTAGAAAAGAATATCTGAAAACATAAATTTTTATATCAACTACATTGAGTAAAGGGTCAAGTATTTGAAAAAAATAAAAGCATTTTTGACAAAACCAAAACTGTTTAGTTACTGGTTTGTTGCACAGAGTTGAAAAATGACATGCATGAATACTTCCACATTGTAACACAGGGAAGTAGAGTTGTGCAAGTTTACTTTGGTAGACAGGTTTTGTTATTATATCTTGTTTGTAGAGTTGAGCGGTGTTGGAGTTTTGAGTTTGGTATCGGTTTCGGTATTTTTAGGGAGGTTATTTATTTATTGGTGTTTAAGGTCACATACTTATGCACAATGGCTAATCGTGACCGTGACAATTTTACGGGTGGAGGAAACCGGAGTACCCAGAGAAACCACCGAGCATCGACGAGCAACTGTCAGCTCCTCAACATTCTAACTATATTCACGCTCCTTTCAAGCAGGGTTACAGCGGTTGAAGACATGTGCACCATCGATGTGCAGTACGCCTTAGTACATGACATCATTGTGCCCCCATGTAGGCAACCAGGATGAAGTGCCTTGCCCAAGGACACAACGCAGGTCATCCCAGAAGGGGATCGAACTCGGGACCTCTAGCATAGAAATCCAACAGTCTACCACTGAGCCACCGCGCTCCCTTTTTAGGGAGATATGCTCCAGTATCACTTCGGTATTTGGCTTGACTGAGATTTGCTAATAGAACCAAAGTGGAATTGACACCAGAAAATTTAGAATAAGTTCTTCTTGTATCATTCTACGACAGCATCACAAAATTAATGCCACTGCCAATGAACTCGACATTGCCATTCTTTTATCAACACAAATGATATCTACAGTAAGTTTGTGACTTGGACCAAACAAACCTTAACCTTTAAAGGCCTTTTTCAGGCTTATGCGATCTCACTGCATGTGCCCTTAACATGCCATCATTAGGATGTCCTGCTAACAATAGGTAAATCACCTGGGCAGCAACTAGGCAGTGATTTCTAGTCAAGTTTTGGCTGCCTTAACAGTCTGCCAAAACTTGACTCAAAATCACTGCTAAGCAACTGGACATGTGCAGGTTGTAGTCTAGTGGGAATTCAGGACATTTGCCCAGGCCCTTAAGGGTTAAAAAAAAACTGAAAAGAAAATCAGTCACTTCTTCCATGAAAATGAAAAAATCAACTGCAATCAAGCATCAACAAGACCTAATAAATAGAGAATGTGAAAAAATTGAAAATACAGTTTCGGTATTCAGTGATTGTTTTGGTTCCGCTTTTTGGTATCCCTGTGATATTTGTATCGGTTCAGTTTTTTGGGGAATTTTGCCCATCTGTACTTGTTTGGCAAAGCTCATGGAGCTCTGTCAATGTGTAATATATGAAAAGCATGTGTTAGATGTACTGAAGCCAAACAAGTCTGTAATTGAGGGGAATTCTGTGATTGTCAAGGTAATTTATTGACATATCATTAGCTTTTTTTTTAATTAACAGATCTATACTCTTATAACAAAAATGCAATTAACAGGTCAAATTTGTACTGAAGGATTGGCAAATGATTTTGTGTTTAGATGTTATATTTGATTAATAGGCTATACAATTGAGAGGAACAAAATATGCAGACTCCACTGAATATCTGTAAATTTTTGAAAGTTCATTAACTGATCTCATGAAGAGTGGTTGATAATTTGATGATGAGATAAAAATAACTGTTGAGAGCTGATCTTCATTCTGTAATCTGTACATGTGTAATTTTGTGATGCTGCTAGGTGGGTAGAGGAAATGCTAAATACTAGAGCACCTGCTGGAGAAAAACAAATCATGGCTTCACTGTAATGGAATCTATTCAATTAAGAATTTAGCATTGAACTCTGCTTTCACAGTTTGTCAGTAGGGTACAAATGCATTGCATTGATTTAAGAGATTTCTCTCTAAAGTGTAGTATAATTAGATTGTGTAGATTTTTACTTTTATTTTTAGAGTACTTTGACTGTTAATTAACTCCTTATCTTCTTATGCCCCCATCTGAACAAAGGAGTGGTGGTTAAGATCCCTGGATCCATCATCGATTGGGAATGTTCTTAAAGGTGGGAGGGGGTGAGTTGATGGTGTCACAGTGTACCATTCTATTGGGTGGAGATACGAAATTGCAGAGAGATTCACAATCTTTGCAAGGTAAAAATCCCTTCATAGCATTTGAAAAGAGTGGGGTCGGGAAGTAGCCGCTGTGAAACCCATCCCACATACCCATTTCATTGGGACAAGGTGAGGCATTACCCAACACACAGTGTATCGAAATTTATTATTTAAATTGTTATTTTATTATTTTTTTATAATTTTTCAAAATATTTCAGTGAAACCATATCATGTAAATTACATGTGGGTGGGGGGAGGGAGGATGTTTGCAGCCAATTTGTTAATATAAGTAGTAAAACTTGCTCTCCAAGCTTGTAAAATGAATAAGCTTAAAACTAAAACAAAATGCAGCGTGACATCAACTTTAACTGTTATCTGATGTTTTGTGGGGGCGTTGTGGCTCAGTAGGTAGAGGTGCAGGCTGCAAGCCGAGAGGTCCTCGGTTCGAATCCCACCTGCGGCAACCGCGTTGTGTCCTTGGGCAAGACACTTCACCCCCATTGCCCACATGGGGGCACGCTTACGCTGTGTACTAAGGCATACTGCATGTCGATGGTGCACTTGTCTTCAACCAGTGTTAACCCTGCTTGTGTGGAGTTAGTCTGTAGGGGAGCTGACAGTTGCTCACCATTGCTCCATGGTTCTCTCCGGGTACTTCAGCTTTCTCCAACCGTAAAACTGTCGTGGTCATGATCAGTCCTTGTGCAGAAATATGTGACCTTTAACACCAATAACTAAATAAATAAATAAATCTGATGTTTTGTAGGGGTGATTCTCTTCCAGTTACAATTTAGAACCCTGCAAAGCTTCAGAGAATCAATTCAATATTGACATTGAGAGCCTGATTTGGGATCGACATGGAATCGGTTTTCTGATTTGTTTATATTTAAATCGGGCAGCTTGTAGTTTTTATGAAGGGAATGTCTTCTATCAGCAGAATCATTATTACAACAGTATTTATGTCAATGTCAGATGATGCCAAATTGAATCTGATGCTCCTTTGGATGCTGAATTCCAAATATCTATTGAAAGATTCTGACTGGAGGATCTAAAGAAGATTTTTAAAGAAATTTCCTGCACAATTCTAACCAGCTATAATGGCATTGTGTCTTTGGGCAAGACACCTAATCCTTATTGCCATGTGGTAGTGTTGTGCGTTTTTTTTTTCTGACCTTACAGTTTCCAAAAAACTCGGTTTATAGGTCGGTTTTCGTTTTTTGCAATAAAAAGATTGTAGACTTGGCAATAAAAATACATATTCTGTCATATTTTAAATGATAATTCATCTGGCAATGGCTAGCATCAATTTATTCCCCCCCCCCCCCCCCCCTCCCACACACACACACACACACCAACACAAATCTTCTACGTAGGTGGACACATCCAATACCACCACCCCACAAAAATACTTTAAAAGACTCAAGGCACCACTACAGGAGCAGTGCCAGGAAATTGGCAGGAAACAAAAGTTGAGGGAACAAGTAAATTGTGGGGCGGGGTAAGCTGCATTGCATCTCTCCAAGGAATTCTCCCTCACAACCTCCCCCCAATCTACTGCCGACCTTAAGACTCTGGTATTATTGGAAGACTCCTTGCTACCATTGGCCATCCTGGTCTCAAAATCCAGGTGGACCTAGTAACCTAGTACTGGCCTACCACCCCCCTCCACCCCACCCAGAGATATTTTTGAAAAAAAATGTACTCTGAACTATGCCATCTGAGACGGATCACTTCTAAGACCAGTTGCACATTGGTACAGAGTAATGTTTTGAACTGTACTTTTTTCTGTTTGCCTTTCGAAGTTGGCGTTCCACTTTCAGTTTCCATCTGTTGCTTGCGAAACTAAGTCAATTCTGTATTATTTGAGGCAAAATGTTCAATTTAATTGTGTGCTGGGGATTTTAGGCCTCGCAGGTTCGCATGACCTGCACTCTGCAGTAAATACTAAAGAGGCGAGGGGACATTCCATCGTGGTATGCGCTCGCATGCATACATTGGATAAACGCATCAAGGGAGGTGACAATGTTAAACGTTAAATTCTAAGCACGTGTCCGGGAAACCCACGTGACAAGTATGTTTTGTTTCTCACTGTAATCTGCCATTTGAAAAAACAAAGACTATTTTTTCCTTGATTTTATTCATGATTTTGTTGTTAGGTAATTAAAACACCCAAACATGTGCAAGTTGCTCATTTTGACGTTTGTAGGCATGTCAAGATTGTCATTCTGAGAATTTCTGACAGAACAAACCAACCCACTTTTGTAACCGTGCTGTGTAATTGGACAAGAGTTGTCATACATCATACGAAAATTTCTTGGAATGTGTGATCATTCTTCTTATGCGACAGTGACTCCTGTTAGACAGTGTTTGTTTCTCTGATGAATACTGACGACAGTTATCAGTTGACGTTACAGATTTAGTTTTAAGTCGTTGACAATGCACACTGAACAGTGTAAACGTAAGTTTCCGACATTTTGTAGAGAAAACCGAAACCGTTTACACGGTTTCGGTTTTAGAGCCGAACCGAAACTGACTCACAAAACCAGTTAACCACACAACACTACCATGTGGGGGCATGGTGGCACTGTGACTGTACAAAGGCATACTGTACGTAGATAGTGCACTTGCCTTCAACCACTGCTAGCCCTGTTAGTAATTGGAGAGTTTAACCATTACTCGCTGCTGCTGTCTGGTTCTATCTGGGTACTCAGGTTTCCTCCACTCGTAAAACTGCCCCAATACAATGTGACCCTGTTGAAAATGTCTTTGAACCCCAGTGAACAAAAACAAAGCACAGGAATCCTGCACTCCGCTTTATAAGTACTGTTGTAGCAATGTAATTTGTGACCTCTGCACTGGAGTACTCATGCTACCTGTTGTATGTGCATGCTGCAAGCATATGCAAGGTAATTAGCTAATTTTGTAAAATAATAAGTGATAAATTGTTTCACACTGTATTCTTTCTTATCAACCTACCTTGCAATTGTTTACTACAGGCTTGCACTACAGTGGAAGAACCTAACTCGGATAAAATACTCTCTATTTTAATCTTTCCCAAGAGATCTGGGAAAGAAAAGTGGTGTAAAAACACTACGAAAAAATAAGCCAAAACTGGGTCGAGCGCCATGCGCACACCCAGTATGGAACGCACTTCCATAATACAAATCCACGATGTCTAAACCAATGTGCAGTGCGTCATCAATTCATCATTCTTTTGATTATCCACACACGTGGTGGATGTGTGCCATTTTGCTACGTAACAGTGATAATTCAACTCGTCGATAATGGTTTTCCTGTGACTGGATTATGGATCTGAAGATCGTATAATAGCAGGACTGTGTTTTATATATTCTCATTAATATTTTCAACCACATTCTCATTGTATATTATTTACTATTCCGTTTTCACGAATGTTTTTTTTTAGACATCGTGTCAACGCAGTTCGACAATGAAATTTTTCGGTTGATAAATTTAATTGTTATTGGAGCTAGGTGTCAATCAGGGACTGTCTGGACAGGCTTTCTTCACTCTGTTGAGGGTTGAATTTCTGGGGGTTTTTAGCTCACCTGACTGAAAGTCAGGGTGAGCTTTTCGTATCACTCTTCGTCCGTCGTCCTGCGTGAAGGTGGTGTTTGAGCCTCTTTCTCCTAAACCACTGGTTACATTTTAATTAAATTTCATGTATATGGTGGTTATATAGGGGCATTTTGATTTTTATCCAAATTAGGTTTCGGCTCATATTGAGCAGAGGTGTGGGGAAAAAATGGCCAAATTTTTTGAAAATCTTCTTCTAATGAACCACCAGTAGCAGAGACTTGATATGTGGTATACAGAGTCCTTTTTAGGTTTAGAATCAAGTTTGTTCAAGAGAAGTTTGTCGGGCATTATTTGCCTTCGTTATGGGAGGGGCAAAAATTTTGGCCACGCCTAAAATTTCTATTTTCTGAACCATGAGGTCGATTTGAACCAAATTTGATATGAGATGATAATGGGTCATAAGTAGTTGATTGATGCAAAAAAAAAATTTTCTCATTGCCCTGTGGGAACCTCGGGAGCTAAAAATAGGAAAAACCTTAAAACTGCCATATCTCCAAAACTACACGGCACAGAGAATTCTTATTAGCTCACCTGACTGAAAGTCAGGGTGAGCTTTTCTGATCACTTTTCGTCCGTCGTCCGTCATCCGGCGTCCGTCGTCCAGCGTCCGTCGTCCGTCGTGAAGGTGGTGTTTGGGCCTTTTTCTCCCAAACCACTGGCCGCATATTAATGAAATTTCATGTGAGCAGGGGCTATATAAGGGCATTTTGATTTTTTGTCAAATTAGGTTTCAGCTCATATTGAGCAGAGGGATGGGGCAAAAATGCTCCATTTCTTAAAAAATCTTCTTCTCAAGAACCAGCAATAGCAGAAACTTGATATTTGGTATGCAGCTTCCTTTTGAGGTGTAGACTCAAGTTTGTTCAAGAGAAGTTTGTCGGGCATTATTTGCCTTCGTTATGGGAGGGGCAAAAATTTTGGCCACGCCTAAAATTTCTATTTTCAGAACCGTCAGGTCGATTTGAACCAAATTTGATATGAGGTGATAATGGGTCATAAGTAGTTGATTGATGCAAAAAAAAATTTTCTCATTGCCCCGTGGGAACCTCGGGAGCTAAAAATAGGAAAAACCTTAAAACTGCCTTATCTCCAAAACTACACGGCACAGGGAATTCTTATTTTGTATAAAGCTTACTTTTATCTAGTAGAATAGAGTGGTTAAAAAAAATCCCTATCGGTTTGATCACAAGGTACTTTTTTCAGGAGTTTGAAAAAGTGCTGAGTCAGCACTTTTTAACACTGTAGGCAATGGGAAAAAGATTAAAAAATCTTCTTCTCCAGATCCAGCAGGCAGAATCTTTTGATATTTGGTATGCAACATTGTAGGGTGGATCTGATTCAAGTTTGTTCAAATCGGCCCCCTGGGTTCATATTTGGGCTCAGTACAGGAGCCCGATTTCGAACTTAGTGCATTTCAGGCAAATTTCTTAAAAAATCTTCTTCTCCAGATCCAGCAGGCAGAATCGTTTGATATTTGGTATGCAACATTGTGGGGTGGATCTGATTCAAGTTTGTTCAAATCGGCTCCCTGGATTCATATTTGGGCTCACTATAGAAGCCCGAATTCGATCTTAGTGCATTTCAGGCAAATTTCTTAAAAAATCTTCTTCTTCAGATCGAGCAGGCAGAATCTTTTGATATTTGGCATGCAACATTGTGGGGTGGATCTGATTCAAGTTTGTTCAAATCGGCCACCTGGGTTTATATTTGGGCTCAGTATAGAAGCTCGAATTCGAACTTCGTGCATTTCAGGCAAATTTCTTAAAAAATCTTCTTCTCCAGATCCAGCAGGCAGAATGTTTTGATATTTGGTATGCAATATTGTGGGGTGGATCTGATTCAAGTTTGTTCAAATCGTCCCCCTGGATTCATATTTGGGCTCACTATAGAAGCTTGAATTCGAACTTAGTGCATTTCAGGCAAATTTCTTAAAAAATCTTCTTCTCCAGATCCAGCAGGCGGAATCTTTTGTTATTTGTTATGCAACATTGTGGGGTCGATCTGATTCAAGTTTGTTCAAATAGGCCCTCTGGGTTTATATTTGGGCTCAGTATAGAAGCTTGAGTTCGATCTTAGAGCATTTCAGGCAAATTTCTTAAAAAATCTTCTTCTCCAGATCCAGCAGCAGAATCTTTTGATATTTGGTATGCAACATTGAGGGATGGATCTGATTCAAGTTTGTTCAAATCAGCCCCTTGGATTCATATTTGGGCTCACTATAGAAGCTCGAATTCGAACTTAGTGCATTTCAGGCAAATTTCTTCAAAAATCTTCTTCTCCAGATCCAGCAGGCAGAATCCTTTGATATTTGGTATGCAACATTGAGGGGTGGATCTGATTCAAGTTGTTCAAATGGGCCCCCTGGATTCATATTTGGGCTCACTATAGAAGCTCGAATTTGAACTTAGTGCATTTCAGGCAAATTTCTTAAAAAATCTTCCTCTCCAGATCCAGCAGGCAGAATGTTTTGATATTTGGTATGCAACATTGTGGGGTGGATCTGATTCAAGTTTGTTCAAATTGGTCCCCTGGATTCATATTTGGGCTCACTATAGAAGCCCGAATTCGAACTTAATGCATTTCAGGCAAATTTCTTTGAAAATATTCTTCTCAAGATCCAGCAGGCAGAATCTTTTGATATTTGGTATGCACCATGCTTAGTGGGTGAGATTCAAGTTTGTTCAAGCCAAGTCCCTAGGTCCATATTTGGACTCACTGTGGGAGCTTGAATTGTAACTTAGCTCAAAATGAGGAATTTTCTTTAAAAATCTTCTCAAGATCCGGCAGGCAGAATCTTTTGATATTTGGTATGCACCATGCTTAGGGAGTGAGATTCAACTTTGTTCAAGCCAAGTCCCTAGGTCCATAGAATATCCTTTAAAAATCTTCTTTTTTTTTTTTAGATCCACTGGTCAGAATCTTTGGATATTTGGTATAAGCTTTTCTTAGGAGGAGCAGATGCAACTTGTTGAAATCAATTCTCTGGGTCGATATTTAGGCTACCATGTCAGGTGAGCGCCCTCAGGCCCCTTGGGGCCTCTTGTTTTGTATAAAGCTTACTTTTATCCAGTAGAATAGAATGATTAAAAAAAATCCCTATCGGTTTGATCACAAGGTACTTTTTTCAGTACTTTGAAAAAGTGCTGAGTCAGCACTTTTTAACACTGTAGGCAGTGGGAAAAAACATTAAAAAATCTTCTTCTCCAGATCCAGCAGGCAGAATCTTTTGATATTTGGTATGCAACATTGTAGGGTGGATCTGATTCAAGTTTGTTCAAATCGGCTCCCTAGATTCATATTTGGGCTCAGTATAGGAGCCCGATTTCGAACTTAGTGCATTTCAGGCAAATTTCTTAAAAAATCTTCTTCTCCAGATCCAGCAGGCAGAATCTTTTGATATTTGGTATGCAACATTGTGGGGTGAATCTGATTCAAGTTTGTTCAAATCAGCTCCCTAGATTTATATTTGGGCTCACTATAGAAGCTCGAATTCGAACTTAGTGAATTTCAGGCAAATTTCTTCAAAAATCTTCTTCTTCAGATCCAGCAGGTAGAATCTTTTGATATTTGGTATGCAACATTGTGGGGTGGATCTGATTCAGGTTTTTTCAAATGGGCCCCCTGGATTCATATTTGGGCTCACTATAGAAGCTCGAATTCGAACTTAGTGCATTTCAGGCAAATTTCTTAAAAATCTTCTTCTCCAGATCCAGCAGGCAGAATCTTTTGATATTTCGTATGCAACATTGTGGGGTGGATCTGATTCAAGTTTGTTCAAATCGGCCCCCTGGGTTTATATTTGGGCTCAGTATAGGAGCCCAAATTTGAACTTAGTGCATTTCAGGCAAATTTCTTAAAAAATCTTCTTCTCCAGATTCAGCAGGCAGAATCTTTTGATATTTGGTATGCAACATTGTGGGATGGATCTGATGCAAATTTGTTCAAATCAGCTTCCTAGATTCATATTTGTGCTCACTATAGAAGCTCGAATTCGAACTTAGTGCATTTCAGGCAAATTTCTTAAAAAATCTTCTTCTCCAGATCCAGCAGGCAGAATCTTTTCATATTTGGTAAGCAACATTGTAGGGTGGATCTGATTCAAGTATGTTCAAATCGGCCCCCTGGATTTATATTTGGGCTCACTATAGAAGCCCGAATTCGAACTTACTGCATTTCAGGCAAATTTCTTAAAAAATCTTCTTCTCCAGATTCAGCAGGCAGAATCTTTTGATATTTGGTTTGCAACATTGTGGGATGGATCTGATGCAAATTTGTTCAAATCGGCTCCCTAGATTCATATTTGGGCTCACTATAGAAGCTTGAATTCGAACTTAGTGCATTTCAGGCAAATTTCTTAAAAAATCTTCTTCTCCAGATCCAGCAGGCAGAATCTTTTGATATTTGGTATGCAACATTGTGGGGTGGACCTGATTCAAATTTGTTCAAATCGGCCCCCTGGATTTATATTTGGGCTCATTATAGGAGCCCAAATTTGAACTTAGTGCATTTCAGGCAAATTTCTTAAAAAATCTTCTTCTCCAGATTCAGCAGGCAGAATCTTTTGATATTTGGTATGCAACATTGTGGGATGGATCTGATGCAAATTTGTTCAAATCGGCTCCCTAGATTCATATTTGGGCTCACTATAGAAGCTTGAATTCGAACTTAGTGCATTTCAGGCAAATTTCTTAAAAAATCTTCTTCTCCAGATCCAGCAGGCAGAATCTTTTGATATTTGGTATGCAACATTGTGGGGTGGACCTGATTCAAATTTGTTCAAATCGGCTCCCTAGATTCATATTTGGGTTCAGTATAGAAGCTTGAATTTGAACTTAGTGCATTTCAGGCAAATTTCTTAAAAAAATCTTCTTCTCCAAATCCAGCAGGCAGAATGTTTTGATATTTGGGGGGGGGGGGGGGGGGGGGGGGGGGGGGGGGGAGGGGGGGGGGAGATTCAAGTTTGTTCAAGCCAAGTCCCTGGGTTCATATTTGGGCTCACTGTGGTAGCCCGAATTATAACTTAGTTCAAAATGAGGAATTTTCTTTAAAAATCTTCTTCTCCAGATCCAGCAGGCGGAATGTTTTGATATTTGGTATGCAGCATCCTTAGGGGGGTGAGATTTAAGTTTGTTCAAGCCATGTCCCTAGTTCCATATTTGGACTCACTGTGGGAGCCCGAATGATAACTTAGTTCAAAATGAGGAATTTTCTTTAAAAATCTTCTTCAGATCCATCAGTCGGAATGTTTTCATATTTGGTATGCAGCATCCTTAGGGGGTGAGATTCAAGTTTGTTCAAGCCATGTCCCTAGGTCCATATTTGGACTCACTGTGGGAGCTTGAATTGTAACTTAGTTCAAAATGAGGAATTTTCTTTAAAGATCTTCTTCTTCAGATCCAGCAGTCGGAATGTTTTGATATTTGGTGTGCAGCATCCTTAGGGGGTGAGATTCAAGTTTGTTAAAGCCAAGTCCCTGGGTTCATATATGGGCAGCCTGAATTATAACTTAGTTCAATATGAGGAATATTCTTTAAAAATCTTCTTTTTTTTAGATCCACTGGTCAGAATCTTTGGATATTTGGTATAAGCTTTTCTTAGGAGGAGCAGATGCATCTTGTTGAAATCAATTCTCTGGGTTGATATTTAGGCTACCATGTTAGGTGAGCACCCTCAGGCCCCTTGGGGCCTCTTGTTTTCGGTCCCTGTCTGCCGTCTGGGTTCTGTCATGTACCCACTGTTTTTTTTTCTGCTACCTTCTCTCGTAGTTGAGGGTGTTCTTCTACTTTCTGTATCTGTTGAGTTCACCTTTTTCTTCTACTGCTCTCACCTCTGTTTTTTCCGGTTCGGTTCCTTTAGGGCAATTCCTTTGGCCCTCGCTTTGGTGCGTTCTCGTGGCTGTTTCTTCCACACCCGCGGGTGGTGTGGAACGCTGTCGTTTCGTGCCCTCCTGACTCGACCACGTCTGGTGTGAGTTATACCCCCTCCGTGGAGGATGTGCAGCTCCTCTCGCACCCGTGGGGGGGGGGGGGGGGGGGGGGGGGGGAGGGTGCCTCCCAACTCGACCATGTCTGGTGTGAGTTATACCCCCTCTGTGGGGGATGTGCAGCTCCTCCCGCACCCACAGGGGGTGGGGAACGTTGTCGTTTCGGGGCCTCCCGACTCGACCATGTCTGATGAGAGTTATTCCTCTTCCGTGGGGGATGTGCAGTTTTTTTTTACCGTGGTGGATACTGCGCGAGCTGTTGGATTTCTGGTGAAGAGATGCCTGGTTCCAGGACTATGCGCCCTCTCCAGTCGACATCTGAGGCTAGGGTTGTGACTCCTCCTTTAGAGGCCGAGCTATGTGGCTCTCTCCCCTTTTCCGCCAGTTCCAACAGCTCCCGTCGTATCTGCTGCTACTGCTGTTCCGTCTACAACGTCATCGGGCACCGTTTTTAGCCAGCCTCGGCTTATCCCTGCAAGGGTCTGCAGGGATGTCTGTAGTGTGGTTGTGGGGTATCGGCCTCAGCCTTCCCCGACTTCAATTCGGCGAAGTCGGAAGTGGCTGCCAACTGAACCCCCTACTGTGTCCTCTCAGCCATTGAGCACAGTAGTTTTATACCTGCAGTGGTCTGCAGCGGTGTCTGGGAGTGTAGACGTGGGGGTATCGGCCTCAGCCTTCCTTGACTTCAACTCAGCGAAGTTGGAAGTGGCTGCCGGCCGGACCCTCTACTGTGGTCTCTGCACCGTCGAGTACCACAGTTTTGTCATTGGCATTTTCCGTCCACTCATTCTGGTCACACAGCCAGTTTTGCAGGACCAACGCCCTCTGTGCAGCCTGGACCTTCTGCCCCGCAGAGGTCCGAGGCAACTCTCCCGAGTTCCTGCTATGTTGATCCTCGGGTGTATTGTACCCCTATACACGTCTGCCCTCAGATGTTTCGGCTGCCGCCCGTTGCCCCGCTTCGGGTGTATTGGAGGATTGTGACCCTTTGCTGGTTAAGAGGGTCAGGTTTGAAGCTTCTTTGCTGGTTTGTTCCCATGTCGAACCGGCTGGTACTGGCAGTGAGCTTAGGGAGGCCCTCTCCTTACTCACTCAGGTTCTGTCCAGGAGCCTTCCTGTTGCTTCCAGTGAGGCAGCGAGTGGTTTCCAGGTGGTGCCCCCTATGGTGCCGCCTCCTGGGATTGGAAACAGGCCGCTTTCTGATTCCCATGGTGCCTACACCATGGGAGGCATTGGCTGGTTTGCCCACGATGGGCTCTGTGTCTTCCGACTCTGGGGAGGAGTCAGACATCCTTGATGTCGAGAGCCAGCAGTCTTCTGGCTTGGGGGCAGCTCTTGACTTTGTGTTTGGGTTCCTTCCGGATCTCAAACCATCAAACCAGTCGACAGTGTCAGCCAGGCCTCGATCATCGGTCACGCGCCTACAGCCTGTGGAGCAACCTGCTTCTGGGCGTCTTTGACCATGCCAGTCAGTACAGGTGATTGAAGCATTTTCAGCATTGGACTCTAAGCTGAGTTCCAAGGCTATGAAGGCTCCGTTCTTCACATGGTTGACACCTTTTTGTCTCCGGTGCGTTATCGTTACTACGATTTCGCCAATCTGTCAGTCTGCCAGACTTTGACGGTTTTGGATCGGGACTTCAATTCCCTTGGGCTTTCCAAGCCCAAGTCTGCCGTCATTCCTATGACGACTCTGGAGTCCATGTTGGGCTTATCGAGAGAACTGCTGGGTATGCTTTCTCTCTCCGATCACATCATATCTGCCTCCAGATAGGTTTGACGATGTACAGGCTCCTTTGCGTGTGCTGTCCAAGGTGCTCATGCATCTTACTCACACGCATACCTGTGATACGGCTGTTTTGGAACTAGTTCGAAGGGACTCTGTGCGGGACACAGGCCGATCCCTTCCTGGGGGCAGCGCACTGCTCTTCGATCTGCTTCTTTGGCAGGTCCGCTACTGTTCCATGGGTTCCGTGTCGATGGTCCGGGATGACATCCTACGTCATTCCAGAGATCAGCTGCTGCTTCGTCAGCTTGATCAGCCTTCTAGGGGAGGCAGGGACTGTTCAAAGCCTAACAAGTACCCTTCTGCTTCCTCTGCGAAGCAAAGGGCTGATCCTTCTGCCACCGCTTCTACTTCTTACTCACGGGGTAAGGGTAAGCGCCGGCAGGCTAGAGGGAAGTCTCAGGATCTTCATTCAGTAGAGGAGGTGGTTTCTCCTCTCGTGGGTCTCTTCGGGGCTCGAACTGATCGAGGTCGTCCAGAACATTCAGTCAGTGGGGTTTTATTCCCACCTGTTCTTGGTGTCGAAGAAGGGCGGCCGACTCCAACCGTTTATCGATCTGAGTATCCTGAACCAGTCTATCATTGCTCCCAAGTTCAGCATGGAGACTTTCAGGTCGGTCCGCCGTTCCATTCAACAGGGAGATTTCGCTTCCAGCATCGACCTGCGAGACGGTTACTTTCACGTTCCGGTTCATCGGGTGTCGCAGAAGTATCTCAGGTTCGCTTTTCTGGGGCGAGTTTGCCCGTTGAAGGCCATGCCTTTCAGCCTCAACCTGGCTCTTTGGGCCTTCACCCGTCTGATGTCGCATGTGATAGCCTTCCAACGCACACAGTCCATGGTGATTACTTCAGCATATCTAGACGATATCCTCCAGAGGCATTCCAATGCTGCCTTACTGGAGTTGGATGTCGACACTCTGTTTAGCTTGCTCACGTCGCTAGGATTCAGAGTCAACGAGGAGAAGTTGGATCTGGGGATGGCCTTTCACACTCAGTTCAATACGGTGGCGGTTCCCCAGGCCAGGGCTGTGATTCTCTCAGCTTTTGCTCTGACTCTGTTCACATCCGCGACAGCATGATGTATTCTCCACCTGCTCGGTCTCTGTGGTTCGGTGACGGATCTCATTCCTCTAGGTTGGCTGTATGTCAGACCTCTCCAACACTTTCTGCTCAGTCGTTGGAGGCCGAATGTCGATTCTCTGGCACTGGTTCTTCAGTTACCAGAATCTCTTATCCTCACCTTCTCCACTGGACGAGAATGTTCAGTGGATCACGCAGGGTGTCCCGTTGGACTTACCCACGTCCGATCACGTTCTGACGGCAGATTTCAGCAGTCTCGGATGAGGCACGACGTTGTATCCTCTAGGTCTTTCCCTTCACAGGATGTGGGACCAAGATCGGGCATCTCTACACATCAACCAGAAGGAGTTTCTTGCCCTTCTTATGAGTTTCAGGCATCCCTCGATCACCTGTCGAATCGTCAGGTTCTTCTGTTATTCGACAATTCAACAATGGTTGCTTACATTCGGAACCAGGGTGGCATGCCCTCGGTTCCAATGAACGAATTGGCTCGGGATCTTCTACTGCTCGCTCAGGATGTCAACGCCGGGGGTGGTTGTTCGTCACATTTCCATTCGTCTGAACATCCTAGCCGACTCCCTGTTCCGACGGGGCAGGTTCTTTTCCACCAAGTGGATGCTCCACATGGCGGTGTTCCATCAATCTCTTTGCGACTCGTTGGAACCATCTGGTGGACACTTTCGCGTCCCCGTGTCCAAATGCTCTAGCTTTCGCTGTGGACGCTCAGGCCCTCCTTTGGGACGGTCTTGTTGGCTATGCCTTCCTGCCGGTTCCGATTCTGCCTCAGGTTCTCGCCCAGATATGAACCTGACGTCGTCGAATCCTTTCGATCACACCCCTGTCGCCTCGGTGGGTGTGGATCAATCTGCTGCGCTCTCTGTTAGCGGCGGTTCCGGCATGTTTCCCTCTACGTCACGACTTTCTTTGCCAAAGTCGCCCGAGGAGGTTTCAAGTTGACCCGACTTCATTGTGCCTTCGCACATGTCTTTTATCGGGTCCTGTCTCCTCCGTAGTGTTTTTTCGAGACAAGCAGTGGAGTTGCTTTTCTTCTTCAAGGAGGCACTCACTCCACTGGTTTAGCCTCTCGATGGTGTGCGATCACTCTGTTGCTTCTGTCACTCCTTCGATCACACCCCTTGCGGAGTTTCTGGTATATGTTTGTTTCTGGGGGGTCTCCAGCAATGGGTACAAGTCCATGCTTCGGAGACCTTTTTCATATGTGGTACCGCATTGTTTCGACATTCATCCTTGCCTCTCCAAGCTTGTCCAGCTCTTTTCCTTGAAAAGGCCTAGGACTTTGCTGTTTACTCCAAGATGGTCATTTTCTTGGGCGCTGCTCTGCTTGGGAGTGGGGGGGCATTCGCGCCTTTATCCTGGATGGATATGCATTTTCTCACATGCCAGATCTCTCCGGCATCCATTTCTCGACGGATTTGTCATGCTATTCGTGCAGCTTCTGCTCTAGCTACTGGTGATTGTATTACCAATTGTTTTTTCTGCCACGAGGTGCGTGCATTGTCTTCCTCTTTTAATAATCTGTCATGTTGTCGGATAACGGATGTTATACTGGCAGCCTACTGGAGAAATGCTACATTCTCCTTTTATCTGCGACAGTTGCAGGAGCCGACAGAGGACCTTTGTCCTAGGGGGCCCTCTTTCTTTGGCTCAGGCTGTTGTCTATCCCAGCCATTCAGCTTTTTTCAGGGTCAGTTCCAGCTCTGTGCTGTTACTGCCCTTTCTGTCGTGTGTGTCGCACTTCACCACACGCCTCATCTTTCATTGTCTTTTACTAATGTTTGTGATGCTATGGTTTGATAGGCCTAGGGATCTCTTCCTCTGTCCACAGTTCCAGTGCTATTGAGTTATGTGTGGGTTGGTTATGTGATTCCCTCCATCCTGTTGTCTATTCAGCCTGTAGTAAACAATTGCAAGGTAGGTTGATAAGAAGTATAAATTTTATAGTAAATTTCCGTTCTTATTATACCAACCGCAATTGTTTACATGGAGTCCCTCCTGTCTTCTTATTCGGGTAAGAATCCTTCCTCCCCGCTGATCACATAACTCCTGTGTTGTCGGAATCAAAAGAATGATGAATTGATGGCCCACTGCGCATTGGTTTACGGAAGTTGTGGATTTGTACTATGGAAGAGCGTCCCATACTGGGTGTGTGCCGATGGCTCTCGACCCAGTTTTGGCTTATTTTTTCGTGGTGTTTTTACACCACTTTTCTTTCCTAAATCTCTTGGGAAAGATTAAAATAGAGAGTATTTTATCTGAGTTAGGTTCTTCCACTGTAGTGCAAGCTTGTAGTAAACATAATAAGCATAATAAGAAAGGAAATTTACTATAAAATTTATACATTTGGATTCAAAGTCAACATTGGACCCCCCCACCCCCCCCCCCCCCCCCCCACCCTCCCATTTTATTCGAGATTTGATTCAAGGATAACAATTTTGATTCTCAGAAGAGCCTTTTATATTCACTACCCTGCAAGTAAAAAAAATTAAAGAATATTTATAATGGCATCTGGTAACCTGATGCCGCTGGAAATATTTTCAATGTTATTTTTAAGTGTACCACCTGGCGAAGGTTGGAGTAGTAAAATATTTTTAGAAGAAAATGTCTTTTCACCCAATTTCTATCCATTTCACCGCATTCCACCTGTGGGAATCCCAGGTAAGTAAAGCGAGTACATGTTTACTGTGGTAAATAAGCTCTGTTTCACTAGTGAAATAGGACCCACTTGTCCTATTGGGGTGGAAATCAACTAAAAGTTCCCAAAAATGGGCAACACATGGGAATAAATGATTGATTTACCCCTTGAACTCTGATGGTATGTGTATCTTCCATGCCAGTTCATCATTATCAATTGGAAGAATCGATATTCAATACTTGGAGGGGGGTGGGGAGGTGGGAGACCAATCAATATTTTCAACATACAGCCGTAGGGTTGCATGTTGAAAATCTTGATTGGTTTACTACAAAAATTCACTGTCTACTTTATGAATTCTGGTCATATCATAATCCTGGACTGGAAACGCGGCCTTTCGGGTTCAAAAGAGGTAAACACTTGACTTTATCTCCATGTTTCAGTCATGATTAGCCATTGTTCAGAAATATGTGACCGTAAACATCAATAAATAAATAAATACTCCACCTCATTCCAACCTTTGCCACTCCCCATGACACTCTCTGGACTGAACTGAGTAGATGTGTTAAATTTGGTGTTGATTAAAGACAAGGTAAATGTATTGGTACATACCTGCCCCTCATCCACATACCGGAATGACATATTATTGAGCTCATTTCCCTGAGGGGTCTTGAGGTAGATTTTCTGTGCCGGCATTAAATTTTGTTCCACCTTGCAAGAATTGCTTTTGATACTCGCACCTCTGTCTGCAAGAATCAATTGTTACTTTTTAAGTAATTTTGAATTAAAGGGTACTATGATACCCTAGTGAGTTCAACCAATACATATTCCACGATAAAAGACAAATCTAATATTTGTATATTTACTGGAGTTTAACTGTTAAGGCCCTAGTTCCAATTTTTGTGAGATTCTTGTAGTACACATGTTCCAGCCTACAGGCTTTGGGCGGTCTTACTGGTGGAAGTTACAGTACCTTGGCAGTGGTTTCTAGTAAAGTCTTTGTTGCCTCTTAACCCTTTACCTAACATGAAAAGCAGACGACCCTTGCCAAAAAAATTCTTGAATAACTAATTTTTTTCATTTTTTGTCTCAAAAACATAGGTTATGACCCCTCGTTGGAACGAGCTCAACGAGCTCGTTCCAACGAGGGGTCATAACCTATGTTTTTGAGACAAAAAATGAAAAAAATAATGAAAATTAATTGGAGATTTTTGAGAATAGCGCTGGCCGGGTTTGGCCGTTACGATGGGTAAAGGGTTAAGGCAATCAAGACTTCAGAAGACACCACTGCTAAGTGAAACTGTTCCCTTATTATGAGGGAGCAACAAATAAGTAGAATTCTCCAGGCCTTTAACCCTTTACCTAGCATGAAAAGCAGATGACACTTGCAAAAAATATTCTTGAATAACTAATTTTTTAATTTTTTGTCTCAGAAACATAGGTTATGACCCTCGTTGAGCTCCTTGCAACGAGGGGTCATAACCTATGTTTTTGAGACAAAAAATTAAAAAATAATGAAAATTAATTGGCAATTTTTGAGAATAGCACTGGCTGGAGTTGGCCGATATGTTGGGTAAAGGGTTAACTGTTAGAGTGCTAAATTATGTTTGGTCACCAAAATTTGTTCACATATTTTTGCCTTGTTATAATGTATGACAGAGAGCCATACATTATAACAAGGCAAATCCATACAGTCAAAGAAATGTCACTTCAAAGATAATATGAAGCAAATCCACTGAATATGAAGCCTTTAAGTTATGGTACCTGGACTTGTGATTAAAGCCCAAATATGGGCTTCCAGTACTCTACCAGTTAAGGACACTTTCAGATTCTATGACAAGAATCAAATGAACATTTTGCGAGAATCAAAGTTGATTCCAAAAGTTTTCCTTGTGAGAATCATTTGAAAAAATCAATTCTGAATCACGCATGAATTTTAAACCCTGCTGTAAGAATAAAATTGGAGTATGAGATAGAGATAAATATTGTCCAAATTATTTAATTTTGGAGAACAAAATTTTCCTCTACCCTATTTAGAAACTCATCTTATAACTTTATTGATTTCTTTTATTGCTAGGTTCCTCAGCTGGTCAGTTTTTAGTATCACAGATGCCAACTTTTGTTATGTCCACATCAAAATCATCAACAGTACATCATGGTGCCATACAGAATGGTAACATATTTTTATTATATGTTCAAAATTGCTAAAATAAAACAACATTTCTTGATATCCTTGACTCATTAGATATTGAGTTATATTCCCTTGCAGCTTGAATGGCGTCACATAATCAGTTCTTTTTTACAGATTTTTCTACCCAAATTGACTTGCAAATTTTGAGGAATTTTCATTTCCATCCAATAAGTTTTTAATAACTATTCAAAATCAATTGATTTGAGCATGAACTTATAACTAACCAATGTGTGGATCGAGTCTGATTTTGAACTATTTCCTACAGTTTTTGAAATGTTTCAACCAAAATAGACTTGAATTTGGAGACATTTTTATTTCTGCTGAACACCTATTTGGAATTGTTAAATTTTGACATACTTGTTTATCACATCATCCCCATCCTATAGCTCATTATAGAAATATTATTCACAACACATCTAATAAACATGTAAAATCACAAGTCATTGTTGACATCATAACATTGTGAGTGAGTTGGTTCGGAAGTAGAATTTAATTTTTCTTCTATAATTCATTAACTATTTACGATATTTATAATACTAAAGTTCATGTAATTTTTACAATCCTGAAAATATTTCTGAATAATTAAAGATTTTCATATTTTGCCTCAAAAACTTAGCTTATGACCTTTCAATGAGGGGTCATATGCTATGTTTTCAACAAAAAATATTTGATGTGATAGGGTCCTGTGAGGACTTAGCATACCAAGAATTATCTTTTGGTTTTATCATCTAAGATGGGAATAGGTTCTGCCAATCACATAATTTTTTTTGCAGATGACTCTTGCACTCCAAAAATCGTTCAAGCTCCAGTAACTTCGACACCTTTGAAAGTGGTACAGTGAAGTCCACATAATTGGATATCTCTTAATTGAATTACCCAGTTGATTGAATTTAATGTCCAAACACAAAACCATTTTCTTTATATACTATACTTTCAGTACAAATTTGACCTATTAATTGCTTATAGGTTATAGAGTAAACTGTTAATTGAATAAAAAATCTTGTGATGTGTTGAGAAATTACCCTGATAATCACAAAACTCTCTTTGTTAGTGACCTATTTGTCCTCAGCATTTAATCTATTATATTCCATTTGACAGCGCTCCATGAGCTCTGTCAAACATGATATAATAGACTGAATGCTCAGTTTATCTCTGGAATACAAGAAAATGACTAAATTCATGTTAATTGAATGTTCCTGTTAACTGAATGATTTCCATTGGCAAAGAGGCTATTCAAATGACAGAGGCCGATGATAATAATTGATATTGGTATTGGCAGATGGTGTTAAAGATAATGTACCGAGTCAAAAAAGAAAGTATAATAGAAACAAATGTTAAAAAATAGCATAAAGGATGAAATATAATAGTTCTAATGTTGCACGTTTGTGGACAAGAAGTCGTGCAAAGAGTTTAATGACATGTTGTTGTCCACCCAACTGTATACAATTTTGCTACGGATTTCAAAATAGCATTTGCTACCCAAGAATGTCAAATTGAATGGGTGACCGATGATTTTCTTTGTGTTATGTTGTGCTAGAGAGCCTGAGTTATTGAGAAAACACGCTAGTTTTTGTCTTCCGGCATTTTAAAAAATGCCAAGGTTAACCGAAAATCAGAGTTTGCATGCCATTGGTATGCATGAGGCTCGGATACCTCCAGATGAGGCCGCTGCTGAGTTCGGAGTCACTGTGGCCACTATTTACTATCTTATTGGAAGGTATAGAACCACTGGATTTACTGCTGACCAACCACGTTCAGGTCGAGCAAGTGTTATGACTCCTGCACAAGACCGACACATCAGGACTTCTCACTTGCGGGATCGCTTCCTTCCGGCAACGAGGACAGCAGCAATTACTCCTGGTAGAACTGACAATAGAATCAGTGCACAAACTGTCCGCAACAGACTCGCTGAACACGGCATCCGAAGTAGGCATCCATCCCATGGACCAATCCTTACCCAACATCATCGTACCATCAGAATGGAATGGGTATGTCAGCATGTTCGCTGGACTCAGCAGCGTTGGAGCACAGTTCTTTTTAGTGATGAATCACAATTTTGTCTACGGTGCACTGATAGTAGGGCAAGAGTGTATCGCCAATGAGGAGAACGGTTTTCTGTTGCTTGCGTGCTGGAAATGAGACCATTTTGACGGAGTAGTGTAATGGTTTGGGCAGGAATTTCCTTGCACCACAGAACACAGCAAGACAATACCCGATGTCATGTGGCGCGTATCTGTCATGACTTTCTTGAGGAGCAGAGCATCGAAATTCTTCCCTGGCCCCTCTTTCGCCAGATTTGTCGCCAATTGAGCATCTTTGGGATCAATTGGACCATCGTGTACGACTTCATTATATTCAGACATTAGGCGATTTACATAATATTCTAAGGCAGGAGTGGAACGCAATACCACAGGGTGACATCCAGAGACTTATCAGGTCCATGCGCCGTTGATGTCTTGCCATCCAAGAGTCAAAAGGTGGACATACACGCTATTGACAGCATGTGTGAACTTTTCATTTCACTCCATGTCTGAATTGCGATGTCCTGATGTGACGCTGGCAACAGTAAGAACATGAAATTATGCAAATTCATACAGCTAGATTCGAAATATGAATTTACAATAATTTGTTTGGGATTAAAGTCGATAATACTAAAAAAATTGCTCCTCAAAGTTTGTTTTTCTTTCTTTTTTGACTCAGTATAATTAAAATACATGATACCTGTGCTGCAGAAAATTGCAAAATTTGAGGCAGTAAGTTTGCTTCTGTACCCATTCTGAATGCACCAAATTAAAACTGTTGTGCTTGATTGATTCCCCGTGGGAACCCCAGAAAGTGAAGCAGTCTTTGTTTACTGTGGTAAACAAGCTCTGTTTTACTGGTAAAATAGGACACAGTTACCAATGGAAGTCCTCTCAAATGGGTGATATGGGAATAAACGATTGACTAACTTGCCTTTATTTCCATGTTGTGGTCACGATTTGCCATTGTGCAGAAAATTGGCAGAAATGTGTGACCTTAAACTCCAATAAATAAATTAATTGATTCATTGTTTGTTATCCCAACTGTTTACAGTAAGGGGTATAGTAATGACTTTTGTCCGTCCGTCTGTCCGTCTGTTAACATTTAGAGTTTTTGGTTAAAGTTTGTGGTTAAAGTTTTTTACTGAAGGTTCAAGTGGGTTTTTTTTTTTTTTTTTTTTTCTTCTTTTTCCTGTTCAGTTGACATTTGGAGTTTTGGTTAAAGTTTGTGGTTAAAGTTTTTTGTTCAACCTTCAAGTACAGACTATACCCAGTATTTCTTGTCTGATCATCACGAAATTTCATATGCAGGTTTTAGGTCATGTCTACATGAGAATGTCCCCTTTTGTTCGTGATCAGTCAACCGGTATGGCTGCCCAAGCCCAAAACCCGAAAACCATTAGCACAGTCTACAGGTTGTATTTATGAAGGGATTTCATTGCAACTTCATAGAATGCCTCTGTATAATGCCTAGATGAGAACGTCCCCATTTGGGCATGATCTGTCAACCGTGATGGCTGCCCAAGCCCGAAACCCAAAAACTATTAGCACAGTCTGCAGGTCATGTTTAATATGGACGGATTTCATTGTAACTTGATACGATGACTCCATATGAGTCTACATAAGAATTTCCCCATTTGGGCGTGATCTATCAACCGTCACGACTGTCCAAGCCCAAAACTCGAAAACCTTTAGCACAGTCTACAGGTCATATTTATGGAGGGATTTCATTGTAACTTCATAGGTTGACTTCATATAATTTCTACATGAGAAAGTCCCCTTTTGGACGTTATTGGGCAGCAGTGATGGCTACAGGTGCCCGAAGCCCGAAAACCTTCAGCACAGTCTACAGGTCGTATTTATGAAGGGATTTCATTGTAACTTTGTAGGATCAATCCACATGTTGCCCAGATGAGAATGTCCCCTTTTGGTTGCAATCATTCATTCTCCATGATGGCTGCCCGAGCCCAAAGCCCGAAAACCTTTAGCACAGTCTACACATCATATTTATGGAGGGATTTCATTGTAACTTGATAGGTTGACTTCATATAATGTCTAGATGAGAACGTCCCCTTTTGGGCAACTGTGACGGCAACAGGGGCCCGAAGCCCAAAAACCTTTAGCACAGTCTACAGGTCATATTTATGGAGGGATTTCATTGTAACTTGATAGGTTGACTCCAAGTTTGTGGTTAAAAACCCACACAAACACCATCACCCCCCTAACCCCCCCCCCCCCCCACCCCCATTAGGCTTTTTTTCTTTTCAACCTACTCACAATTGTTTACAATTGGCTGTAACATAAGTGCAAGCCCTACTTCGGAACTAACTCAAGCTTTTAGAATCTTTTCCAAAAGAGTTGGAAAAGTACTAGAGTGCAAAAGCACGAAAAAGATCGAAAAAAGGGTCGAGCGAGACCAGTGCTCGAAATTACAGGTACTCTCTCTGCACACCTCTTGCGTTTACCGAGCGCATGCGCAACAACCGTGACGTCAATTCCTTTATTTTCCGCCATTGTACATGGTCGGAAATTTTTGTGACTCGTGCTAATTATGCTGTTTATTCTTCGTGAACATCTTATTCTACATATTTAGTGTGCTAGTGGATTGTATCCTTTTATCAAGCTACCAAATTATTATTATTTAATGTTAATTTGTATTTTTATTGCTTGTCTCTTCACACTTTATCTTGTCTTTCCCCCACGTGTGAACATGACCTTAGTACTGTTTTCCGTCGGCGGGAAGCTTGATTATTATTTTGATATCATGCCTAAGACTATTCCTTGTACCTCTTGTTTGCAGGTGAAACATGTGGACGATTCTCATGCCACATGTGTCACTTGCAACAATTGCACTCGGGCCCAATCATGTGGTATTTGTGGGGTTTGGTCCTCTAAATTCTGGGCTTCTGTGAACAAGGTGGTTCTTTCCAGAGCTAGAACCCCTCGTTCTCGGGGTAAGGGTAGCCGTGCCGTAGCAGACATATCTGCTGGTGCACGTGGTGACTCTGTCACACAGGATTCGGATCTGCCTTCTGTGGCGAGTTCCTCTGCAACTGTTGGTGGTGTTAGTTCAGTGATACCTGACGAGGAGAACGTGGTCTCTTTGTCTTCTGACGTCGCTATTGAGGCGTCTGTTTTCGTTGAGAGCTTTTCCGAGGTCAGCTCGGTAACCCTCTCCGATCTGCCTCCTACACCGTCGACCGTTGTTGAGGAAGTTGCTACTCCAGATCCTATTCTGTCTGATGGTGGCTCTTCCATCCCCTCTGGGGATGGTCTACAGTCTCGGGGTAATGAGGCTGTATCTGCTGGTGTGTCTGTGTGTTCTCAGCCTCCCCCAGCCTCGCGGCGGGGCTGTGCAGGTTTGCTGTCTGCTCCGTCTCAACTGGCTAGGTTTGCTCCTAGTCGGTTGAGCCGGCCGGTCGCTTCGGCAGCGATTCCTCGTCCCTCGAGTGAATCGTTTATCGTTCCACCTTCCCTTGCTAGTGTGCCGCCTAGCGGGATGGTGTTGGGACGTTGGCATCCAGGGCCTGCTGTTCGGCAGCGGTCAGTGACAGCCCCTGTTAGCTGTCACTCTCGGAACCTTCCTCCGGTGATTCCTCACTATGTTCTGAGTCTGGGTGTCGATCGATGCTTGCTGTCGGTCTCAGAGAATAGGCAGTTGGGGCCGTCTGCTGCGCAGAGGCCAATGACAGGTTCCTGTCATTCTTGGGACAATCCTCCGGTGTCTTCTCACCGTGTCCTAGGTCCAGCTACCGATCGACGTGCGCCATCGGTCTCTTTAGAGGATTTGCAGGCAGGACCTTCTGTTTCGCAGAGGTCAGTGATGGCCCCTGGGCGTCACAATCGGGACTATCCTCCGGTTTCTTCTCACCGTGCTCCTATTCTGTCTGCCGATCCACGTTCGCCATCGGTCTCTTCTGAGGATTTGGGTTCTTCTACCAGAAGGGTCCATTGGGAGGACACTCCGTCGGGCGATTCTGCTGCGACGGATTCTCAGGGTGACCTGCGCCAGGCCGTTTTGGCGCTCACCCGGTTGCTTTCTGGCAACCCTCAAGTTGGCCTCCCTGTGCCTCCTGAGGCACAACTCTCCTTTGGTCGGTCGCCGAGATGTCTCGCCTGGCCCCTTGGATACTGCACAGTATTCACAGGAGGTTTCTGCTGGTCAGCCCGAGGTGGGCTACGTCTCTTCTGCTACGGAGGATGACGAGTATCTTGAAGGTGATGGGCCCCCTTCGTCAGTCTTGGGGCAGGCTTTGGTTTCGTCTTTGGCTTATTGCCGGACGTTCAACCTTCCGACCAGCCTTCTGTGACTGTCCGGTCGCGGTCCACTGTGGAGCGCCGTAACCCTGTTGAGCCTTCTAGCTCCCGGGCTTTGCGTCCTCTGCAATCGGCTCAGGTTGTTGAGTCCTTCCAGGGCTTAGACGTCAAAATGCGTTCTAAGGCCCTCAAGGGTTCCTTCTTTTCTAGAGCTGATGCCTTTCTGCCTCCAGCGCGGTTTCGTGTGTACGATTCCGTCTCTCCACCAGTCTTTCAAGGGATGACTACTGTGGATGAGGATTCTTCTTCCCTCGGGTTGACTAAGCCTAAGTCGGCAGTTCTCCCAATGTCGGTAGTTGAGTCTATGGTGGGCCTGTCCCGAGAGATGCTGGGTATGTTATCTCTCGCGGACCATGTCGTCGCTGCTCTGGCTGAATATTTTCCACCAGGGGAGTTTGATGACGCTCAGGCGCCTTTTCGCATTTTGTCACAGGCTCTTATGAACTTGACACACGCTCACGCCTGTAACACGGCTAATTTGGAGCTGGCACGCCGGGATGTGGTGTTGGATTCTTTACCATCCCTTCCTTCTGAGCAACGTGCTGTTCTGAGGTCTGCCTCTTTGGTGGGACCTCAGTTGTTTCATGGTTCCGTGGAAGCTGTTCGTGGCGAAGTTCTTCGTCATTCGAAGGACCAGCTTTTGCTGAGACAGCTTGACCAACCTGCTGCTGCTGGTGGGAGTCGTTCCAGGCCCGCCAGGCGTGCTGCTGCATCTGCCTCGTCGGTGATGTCGGCTATGCCTTCGGCTCCGTCTGCTCCTTCTGCTCATAAGAAGCGCCGACGTGGCCAGGCTCACTGGCAGCCTCAGGCTGGAAAGTCTCAGGACTCTGTCACTTCCCGAGGTGGTTTCTCCTCTCGGGGGCCTCGTCGAGGCCGCAAGTGAAGGTTCTCACCTCGATTCGCCTCCAGTCGGGGGAAGGCTGTCGCTGCTTTACGACCTTTGGACAGAGATAACATCGGACTCTTGGGTCCTTGACGTCACTCAATCCGGTCTGCGATTGTCCTTCCATCGGCACCCCAGTTTATCTCGGGTGCCCCTTCCTACTCAGGTCCCTTCCGATTCTCTGCGTCGGGACCTTCTGGTGCAGGAGATCGACAATCTCCTCACCAAAGGGGCGATCGAGGTGGTCAGGAACACCCTTTCACCGGGGTTTTACTCGAGACTTTTCTTGGTGCCGAAGAAAAACGGCCAATATCGTCCTGTCATTGATCTGAGTACCCTGAACGAGTATATAATAGCTCCTCGTTTCAGTATGGAGACTTTCCGGTCGGTTCGACGTTCAGTTCATCAGGGCGATTTTGCAGCCAGTATCGACCTGAAGGATGCCTACTTCCATGTACCCATTCATCTGGCATCACGGAAATACCTTCGGTTCTTGTTTCGGGATCGAGTTTTTCAATTCAGAGCTCTCCCGTTCGGTTTGAACCTGGCTCCTTGGGCCTTCACCCGACTGATGTCACAGGTGCTTGCTTTCCACCACACTCAGTCGGCAATGACTTCGTCAGCCTACCTAGACGACATCCTCCAACGGCACCACGATGCTGCTGTTCTGAAGTTCGATGTCTGGCAGTTTCTTTGCCTGCTAGCGTCGCTGGGTTTCAGAGTCAATGTTGAGAAGTCGGATCTTCTTCCTTCTCAGCGATTCCGTCATTTGGGGATGGATTTCGACACTCTTCACAATGTAGTGTCGGTCCCCCAAGCTCGGGCGACGATTCTTTCCGCTTTGACTCGGGACCTGCTTCAATCTTCCTCGGTCTCAGCCAGGACTTTCCTTCGGATGCTGGGCCTTTGCGGTTCGGTGACAGATTTCATTCCGCTCGGTCGCTTGTTTGTCCGACCTCTCCAACACTTCCTGTTGGATCATTGGCGTCCGAATGTAGATCCGCTGGACCTGGAACTCACTATTCCTCGGTATCTGCTTTGTCACCTCTGCCCTTGGGCAGATATTCCCTGGTTCCGTTGGATCTTCCTTTGGCCGATCGCATCCTTACTGTGGATGCCAGCGATCGGGGCTGGGGTGCGACGTTGGATCCTCTCGGTCTGTCTACTCACGGAGAGTGGGACAGCGAGCAAGTGGGCCTTCATATCAACCAGAAGGAGCTCCTTGCTCTTCTGTTGAGTTTTCGGCTTTGGATCCCTCATCTGTCGGACCATGTTGTCCTACTTCTTCCGGACAATTCGACAGTAGTGGCCTACATACGGAATCAAGGAGGCACACATTCGATTCCCATGTATCGGCTGTCTCGGGATCTTCTTCTGTTGGCGCGGGATGTGAACGCTCGGGTGTCCATTCGACACATTCCCGGGCGTCTCAACGTCCTAGCAGACTCCCTGTCCCGACGCGACAGTGTCCTTCCAACCGAATGGATGCTACATCGGTCGGTGTTTCAGGCGATTTGCGAGCAGTGGGGCCGTCCTCAGGTCGACCTTTTCGCTACTCGCTAGAATCATCAGGTCAAGACCTTTGTGTCCCCTTGTCCAGATCCTCTGGCTTTTGCAGTAGACGCTCTGTCTCTGGACTGGACAGGTTGGATCGGCTATGCCTTTCCTCCTGCACCGATTCTTCCTCAAGTATTAGCGAAGATTCAAACTTACAGTTGCAGGATCATTCTGATCACACCCATGTCTCCACAGAGGGTGTGGATCACTCTGCTGCGGCCTCTATTGGCCGATCGACCGATTCGTCTACCTCTACGTCGCGATCTTCTTTCACAGGGTCATCCCAGGAAGTATCACAACAACCTGGCGAGCCTGTCCCTTCACGCCTGTCTTTTATCAGGTCCAGTCTCCGACGTAGAGGTTTTTTGAGACGATCAGTGGAGTGCATTTCTGCATCGCGGCGACATTCCACTGGAATGACTTATGCTGCCAAGGGGAAGGTTTTCTGCCGCTGGTGTTCAGATCACAATGTGAATTACCGTGATCCGTCAATCGCTCAAATTGCGGATTTTCTGGTTTTTCTTTTTGACTCCAAGGGCCTCCAGCCTATTACGATTAAGGGCTATCGGTCTATGCTGCCTGATACTTTCTCTTATGTGGGAAAGCGGTGCATTGGTCGTAATCTTTTTCTCTCTAAACTTATTCGGCACTTTTCTTTGAAGGGGCCTCGAGTTTTGCATCTTACACCCAAGTGGAACTTGGCATGGGTGTTGCACTGTTTGAAGGGGGCGCCATTCGAGCCTTTATCTGAGACCGACATGCATTTTCTCACCTATAAGATGGCTTTTCTTCTAGCGTTTGCTTCTACTCGTCGAGTCAGTGAGCTTGATTCGCTATCTGTTGATTCTGCCTTCTTCCGAAATGAGGCTAACTGTGTCACCTTCACTACTGATTGCTCTTTTCTGGCTAAGAATCAACTCCCCGATTCGGTACCTCCTCCCATCTGCATTCGGGCTCTCCCTGCTGTAGATGGACGGAGGCCTCTTCTTTGTCCTGTTCGTGCGATCAAGACTTACATTACTCGCACTCAGTTCATCAGGAGGGGTCGGAAGAGATTCTTTCTGTCTCTCATTCCTAAGAGGCAGTCTATCTCTTCCCATTCTATTTCCAGGTGGATCTGTCTTGCAATCAAGCTGGCTTATTCTCGCTTGTCTGCGTCGGATCTTGTTTTGAACTGGCTTAATGCTCATGAGGTTCGTGCCATTTCTACATCCTGGGCGTTCTCCAATTCTGTTTCGCTCCGTGATGTTATGAATGCGGCTTACTGGAGGAATGCTTCTACCTTCTCCTCCTTTTATCTCCTTCACCTTCAGCAGCAATCTGAGGACCTTTATTCTTTAGGCCCTCTCATTGCTGCTCAGGCTGTTGTGCACCCTCGTTAAAATTGTTTTTGTCGAGGTTGCGCTTCACTCAGCCTTGTTCTTTTCAGGTGCCTTCTCTCTATCTTCATTACAGGTTTTCGTTTTTGTTCTCTGCCATCCTTGCTTTCGTTCTGCTACTCTTGTTGGTATTGGTTATGTGATTCACCTCCTCCTATTGTTTGTTCAGCCAACTGTAAACAATTGTGAGTAGGTTGAAAAGAAATTAAATTTTTTTAGTAAATTTTGTTTCTTAACATACCTACCACAATTGTTTACCGGAGGCCCACCCTCCTTGGGGATATCTTTGATATCGATGCCTCCCCGCTAAATCACAAACTTCTCGTTGGCGGAAATACGGAATTGACGTCACTGTTGTTGCGCATGCGCTCGGTAAACGCAAGAGGTGTGCAGAGAGAGTACCTGTAATTTCGAGCGCTGGTCTCGCTCGACCCTTTTTTCGATCTTTTTCGTGCTTTAGCACTCTAGTACTTTTCCAACTCATTTGGAAAAGATTCTAAAAGCTTGAGTTAGTTCTGAAGTAGGGCTTGCACTTGTGTTACAGCCAATTGTAAACAATTGTGGTAGGTATGTTAAGAAACAAAATTTACTAAAATATTTTTAATTTTTCTTCTTTTCTCCAATATGCATTTTTAACTATTTACAGACACTACATGTGGAACCTTTTTTTAAACTTACCCCCCCCCCCCCCCCTCACCCCTATCTCTCCCCCCCCCCCCCCCCCCCTGCCAGGGGCCAATTAGGCACTTTTTTTCTTTTTTTTTCTTTAGTCAAAAATGCTTGTTTACAGTTTTGGTTAAAAACCCAAACACTACCCCCCCCCCCCCCCCCCACCCCCCCCCCAATTAGGCTTTTTTTTTTTTTTTTTCCTCGAATATGCATTTTGAACTATTTACAGTCACTACATGCGGAACCTTTTTTTAAACTCCCCACTCCCCCCCCCCCCCCCCCCCCCAATTAGGCACTTTTTTTTTCTTTCGTCAAAAATGCTTTTTTACAGTTTTTGTTAATGTTTGTGGTTAAAAACCCAGACAAACACCATCACCCACCCACCCCCCACCCCCATGGTGCCAGTTAGGTATTTTTTTTTTCTCTGCTCAAAATGCATTCTGAAGGATTTAGACTGACCACATGTGAAAAAAAAATGGACTCCCCAAACACACCCCCACTCTACCCCACCCCTCATCCCCACCCTACCTCCTCCTCACCCAGGGCCATTCATACAATATTTTTTCTTTGGTACAAAATGCATTTTTAGCCTGACTGTTTATAGTCAGGGCTATAGTCATGACTTCCGTCCGTCCATCTGTCGGTCCATCCATCTGTCTGTGAACAATTGGTTTCCGACTGATAACTCCAGTTTGGGTTATTTGATTTCAGCCAAAGTTGTTATGTGTATTTTCCAGCTAGTAATACAGGCCAGGTTTCAATATAGGTTCCACAACTGCCCCCCCCCCCCCCCCCCCCTTCCCCACACACACAAACACAAATTGTCACTTAGGCAATTATTCCCAAAATGCATTTTGAAGGATTGGGAGTTATTACATGCAAAAAAGAAAATTGACTGATATAGCCCAACATTGCTTTATGTACTGCATCTTTAATCCTTTACCTTACACAAGTTGAAGCCAACAGTTCAAATTATTTTTCTGAAACCTCAGATTTTTTCATTTTTTATTTACTTTTGACCATGTCTTATTACTCCTTATTGGAACAAGCTCATCAAGTTTGTTCCATTAATAGGTCATGAGGTATGTTTTGAAGTAGAGAAATGAAAAAATAAAATTTGAATAGCAAATTTTGTATATCACGAGTGGAGATAAGGCAGATTCGTTAGGTAAACAGTTAACAAAAAATGGCTCCGACTATTTTGTGTCTAAACATTGCCATTCCTGGGACAGTCGGGCCGTATGCATGACATCACTCTAGTTGTTCAATGCATTTGTTATCTTTCTTTCAGTCAATGGGTTGAGCCAACATGTAGCTGTTTCACAAGCTTATGAATTACCCACACAAGAAGTGACCTCACCAGATAAACACACATTGACAGGTAAAAGCTTTTAAGAGGCATCTTTAAGATTGTTCCATTTACCAGACTTGCATATAACATATAAGGAAATTTATATTACAACACGAACATATTTTCCCAAATACAAGTAAAAACATCTAGACCAAATACTAATCTATATTGAGAGTAGCAACTGTACGTGTGATCATTCGATTCAGAAAGAGAACATTTTTACCTGCACTCATTGAAAACTGATTACACATGTTGAGGCCACTGTTTTTGATAACCGTAATTAAATGATAAATAAATAACTAACTCAACAAAATAAATTAAACCAAATCTTTTTTTGCTATGATGATATTTTTGAATCGTGGACATTTGCCCGTTGCAATTTTCAAGAAAACGGACAAGTTCAGTTTCCCCTGGTACATTTGCCCTGGTATTAAAAATCAGAGTAGGATATTTGCTCCGAATAGATTTATGGTTTGAAAAAAGACATTTACCCCTCAAAAAAATAATAAAGAAGATGCTGATATTTTAATAATTTACTGGAGTATATACGTAAATATATACCACAAGCTATTTAAGTGCTCATATCTGAGTAGACATAAATATACATTTAGAATCTAACACAATGTCCTACATCATCTAGAAATTTTTCGATTTCCTTGTCACCACAAGCTATCTGAGTGCACAATTTATTCAGTTTCTTTTATTACTTTGTCGTTTCACGACAAACTCTCTTGTGGGGTTAAATGATAGATTGTCGGTACCACTGGTTGTGGTGTACTCTGCTAGAATTGTTGAGAGATCTGATAATTATGCTTTACTAGGTCTCACAAACTGAAACTGTTTAATTTAACATGAAAGCTGCCGGTAATGTAAAAGAAACGGTAATGTGAGTATGCTTCATTAACTCACCAAGGCAATTATTACTGGTGATCTCCTATGAAAGTAGTCCCTAGAGAAGCTAACTATGAAGCCATCGCAATACTTATGTTTTACTAGGCCTCACAAGGTGAAACTTTTTTGTTTTGACATGAAAGCTGCCGGTAATGTGAGAATTCTTTAGTAGACTTCATTATCTTACCGGGGCAAATGTCCAGATTTAATTTTAGCAATCAGGGCAATTGTCTGCAAGGCATTTGTCCTTCCAGGGCAAATGTCTGTTCTGCTATTGGTGCAAATGTCCATGGGTCAATTGTCCATATCCCGATATTTGTATATAGGCCTTCCAGGCATTAAACCTGTAAAATAAAACAAAGAATCACATAACTGAAACACTGCTATAAACTTAAGCGGCTATAGTCCAAGTAGAATAATGAATGGGGATTATGTCATGAACAGCACAAGAATGCAATATCATAACATCATCATGATTTCTTATCAACCTAATCACAATTGTTTACTACAGGCTTGCACTACCGTGGAAGTCCCTAACTCGGATAAAATACTCTCTATTATTGTCTTTCCCAAGCAATTTGGGAAAGAAAAGTGGTGCAAAAGCACCAAGAAAAAATAAGCCAAAACTGGGTCGAGAGCAACCGGCGCAGACCCAGTACAGGACGCTCTCTCCCAAGTACAACTCCATGACTTCTGTTGCCAGTGCGCATATACGTCGCTAAAGACTCATTCTTTTTGTCATCCGCCTTGTGTCGAGATGTTCTGCACGCTTATCAGTGTTTATCCAACTCGTTGATTGATGTTTCCTGATTCATAGTGTATCCAAGTATCCTTTGTATTCTCAGGAACAGTTTTTATTAGCTCAACTTTGACGAAGTCAAATTTGAGCTATTGTCATGGCCCGTCGTCCATCTGTCCATCCGTCCGTCTGGCCGTCTGTCCGTCTGTCCGTCTGTCAACAATTGGCTATGGCTCGGGCTAGAGGTCATATTTATGAACCGATCTTTACGAAACTTCTTGTGTACCTTTGTTATGACCCTGGGACGGGAACGAGTGTTTTTAGGTGTGGTCCGAAATTCAAGATGGCTGCCAGTGGCCATTTTGTACCGATGATGCAAAAATCAGTTTTTTGTACAGAACTTCTGTATGAAAGTTCTGATTTGAATAAAGTTTTGTATAAATGTTTAGTACCATGGGATACATCACATATAATACGGGTTTTTTTCTCGTGCGTAAATTATGCAAATTAGACTGACTTTGATTTATTTAGTGTTACTTTCAGAGCTGTAAGTGCCAAGCTGCTATGGCTCGGGCTAGAGGCCGTATTTATGAACCGATCTTTACGAAACTTCTTGGGTACCTTTGTTATGACCGTGGGACGAGAACGAGTGTTTTTGGGTGCGGTCCGAAATTAAGATGGCTGCCAGCCGCCATTTTGTACCGACGATGCAGAAATCTGTTTTTTGTACAGAACTTCCATATGAAAGCTCTGATTTGAATAATTTTTTGTATGAATGTTTAGTACCATGGGATACATCACATATAATACGGGTTTTTTTCTCGTACGTAAATTGTGCAAATTAGACTAATTTTGATGTTTTTTGGGGTTACTTTCAGCACTGTAAGTGCAAATGCCAATACGGCTCGGGCTAGAGGCCGTATTTATGAACCGATCTTTACGAAACTTCTTGGGTACCTTTGGTATCACCGTGGGATGAGAACGAGTGTTTTTGGGTCCGGTCCGAAATTCAAGATGGCCGATGGCAGCCATTTTGTACAAAATTAGGTGCAATCAGATTTTTGCACAGAACTTCCATATGAAAGCCCTGATTTGAATAATTATTTTGTGTGAATGTTTAGTACCATGGGATGCATCACATATAATACGGGTTTTTTTCTCGTGCAGAAATTATGCAAATTAGATGAACTTTGATTTTTTCAGTGCGACTTACACACAGTAAGTACACATGTCAATACGGCTCAGACTAGAGTCTGTATTTATGAACTGATCTTCACGAAATGTCTTGGGTACCTTTGTTATCACCTTGGGACGAGAACGAGTGTTTCTGGGTGCGGTCTAAAATTCAAGATGGCTGCCAGTGGCCATTTTGTACCGAAATTAGGTCTAATCAGTTTTTTGTACACATCTTCTATACAGCTCAGACTAGAGGCCATATTTATGAACCAATCTTTACGAAACTTCTTGGGTACCTTTGTTATCACCGTGGGATGAGAGCGAGTGTTTTTGGGTGTGGTCTGAAATTCAAGATGGCCACCAGCAGCTATTTTGTACCAAAATTAGTGCAATCAGTCTTTTGTATAGAACTTCTGTATGAAAGTTCTGATTTGAATAAATTTTTGTATGAATGTTTAGTAACATGGAATACATCACATATTGTAAGGGTTTTTTTTTCGTGCCGAAATTATGCAAATTAGATGAACTTTGATTTATTCAGTGCTACTTACACAATGTAAGCACACATGTCAATACGGCTCAGGGTAGAGGCTGTATTTATGAACCGATCTTCACAAAACTTCTTGGGTACCTTTGTTATCTCCTTGGGATGAGAATGAGTGTTTCTGGGTACGGTCCAAAATTCAAGATGGCTGCCAGTGGCCATTTTGTACCGAAATTAGGTCCAATCAGTTTTTTGTCACAAGTTCTATACAGCTCGTATTTATGAACTGATCTTCACAAAACTTCTTGAGTACTTTTGTTTTCACCTTGGGACAGGAACGAGTGTGTTTTGGGGTGCCTTTGTTATCAGTGTGCTATGCGAACAAATATTTTGGGGTTCAGTCAGACCCACTCTGGGACTCCAAGATTTTTTCTAGTTCAGCATCTGACTGTCACCCACCTTTACAATACTTTACCTATACATTTGTTACAGGCAACGGTCAGTATTCATGTACAGACCGTTACAATACTTTATATGTACCTTTGTTATCAGGTCATTACCTAGATGTTTGTCATTGATGTGTCACATACTATACATGTACATGTCTTTGTCTTGACAAGTTGAGCTACAGTGTCATTGACACTTTCATTATTATATTCTCTTACATATTATATATCCATAATGTATTTTATATGTTCTCTCTCGAGTTGCGCGCGAAATTCGTGTGCCATGCAGTTCGGACTTAAATTATTTTTCACAATTATTGTCAATGCTTAAATTGCTAATTTTTCTAATTGTGTTAGAGTTGGGTGTCAGCGGGGTACCGCTTCTGCAGTTTCTCTTCTCTCCTTTGAGAGTAGTCATCCTGTTGTGTAGTTCCCGGTCGACCGTCTGGGGTCTTAATTTCTGTCACCTTTCTCTCTTCTTTGGGGGTGTTCTTCTGTTATCTGATTTCACCTTCTTTGCTCCTCTCACCTCTATCATGCCCAGGACAATTCCTTATGGGCAATGTCTGCTGCCAAAGCATGTGGATGATTCACATTCTTCTTGTTCCTCCTGTAATGGGTGTTCGACCGAGCGGCCATGTGGTGTCTGGATCATGATCATCCACTTTCTGGGCGTCAGTTAACTGTGTCGTTCGTTCTCGTGTGCCGTGCCTCCCGCCCCCACGGGAAAGGAGAACGCTGTCGTTCGGGGGCTCCCGAGCCGACCTTGTCTGGTGAAAGTTAATCCTCCTCCGTGGGGGATGTGCAGTCTTTTCCTGTAGTGGATACTGCGGAAGCCGTTGAGTGTTCTGGTGAAGAGGTGCCAGGTTCCAGGACTACGGTCCACCTCCAGTCGACATCTGAGGCTGTCACTAGGGTTGTGACTCCTCCTTCGGAGCCGAGCAGGTGTGCTCTCTCCACTATTCCACCATCCTCAACAACTCCCGACGTATCTACTACTACTGCTGGTCCGTCGTCAGTTTCAGCCGGCCTCGGCTTTTCACTGCAGGGGACTGCAGGAATGTCTGGTACTGTAGACGTGGGATATCGGCCTCAGCCTTCCCTGACTTCAACTCGGCGAAGTTGGAAGGGGCTGCCTGGCCGAACCCACCACTGTGGTTACTACGCCGTCATGCACCACAGTTGTGTCTTTGGATTCGGATGTTCTTAGTGGAGACACTATGAACTCGTGGCGTTTCCGTCCACTCATTCTGGCCACACGACCAGTTTTGGGGGACCAACGCCTTTTGTGCAGCCTGGACCTTCTGCCCCGCAGAGGTCCGCGGTGACTCTCATGAGTTCTCGCTATATTGATCCTCTTGGTGCCTCGTACCCCTATACACGTCTGCCTTCAGATGTTTCGGCTGCCATCCGTCGTCCCGCGTCGGATGTTTTGGAGGATCGTGATCCTTCTCTGGTTAAGAGGGTCAGAGGTGAAGCCACTTTGCTGGTTCGCTCCCCTGTCGAACCGGCCTGTTCGGGCAGTGAGCTTAGGGAGGCCCTCTCCTTACTCACTTCTGTCAAAAAGCCTTCCTGTTGCTTCCAGCGAGGCAGCGAGTGGTTTCCAGCCGCCTCCTATGGCGCCGCCTCCCAGGATTGGAAACAGGCCGGTTTCTGATCCCCCTGGTGTCCCGACACCATGGGAGGCGTCTGCTGGTTTGCTCACGATGGGCTATGTGTCTTCCGACTCTGGGGAGGAGTCTGACATGTTTGATGTCGAGGGCCAGCAGTTTTCGAACTTGGGGGCAGCTCTTGACTTTGTGTTTGGGTTTCTGCCTGATCTCAAACCAGCTAACCAGCCGACAGTGTCAGCCAGGCCGCGATCATCGGTTGCCTATGGAGCAACCTGCTTCTGGGCACCTTCTACCGTGCCAGTCGGTACAGGTGGTTGAAGCATTTTCAGCATTGGACTCCAAGCTGAGTTCCAAGGCTCTGAAGACTCCGTTCTTCACCAGGGTTGACACCTTCTTGCCTCCTGTGCGTTATCGTTCCTACGATTCCGCCAATCCATCAGTCTGCTAGACTTCGACGGTTTTGGATCAGGACTCCACTTCCCTCGGGCTTTCCAAGCCCAAGTCTGCCGTCATTCCAATGACGACTCTGGAGTCCACGTTGGGCTTATCTAGAGAGATGCTTGGCATGCTTTCTCTCTCAGATCACGTCGTCTCAGCTTTAGCTGCTTATTTGCCTCCAGATAAGTTTGACGAGGTACAGGCTCATTTGCGTGTGCTGTCCAAGGCGCTCATGCATTTTACTCACACGCATACCTGTAACATGGCTAATCTGGAATTAGTTCGAAGGGACGCTGTGCTGGACACAGTGCGATCCCTTCTCGAGGAGCAGCGCGCTACTCTTCGATCTGCTTCTTTGGCAGGTCCGCAACTTTTCCATGGTTCCGTGTCGACAGTCCGGGATGACGTCCTACGTCATTCCAAAGATCAGCTGCTGTTTCGTCAGCTTGATCAGCCTTCTAGGGGAGGCAGGGGTCGTTCCAAGCCTAACAAGTACCCTTCTGCTTCCTCTGCGAAGCAAAAGGCTGGTCCTTCTGCCTCCGCTTCTACTTCTTACTCAAGGGGTAAGGGTAAAGGTCGGCAGAATCGAGGGAAGTCTCAGGATTCTGCATTTAGTAGAGGAGGTGGTTTCTCCTCTCTCGGGCCTCGTCGGGGCTCGAAATGAAGGTTCTCACCTCGACTCGTCCCAGGTTGGAGAAAGGATAGCAGAATTCGCAGACCATTGGGCCACCATCACATCCGATCCGTGGGTGTTAGATGTTGTTCGGTCCAGGCTGCGAATATCCTTCCGACGGCACCCCACTCTGTCAAGGGTGCCTCTTCCAACCACAGTTCCTTCAGACGTTTTACGTTGGGAACTTTTGTCCACGGAGATTGGCAATCTCCTGGCAAAGGGGGCGATCGAGGTCGTCAAGAACATTCAGTCAGTGGGTTTCTATTCCCGCCTGTTCTTGGTGCCGAAGAAGGACGGCCGACTCCGACTGGTTATCGATCTGAGTATCCTGAACCAGTCTATCATTGCTCCCAAGTTCAGCATGGAGACTTTCAGGTTGGTCCGCCATTCAATTCACCAGGGAGATTTCGCTGCCAGCATCGACCTGCGAGATGCTTACTTCCACGTTCCGATGCATCGGACGTCACGGAAGTATCTCAGGTTTGTTTTTCTGGGGCGAGTTTACCAGTTCAAGGCCATGCCTTTCGGCCTCAACCTGGCTCCTTGGGCCTTCACCAGACTGATGTCGCATGTGATAGCGTTCCATCGCACACAGTCCAGGGTGACTACTTCGGCATATCTGGACGATATCCTCCAGAGGCATTCCTATGCTGCCTTACTGGAGTCGGATGTCGCCACTCTGTTGAGCTTGCTCAAGTCACTAGGATTCAGAGTCAACGAGGAGAAGTCAGACCTGGTCCCTTCTCAGTCGTTTTGTCATCTGGGGATGGCTTTCCAAACCCAATTCAATTTGGTAGCGGTTTCTCAGGCCAAGGCTGTGATTCTCTCAGCTTTTGCTCTGACTCTGTCCCAGTCCACGTCCGCGACCGCTTGGAGTTTTCTCCGGCTGATCTGTCTCTGCGGTTCGGTGATGGATCTCATTCCTCTAGGTCGGCTGCATGTCAGACCTCTCCAACATTTTCTGCTCAGTCGTTGGAGTCCGAATGTAGATTCTCTGGATCTAGTGCTTCCGTTTCCGGAATCTCTTTATCCTCACCTTCTTCCCTGGACAGATGTTCAGTGGATTACGCAGGGTGTTACCCACATTCGATCGCATTCTGACGGCAGATGCCAGCGATCTCGGATGGGGTGTGACGTTGGATCCTCTTGGTCTTTCCCTACACGGGATGTGGGACAAGGATCAAGCAGCTCTACACATCAACCAGAAGGAGCTTCTTGCTCTTCTTCTGAGTTTCAGGCAGTGGATCCCTCACCTGTCGAATCGCCAGGTCCTTCTGCTGTCCGACAATTCGACAGTGGTTGCTTACATTCGGAACCAGGGCGGCACGCACTTGGTTCCGATGTGCTCGGGATCTTCTACTGCTCGCTCAGGATGTTCATGCCGGAGTGGTTGTTCATCACATTCCCGGTCGTCTGAACGTCCTAGCCGACTCCCTGTCTGGACAGGGCAGGGTTATTTCCACCGAGTGGATGCTCCTATGGGCAGTGTTCCAGTCGCTTTGCGATCTCTGGGGACGTCCCCACATCGATCTCTTTGCGACTCATTGGAACCGTCAGGTGGACACTTTCATGTCCCTGTGTCCAGATCCTCTGGCTTTTGCCGTGGATGCTATGTCACTCGATTGGAACGGTCTAGTCGGCTACGCCTTCCCGTCGGTTCTGATTCTGCCTCAGGTTCTAGCCAAAATTCGAACCTGCAGTTGTCGAATCATTTTGATCGCTCTCCTGTCGCCTCAGTGGGTGTGGATCAATCAGCTTCGCTCGCTGATGGCGGCAGTTCTGGCACGTCTCCCGCTACATCGCGACCTTCTTGTCAAGGTCGCCCGAGGAGGTTTCACGTCAACCCAACTTCATTGTGCCTTCACGCATATCTTTTGTCAGGTCTTGTCTCCTCCGTTGAGGTTTTTCGAGACGAGCAGTGGAGTGCATTTCTTCTTCAAGGAGGCACTCCACTGGTTTAGTTTATGCAGCTAAATGGAAGGTCTTCTGTCGATGGTGTGCTGAACACTCTGTTGATTATGCCAATCCTTCGATTTCACAGATTGCAGAGTTTCTGGTATATCTGTTTGATTCTCGGGGTCTCCAGTCTGTTACCATCAAGGGTTAAAGGTCCATGATTTCAGAGACTTTTTCTTATGTGGGGAAGTGTCATATCGGCGCTAATCCTTACCTCTCCAAGCTTGTTCGGCACTTTTCTTTGAAAAGGCCTCGGACTTTGCTGCTTACCCCATGATGGAATCTTTCGTGGGTGCTGCTTTGCTTGGGGGGGGGGGGGGGGTTCGAACCTTTATCCCAGGTGGATATGCATTGTCTCACATATAAGACAGCGTTTCTGATGGCATTTGCTTCTGCCAGATGAGTTAGTGAGCTTCACGCCCTCTCGGTTGACCCAGCCTTTTTTAGGAGCTCTCCCAACAGTGTTACTTTTACCACTGATTGCTCTTTTCTGGCCAAGAATCAGTTACCAGATACTACTCCTCCTCCTATCTGTATCAGGGCTCTTCTTTCTGTTGAGGGTAATCACCCTTTGCTCTGTCCAGTCCGTGCTATTCGCATTTATCTTGATCGGACACGTTTCATACGGAAAGGCAGGAAACGTTTTTTTCTGTCTCTTATTCCAGGTCGACAGAAGATCTCTCCTCAATCCATTTCTCGATGGATTTGTCTTGCTATTCGTACGGCTTACAGTCGTTTAGCAGCTGGCAATTGTATTACCAATCGTATTTCTGCCCACGAGGTGTGGGCATTGTCCACCTCTTGGGCTTATTCTAACTCTGTCAAGTTGTCGGATGTTATGCAGGCAGCCTACTGGAGAAATGCCTCTACTTTCTCCGCCTTCTATCTGCGCCAGTTGCAGGAGCAGTTGGAGAACCTTTTTGCCTTGGGCCCTCTTTCTTCTGCTCAGGCTGTTGTCTGCCCTAGCCATTAGGCTTCTTGAAGGTCAGTTTCTGTTACTGCCCTTTTCTGTCTGTGTGTCACACAGGCCCATATGTCTCCTTTCATTGTCCTTTACCAATGATTGCGACGTTATAGTTGATAAGCCTCGGGACCTCTTCCTTCTGCTTCACGGTTCCAGTGCACTAGGGTTATGTGTGGGTTGGTTATGCGATTCCCTCCAGCCTATTGTCTATTCTATGTAGTAAACAATTGTGAGTAGGTTGATAAGAAATCTAAATTTTATAGTAAATTTCCTTTCTTATTGTACCTACCACAATTGCCACAATTGTTTACATGGAGGCCCTCCCGTCTTCTTTACGGGTAAAGAATCCTTCCTCCCCGCTGATCACGTAACTCTTAACGTTGACGGATTCAAAAAGAATGAGTCTTTAGCGACGTATATGTGCACTGGCAACGGAAGTCGTGGAGTTGTACCTGGGAGAGAGCATTCCGTACTTCGTCTGCGCTGGTTGCTCTCGACCCAGTTTTGGCTTATTTTTTCTTGGTGCTTTTTCACCACTTTTCTTTCCCAAATTGCTTGGGAAAGACAAAAATAGAGAGTATTTTATCCGAGTTAGGGACTTCCACTGTAGTGCAAGCCTGTAGTAAACAATTGTGGTAGGTATAATAAGAAAGGAAATTTACTATAAAATTTAGATTTTCATTCATAAAGAATCAACTCATAGATGCTGAACGCTTGTGAAAATATATGCAAATAAGTAAAGAAAGGGAGGAATGTTGTAAGTTAACAGACTCGCCAATATATGACCCAGAAATGTTGTCTCCACTTCAATACCGCATCCAGAAAACCCACATTTCATACAGATGTTTGTATGGACAGACAGATGTATGTATGTATAGATGAACAGACTGACGTACAGAAATAAAGGATATGGGTAACACTTAATTCACTTCACATAAATGCATGGGGCCATAAAAAACTTTGTGGTGCAATATGTTGCAATGTTTGACAGAGATATCAAAATATAACCCCAATAAATAAATAAATAAGTTTATCCAAGGATCGCAAAAGTTATAGGCAGCACAGAGTTTCAACCAAAACAGCACGCATTTTTCTAAGTCTGAAAATGAAATCTGAAATTAAAATATTGGTTAACCCTTTAATCAATGCGCGTGATATCACAATTTAGTATTTCAATAATTTTTAGCTGACCTGGTCCAAAAGCCCATGTGAGCTATTGCCAACACTTGGCGTCCGTCGTCATCCATAAACTTTTTCACATTTTCATCTTCTTCTCTAGAACTGCTGAGCCGATGTGAACCAAACTTGGCAGGAGTGGTCTATGGGAGGTCCTCTACAAACAATCCTCATTTTGTTCCCTTGGATGAAAAATGACTGCCAGAGGCATTCTTTGATTCTTATTGGTGGAGTTCCAAAAATCTTCTCCTCTGAAACCACAAGGCCAAATGTTTTGAAACTTCACATGATTGATGACTGGGACACCCGCTACCAACATTCCTCATTTAATGTTGATCGGGTTGCAAACATGGCCTCAATTGCGGCTTATATTTACCATAAAAACCCTATGGGAAATCACATTTTCATCTTCTTCTCTGGAACTACTAACCCGATGTGAACCAAACTTGGCAGGAATAGTCTGTGGGAGGTTCTCTACAACTGTTCTTTATTTTGTTCCCGTTGGAAGAAAAACATGTCTGCCAGAGGCATTGTTTGAGTCTGATTGGTGGAGTTTGAAAAATCTTCTCTGAAACTACGAGGCCAAATGTTTTGAAACTTTGCATGGTTGATGGCTGGGACACCCTCTACCACCGACCTTAAACACCAGTAAATAAATAAATAAATATAATGTTGATCAGGTTGCAAATATGGTCATAATTGCAGCTTATAGTTACCATAGAAGCCCTGAGGGAAATCACATTTTCATCTTCTGTTCTGCCAGGTGAGCGATTACAAGCTCTTTAGATCCTCTTGTTTGTAAAGAATATTTTTCCAAAATTTCAACAAAATCATATCATGTGACTCCTGATTGGAATGAGCTCAACGAACAAAATCCAATGAGGGGGTCAACTGATATAGTTTTGTTGAAATTTTTTTAGAAAAATAATGTTTCAACTGCTCAGTTTGTAAATTATATGGGAGGATGCTGCTGATTCATTAGGTAAAGTGTTACTCAAGTAATTCATTAGGTAAAGTGTTAACCCTTTACCTAACATGAAAAGCTGTCGACACTTGCAAAAAAAATTCTTAAATAACGTCATTTTTTGTGTCAAAAACATAGGTTATGACCCCTCGTTGGAACGAGCTCCAACGAGGGGTCATAACCTATGTTTTTGAGACAAAAAATTAAAACATAATGAAAATTAATTGGCGATTTTTAGCTCACCTGACTGAAAGTCAGGGTGAGCTTTTCTTATCATTCTTCGTCCGTCGTCCGTCGTCCTGCGTGAAGGTGGTGTTTGAGCCTCTTTCTCCTAAACCACTGGCCACATTTTAATTAAATTTCATGTAAGTAGTGGTTATATAGGGGCATTTTTATTTTTATCCAAATTAGGTTTCAGCTCATATTGAGCAGAGGTGTGGGGAAAAAATGGCCAAATTTTTTGAAAATCTTCTTCTAATGAACCACCAGTAGCAGAGACTTGATATGTGGTATACAGAGTCCTTTTGAGGTTTAGAATCAAGTTTGTTCAAGAAAAGTTTGTCGGGCATTATTTGCCTTCGTTATGGGAGGGGCAAAAATTTTGGCCACGCCTAAAATTTCTATTTTCTGAACTGTAAAGTCGATTTGAACCAAATTTGATATGAGATGATAATGGGTCATAAGTAGTTGATTGATGCAAAAAAAATTGTTCTCATTGCCCCGTGGGAACCTCGGGAGCTAAAAATAGGAAAAACCTAAAAACTGCCATATCTCCAAAACTACACGGCACAGAGAATTCTTATTTTGTGTAAAGCTTACTTTTATCCAGTAGAATAGAATGGTTAAAAAAAATTCCTATCGGTTTGATCACAAGGTACTTTTTTCAGGACTTTGAAAAAATGCTGAGTCAGCACTTTTTAACACTGTAGGCAATGGGAAAAAACATTAAAAAATCTTTTTCTCCAGATCCACAGGCAGAATCTTTTGATATTTGGTATGCAACATTGTAGGGTAGATCTGATTCAAGTTTGTTCAAACCGGCTCCCTGGGTTCATATTTGGGCTCAGTATAGGAGCCCGATTTTGAACTTAATGCATTTCAGACCAATTTCTTCAAAAATCTTCTTTTCCAGATCCACCAGGCAGAATCTTTTCATATTTGGTATGCAACATTGTGGGGTGGATCTGATTCAAGTTTGTACAAATCGGCCCCCTGGATTCATATTTGGGCTCACTATAGAAGCCCAAATTCGAACTTAGTGCATTTCAAGCAAATTTCTTCAAAAATCTTCTTCTCCAGATCCAGCAGGCAGAATCTTTTGATATTTGGTATGCAACATTGTGGAGTGGATCTGATTCAAGTTTGTTCAAATCGGACCCCTGGATTCATATTTGGGCTCACTATAGAAGCCTGAATTCGAACTTAGTGCATTTCAGGCAAATTTCTTCAAAAATCTTCTTCTCCAGATCCAGCAGGCAGAATCTTTTGATATTTGGTATGCAACACTGTGGGGTGGATCTGATTCCAATTTGTTCAAATCGGCTCCCTAGATTCATATTTGGGCTCACTATAGAAGCTTGAATTCGAACTTAGTGCATTTCAGGCAAATTTCTTCAAAAATCTTCTTCTCCAGATCCAGCAGGCAGAATCTTTTTGTATATGGTATGCAACATTGTGTGGTGGATCTGATTCAAGTTTGTTCAAATCGGCTCCCTAGATTCATATTTGGGCTCACTATAGAAGCTCGAATTCGAACTTAGTGCATTTCAGGCAAATTTCTTCAAAAATCTTCTTCTCCAGATCCAGCAGGCAGAATCTTTTGATATTTGGTATGCAACATTGTGTGGTGGATCTGATTCAAGTTTGTTCAATTTGGTATGCAACATTGCGGGGTGGATCTCATTCAAATTTGTTCAAATCTGCTCCCTAGATTCATATTTGGGTTCACTATAGAAGCTCGAATTCGAACTTGGTGCATTTCAGACAAATTTCTTCAAAAATCTTCTTCTCCAGATCCAGCAGGCAGAATCTTTTCATATTTGGTATGGCACATTGTGGGGTGGATCTGATTCAAGTTTGTTCAAATTGGCCCCCTGAATTCATATTTGGGTTCACTATAAAAGCCCAAATTCAAACTTAGTGCATTTCAGGCAAATTTCTTAAAAAATCTTCTTCTCCAGATTCAGCAGGCAGAATCTTTTGATATTTGGTATGCAACATTGTGGGGTAGATCTGATGCAAGTTTGTTCAAATCAGCCCCCTGGGTTTATATTTGGGCTCAGTATAGGAGCCCAAATTTGAACTTAGTGCATTTCAGGCAAATTTCTTTGAAAATCCTCTTCTTAAGAACCAGCGGGCTGAATCTTATGATATTGGGTATGCACCATGCTTAGGGGGGTGAGATTCAAGTTTGTTCAAGCCAAGTCCCTGGGTTCATATGTGGGCTCACTGTGGTAGCCCGAATTATAACTTGGTTCAAAATGAGGAATTTTCTTTAAAAATCTTCTTCAGATCCAGCAGTCGGAATGTTTTGATATTTGGTATGCAGCATCCTTTGGGGGTGAGATTCAAGTTTGTTAAAGCCATGTCCCTAGGTCCATATTTGGACTCATTGTGGGAGCTCGAATTGTAACTTAGTTCAAAATGAGGAATTTTCTTTAAAAATCTTCTTCTTCAGATCCAGCAGTTGGAATGTTTTGATATTTGGTGGGCAGCATCCTTAGGGGGGTGAAATTCAAGTGTGTTAAAGCCAAGTCCCTGAGTTCATATATGGGCTCCCTGTGGGAGCCTGATTTATAACTTAGTTCAATATGAGGAATATTTGTTAAAAATCCTTTTTTTTTTTAGATCTACTGATCAGAATCTTTGGATATTTGGTATAAGCTTTTCTTAGGAGGAGCAGATGGTAGCTGTTGAAATCAATTCTATGGGTTGATATTTAGGCTACCATGTCAGGTGAGCGCCCTCAGGCCCCTTGGGGCCTCTTGTTTAGAATAGCGCTGGCCATTTTTGGCCTTTATGTTGAGTAAAGGGTTAATCAAGTTATTGCAGTTCATAATTGTAAAATAAATCTTATCATCACCATTTTGTTTATGTACAAAATGTTTATCTGAGTTTTGCTCTTGTTTCTTATGCTATATCTCGGCTCGTCGAGATATGGCCTAAGAAACAAGAGCTTGACTCTTGATACAACATTTTGTACATAAATATGATGGTGATAATATATATATGTATTTTGGATGCCACTGAAACTAAACAGGGCTCAAAACATATTCAGAGAGAAGGAATTTAGGTAGCAAAAGTATAGACAGTCCACCTGAACACATAGATTTGGACACGTCCATTTGTGCAGAAGTGACAAATGATATTACACTGAGGATTTAAGGCAGTAAAGGGTTTGTTCTAAAGCACATTATATGGCCAAGTTTTATTATTAGGATGAATTGTTAACCATACTTAAATATACATATTAGTATCAGCTTGCTATGACATTAGCATCATAATAACATGATCTGTAGCATATGACACTTAATGATCCTACTTCATGTCCCCACTTTCAGTACATTAGGAATCAACCATCTTTATGTATGAAGTGCTGATGTTTGTATCGCACTTAATATTACTGTATAGCATAACCCTGTTAACCCTCTGCACACTGATGTTGATGTCATTATACCGATAATTCAAGCACAAATTTCTCCCATAATGCAACTGAGTATTTGACCAATTTCATCTTGTTTGACACAGTTCCATGAGCTCTGTCAAACAAGATTGAATTAGTTATTTATTTATTTATTGGTGTTCAAGGTCACATAGTTATGCACAATGGCTAATCACGACCATGACAGTTTTACGGGTGGAGGAAGCTGGAGCACCTGGAGAGAACCACCAAGCATCGACGAGCAACTTCAGCTCCTCAACATTCTAACTCTGTTCAAGCTCTGCTCAGGCAGGGTTACAGCAGTTGAAGACATGTGCACCATCGAAATGCAGTACACCTTAGTACACAGCATCATCGTGCCCCCATGTAGGCAACCGGGATAAAGTGCCTTGCCCAAGGACACAGCGCAGGTCGTCCCTGATGGGGATCGAATTCGGGACCTTTAGCGTAGAAGTCCAACAGTCTACCACTGAGCCACCACGCTCCCAATTGAATTGGTTCAGTTCCTTGTTGCATTATAGGACAAATTTGTGGCTGAAATTTTGTATTTTAGCATCAATATGCAGAGGGTTAATTTACCTCATGTAATGTCCATATGCGGCCAGCACTACTCACAAAAACAGCCACTAAAATTTTATTATGTTTTCAATTTTTGTTTCAGAAACATAACTTATGACTCCTCATTGGAACAAGCTCATTGAGCTTGTTCCAATGAGGGGTCATAAGCTATGTTTTTGTGTCAATAATTAAATTTTTTTAGTAATTCAAGAATTTATTTTTCAAGTATCATCTCCTACCCGCATTGGGTAAAGTGTTAAGAATGACCATTTCCAGACACTGATCTGATACAGTATAATGATCACTCAAGTGAACAGGTATTTCTGCATGTAACTTGCATGCTTTACTCTGTCTCATATAATTGATGTGAGTCAGTTTGACAATGTTTACCTGTTTTGGAGCAAGTTTGTTCCTTTGTTAACCCATATAATACAGTAGCTCAAAAGTAATGGTTTAATCGATCAATTACTTTTTTTTATCGATCAAGACTTTGATCATTGGTTAATCAAATAATCAGTTAACTGTTTCAGCTCTACTTTAATCTGCCCCTTTTATAGTGCTGTGTAAAAGTTATTCCAAGTGTTTTATTCCTTGTGAACTTGACTTGTAAGGTGCAAGGATCTTGACAATGTTTTTACATCATTGTTGGCTGCCTGTACAGGCAGCCAACAATAATGTATAAACATTGTTAAGTCATCTGCAGCTGTGTACATGTATATATGTTACAGTCAATGTCTAAAATCAGGCAATGTGTACAATGACTGAAATAACCAGTCATTGTGTACATTGCCTAACAAGCCCAGTCATTGTATACAATGACTGAAATTTCTAGGCATTGTACACAATGCCTGGTTAATTGGCCCAATTATTGTACAGATTGACTGATTGATTAACAGGACTCACATGAATTTTTATAAAAAAAACCATGAACAACATTAATGATAAATTGACTTTATTTCGTATCATGATGCAAGGAGATGAAGTTCCATTAGATTTAAAACTCCCAAATTATATACTACTACTATTTCTCTTTTTGATTAATTTCTCAATGTCGCCACACTGCAAGATCTCATACCGTCCAAGCACATAATACTGCCGGAATGTCTTCTTTTCAGCTACTGATGCAACCTTGACTTCCTCTATCAAATCAAAATACTCTTGTTTGGTCAATAAAACCGACTTGGCATCAGACTGCCTCCTGCTCAGGAGCTGTTCACAAAATGTAGATTCCATAATGGTAACTCGATAGAGAGTGAAGAGTAGTAAGAAATGCTTTGCATTTTATAGAAAGCCCAGTGTGTGATCTCAATTATAAACATTCAGTTTGTGAAGCCACAAATAAACACTACTCAATAAAAGAAGCCAATATGTTATCACTGAATGGTACTTGTGTGATCTCAATTATAAACATAACCTTGTTATAAGAAGCCAGTCAAAAATCTGTTTTTATAAGAAGCCAGTTAATCAATCAGTCAATCTGTACAATAATTGGGCTAATTAACCAGGCATTGTATACAATGCCTAGAAATTTCAGTCATTGTATACAATGACTGGGCTTGTTAGGCAATGTACACAATGACTGGTTATTTCAGTCATTGTACACATTGCCTGATTTTAGACACTGACTGTAACATATATCCACATTTATGTCAGAAGCATAAATGTCTTTATGGGAGTTACACAAAGTTCAATCAGAGGTTAAGAAGATAAAAAAATTCAACAGTTTGAAGTTACAGATGGGCCAGAAATCCAATCACAGAAAATTCCCCTTTTGAATATTTAAATTTTGGCATCTGGTTGACAGTATAATTTACTTCAAAAACTCTGGCAAGTGTTTATGTCCAGGCTGTTCCCTTACCAAATTTTGGCATGTCCACAAAATTAGAACAAACTGTACTCCCTTTGTTTTCTGCTAATTGAGTCCCACAAAATTTTGGGAATGCACATTGGTCAATTCTTGGACCCGTCTGAATATTGCAACATTGTGGCAGCATATAGGCTCACATCAGTTAAGGGGCGGAGCATCTTGGGCTCAAACATTGTAATTGTTCTGGGATCAAGCCTTGGGCATCCTGGGCCCATAGGCTGACCTGCTTGTAAAAATTATAAATAAAATCTGATCACTGCACCCAGTGGCTCTGTTCAAACATCACACATATGGTTCTGTGCATTTTTATCAAACTTAGCTTAGCCCAAGAAGACATCAATGGGGGGTGGATATTAATGTTGTTGGGTATCCTTGCATAAATGGTAGTTAATAGCATAAAATTAACCTGAGGACGTAACTCCTTGCATGTTGCTGGCAGATATTGATGCCCAGGATACAGAATCCCCTGCCACTGAAATAATTAAATTTGGGCACATTTAAATGAAATTCTCCCCTGTAAATTGAATGGACTTTTCGACCAATGATTTCTTTAGTTAAATTTAGATGAGGTTTTCATCAAATCTAGTTATGGCTGTTTCACAGCTGCCATGACTAGATTGATGAAAAATATTTTGAGAGTTAAGGGTTAACCCCATTTTACACCAACATAAGGTTCAGCAATGCACCTTACCAAATTATGCAACAGCGAAAGTGTTAAGGTGAGGTGTATCAGAGATGAATGAACAAGTCTTACATCATTGTGCAGCTGTGGTGTAAAATAGAATTAATTAATTCTCTTGATAAGTCTGATCCATTGTTAAACAGCAAATGAATGACTTTCATATTTAATTGCATAAAAGGTTTGCATTTTTAGCTCACCTGACTGAAAGTCAGGGTGAGCTATTCTGATCACTTTTCGTCCGTCATCCGGCGTCCGTCGTGAAGGTGGTGTTTGGGCTTTTTCTCCCAAACCACTGGCCGCATATTAATGAAATTTCATGTGAGAAGGGGTTATGTATGCGGACTTTGATTTTTTGTCAAATTAGGTTTCGGCTCACATTGAGCAGAGGGATGGGGCAAAAATGCTCCAATTCTTAAAAAATCTTCTTCTCAAGAACCAGCAATAGCAGAGACTTGATATTTGGTATGCCGCTTCCTTTTGAGGTGTAGACTCAAGTTTGTTCAAGAGAAGTTGGAGGGGCTATATTTGACGATGTTAAAGGAGGGGCAAAAATTTTGGCCCCGCCCCAAATTTCTATTTTCCAAACCGCGAGGCCAATTTGAACCAAATTTTACATGAGTGCTTATTGGGTCATAAGTACCTAATTTATGCCGAAATTTTTTTTTCCCATAGCCCCGTGGGAACCACAGGAGCTAAAAATAGAAAAAAATGAAAGCGCCCATATCTCCAAAACTTCATGGCACTGAGAATTCTTATTTGTTGTGAAGCTTCCTTAGGACCAACAGAATGGAATGATAAAAAAAAATTGCCATCGGTTTTATGATGGGGTACTTTTTGGGGACTTCGAAAAAGTGCTGAGTCAGCATTTTTTAACACTGGGTAATGGGAAAAACATAAGACTACTTTTCTCCGAAACCACTGCTCCAAAAGCTTTAAAATTTCACATATAACATCTTTGGAAGATTGTTTCACATGTTTATTGAAATCAATTGCCTGGGTCGATATTTGTGCTCTCTATGGGAGCCCAAATGTTTAAATTAGTGCAGTATGAGGAGTATTTTTGAAAAATCTTCTTCTTCAGATCTAGCAATAAGAATGTTTTGATATTTTGTATGCAGCATCCTTAGGGGGGTGAGATTCAAGTTTGTTGAAGCCAAATCCCTGGGTTCATATTTAGGCTGAAAATTTGGGGTCCCGTTGCGGACTTCGAAATTTTGGACCAAAATCCGAAAAAAAATCTTTTTGTTTTTTCTGCCTTTCGGTCAATTTTAAGACAAAAAAAATTTTTTTTTTTCCTCCTGAAAATTTGGGGTGCGGGTGGGATTTAGAAATTTTTTTTTTTTTGTTTGTTCTGCTTTTCGGTCAATTTTAAGACAAAAAAAAAATTTGTTTTTTTCCCCTGAAAATTTGCGGTCCGGGTGGGACTTACAAAATTTTGCAATTCCAATCGCGGCAGTAATAAATATTATTTTATTATCGGCACACTTGGAATGTGCTTTTCAATATGAACAAATCGCATACGTATTAATGAACCCACAATTCCAAGCGCTGCAGTAATGAATATTCATTTTTGTCAACACCAGTTCGCACGTGTTAATGTTTTGAAAAGTAGGTGAACGTTTTGATCTTAAAACACTAATAAAACTATACAAGGAATAATATTGTTTATTTTCACTTTGTTAAGAGTGATTTAATATTGAAATATACATCGCCAGCTTTCACCCACTGCACGAAGTGGTTTACTGGCACATCAAAACGTGCCTATCGAGCATGTGCGTTTCAGTTGTTTGTGATACCACGTGACAAAACTGACTGCTTTCATTTGTGGAAAAGTGTACAAACTCTTAGCCCTCTAGCGGCATCCTGCTTAACCAGTACATGGCAAATGCCCTCTAGTGGTGATCTATTCACATGTACACGACAAAATGCAGGTTAAGCGTTAATGTTTTGTAAAGTGATGGATCAAATAGTATATATTTATTTGAAATTATCGACTCAAAATAAACGATATTTATTGTGCCATCATGAAGTTTATTTCCAAATATTTGTACAAGAGTGAATTAAGACAAGTTAGACTTATTATTTCAATGCTTTTAAAACGTGATTATCTGACTTTGAATGTCAAAAAATACTGGGACAATTTGGGTGAGAATCTTACATGTTTTGAACTTGACAATATACCGATATATCACGATATTTTTAGCTCACCTGAGCGAAGCTCAAGGGGAGCTTTACTAATCACTTTCTGTCCGCCGTCCGTCGTCCGGCGCCCGTCGTCCGTCGTCGTCCGTCCGGCGTTAACTTTACATTATCGACTTCTCCTCCTAAACCACTAGCCCAATTTTATTCAAATGTTGGCTAAATGTTTATTACCTAATGCCAATTCAGATTTGTTCAAATGAAGTTGCCCCTCCTCCTGGGTGGTGCCACGCCCCCAAGGGGCACCAAAATCTTTGTAAATCTTCTTCTCATGAACCAGCAGTAGCAGAGACTTGATATTTGGTGTGCATCTTTCTTTTGAGGTGTAGACTCAGATTTGTTCAAGAGAAGTTTGTGGGGCTATACTTGGCGTCGTTATGAGAGGGGCAAAATTTTTTGCCCCGACCAAAATTTCTATTTTCCAAACCGAGAGGCTGATTTGAACCAAATTTTATGTGAGGGCTTATTGGGTCATGAGTACTTGATTTATGCAAAAAAAAATTTTCCCGCAGCCCCGTGGGAACCGCAGGAACTAAAAATAGAAAAAAATTAAAACGCCCATATCTCCAAAACTGCACGGCACTGAGAATTTTTATTTGGTGTGCAGCTTCCTTAGGACCAACAGAAAGGATTGGTAAAAAAAAATTGCCATCGGTTTTATCATAGGGTACAGTTTCGGGACTTTGAAAAAGTGCTGAGTCAGCACTTTTTAACACTGTAGGCAATGGGAAAAACATTAAAAAATCTTCTTCTCCAGATCCAGCAGGCAGAATCTTTTGATATTTGGTATGCAACATTGTAGGGTGGATCTGATTCAAGTTTGTTCAAATCGGCCCCCTGGGTTCATATTTGGGCTCAGTATAGGAGCCCGATTTCGAACTAAGTGCATTTCAGGCAAATTTCTTAAAAAATCTTCTTCTCCAGAACCAGTAGGCAGAATCTTTTGATATTTGGTATGCAACGTTGCGGGGTAGATCTGATTCAAGTTTGTTCAAATCGGCCCCCTGGATTCATATTTAGGCTTACTATAGAAGCCCGAATTCGAACTTAGTGCATTTCAGACAAATTTCTTAAAAAATCTTCTTCTCCAGATCCAGCAGGCAGAATGTTTTCATATTTGGTAAGCAACATTGTGGGGTGGATCTGATTCAAGATTGTTCAAATCGGCCCCCTGGGTTAATATTTGGGCTCAGTATAGGAGCCCGATTTCGAACTTAGTGCATTTCAGGCAAATTTCTTAAAAAATCTTCTTCTCCAGATCCAGCAGGCAGAATCTTTTGATATTTGGTATGCAACATTGTAGGGTGGATCTGATTCAAGTTTGTTCAAATTGGCCCCCTGGGTTCATATTTGGGCTCTGTATAGGAGCCCGATTTCGAACTTAGTGCATTTAGGCAAATTTCTTAAAAAATCTTCTTCTCCAGATCCAGAAGGCAGAATCTTTTGATATTTGGTATGCAACATTGTGGGGTGGATCTGATTCAAGTTTGTTCAAATCGGCTTCCTAGATTCATATTTGGGCTCACTATAGAAGCTCGAATTTGAACTTTGTGCATTTCATGCAAATTTCTTAAAAAATCTTCTTCTCCAGATCCAGCAGGCAGAATCTTTTGATATTTGGTATGCAACGTTGCGGGGTAGATCTGATTCAAGTTTGTTCAAATCGGCCCCCTGGATTCATATTTAGGCTTACTATAGAAGCCCGAATTTGAACTTTGTGCATTTCAAGCAAATTTATTAAAAAATCTTCTTCTCCAGATCCAGCAGGCAGAATCTTTTGATATTTGGTATGCAACATTGTGGGGTGGATCTGATTCAAGTTTGTTCAAATCGGCTTCCTAGATTCATATTTGGGCTCACTATAGAAGCTCGAATTCGAACTTAGTGCATTTCAGGCAAATTTCTTAAAAAATCTTCTTCTCCAGATCCAGCAGGCAGAATCTTTTGATATTTGGTATGCAACATTGTGGGATGGATCTGATGCACATTTGTTTGAATCGGCTCCCTAGATTCATATTTGGGCTTCCTATAGAAGCTCGAATTCGAACTTAGTGCATTTCAGGCAAATTTCTTAAAAAATCATCTTCTGCAGATCCAGCAGGCAGAATCTTTTGATATTTGGTATGCAACATTGCGGGGTGGATCTGATTCAAGTTTGTTCAAATCGGCCCCCTGGATTCATATTTGGGCTCACTATAGAAGCTCGAATTCAAACTTAGTGCATTTCGGGCAAATTTCTTCAAAAATCTTCTTCTCCAGATCCAGCAGGCAGAATCTTTTGATATTTGGTATGCAACATTGCGGGGTGGATCTGATTCAAGTTTGTTCAAATCGGCCCCCTGTATTTATATTTGGGCTTAATATAGAAGCCCGAATTCGCACTTAGTGCATTTCGGGCAAATTTATTAAAAAATCTTCTTCTCCAGATCCAGCAGGCAGAATCTTTTGATATTTGGTATGCAACATTGTGGGGTGGATCTGATTCAAGTTTGTTCAAATCGGCTTCCTAGATTCATATTTGGGCTCACTATAGAAGCTCGAATTCGAACTTAGTGCATTTCAGGCAAATTTCTTAAAAAATCATCTTCTCCAGATCCAGCAGGCAGAATCTTTTGATATTTGGTATGCAACATTGCGGGGTGGATCTGATTCAAGTTTGTTCAAATCGGCCCCCTGGATTCATATTTGGGCTCACTATAGAAGCTCGAATTCAAACTTAGTGCATTTCGGGCAAATTTCTTCAAAAATCTTCTTCTCCAGATCCAGCAAGCAGAATCTTTTGATATTTGGTATGCAACATTGCGGGGTGGATCTGATTCAAGTTTGTTCAAATCGGCCCCCTGGATTCATATTTGGGCTTAATATAGAAGCCCGAATTCGCACTTAGTGCATTTCGGGCAAATTTATTAAAAAATCTTCTTCTCCAGATCCAGCAGGCAGAATCTTTTGATATTTGGTATGCAACATTGTGGGGTGGATCTGATTCAAGTTTGTTCAAATCGGCTTCCTAGTTTCATATTTGGGCTCACTATAGAAGCTCGAATTCGAACTTAGTGCATTTCAGGCAAATTTCTTAAAAAATCTTCTTCTCCAGATCCAGCTTCAGAATCTTTTCATAATTGGTAAGCAGCATTGTGGGGTGGATCTGATTCAAGTTTGTTCAAATCGGCCCCCTGGGTTTATATTTGGGCTCCGTATAGGAGCCCAAATTTTAACTTAGTGCATTTCAGGCATATTTCTTAAAAAATCTTCTTCTCCAGATCCAGCAGGCAGAATCTTTTGATATTTGGTATGCAACATTGTGGGGTGGATCTGATTGTGATTCATGAACGTATTTATTTGTAAAGTTGATAGAATCTTAGACAAAATTTGCAGAAAAGATCTACTATAGAAGGGGTGGTATCCAGGGTGAACCGTTTACCCAAATCTAGCAGTACTAATGCATTATTCACACAAATCTCCGTTCAAATTTTATGACCCCCTCATTGGAACACACGCATTCAGCTCATTCCAACAAAGGTCATATGCCATGTTTTCGAGACAAAGGAATAAAAATTTTAGTTATTCATGAAATTTTTAGGCAACTGTTGTCTGTTATTCACATTGCTTCATGAAATTTCAGTACTTTTAGAAGTTAGCTCAGTAATCAAGGGTTAATTCCCCTTAATTAAATGTCGCCTCTAAAAAACAACCACTTTGCATATCTTACCTTTTTACCAGCATAACTGCCAAAACTTGTCTGCATTCTTCGCAAAAATCGCTATTCAAATTTTAATTTTTGTCTCTTAAACATACATGTACTTATCGCTTGTAAATACCCCATTGGAATGAGCTTTTTGAGCTCATTCCAATGAGAGGTCGCACACCATGCTTTTTGAGTCAAAAAAGCAATTTTTTTAGTTATTCCAGAATTTCGTTCAGAAAACACAGCTTTATGACTTCACATTAAAATGAGCTCTCTAAGCTTGTTCCAATCAACATTCACGCACTATGTCTTTCACACAAAAAATAAAATTTTCCATTTATTCAGGAATTTTGTTTGCAAGAACACTCTTACCCCCCCCCCCCCCCCACACACACACACACACAAACACACACACACACACACACACACACACACAAACACAGACACACACATCTAAAAGTTCGTCAGCAAAAAAACAGTTACTTCAGTTTTTAAATGCATTATAGGAACAACTTGCCTAATCAAATTTAAATACTTTTGCATCATTCTGTATCTAGAACAAACCATTTACCATATCTTTACGCAAAATTCTCCAGCATCATTCACAAAAAAACACCATTATTTATATATTCACATTTCTGTCTTAAAAATATACCTGATCTTCCCATACCCCTATTGGAATAAGCTGTTTGAGCTTGTTCCAATGATGATAAAAAAACTAATATTTTGGAAAATTTGTGAAAATTTTTGTTTTCTTGCATGCAAATATATACATGTAGCACATGGAAGATATCCACAGTTGGGGAGAGATGTCCAAGGCTATCTCTTCACATTCCTTGTTTGTGCTTCATGCTAAACCAGTTTGTCTGCAGAGATAAATTTGCTTTATTAAAAATCATTGGAGATTGGCCACACACCAATGATTTTAAATAAAACTAATTTTAGGTAACAAATGTTGAACTTCAAACAAAATCTATCACTCAACCAGTTAATGTTGATGAGGCATGACATGGTGAAGGTGACCTAAAATACTTCTTAGAGTCACTTTGTCAGGTGAGCGATTAAGGCCACGTGGGGCCTCTTGTTTAAAATACCATTACTGGTATTGAAATCCGAATATCGTGCAGCCCTACACCTGACAGTGGATTTTGACAAAGAACCTGAACCGCCGTCCTTGGAGAGGTGTAGCACCTTTTGTGAGGGGATTTCCCCTCACACTGGTCACCCTCCTAGTGACATGGACAAAATGGATAAAGACCGCCAGAGCAATACAGGCACCACCAAGAAGATGAGGAAGAGAAAGAATGGGGACTCTCCGCCAGACAACGAGATGCCCGCCGAATGACGGAGTTCCTGGAAAAGAAGAAGAAGTAAAAGGAAGAGAAGGAGGCAAGTGAGGGCATCATAGGGGCAACACCTGTCACCCCTGACAACCCTTGTCCAGCTCGGCACCCCCCTTCCCAGAAGGAGGGTCCAGAGGACTGTGGGTCATTAGGTGACAGATCAATCTCTAACTCATCTGACTCTTCATCCGAAGAGGAGATGGAGGAGGAAGATCTGTCTATGGTGCAGGAAGTTGTCCCAGATGACGCACCTTCCACCCCTCCAGCTCTTGCTTCTCCGGCTTCTTCGGACCAGGAGTCTGACCAGGAGGACAGCTTCCCGGAGTCATGGAGGCATTCCTTGGGGAGGAGATCCAGGACGACACTACCTGAGCTAAGTTCCAGGATAACTACAACTTCTACATCGAAAGAAAATTTTCAACTCACTCAATCAGAACAATCCTCATAATTAATCTCAAAGACTACAGAAAATCTCAAGAAACAACTGCTAGGATCAGGCCGTTCGTTGCCAAGGAAAAAACTCTTCCTCCAGATCCAACAATGCCACCAACATCAATCTCTCTGAGACATCCTCCTCCCACCAAGAAAAACCGCAGGAGACACAGATGCCACTGATCACCCTTACTCTTTCCCTCCTTTACCATGCTCAGACATAACACAAATATTATACAGTCAATGAGGGTCGAAAGGGGCTTGCCCTAAACCGTCCCTGCGCGCCTTTGGCGCGTCAAACCATTCCGTTCGAAAGAGTAGTTGGTCTGTTTTCAGCCACTTCTGTCACAATGAAATAAATATTTCAAATTAACCAAATTGACTTTGAATTATTTAACAACAAAATTGGCATAGTTTGTTTTAAAAACACAAAAAGCCTTAAAAGTGAACCTTGATAGTTTATGAGACTCATGAGTTACTTTAGTTTGAGCTAAATATATTTGAGTTTTAACCCTTTCTCGCAATTGGTTGCTTCCCCCTGTAATATGCAAATCTAGCAGATGATAAAAAACAATAAATTTTTTTTTTAAATCAACAAAAGCATATCCTGTGCTGCCACTCCCCCCCCCCCCCCTTCCCCCACTCCCCTATTGGAACGAGCTTGTCAAGTGCATTCCAATGAGGGGTCACATGATATGGTTTTGTTGAAATTTTTTGAAAAAATATTCCTCATAAAGAATTTTTATACCATGTGCGTTTGGTAAAGGGTTAACTTGTTGATCCTTAATTTATGTCTCATTGCCTGAAACTCCTATCAGTGTTCTAATAGATGGTATTTGAGGCTACTTGAATGATTTTTCTTTCCATGCATGGCATTCACGCCATTTTGTTTCTTATACAAACTTTTTATGTTACAATTTATCAGAGCTATTCTGCTAGCATTCTTCTGAAGATTGACACAAAACAATTTTCATGATCTGAATTTACTCAAGCAACCAATACCATTATTACTAATAATAAAAATACTAGTGCCACCAAAATTTGAAAGTTTCAAATTACGATTTGAAATTAATTTACCCCTTTCATAAGTGAATTCTGACAGAAGATTGTTAAATACAACAATTGCTACAGCAACCAGACAAATCCATTTTTTCAGAGGTTTGGTAATAATTTAGTACCACAGCCAAGGGAATTATTGAGACTTTCCCATGGGAACCCTCAGGAAGTGAAGTGGTGATTGTTTACTGTGGTAAACAAGCTTTGTTATATTCCCAACAACTTGTGGGGTTATACTGGGGTATCACCTTGTCTGTCTGTCCATTTGCCTGTCCGTAGAGATAATTTTGTCCAGAGCTTTTCTCAGACATTTATGCACCAATCTGCTCGAAACATGTTATGAATGTTCACCACCATGAATGTTCAGTATACAGCATTCATAGGGGGGTCAAATACAAGTTTGTTAAAATAAAGCCCATTGGTTCATATTTGGGCTCAGTACAGGAGCCCAAATTTTTAACTTAGGGTAATATGGGGAATATTCTTTAAAAATCTTCTTCAGAACCACCAGTCAGAATCTTTTATGTTTGGTGTACATCATTGTTATGAGGGTCAGATTCAAGATTGTTCAAACCAAGTCCCTAGGTTAATATTTGGGTTTTCTACGGAAGCCCAAATTTTAACTTAGTTCAATATTGGGGATCATTTTTAAAAATCTTCTTCTTCAGACCCACCAGTCAGAATGCTTTCATATTTGGTATACAACATCTCTAGGGGGGTCAGATTCAAGTTTGTTCAAATCGAATCCCTAGGTATATATTTGGGCTTGCTATGGTAGCCCAAATTTTAACTTAGTGCAATATGAGGAAATTTCTTAAAAAATCTTCTTCAGATCAACCAGTCGGAATGCTTTCATATTTGGGGGGTCAGATTCAAGTTTTTCAATTTGAGTGCCTGGTTTAATATTTGGGCTCCATAAGGAACCTGAAATTTAACTTAGTACAATATGAGGGAACTTCTTCAAAAATCTTCTTCTTCAGATCCACCAGTCAGAATGCTTTCATATTTGGTATGCAACATCTCTAGGGGGGGTCAGATTCAAGTTTATTCAAATCGGATCCGATGCGTACGTTAATATTTGGGCTCACTATGGTAGCCCAAATTTTAAGTTAGTGCAATATGAAGAAATTTCTTTAAAATTTTTCTTCAGATCCAACAGTCAGAATGCTTTCATATTTGGTACACAACATCTCTAGGGAGGTCAGATTCAACTCTGTTCAAATCGAGAGCCTGGGTTAATATTTGGGCTCCCTATGGGAGCCAGAATTGGCCATGTAGCTGAAGAATTAGAAATTTTTAGCTCACCTGACTGAAAGTCAGGGTGAGAATTGATCACTCACCGTCCGTCATCCATGCGATGTCCGTGAACATGGTGTTTGCATCTTCTCCTCCAAAATCGCTGAACTGATTTAAGTGAAATTTGAGATGATTGTTTGTTACGACATTGCGTTTTGATTTTGTTCAAATCAAGTTGCCCCACCCCTCAGTATGGACCCACCCAAATGGTATGCCTAAATCTTAAAAAATCTTCTTATGAACCAGCAGTAGCAGAGACTTGATATTGGGTGTGCAGCATTCTTTTGAGGTGTAGACTCAGATCTGTTCAAGAGAAGATTGTGGGGCTATATTTGCTGTCGTTATGGGAGGGGCAAGAATTTTTGCCCCAGTCAAAATTTCTGTGTTCCAAACCGAGAGGCTGATTTGAACCAAATTTGATATGAGGGCTTATTAGGTCATAAGTACTTAATTTATGCAAAAAAAAAAATGTTCCCATCACCCCATGGGAAAAGCAGGAGCTAAAAATAGAAAGAAATTTCAAACGCCCATATCTCCAAAACTACACGGCACTGAGAATTCTTATTTGGTGTGAAGCTTCCTTAGGACCAACAGAATGGAGTGGTCCAAAGAAATTGCTATCAGTTTTATCATGGAGTACTTTTTCGGACTTTGAGAAAATGCTGAGTCCGCATTTTTTAACACTGTTGGTAATGGGGTAAACATTTAAGACTCTTCTTCTCCCAAACCTCTGCTCCAAATGCTTTCAAATTTCACATGTAACATCTTTGGAAGATTGTTTCACATGTTTAATGAAATCAAATACCTGGGTCCATATTTCGGCTGTCTATGGGAGCCCAATGTTTAAATTAGTGCAGTATGAGGAATATTCTGTCTGTCCATCCATGTCATTGTGTCAGCACGATAACTTGGACAAATGCTATGGATCCACTTTTTAACAAATTTGGTATTTGAATTTTACACAGCAGTTTCTTGGATGAGTTCGAAAACTAGTTTGGCCCAAATTTTTTTCAGAAGTTATGCCTCTTGGATTGTTTTCTTCTTTGAATTTCTGATTTGTGGGTAGTATCAGCGTGATACTTTGAGCAAACATTGTCCAATTTTTGCCAGATTTGGTCTGTGAGTTCTACTTGAGAATGTAATGGATGAGTTTGAAAACCAGTCCAGCTCAAATCTTTTTTTCAGGAAATTTGCACCCCAGCTTGTTTTCTACAATGAATTTCTAACTTGTAGGTAGTAAAAGCGCGATACTTTGAGCAAACATTGTCCAATTTTTACCAAATTTGGTCTGTGAGTTCTACTTGAGAATGTAATGGATGAGACCAGTCCTGCTCAATTTTTTTTTTCAGGAAATATGCACCCTAGCTTGTTTTCTTGTTTGAATTTCTGACTTAGGGCAGTGTCAGCACAAAAACTTGAACAAACAAGGTTTATCAAATTTGCCTATGTATCTTAGATTGGTTCCTAGTTTCATTAGTTTCAGGTACTAGCACAGATTCCTTTTTAGCTACCACAACTCGACCGCGGCATCTCTTTATGCAAACCTCTTGTTTCAGTTTTCACTGTCAAAATTTAGCTTCTGACCTCTCATTGGAATGACTTTGTCAGTCTCATCTGCATAAGGAATCATAAGCTATGTTTTTGAAGTGAAAAATGAAACTTCTTAGTTATTCAAGAAATTTATTAGCATGTGTCATTCAGGTCATGTTATTTAATCCTTTAGCTAACACATCTGCTGCATCCACCCATCGTAAAATGTTTTTCAAAAATGTCAACAAAACCAAACAGAGAATAAAGTCTTGAATTCTGAGATAACCTATTTACCGTTCATCTGGATATAATAAAGAGGACCGATTACCGTACAGCCATCATGGGCAGGTCAAAATCTATGGGTGGGCATATTTCCACGCATATAAATCAAAGATGATCTGCTATGACACCTAGCAAAATTTCCACTAATGAAGCACCAGGATGGTGGATCATCTCTGAATTGTATGCGTGGAAAAAATGACAACCTGTGGATTTTGACCCATCGACAAACTGTTTGTAGTTCCAGATGAACATTTTGGTTATCTGTTTTTATATCCCCCCCCCCCCCCCCTTACCCCTCCCCCCCCCCCCCCCCCCCCCCCCCCCCCAACGACTGATGGGGAAGTATACTGGAATCACCTTGTTCATCCATCCGCCTGTCCATCCATCCTTCCATAGACATAATTTTGTCTAGATATTTTCTTGGACGTTTATGGACCAATCTGCTTGAAACTTGGTATGAATGTTCACCACCATGGGAACCTATGCACTTGCAATTATAGTTCTAGTCAGATTATTTGTACCAGAATTATGTCCCTTTTCAACTTGAAAAAGCAGGCCTAGAATTTTGTCTGGTGATTTTCTCAGATGTTTATGGGTTGATTCCTGTGAAACTTGGTATGGTTATTAACTACCATGGGAACCTGTGCACCTGCAATTATAGTTTCAATCAGACATTTTTTGCCAGACGTATGCCCCTTTTCTTCTTTGAATGTCTGAATTTTTTCATTTAGATAACCACCAGAGGAACAATAAAATCGTTCCTCTCAAATTTTATGGCCTGCCATATAATGTGACTACTCATTGGGATGAACTTATTGATCACATTCCAATGAGGGATTACATGATTTGGTTTTGTTGAATTTTTTTAAATTTGAAAAAAAAAATTAAAATAACAAATTTTGATATTGTGTGCATTGGGTAAATGGTTAATGAGTTAATAGCAAAATTGCACAGTATGTCAAAAGTTGAATGATTAATTGTTCTCTTGTTTTTGTTTCGTTCAAAAGTAAAACTGTCCAATCAGACACAAGAACCCAGAGAATATGTCCTGTCGCTGTCCAGATCTGCTTCAGAGGACCACCCACTACAAAGGATAGAAGTTAATGAAGTGCAACAGGGAGTTAAATCTAAGGAGTTTGCAATGCCCACCTCAATATCCAGATCTGTATCAGATGAACATCCTTTGCACATGATAGAAGTGAATGAACTGCAGTCAATGAAATCAGAGTTTGTGTTGCCCACTTCCAGACCACCAACAGCAACAATGCAGAAACTCCAGATGGGAATTCAGCCGACACCAAATAGAAGGGATTACTCCCCACCTTCTAGTATGCCATCTTCCTCTGAAAGTACTATGCAGAGAATTCAAGCAGAAGTTTTACAACATCTCATTTCATCCTCCAGACATCCGTCTGGTGAAGAAAGTCCAGTTCATAGAGGTGAGGATAAATACATTTTGTCTTTTTACTACCTTATAACCATGAGAAATTATTGTATGTTAGGCTATTAAACAAAATTTCATGTTTCTCAGGCATATCCCTCATCATTGGAAATCTACATCATTACTTTCTTTTCACCTGAAAATCTCTGATGACACTATTTTGTACTTGAAGAATCCCAAATTAAAAAAAAAAATAACCAACTGTCTTGGTTGACAGAGCTCACTGAGCTCTGTCAAACAATATATACTTGGTTAAATGTGCAACTGCATTGTGGTAAACTTTTACTGCTGAAAACATTATTTTTTTTCCATATAATAGTATAAGGAGTGGCATTTCTGATTCAAACTATTCAGAACTGTTGTGTGTCTTAACAAAGAACAATTAAAAAGCCTCCCTCCCTCATCATAAAATTTGAAGAAAAATCATCAGAGAAACAAAAAACAATTTTTATAGGCCTTCCTGTCAGCTGCAATATGATGATGCCACAGCTTCCACTTCAAAGAATATTTGAAAACCTATTTTTATCACAGTATTACTTTGCAAAGAATCTTTGAAGTTTTGCATGTTGGTGTGGTAAGTTTTCTAGAGCTCACAAAAACACCTTCACTTGTGAGTGGTAGATACATGTTTAGTTACTTGAATAAGTTCAAGGTCAGACATCGGTGATGAATAGTTTGGAAGTGTGCAAGCCTGGAATTAAGCAGACTGTCATCTGCAGAATGAGGTTTTACCCTCTGTGAACCTCAATCTGAATCAAGGTCTCATGCCTAAATAGAAAGAGGTACCCAGAGGATAAATTTGGGGATTCTAGCTCACTGTATGGGGTAGCATCAGCAAATTCACCCTCTGGAACCTCATTTTGCAAATGATAGATTTCTTATTTCCAGGCTTGGAAGTGTGTCAGTGTCAGTTGTGAGATGATACTGACACAGCTTGCTCTCCTAATAACAGGTACAGTAGAACCTATCTTGAGAGATCACCCCTTTTGCCAAGCAAAAGTGGTCTCTCAAGACAGGTGGTCTCTCATTTGATGTTTGAGGTTTTCGCTAGTCAGTGAATGACAACCAGAGAATATTTGTTGCAGAAATGGATAAGAATCGATTTTTCAGCTTTTTACCTCAACTTTGACGTAAGTCAAATTTGAGCTTATGCCATGGCCCATCGTCCGTCTGGCCATCTGTCCATCAACAATTCAATACGGCTCGGGCTAGAGGCCGCATTTATGAACTGATCTTTACGAAACTTCTTGGGTACCTTTGTTATCACCGTGGCACGAGAACGAGTGTTTTGGGGTCCGGTCTGAAAATTCAAGTTGGCTGCTGGCAGCCTTTGTACAAAATTAGGTGCAATCAGATTTTTGTGCAGAACTTCCATATGAAAGCTCTGATTTGACTAATTTTTTGTGTGAGTTATCCGCTGGCAGCCATTTTGTACAAAATTAGGTGCAATCAGATTTTTTGCGCAGAACTTCCATATGAAAGCTCTGATTTGAATAATGTTTAGTACCATGGGATACATCACATATAATACGTGTTTTTTTTCTTGTGCGTAAATTATGCAAATTAGACTAACTTTGATGTATTTATTGTTACTTTCAGCACTGTAAGTGCAAATGCCAATATGGCTCGGGCTAGAGGCCGTATTTATGAACCGATCTTTACGAAACTTCCTGGGTACCTTTGTTATCACCATGGGACGAGAATGAGTGTTTTTGGGTCTGGTCTGAAATTCAAGATGGCCGCTGGCAGCCTTTGTACAAAATTAGGTGCAATCAGATTTTTGTGGAGAACTTCCATATGAAAGCTCTGATTTGACTAATTTTTTGTGTGAATGTTTAGTACCATGGGATACATCACATATAATACGGGTTTTTTTCTCGTGCATAAATTATGCCAATTAGACTAACTTTGATCTATTTAGTGTTACTTTCAGCACTGTAACTGCAAATGCCAATACGGCTCGGGCTAGAGGCCGTATTTATGAACCGATCTTCACAAAACTTCTTGAGTACCTTTGTTATCACCGTGGGATGAGAACAAGTGGTTTTGGGTGCGGTCCAAAATTCAAGATGGCCACCAGCAGCCATTTTGTACTTTAGTTAGTGCAATCAGTTTTTTGTACAGAACTTCTGTATGAAAGTTCTGATTTGAATAAATTTTTGTTTGAATGTTTAGTAACATGGAATACATCACATATAATACAGGTTTTTTTCTCGTGCAGAAATTATGCAAATTAGATGAACTTTGATTTATTCAGTGCTACTTATACACAGTAAGTGCACATGTCAATAAGGCTCGGGCTAGAAGCTGTATTTATGAACTGATCTTCACGAAACTTCTTGGGTACCTTTGTTATCACCTTGGGACAAGAACAAGTGTTTCTGGGTGCGGTCCAAAATTCAAGATGGCTGCCAGTGGTCATTTTGTACCGAAATTAGGTCCAATCAGTTTTTTGTACACAACTTCTATACGGCTCAGGCTAGAGGCTGTATTTACAATACTTTACATGTACCTTTGTTATCAGGTCATTACCTAGATGTTTGTCATTGCTGTGCCATATACTATACATGTACATGTCTTAAACAATTTGAGCTACAGTGTCATTGACACTTTCATTTTATTAGCTCAACTTGACAAAGTCAAGCTGAACTATTGCCATCACTTCTCGTCCGTTGGCGTACGTACGTATGTTAGTATTTTACTACGTTAGTACGTACATCCACAATTTCCTTTGGCACACCTTACAGGTCGCATTTATGGTTAGATCGCTTTGAAACTTGGTATGCTTGTTTGGGGTGACCTCTAGATGGGAGCTATCGATTTTCTTCAATTTCCGTGAAAAAATGTTGCCACGGCCAACGTTTTTAGAACTTAGTTTAGTCAAACCTCAATATTTCCCTTTGGCACAACCTACAGGGCACATTTATGATTGGATTGCTTTGAAACCTGGCATGCTTGTTTGGGGTACCCTCTAGATGGGAACTATCTATTTTCTTCCATTTCCATCATAAAATGTTGCCACGGCCAACGTTCTTAGAACTTAGTTTAGTCAGACCTCAATATTTCCCTTTGGCACACCCTACAGGGCACATTTATGACCGGATTGCTTTGAAACCTGGTATGCTTGTTTGGGGAGACCTCTAGATGGGAGCTATCAATTTTCTTCAATTTTCGTCAAAAAATGTTGCCGCTGAAAACGTTTGTAGAACTAAGTTTAGTCAGAAGTCCTCAATATTTCCCTTTGGCACAACTTACAGGGCACATTTATGATCGGATTGCTTTGAAACCTGGCATGCTTTTTGGGGTGACCTCTAGATGGGAGCTATCGATTTTCTTCAATTTCCGTCAAAAAATGTTGCCGCGGCCAACGTTCTTAGAACTTAGTTTAGTCAGACCTCAATATTTCCCTTTGGCACACCCTACAGGACACATTTATGACTGGATTGCTTTGAAACCTGGTATGCTTGTTTAAGGTGACCTCTAGATGGGAGCTATCGATTTTCTTGAATTTCCGTCAAAAATTGTTGCCACGGCCAACGTTCTTAGAACTTAGCTTAGTTAGATCACAATATTTCCCTTTGGCTCACCCTTCAGGGCACATTTATGATTGGATTGCTTTGAAACCTGGTATGCTTGTTTGGGGTGACCTCCAGATGGGAGCTATCAATTTTTTTCCATTTCCGTCAAAAAATGTTGCAACGGCCAATGTTCTTAGAACTTGGTTTAGTCAGAAGACCTCAATATTTCCCTTTGGCACACCTTACAGGGCATATTTATGATTGGATTGCTTTGAAACCTGGCATGCTTGTTTGGGGTGACCTCCAGATGGGAGCTATCAATTTTCGTCCATTTCCGTCAAAAAATGTTGCCACCCGCCAACTTCTTAGAACTTAGTTTAGTCAGACCTCAATATTTCCCTTTGGCACACCCTACAGGGCACATTTATGATCGGATTGCTTTGAAACCTGATATGCTTGTTTGGAGAGACCTCTAGATGGGAGCTATCGATTTTCTTCAATTTCCATTGAAAAATGTTGCCACTGCCAACGTTCTTAGAACTTAGTTTAGTCAGACCTCAATATTTCCCTTTGGCAGACCCTGCAGGGCACATTTATTATCGGATTGCTTTGAAACCTGGCATGCTTGTTTGGGGAGACCTCTAGATGGGTGCTATCGATTTCCTTCCATTTCCTTCAAAAATGTTGCCGTGGCCAACGTTCTTAGAACTTAGTTTAGTCAGACCTCAATATTTCCCTTTGGCACACCCTACAGGACACCTTTATGATTGGATTGCTTTGAAACCTGGCACGTTTGTTTGGGGTGATATCTAGATAGGAGCTATCGATTTTCTTCCTTTTCCTTTCCGTCCATCCAAAATGTTGCCGTTGGCAACGATCTTTGAACTTAGTTTAGACAGGCATCAATATATTCCTTTGGTGTGCCCTACAGGACACATTTATGATCAGATCGGTTTGAAACTTTTATGCTTGTTTGGGGTTACCTCTAGAAGGGAGCTATCAATTTTCTTTTATTTCCGTCAAAAAATGTTGCCACTGGCAATGACGTTCGATGAACTTAGTAAAAACTTAGTGCAGTTAAGCATCAATATTTCCCTTTGACACACCCTGCAGGGCACATTTATGATTGGATCGCTTGCAAACTTGGTGTGCTTGTGTGGGGTGACATCTATATGGGAGCTGTCGATTTTCTTCCATTTCTGTCAAAAAATGTGGCTGCTGACCTTTGAACTTAGTTTAGTTAGACCTTAATATTTCCCTTTAACAGACCCTTCAGGGTACATTTATGATCAGATCACTTTGAAACTTGGTAAATATGTTCAGGGTAACCTCTAGATGTGAGCTATTGCTTTTTTTCATTTCCATAAAAAATTATTGTTGTTATCACCAGCCTTTGAACTTACTGCATTTGTGCATCAACTTATCCCTTTTGCACTCTCTGCAGGGTATATTTATGAATTTCCATAAAAAAAACACAAAAAAAACCCATTGCCGCAAACAATGACCTTCTACCTAGTGCAGTGCATTTGTGCATTAATATCTTCCTTTGGCATGCCTCAGAGGGCACATTCATTATCAGGTTGTTATGAAACTTTGTATGCTTATGCAGGGTGACAAAGATAGGAGCTATTGATTTTCTTTTCATTTCCATCAAAAGCTGTTGCCGTTAGCAACAATCTTTGAATTTATTGCATTTGTGCATCAACATTCTTTGACATGGCCTACAGGCCACATTTATCATAGGATTGTTTTTGAACTTGGTGTGCTCATTAGGCAAGATCTTTAGATAAGAGCTATTGATTAGCATTCATGTCTGTGAAAAAAGTTGCCATTTACAATAAACTCTGAACATACTGCATTTGTGTTTCAACATTCTTCTTTTAGCCAGTCTTACAGTCAACATTTAAAAATGCATGGATTACTCTGACGTTGTTCACACACAATGCTGTTATGTTGAAATTTCATCAAATAACATTGCTACCAATGATCTTCAAGTTTTCCATTTCATTTAAAACTTACCAAGTTCAAGTTTGTCAAGTTGAGCTACAGTGTCATTGACACTTTCATTATTGTTTTATTTTAATTCAGTTTTAATACAAGTACAGAGGCATTCTTTGAGAAATTACAGTTAAAAGTACATAAATTAAAAAAAAACATTTGGAGATTGTAATGTGAAGGGGCTGGCCCATCCAAAATAGTAATTTCTTACTTTATGCAAACATTGTGTTCTCTTTCTATCAATATCGGATGAAATGGTTTCGCGCGCCAAAGGCACGCAGGGACACTGTGGAGCAAGCCCCTTTCGACCCTCTGTGACTGTATGAGATCTCATAACTGCATGTCATGGTGTATTGAAGGAGGAAAAGGTTCGAGTATTCAGCAGATGTCCCAGGCTAGATGATCAGGAGTGTTGGGTTGACTTGGTGTAGGTCATTGACTGAACCCTCGGGTGAGGACCAGAGCGAGAGGGGGTCCTCTCACAAAGGTGCTATTTCTCCCCGAGGGTGCTGTAGTGTTTTTTCGAGCAAGTACAGTCTGCCACTTCGAAGATAGATCCTGGAGCGATGGTGGTGGTGGGCCATCATTGGCAAGTATAATCTGCCTCAGGCTGTTTTAATCAATTTTCCGGTTGTACAGTTGGATGTGTTTTTGGATAGACGACAACAATGGCCCCTTTCGGGGACCACCCATAGAAAGACCCAAACTTCCCTGGTTCAGGGGCAGGCCTGCATTGGAACCTATTTGGCTGGGGCAAAAATGCGCTCTACAGATGCTTATGAAAAGGGGTAGAGGCAGGGTGCAGTTCTATCAATATTTTCAAATGAGTTATTTTTATAATAATTTACAGTTATACCTTGAAAAGTCTTGTCAGGTTTTGTTTTCATAGAAAATAATTTCAGTCATGCTCTAAGTAAAAATAAGCTTACCAGGGTGTTTTAGTTTGCTAAATCCTCTTTGATTTTGTCACACTTGAGCAAATAATGGACATAAACTAAGTTTGTTTTTTTTAACAATAATCTTTATATTTTCAAAGGGGTCTTGATAAAAATTTCTCAGACTTAAAAACTTATACAAATGAATAACAATGTAATTGAAAGCCAATTAATATAGTTTTCAGACAATCTACAGTGAAAGATATTTATCATATTATGGTTTCAGGGGACAGTTGTCCTGACAATTTACTGTTGGGCAGATGTCCTGGTTACATTTTTGAACTATTGATTTCTTATCAACCTACCTCAATTGTTTACAACAGGCTTGCACTACAGTGGAAGAACCTAACTCGGATAAAATACTCTCTATTTTAATCTTTCCCAAGATTTGGGAAAGAAAAGTGGTGTAAAAACACCACGAAAAAATATGCCAAAACTGGGCCGAGCGCCATCGGCGCACACCCAGTATGGGACGCTCTTCCATAGTACAAATCCATGACTTCCGTCACAGTGCGCAATGCATCAATTCGCCATTCTTTTTCTATCCGAAGCACGAGCAGGATGTGTTTCCGCCATATGCATTATGAAACAGTGATAATTCAACTCGTGGATAATGTTTTTCCTGTGACTGGAATTATGGATCTGAAGATCGTATAATAACAGGACTGTGTTTTATATATTCTCTTTTATATTTTCAACCACATTCTCATTGTTTATTAATTACTATTCCGTTTTCGCGAATGTTTTGCGACATCGTGTCATCGCGATTCGACAATGAATTTTTTCGGTTGATAAAAATTTTTATTGGAGTAGGTGTCGGCCGCTGGGTTCTGCCACCTTCTCTCGTAGTTGAGGGTGTTCTTCTACTTTCTATTTCTGTTGAGTTCACCTTTTTCTTCTACTGCTCTCACCTCTGTTCTTTCCAGTTCGGTTCCTTTAGGGCAATTCCTTTTGCCCTCGCCATTGGTGCGTTCTCGTGTCCGTTTCGTCCGCACACGTGGGTGGTGTGGAATGCAGTTGTTTCGGGAGCCTCCCGACTCGACCACGTCTGATGTGAGTTTACCCCCTCCGTGGGGGATGTGCAGCTCCTCCCGCACCTGCGGGGGGGAGGGGGGGCACTGTCGTTTCGGGGCCCCCTGACTCGACCACGTCTGGTGTGAGTTTGACCCCCTCCGTGGGGGATGTGCCGCTCCCCCGGGGGGGGGGGGGGGGGGGTGGTGAACGCTTTCGTTTCGGGTCGCCCGATTCGACCACGTCTGATGAGAATTGCTCCTCCTCTGTGGGGGATGTGCAGCTCCTCCCGCACCAGCGGGGGGTGGGGACCGCTTTCGTTTTCGGGGCTTCCCGATTCGACAATGTCTGGTGAGAGTTATTCCCCTTCCGTGGGGAATGTGCAGTGTTTTACCGTGGTGGATACTGCGGGAGCTGTTGGTTTTCTGGTGTAGAGATGCCTGGTTCCGGGACTATGCGCCCTCTCCAGTCGACATCTGAGGCTGTCACTAGGGTTGTGACTCCTCCTTTGAAGGCCGAGCTTGGTGGCTCTCTCCGCTTTTCCGCCAGTTCCAACAGCTCCCGTCGTATCTGCTGCTACTGCTGTTCCGTCTACAACGTCATTGGGCACCGTTTTTAGGCGGCCTCGGCTTTTCCCTGCCAGGGTCTGCAGGGATGTCTGTAGTGTGGTTGTGGGGTTTCGGCCTCAGCCTTCCCAGACTTCCACTCGGCGAAGTCAAATAGGGCTGCCGACTGAACCCCATACTGTGTCCTCTCAGCCATTGAGCACAGTAGTTTTATACCTGCAGTGGTCTGCTGCGGTGTCTGGTTGTGTAGACGTGGGGGTATCGGCCTCAGCCTTCCCTGACTTCAACTCGGCGAAGTTGGAAGTGGCTGCCGGCCGGACCCTCTCCTGTGGTCTCTGCGCCGTCGAGCACCACAGTTGTCATTGGATTCGGTTGTTCTTAGTGGGACACTATGAACTCCGTGGCATTTCCGTCCCTCATTCTGGCCACACGACCAGTTTTGGGGGTCCAACGTCTTTTGTGCAGCCTGGACCTTCTGCCCTGCAGAGGTCATCGGTGACTCTCATGAGTTCCTGCTATGTTGATCCTCGGGGTGTGTCACACCCCTATACACGTCTGGCTTCAGACGTTTTTGGCTGCCGCCCGTCATCCCACGTCGGGTCTTTTGGAGGATCGTGACCCTTCGTTGGTTCAGAGGGTGAGCGGTGAAGCCACTTTGCCGGTTCGTTCCCCTGTCGAACCGGCCAGTACGGGCAGTGAGCTTAGGGAGGCCCTCTCCTTACTCACTCAGGTTCTGTCAACGAGCCTTCCTGTTGCTTCCAGTGAGGCAGCGAGTGGTTTCCAGGCGCCTCCTATGGCGCCGCCTCCCGGGATTGGAAACAGCCTGCTTTCTGATCCCCTGGTGTTCCGACACCATGGGAGGCGTCAGCTGGTTTGCCCACGATGGGCTATGTGTCTTCCGACTCAGGGGAAGAGTCAGACATGCTTGATGTCGAGAGCCAGCAGTCTTCGGACTTGGGGGCAGCTCTTGATTTTGTGTTTGGGTTCCTTCCGGATCTCAAACCATCTAACCAGTCGACAGTGTCAGCCAGGCTGCGATCATCGGTCACGCGCCAACAGTCTATGGAGCAACCTGCTTCTGGGCGTCTTCGACCGTGCCCTTCGGTACAGTTGGTTGAAGCATTTTCAGCCTTGGACTCCAAGCTAAGTTCCAAGGCTATGAAGGCTCCGTTCTTCACCAGGGTTGACACCTTTTTGCCTCCGGCGCGTTATCGTTCCTACGATTCCGCCAATCCGTCGGTCTACCAGACTTTGATGCTTTTGGATCAGCACTCCAATTCCCTCAGGCTTTCCAAGTCCAAGTCTGCCGTCATTCCGATGACGACTCTGGAGTCCACGTTGAGCTTATCGAGAGAGATGCTTGGTATGCTTTCTCTCTCCGATCACGTCGTCTCAGCTTTTGCTGCTTCTCTGCCTTCAGATAAGATTGACGAGGTACAGGCTCCTTTGCGTGTGCTGTCCAAGGCGCTCATGCATCTTACTCACACGCATGCCTGTAACATGGCTAATCTGGAATTAGTTCGAAGCGGGACACAGGCCGATCCCTTCCTGAGGAGCAGTACGCTGCTCTTCGATCTGCTTTTTTGACAGGTCCGCAACTTTTCCATGATTCTGTGTTGACGGTCCGGGATGACGTCCTACGTCATTCCAACGATCAGCTGGTGTTTCTTCAGCTTGATCAGCCTTCTAGGGTAGGCGCGGGTCGTTCCAAGCCTAACAAGTACCCTCTGCTTCCTCTGCGAAGCAAAAGGGGCTGATCCTTCTGCCACCGCTTCTGCTTCTTACTCAAGGGGTAAGAGTAAGCGTCGGCAGTCTTGAGGGAACTCCCAGGATTCTTCATTCAGTAGAGGTGTTTTCTCCTCTCGCGAGCTTCGTCGGGGTTCGCAATGAAGGTCCTCACCTTGACTCGTCCCAGGTTGAAGGAAGGATAGCAGAGTTTGCAGACCGTGGGCCACCATCACATCCGATCCTTGGATGTTAGATGTTGTTTGGTCCGGGCTGCGAATATCCTTCCGACGGCACTCCACTCTGTCCGGGGTGCCTTTTCCAACCACAGTTCCTTCAGACATTTTACGTCGGGAACTTTTGTCCACGGAGATAGACAATCTCCTGACAAAGGGGGCGATTGAGGTCATCAAGAACATTAGGTCAGTGGGTTTCTATTCCCGCCTGTTCTTGGTGCCGAAGAAGGGCGGCCGACTCCGACCAGTTCTCGATCTGAGTTTCCTGAACCAGTCTATCATTGTTCCCAAGTTCAGCATGGAGACTTTCAGGTCGGTCCTCCGTTCAATTCACCAGGGAGATTTCGCTTCCAGCTTCGACCTGCGAGACGCTTACTTTCACGTTCCGATTCATTGGGCGTTACGGAAGTATCTCAGGTTCATTTTTCTGGGGCGAGTTTACCAGTTCAAGGCCATGCCTTTCGGCCTCAACCTGGTTCCTTGGTCCTTCACCAGACTGATGTCGCATGTGATAGCTTTCCATCGCACACAGTCCAGGGTGACTACTTCAGCATATCTGGACGATATCCTCCAGGGGCATTCCAATGCTGCCTTCCTGGAGTCTGATGTCGCCACTCTGTTGAGCTTGCTCACGTCGCTACGTTTCAGAGTCAACGAGGAGAAGTCGGACCTGGTCCCTTCCCAGTCATTTTATCATCTGGGGATGGCTTTCCGCACACAATTCAATTTGGTGGTGGTTCCCAAGGCCAAGGCTGTGATTCTCTCAGCTTTTGCTCTGACTCTGTCCCAGTCCACATCCACGACAGCTCGGAATTTTCTCCGGCTAATCGGTCTCTGCTGTTCGATGACTGATCTCATTCCTCTAGGTCGGCTGCGTGTCAGACCTCCCCAACACTTTCTGCTCAGTCGTTGGAGGCCGAATGTAGATTTTCTGGATCTGGTGCTTCAGTTTCCAGACTATCTTTATCCTCACCTTCTCCTCTGGGCGGATGTCCAGTGGCTTTCGCAGGGTGTTCCGTTGGACTTACCCACGTCCGATCGCGTTCTGACGGCAGATGCCAGCGATCTCGGATGGGGCGACATTGGATCCACTAGGTCTTTCCATTCACGGGATGGTGGACCAGGATCATGCAGCTCTACACATCAACCAGAAGGAGCTTCTTGCTCTTCTTCTGCGTTTCAGGCAGTGGATCCCTCACCTGTCGAATCGCCAGGTCCTTCTGTTGTCCGACCATTCGACGGTGGTTGCTTACATTCGGAACCAGGGCGGCACGCACTCTGTTCCAATGTACGAATTGGCTTGGGATCTTATACTGCTCGCTCAGGATGTCCACGCCGGGGTGGCTGTTCGTCACATTCCCGGTCGCCTGAACGTCCTAGCCGACTCCCTGTCTCGTCGGGGCAGGGTCATTTCCACCAGGTGGATGCTCCACATGGGTTCCATCGATCTCTTGTTGGAACCATCCGGTGGACACTTTCGTGTCCCCGTGTCCAGATGATCTGGCTTTCGCTGTGGACGCTCTGGCCCTCCTTTGGGATGGTCTTGTCGGCTACACCTTCCTACCGGTTCCGATTCCGCCTCAGGTTCTCACCCAGATATGCACCTGCAGTCGTCGAATCCTTTCGATCACACCCGTCGCTTCGGTGGGTGTGGATCAATCTGCTCCGCTCTCTGTTAGCGGCAATTCCGGCATGTCTCCCTGTAGCTCGCGACTTTCTTTGCCAAAGTCGCCCGAGGAGGTTTACGTTGACCCGACTTCATTGTGCCTTCGCACATGTCTTTTATCGGGTCCTGTCTCCTCTGTAGTGGTTTTTCGAGACACGCAGTGGAGTTGTTTTTCTTCAAGGAGGCACTCACTCCACTGGTTTAGCCTCTGTGGTTAAGCGGAAGGTTCTTCTGTCGATGGTGTGCGATCACTCTGTTGCTTCTGTCACTCCTTCGATCACACTGCTTGCGGAGTTTTCTGGTATATGTTTGTTTCTGGGGGTCACCAGCAATGTGTACTTGTCCATGCTTCGGAGACATTTTTTCCTATGTGATACTGCATTGTTTCGACACTCATCCTTGCCTCTCCAAGCTTGTTCAGCTCTTTTCCTTGAAAAGGCCTAGGACTTTGCAGTTTACTCCAAGATGGTCACTTTCTTGGGCGCTGCTCTGCTTGGGGGTGGGGGGCGTTCACACCTTTATCCTGGATGAATATGCGTTTTCCCACATGCCAGATCTCTCCTGCATCCATTTCTTGATGGACTTGTCTTGCTATTCGTGCAGCTTCCGCTCGTCTAGCTACTGGTGATTGTATTACCAGTTGTTTTTTCTGCCACGAGGTGCGTGCATTGTCTTCGTCTTTTAATAACTCTGTCCTGTTGTTGGATGACTGATGTTATACTGGCAGCCTTCTGGAGAAATGCTACATTCTCTTTTTCTCTGTGACAGTTGCAGGAGCCGACAGAGACCCTTGGGGCCCTCTTTCTTCTGCTCAGGATGTTGTCTATCCAAGCTTTTCAGCTTTTTTCAGGGTCGGTTCCAGCTTTGTGCTGTTACTGCCCTTTCTGTCTGTGCGTCACACTTCACCATACGCCTCATCTTTCATTGGCTTTTCTAATGTTTGTGATGCTATGGTTTGATAGGCCTAGGGATCTCTTCCTCTGTCCATGGTCCCAGTGCTATTGAGTTATGTGTGGGTTGGTTATGTGATTCCCTCCAGCCTTTTGTCTATTCAGCCTGTTGTAAACAATTGAGGTAGGTTGATAAGAAGTATAAATTTTATAGTAAATTTCCTTTCTTATTATACCTACCGAAATTGTTTACATGGAGGCCCTCCCGTCTTCTTATTCGGGTAAGAATCCTTCCTCCCCGCTGATCGCATAACTCCTGTGTTGTTCAGAATCAAAAGAATGACGAATTGATGCATTGCGGACTGTGACGGAAGTCATGGATTTGTACTATGGAAGAGCGTCCCATACTTGGTGTGCGCCGATGGCGCTCGGCCCAGTTTTGGCTTATTTTTTCGTGGTGTTTTTACACCACTTTTCTTTCCCAAATCTTGGGAAAGATTAAAACAGAGAGTATTTTATCCGAGTTAGGTTCTTCCACTGTAGTGCAAGCCTCTTGTAAACAATTTCGGTAGGTATAATAAGAAAGGAAATTTACTATAAAATTTATACTTCTGTACACATTGCATTGATCTTAATTGATTTTAATACTCTGAAATTGCAAAAATTGTTTTTCCAGTCTCTCAAAACAGCTGAAAAACTGAGTTTTTGCCACAGTTTTGCAGTCTCTCAAGACAGGTGGTTTCTCACGGCAGGTGATCTCTCATGACAGGTCCATTAGAGAGTGAACCCAATTGATGCATGGCAACAGTGGTCTCTCAAGAGAGGTAGTCTCTGAAGACAGTGGTCTCTCAAGACAGGTTTTACTGTACTAATTTAAAATGGTTGAACTCTCCACCCTTTCTGAAAAGGGAAAGATCCCTACAAAATCTTTGAGAAGTGAATTGCAATGCACAAAATCAATTGCTGTGGAATACATTATGCATATAATTATTGCCATGATGCTCAGGAGAATTATTAATATAAGTTGTGAAGTTTCTTGCCATTTCTAGTGAAATAATCTTCAACTAAACCTGTAAGTCTGGTGGCTGGCAATCATTGGTAAACAGTCAAGATTCGACCAGACTCTACAATCCTAAGATAATGGCCATAAACACCCAGCAGTATGCACACAAAATGCTATTCAAATTGATTATTTCTTTCAATTCTTGGCTCCAAACCATGGCGTATAATATCTTGGTGGTTGAGCTGGTCAAGCCTGTTTCAGTAAAGGTTTCAGAAGCAAAAAATGAAAGATTCCAGTGATGCCAAGAAATTATTTTGCAAGCATCATTGTCTTATGTAAAGTATTAAGTGACTTCATTATATGATGTGGAGATAGATGCCTGTTTTGAGACCACAAAGTTTGTCACAAACAGGTGCTTAATGATTATGTGTTACAAAATTTAAAATTAACAAACAAGGATAATTGAGACTTCATCTTTTCTTCAGTTTCAATGCTAAATCAATTTGGACTACCTGCGTTACTAGAAGTGATATATATAGCACTCGCCTCAAGAGTGCTATATGGTCATGTGTAACAAAATTTGAAATTACCAAACTAGGGCAACTGAGACATAATCTTTTCTTCAGTTTCAATGATATTGGCTATCTATGTCGCTAGAAGTTATATATATATATAGCACTCGCCTCAAGATTTGTAATATCTTTTCAGAACACTTACCAAAAGGTTTTTTTATTTGAAAGGCGAAGAAGTTATTACCTTTGCACACATGCTTCATTTTGTAAGAAAAAGAAACTTAACCCTTTACCCCCCACACACGACATAAAAATTTCTTATTTTAATTATTGATTTTAAAAAATTTTCAAAACAATTCAACAAAACCATATCATGTGAACCCCCTCATTGGAATGAGCTGGACAAGCTTATTCCAATGAGGGGGCCACATGATAAGATTTTGTTGAAATTTTTTGAAAAATCTTATATTTTTCAACTGCTTAATTTAAAAATTATGCAGGCAAATGAGGCTGATTCATTACTTAAAGGGTTAATTGAACAAAAAAAATAGTTACAAATTGTGGAAACTTGAGATCCTAGTGACACAAATAAACAGGAGATTGTAAAGTTTTGTGATCGTTTTGAAGAAATAATAGCATTTCTTTTCATAATTAATAATGATAAATAACACTTTGGACGGCTGCTGATTTTTTCCACTTCTCAAGTGAGAAAGCCCTGGTTACCTCTGTGCTCCCAACTGCCTCCCTATCCCCACGCCGCTTCTCTCCTCTCAACACTCGGAAACAAATTGCTTGATGACATCCTGTACCCCATTCTTCCCAATTAACCCTTTATTTGCAAAAATTGATTCTGATTCTCGCCTGAGTTTTACTCCCTGAATGATCATACTTTTCAAGACTGTTTTTTAAAGTATGAGTGACAAGTCCGATCATTTGATGACTGCATTTCAAGTGTGAAGTTTTCAATTTTTTACAGGTCCGCAGATAATGGAAACTGCAAAATATGAATTGGCACCATCTAGGATGCCTCTGTCAGAGGCTTCTTTGCAAAATGGTGAGTCATATATTTAAGGATGTTTTTTTCAACCCTTAACTTAAAGGCCTGGATATTTTTGTACATTTTTGAAATGCTTTCGACATCCCATGGCTTTGCAGTTGTTTCTCGGCAAGTCTTGGCTGCCTATATAGGCAGACAAGACTTACCTAAAAACAACTGACACATAACTTTGAAAGTCATTTACAAGTTTACCTGAAGACTGCCTGTTGGTGGACCTGTTGCAGAAAATGATTATCAAAGTTGAAATAGGCTGTTTGATTTGGCATGGGATACCGTATGAGTATGCCCATTTTAGCAGTGTTGGTAAAAGGAAAATGCCAAGTTATCTTCTGTCTTGCGCTCAATCAACTAAGTTTTTTTCTTCAGGGCCTGCCAAATGTAAACTAACATGCCACCTAGAATCTTGGTGGTGAATATGCTTTGGAGTTTTTTTTTTCCAAAAGAGTTGCTACTCCCCTTGGGGTTGGGATTATGCTCAAAAGTCTAAAATGGTTTAAAAATCTACTTCTCACAAACCACTGGCAAGAATGCTTTGATATTCGGTTTGTAACTTTCTTTGGTGATGAAGATTCAGGTTTGTTTAAGGGAAATTTATAGGTCAATCTTTGGGATCACTATGGAAGGATGCCCATTTTAGGCTACACCCCAAATTTCTATGTTCAGAAATAATGGGTGATTTAAACCAAAGAGGGTATGAAGTATTAATTAGGTCATAAGCACTTGATTGATGCCTGAAAAAATTTCTTTGCAACCCCATGGGAACATCAGGAGCTAAAAATAGGAAAAAATTCTAACGGAAGCATCAGGAGCTAAAAATAGGAAAAAATTAAAATGCCAGTATTTCCAAAGCTGCATGAAGTAGAGAATTGTTATCTGGTATGAAGCTTCCTTAGGACCATGAAGCGGAATTCACTTGAGGGCTTGCTAATAATGGGTGTCATATGGGGATGACTGTTTGAATGGAAGTGCCAAGTCACTCACTTTCTTGTGAACAGTGAAGATAATTTTTTTGCAGATCCTCTCAGTCGCATCTTAACAACCACTTGTCATGGTGCAATAACCCCGGAAGCTAAAGATAGAAAAAAATTTAAGAACAGAGCTTTGTTTTTTTTCCTTGAGAAGCTTTCCAAATACCAGCAGAAACAAGTTGCCAAAAAAAATTGCTTTTGATTTGCATTTTAGGCTCAAATGAACCTCTGGTTTATTTACCAATTACTTTCTTCACAACATCTGTTCATTTTCAGGGGTTTGTGGTAGATGGGGAAGAGATGAGGATTTTGCTTCATAATTGGTGTATAGAAAATAATTCTGCATTAGATTAATGTAGTGTCATTCTTGAAAATCCTTTTTTATGTAAATATTGTAAGTCTTGCCTGAATGTTTATTTGATTAAGAAATATACTTTTACTTGTTGTGGCAAGATGAGTAAGTGAAAAGGAATTTATGAATTTGTCATGTTCAGGTAGTTTGAGCAAGGTGTCTGTTTCATAATATCCAGAACAAGGTCAAATCATTTTCTTTCCAAGATTTTTAACTCTTTACCTAAGATGAAAGGCAGACAATACTTGAAAATATAATTCTTAAATAACTATTTTTTTTCATTTTTTTCAGCAAGCACATAGCTTATGCCACCTCATTGGAACAAGCCTAACAAGCTCATTCCACTGAGGGATCATAAGCTATGTTTTTGAGACAAAAAATGAAAAAAAATAATGAAAATGGAATGGTGATTTTTGTGAATAGTGCTGGCCAGTTTTTACCATTATGTTGAGTAAAGGGTTAAATAGTTTGTGTATTCATGAGACTAGTAAGAAACATTATTCTTGTTCAAAATAATGGAAACATTTCTATCATTAAATGCTATGCTTTCAAACAAAATAGATTGAATTAACCCTTTAGAAACATGAATAGAAACCAGTGCTTGAAAAAAAAAATTCTTGCATAATTCAAAATATATATTCATATGTGTTGCCTAATAAATATAGCTTATGACGAATGATTGGAACGAGATCATTGGGTTTGTACCAATGAGGGATCATAAGTATGTTTTTATATTTAACTTTTTACCTAACATGAAAAGCAGACGACACTTGCAAACAAAATTCTTGAATAACTATTGTTTTTCATTTTTTGTCTCAAAAACATAGGTTATGACCCCTCATTTGAACAACCTATGTTTTTGAGACAAAAAATGAAAAAATAATGAAAATTAATTGGCGATTTTTGCGAATAACGCTATCCGGTTTTGGCCATTACGTTGTTTGAAGGGTTAACTTACATAAAGATCTTGGTAAAAACCAACATGCATTTAAAGATAAAATTTGTATTGTATGTATGATGCTGAAAAAAATATGTGCCATGCATAGGACTGTTCTCTTAAGTGATAGAATCCAAAATTATTATCATCGGTCAAATTTATTTACAAGAAATTGTTTTGTTAAAGCTTATTTGAGAGTGCCTATGGGCTCTGTCAAATAATTATTAACAAAATAAATTCATCTGAACAAAAAATTTTGATTACAGCTGAATATGAACCACATCAACAGAATACAAAGTCTTTTAATTGGGGTTTTGGCTTTTTAAGTAGTGCCCAAAATGGGCTTTTTCCAACACTCGACTAGTTCACTGGTATCCAGTTTAGTAGAGCTATATTGTTAGCCAGGCTTGTGATTGACCCACTCCCTTTCTCATCCACCCAACCCAACCTTTTGTACTTCCTCTCTCAATTTGTTTGCTAAACAGTTCTGTTCCATTTCCATTTCGTATTGAACAAAATCTTAGTGGGTATAATGCTGATTAATTCTTGTGTTTGGAAGTAACGTTATATGTGGCAGCAACTGTAGACTTGTATGTCAAAATGATAAAAGACCTTAAGTTTATAATATAAATACCCACACCCCACCCCACCCACTCCTCCTGACTGTCTCTAAAATGCATTTGATAGTCCAGTTCATTCTGACATTCTTTTTGCTTATATTTCTGCTGTACAACCACAACCAGTACAAGTTATCCCCAACCCAGAGTCTTTCAAAAGGGAATTAGTGGACATCCAACCTTTTCATAACAGAGGTTTAGGTGTGTGGGTAGAAGTACTCCTCTCTACCACAAGTTGTGGCCACATATATAGGCAGTCAAGACTTGCCCAGAAAAAAACCAGACCACATTTTGGAACTATGGTTCTGTTGCAGTAAAATGTTATCAAAATTGGAATTTGGCCTTTAAAGGTTAATAAATATTCTGAGGGACCAAGCAAACTCATGTGAAGTCAAACAGGACACTTTAAACAGTCAGTATCATAGAAATTCATTCAATGTGGCTTAAGCACAACTGACTTGGCAGATCGGTGATGCAGGCATGCAGATTTCACGGAAACGATCATTCCGTTTCCGTGGAGGTTCCTTCCGTCAGGGCAAAATCGCAGAAACGAAAAACAGGTTCCCACAAATTTTTACCTGTGTCGCCAACGGCAGGTCTAGTAACCGCTCGACTCTGTCCATCAGTTCGTCACGTCAGTCCGTCCAAAACACTTTTTCTGTCAAGGTTTTCTTGGCTTATATGAAAGGAAATGATTTTATATTTGGTCTTCAGCTTTATAATGATGAGTTGTATTGTGTAAGCAATTTTCAGATCTGCCGTGCAGCCACTTCCTGTTTGCCGATACTTTGAAATTTTACTGTACCCACTGAACATTGAAATTTTTCGTCAAACTTTTCTCGGCTTCTATGCAAGGGATTGATTTTATATTTCATCTGGAGCCTGATAATGATCAGTTGTATCGTGTATGCAATTTTCAGATCTGCCATGCAGCCACTTCCTGTTTGCCGATTCAATTGCATGCAGCGACGCAGGTCCAGCCCCGGTATTGGTCTTGGCTTGTTTAACATTATGTTTTCTATCAAGGGGCATTTAAAACACACTAAACATTTTCTGCCAAGACTTAAACTGTATTATTTATCATCGATGAAGGTTACAATGCACTGTTTTGGTGCAAACAGCGCCTGTAGCGGTTTGCACCCCAACCTTTAATGGAGGATAAAAGTTCCCTGATTTATCCGATTGGTGGAAAATAAACTAAGCTTGTAAGTGGGAATAAAATTTTAACCAAGAAGAGGTATGTTCACGCTTTATTTATATTCACAATTTACAGACATTTCGTCCCAATCAATTCAATACAGTTACCATCCTGAATGGGACGTTTTACACTGGACGATTCACCCATCCCTAATCAGAATACGCAAAGAATTTTAAATTTTTGTTTAATTATTTTTTACTTATTCAGTTTTAAAGGAAAAACCAAAATAAGTATTTCATTGTCCTACAGTTACGACTGTATTTTCTTTGTTATCCTTTTCACTTGCTTATATACACTCATCTGACTCAGTGTCATCATCACGTCAGTTCATCTGTTGCTATTAAATTGAGTTTTCAATGACACAAAATATACAAATGGAAAACACAAATATGTTTCACTTTTTAATTTTTTTTGCCATCAAATGTATTCACCCTGTCATCTATAACAATCCACCTCATATTTTAGGTCCTTCTTTAAACATGTGTAGGTCCTAAATTGAAAGTCAGGATAAGAAAATGGGTACAGAATCAATAAGAAATAAAAATAGCTTCCCTGATAGCTCTTACTGGAACCCAAAAGTAGGTTCCGTGGGGTTCCCAGACATCAAATACATGGAACCTGTTTTAAGGTTCCGTGAATTTCTGAAATCTGCATGCCTGTGATGTCCCAAAATTAGACCAATCAAAAGGCCTGGCTGAGACGGCCTTTGTATTCAACTTATATCATTGCATTCATTATATCCAAAGAAAACACTATAAGTTTAAAAAATACCATAGTTTTGGACAGTTGCTCACAGAACTTACCAACTTTTGGGTTTGATGCTTCACTTGTGATCCCACTTTGCCAACAGAGGATACAGTCTTATGGGAAGCAGACATGAAAATGACCCATGAATGGTTATTTAGGTTATGCAGGGGGTACTTCGATTGTTAAATGTGCAAAAGGACTACAGGTTTTGACAAAATAATACAACTTAAGTAATTGCCTAAGGCCTAAAAAATGTTTTGGTTGCCACATGATCACTTTTTATAACCAATGCAAACTTAAAACAAGACCAATACCGGGTCTGGACCTGCATCGCTACATGCAATTGAATCGGCAAACAGGAAGTGGCTGCATGAAAATTGCATACACGATACAACTGATCATTATCAGGCTCCAGATGAAATATAAAATCAATCCCTTGCATAGAAGCCGAGAAAGGTTTGACGAAAAATTTCAGTGTTCAGTGAGTACAGTAAAATTTCAAAGTACCGGCAAACTGGAAGTGGCTGCATGGCAGATCTGAAAATTGCTTACACGATACAACTCATCATGATGAAGCAGCAGACCAAATATAAAATCAATCCCTTGCATAGAAGCTGACAAAAGTTTGACGAAAAATTTCAACGTTCAGTGGGTACAGTAAAATTTCAAAGTATCGGCAAACAGGAAGTGGCTGCACGGCAGATCTGAAAATTACTTACACGATACAACTCATCATTATGAAGCAGCAGACCAAATATAAAATCAATCCCTTGCATAGAAGCCGAGAAAACCTTGACGGAAAATTTCAATGTTCAGTGGGTACAGTAAAATTTCAAAGTATCGGCAAACAGGAAGTGGCTGCGCGGCAGATCTGAAAATTGCTTACACGATACAACTCATCATTATGAAGCAGCAGACCAAATATAAAATCATTCCCTTTCATAGAAGCCAGGAAAACTTTGACGAAAAAAGTGTTTTGGACAGACTGACGGATGGATGGACTGACGGATGGAGTCGAGCGGTTACTAGACCTGCTCTGCCACTGGCGACGCAGGTAAAAATAAAAATTAAATGGTTTGTGTCTGATATTTTACCCAAGTTAATAAAATTGATAAATTTGTCCCTCGAGTGCAACAAGGATTTGAAATGCTTTAGCATTGCAAAGCCTTCTTGCACTCAAGGGGCAAAATACATCACCACCCATGCCTTTCTGTAGATAATGAGGCCTAAAACATAACATAAACCAAGAATATGAACTTTTGATGGTAAAGAAATAATTACAAAAATAATAAATCAAATCAAAACACCCCCACCCACCCACATGCAATTTTACCAAAAATGGCCTGAGAAACCGAAGATCTTCTTTGTGGGGCCTAATCCTGCATGTTTTGCCTATCATACCAGAAAATCTTTCAGAACTAATTCTAGTCAAAGATTGCACTGTGAGTTCACATAGGGATAGATTGGCATATCAGTTACATCTTAACAGAATGTTAGCCAAAATAAATTTATTTATATTTATTGATTAGGGGTTTAATGACACTTTTGACACCCAGGGTCACCTGGTGTCTTACAGTTTTACGGGAGGAGTAAGCCTGAGTACCTGGAGAGGACCACCGAACAGTGGCGAGCAACTGTTTGACTCTCAGTTAACTCCACACAAGTGGTTAGCATTAAAGGCAAGTGCACTATAAACGTGCAGTAGGCCTTAGTACACAGCACCACCATGCCACCTTGGCAGAATAAATAGCAACTACTGATGCAAAGATCTCACCAAAGTAAGCTCATGCATTAGTTATTACTATTTTTTTGGCGCTGTGAAACTTGACAAAGTCAAGATAAGCTATTGCCATCACGCGTGTGGAAGTCTGTAAGTGTGTTGACATTTTCCTTTTGCACAGGCTACACCCCGTATTTCTTATCCGATCATCACCAAATTTCATATGCAGGTTTGGGGTCATGTCTAGATGAGAACGTCCTCTTTTGGTCATGATTGGTCAACCATGATGGCTGCCTGAGCCCAAAACCCCCAAACCATTAGCACAGTCTACAGGTCGTATTTATGAAAGGATTTCATTGTAACTTGGTAGGATGCTTCTGTACAATATCTAGATGAGAACGTTCCCTTTTGGTCATAATCTGTCATCCGTGATGGCTGCCCAAACCTTTTAGCACAGTCTGCAGGTCATATTTAAAATGGAGGGATTTCATTGTAACTTGGTAGAATGACTCCGTATGATGTCCAGATGAGAACTTCCCCATTTGGTCGCGATCTGTCAACCGTGATGACTACCCGAGCCCAAAGCCCCAAAACCTTTAGCACAGTTTACAGATCATATTTATAGAGGAATTTCATTGTAGCTTGGTAGGATGACTCTGTTTGATGTCTAGATGAGAACTTCCCCATTTGGTTGTGATCTGTCAACCGCGATGACTGCCCAAGCCCAAAACCCGAAAACCTTTAGCACAGTCTACAGGTCGTATTTATGGAGTGATTTCATTGTAACTTGTTAGGATGACTCCATACAATGTCTAGATGAGAACATCCCCTTTTGGTCGTGATTGGTCAACTGTGATGGCCACAGGGGCCCAAAGCCCAAAAACCTTTAGCATAGTCTACAGGTCATATTTATAAAGGGATGTCATTGTAACTTGGTAGGATGACTCCAGATAATATCTAGCTGAGAACATCCTGGTTTGGTCACGATCATTTAGCCGTTAAGGCTGCCCGGGCCCAAAACCCCAAAACCTTTAGCACAGACTACAGGTGTTATTTATGAATGGATTTCATTGTAACTGGGTAGGATGTATGATGTCTAGATGAGAACGTTCCTTTCTTTTCAACCTACTCACAATTGTTTACAATTGGCTGTAACATAAGTGCAAGCCCTACTTCGGAACTAACTCAAGCTTTTAGAATCTTTTCCAAACGAGTTGGAAAAGTACTAGAGTGCAAAAGCACGAAAAAGATCGAAAAAAGGGTCGAGCGAGACCAGCGCTCGAAATTACAGGTACTCTCTCTGCACACCTCTTGCGTTTACCGAGCGCATGCGCAACAAACCGTGACGTCAATTCCTTTATTTTCCGCCATTGTTCATGGTCGGAAATTTTTGTGACTGTGCTGTTTATGATACTAATTCTTCGTGAACAACTTATTAATCGTCTTTAGTGTGCTACTGGATTGTATCCTTTTTCAAGCTACCAAATTATTACTCTACATTTAATGTTAATTTGTATTATTATTGCTGTGCTTTTCACACTTTATCTTGCCTTTCCCCCACGTGTGAACACGACCTTCGTTCTGTTTTCCGTCGGCGGGAAGCTTGATTGTTGTATTTATATCATGCCTAAGACTATTCCTTGTACCTCTTGTTTGCAGGTGAAACATGTGGACGATTCCCATACCACATGTGTCACTTGCAACAATTGCACTCAGGCCCAATCATGTGGTATCTGTGGGGTTTGGTCCTCTAAATTTTGGGCTTCTGTTAACAAGGTGGTTCTTTCCAGAGCTAGAACCCCTCGTTCTCGGGGTAAGGGTAGCCGTGCCGTTGCAGACATTTCTGCTGGTGCACGTGGTGACTCTGTCACACAGGATTCGGATCTGACTTCTGTGGCGAGCTCCTCTGCAACTGTTGACGGTGTTTGTTCTGTGATACCTGATGAGGAGACCGCGGTCTCTTTGTCTTCGGATGTCACTATTGAGGCGTCTGTTTTCGTTGAGAGCTTTTCCGAGGTCAACTCGGTAACCCTCTCCGATCTGCCTCCAACACCGTCCACCGTTGTTGAGGGGGTTGCTACTCCAGATCCTATTCTGTCTGATGGTGGCTCTTCCATCTCTTCTGGGGATGGTCTACAGTCTCGGGGGACCGAGGCTGTATCTGCTGGTGTGTCTGTGTGTTCTCAGCCTCCCCCAGCCTCGCGGCGAGGCTGTGCGGGTTTGCTGTCTGCTCCGTCTCATCTGGCTAGGTTTGCTCCTAGTCGGTTGAGCCGGCCGGTCGCTTCGGCAGCGATTCCTCGTCCCTCGAGTGAATCGTTTATTGTTCCACCTTCGCCTGCTAGTGTGCCGACTAGCGGGATGCTGTTGGGACGTTGGCATCCAGGGCCTGCTGTTCGGCAGCGGTCAGTGACAGCCCCGGTTAGCTGTCACTCTCGGAACCTTCCTCCGGTGATTCCTCACTGTGTTCCGAGTCTGGGTGTCGATCGATGCTTGCCGTCGGTCTCAGAGGATAGGCAGTTGGGGCCGTCTGCTGCGCAGAGGTCAATGACAGGTTCCTGTCATTCTTGGGACAATCCTCCGGTGTCTTCTCACCGTGTCCTAGGTCCAGCTACCGATCGACGTGCGCCGTCGGTCCCTTTCGAGGATTTGCAGGCAGGGCCTTCTGTTTCGCAGAGGCCAGTGATGGCTCCTGGGCGTCACAATCGGGACTATCCTCCGGTGTCTTCTCACCGTGCTCCTATTCTGTCTGCCGATCGACGTTCGCCGTCGGTCTCTTCTGAGGATTTGGGTTCTTCTACCAGAAGGGTCCATTGGGAGGACACTCCGTCGGGCGTTTCTGCTGCGACGGATTCTCAGGGTGACCTACGCCAGGCCGTTTTGGCGCTCACCCGGTTGCTTTCTGGCAACCCTCAAGTTGGCCTCCCTGTGCCTCCTGAGGCACAACCTCCTTTGGTCGGTCGCCGAGATGTCTCGCCTGGCCCCTTGGATACTGCACAGTATTCACAGGAGGTTTCTGCTGGTCAGCCCGAGTTGGGCTACGTCTCCTCTGCTACGGAGGATGACGAGTATCTTGAAGGTGATGGTCCCCCCTCGTCAGTCTTGGGGCAGGCTTTGGATTTCGTCTTTGGCTTATTGCCGGACGTTCTACCTTCCGACCAGCCTTCTGTGACCGTCCGGCCGCGGTCCACTGTGGAGCGCCGTAACCCTGTTGAGCCTTCTAGCTCCGGGGCTTTGCGTCCTCTGCAATCGGCTCAGGTGGTTGAGTCCTTCCAGGGCTTAGACGCCAAAATGCGTTCTAAGGCCCTTAAGGGTTCCTTCTTTTCTAGAGCTGATGCCTTCCTGCCTCCATCGCGGTTTCGTGTTTACGATTCCGTCTCTCCACCAGTCTTCCAAGGGATGACTACTGTGGATGAGGATTCTTCTTCCCTCGGGTTGACTAAGCCTAAGTCGGCAGTTCTCCCGATGTCGGTAGTTGAGTCTATGGTGGGCCTGTCCCGAGAGATGCTGGGTATGTTATCTCTCGCGGACCATGTTGTCGCTGCTCTGGCTGAATATTTTCCACCAGGGGAGTTTGATGACGCTCAGGCGCCTTTTCGCGTTTTGTCACAGGCTCTTATGAACTTGACTCACGCTCACGCCTGTAACACGGCCAATTTGGAGCTGGCACGCCGGGATGCGGTTTTGGATTCTTTACCATCCCTTCCTTCTGAGCAACGTGCTGTTCTGAGGTCTGCCTCTTTGGTAGGACCTCAGTTGTTCCATGGTTCCGTGGAAGCTGTTCGTGGCGAAGTTCTTCGTCATTCGAAGGACCAGCTTTTGCTGAGACAGCTTGACCCACCTGCTGCTGCGGGTGGGGGTCGTTCCAGGCCCGCCAAGCGTGCTGCTGCGTCTGCCTCGTCGGCGACGTCGGCTACGCCTTCGGCTCCGTCTGCTCCTTCTGCTCATAAGAAGCGCCGACGTGGCCAGGCCCGCTGGCAGCCTCAGGCTGGAAAGTCTCAGGACTCTGTCACTTCCCGAGGTGGTTTCTCCTCTCGGGGGCCTCGTCGAGGCCGCAAGTGAAGGTTCTCACCTCGATTCGCCTCCAGTCGGAGGAAGGCTGTCGCTGTTTTACGACCGTTGGACAGAGATAACGTCGGACTCTTGGGTCCTCGACGTCATTCATTCCGGTCTGCGACTGTCCTTCCATCGGCACCCCAGTTTATCTCGGGTGCCCCTTCCGACTCAGGTCCCTTCCGATTCTCTGCGTCGGGACCTTCTGGTGCAGGAGATCGACAATCTCCTCACCAAAGGGGCGATCGAGGTGGTCAGGAACACCCTTTCACCGGGGTTTTACTCGAGACTTTTCTTGGTGCCGAAGAAAAACGGCCAATTTCGTCCTGTCATCGATCTGAGTACCCTGAACGAGTACATAATTGCTCCTCGTTTCAGTATGGAGACTTTCCGGTCGGTTCGACGTTCAGTTCATCAGGGCGATTTTGCGGCCAGTATCGACCTGAAGGATGCCTACTTCCATGTACCCATTCATCTGGCGTCACGGAAATACCTTCGGTTCTCGTTTCGGGATCGAGTTTTTCAATTCAGAGCTCTCCCGTTCGGTTTGAACCTGGCTCCTTGGGCCTTCACCCGACTGATGTCACATGTGCTTGCTTTCCATCGCACTCAGTCGGCGGTGACTTCGTCCGCCTACCTAGACGACATCCTCCAACGGCACCACGATGCTGCTGTTCTGGAGTTCGATGTCCGGCAGTTTCTTTGCCTTCTAGCGTCGCTGGGTTTCAGAGTCAATCGCGAGAAGTCGGATCTTCTTCCTTCTCAGCGATTCCGTCATTTGGGGATGGATTTCGACACTCTTCACAATGTAGTGTCGGTTCCCCAGGCTCGGGCGACGATTCTTTCCGCCTTGACTCGGGACCTGCTTCAATCTTCCTCGGTCTCGGCCAGGACTTTCCTTCGGATGCTGGGCCTTTGCGGTTCGGTGACCGATCTCATTCCGCTCGGTCGCTTGTTTGTCCGACCTCTCCAACACTTCCTGTTGGATCATTGGCGTCCGAATGTAGATCCGCTGGACCTGGAACTCACTATTCCTCGGTCTCTGCTTTGTCACCTCCGCCCTTGGGCAAATATTCCCTGGCTGACACAGGGTGTTCCGTTGGATCTTCCTTTGGCCGATCGCATCCTTACTGCGGATGCCAGCGATCGGGGCTGGGGTGCGACGTTGGACCCTCTCGGTCTGTCTGCTCACGGAGAGTGGGACAGCGAGCAGGTGGACCTTCATATCAACCAGAAGGAGCTCCTTGCTCTTCTGTTGAGTTTTCGGCTTTGGATCCCTCATCTGTCGGACCATGTTGTCCTACTTCTTTCGGACAATTCGACAGTAGTGGCCTACATACGGAATCAGGGAGGCACTCATTCGATTCCTATGTATCGGCTGTCTCGGGATCTTCTTCTGTTGGCACGAGATGTGGACGCTCGGGTGTCCATTCGACACATTCCCGGGCGTCTCAACGTCCTAGCAGACTCCCTGTCCCGACGCGACAGTGTCCTTCCAACCGAATGGATGCTACATCGGTCGGTGTTTCAGGCGATTTGCGAGCAGTGGGGTCGTCCTCAGGTCGACCTTTTCGCTACTCGCTGGAATCATCAGGTAGAGACTTTTGTCTCCCCTTGTCCAGATCCTCTGGCATTTGCAGTAGACGCTCTGTCTCTGGACTGGACAGGCTGGGTCGGCTATGCCTTTCCTCCTGCACCGATTCTTCCTCAAGTTTTAGCGAAGATTCGTGCTTGCAGTTGCAGGATCATTCTGATCACACCCCTGTCTCCACAGAGGGTGTGGATCAATCTGCTGCGGCCTCTATTGGCCGATCGACCGATTCGTCTACCTCTACGTCGCGATCTTCTTTCACAGGGTCGTCCCAGGAAGTATCACAACAACCTGGCGAGCCTGTCCCTTCACGCCTGTCTTTTATCAGGTCCAGTCTCCGACGTAGAGGTTTTTCGAGACGATCAGTGGAGTGCATTTCTGCATCGCGGCGACCTTCCACTGGAATGACTTATGCCGCCAAGTGGAAGGTTTTCTGCCGCTGGTGTTCAGATCACAATGTGAATTACCGTGATCCGTCTATCGCTCAAATTGCGGATTTTCTGGTTTTTCTTTTTGACTCCAAGGGCCTCCAGCCTATTACGATTAAGGGCTATCGGTCTATGCTGTCTGATACTTTCTCTTATGTGGGAAAGCGGTGTATCGGTCGTAATCTTTTCCTCTCCAAACTTATTCGGCACTTTTCTTTGAAGAGGCCTCGAGTTTTGCGTCTTACACCCAAGTGGAACTTGGCATGGGTGTTGCACTGTTTGGAGGGGGCGCCTTTCGAGCCTTTATCTGAGACCGACATGCGTTTTCTCACCTATAAGACGGCTTTTCTTCTAGCGTTTGCTTCTGCTCGTCGAGTCAGTGAGCTTCATGCGCTATCTGGTGATTCTGCCTTCTTCCGAAATGAGGCTAACAGTGTTACATTCACTACTGATTGCTCTTTTCTGGCTAAGAATCAACTCCCCGATTCGGTACCTCCTCCCATCTGCATTCGGGCTCTCCCTGCTGTAGATGGACGGAGGCCTCTTCTTTGTCCTGTTCGTGCGGTCAAGACTTACGTTACTCGCACTCAGTTCATTAGGAGGGATCGGAAGAGATTTTTTCTGTCTCTCATTCCTAAGCGGCAGTCTATCTCTTCCCATTCTATTTCCAGGTGGATCTGTCTTGCAATCAAGCTGGCTTATTCTCGCTTGTCTGCATCGGATCTTGTTTCGAACCGGCTTAATGCTCACGAAGTTCGTGCCATTTCTACATCCTGGGCGTTCTCCAATTCTGTTTCGCTCCGTGATGTTATGAATGCGGCTTACTGGAGGAATGCTTCTACCTTCTCCTCCTTTTATCTCCGCCACCTTCAGCAGCAATCTGAGGACCTTTATTCTTTAGGTCCTCTCGTTGCTGCTCAGGCTGTGGTGCACCCTCGTTAAATTGTTTTTGTCGAGGTTGCGCTTCTCTCAGCCTTGTTCTTTTCAGGTGCCTTCTCTCTTTCTTCATTACAGGTTTTAGTTTTTGTTCTCTGCCATCCTTGCTTTCGTTACTGCTACTCTTGTTGGTATTGGTTATGTGATTCACCTCCTCCTATTGTTTATTCAGCCAATTGTAAACAATTGTGAGTAGGTTGAAAAGAAATTAAAATTTTTTTAGTAAATTTTGTTTCTTAACATACCTACCACAATTGTTTACCGGAGGCCCACCCTCCTTGGGGATATCTTTGATATCGATGCCTCCCCGCTAAATCACAAACTTCTCGTTGGCGGAAATACGGAATTGACGTCACGGTTTGTTGCGCATGCGCTCGGTAAACGCAAGAGGTGTGCAGAGAGAGTACCTGTAATTTCGAGCGCTGGTCTCGCTCGACCCTTTTTTCGATCTTTTTCGTGCTTTTGCACTCTAGTACTTTTCCAACTCGTTTGGAAAAGATTCTAAAAGCTTGAGTTAGTTCCGAAGTAGGGCTTGCACTTATGTTACAGCCAATTGTAAACAATTGTGGTAGGTATGTTAAGAAACAAAATTTACTAAAAAAATTTTAATTTTGATCGCGATTGGTCAACTGTGGTGGCTTCAGGGGCCCGAAGCCTGAAAACCTTTAGCACAGTCTACAGGTCGTATTTATGAAGGGATTTCAGAGTAACTTGGTAGGATGATTCCAGATAATGTCTAGATGAGAATGTCCCCTTTTGGTAGTGATCATTCAACCATGATGGCTGCCCGAGCCCAAAACCCGAAAAACTTTAGCGTAGACTACTGGTCATATTTATGAAGGGATTTCATTGTAACTTGGTAGGATGACTTCATATAATGTCTAGATGAGAACTTCCCCTTTTGGTCACGATTGGTCAAGTGTGATGGCTACAGGGGCCCGAAAACCTTCAGCACAGCCTACAGGTTGTATTTATGAAGGGATTTTATTGTAACTAGGTAGAATGATTCCATTGTAACTGGGTAGGATGTATAATGTCCAGATGAGAACATCCCTTTTGATCGTGATTGGTGGCTTCAGGGGCCTGAAGCCTAAAAGCCTTTAGCACAGTCTACAGGTCGTATTTATGAAGGGATTTCAGAGTAACTTGGTAGGATGATTGCAGATAATGTCTAGATGAGAACGTCCCCTTTTGGTAGCAATCATTCAGCTGTGGCAGCTGCCCGAGCCCAAAATCCCAAAACCTTTAGCATAGACTATAGGTCGTATTTATGAAGGGATTTCATTGTATCATCGGAGGATGACTCAGTATAATGTCTAGATGAGGACGTCCCCTTTTGGTTGCAATCGATCAACCGTGAAGGCTACACAGGCCCAAAGCCTAAAAACCTTTAGCACAGTCTACAGGCCGTATTTATAGTCTGTACAAAGCCTAAAAACCTTTAGCACAGTCTACAGGCCGTATTTGTAGTCTATGCTAAAGGTCCCCTTTTGGTTGCAATCGATCAACCGTGAAGGCTACACAGGCCCAAAGCCTAAAAACCTTTAGCACAGTCTACAGGCCGTATTTATGAAGGGATTTCCTTGTAACTTGATAGGATGACTCGTTTTGGAATAATTTCACTGTAACTTGGTAACTTTGGTTGACATACATTAACTGTGAGGGCCACATTAACCTACCCCTCAGTTCTTTAGTATAGTCAACACATCAAATTATTTTTATTGAAAATATAGCATAGGGAACAGAAATTAACGTATTCTCAATTATCACAATTCTTGTCTCATTTCGTAATCCTTTCATAAACATTGAACATTATCCTTTTCATCAAACACAACACACAGGCAAGTTAAGTCATTGACACTTTTATTTGTTCCCACCTTGTTGCATTGTGTAACCTGTTAAGGCCCCACAAAGTAGATCTGTTTCTCAGGTCATTTTTTGTAAAATTACATGTGGGTGTGCGTTTTTTTTTCATTTTTTTTTTATTTTTGTAGTTATTTCTTTGCCATCAAAAGTTCATGTTCTTGGTTTATTTTATGTTTTAGGCCTCATAATCTACAGAATAGCGTGGGTGCTGATGCATTTCATCCCTTGAGTGCAACAAGGCTTTGCAAAGCCTTGTTGCACTCAAGGGACAAATTTATCAATTTTATTAACTTGGATAAAATATCAGACATAAACCATTTTATTTTTATTAGCTTAACTTGACATAGTCAAGATAAGCTATTGCCATCACGCGTGTGGAAGTCTGTTAGTCTGTGAGTCTGTTAGTCTGTGAGTCTGTTCACATTTTACTTTAGCATGGGCTACACCCCGCCGTTCTTGTCTTATTGTCACGAAATTCCATATGTGGGTTTGGGGTCATGTCTAGATGAGAACGTCCCCTTTTGGTCGTGATCGATCACGATCAGTCAACTGGTATGGCTGCCCGAGCCCAAAACCATAAACCTTTAGCACAGTCTACAGGTCGTATTTATGAAGGGATTCCATTGTAACTTGGTAGGATGCCTCTGTATAATGCCTAGATGAGAACGTCCCCTTTTCGGCATGATCTGTCAACCGTGATGGCTGCCCAAGCCCAAAACCCAAAAACTTTTAGCACAATCTGCAGGTCATGTTTAATATGGAGGGATTTCATTGTAACTTGGTAAGATGACTCCTTATGATGTCTAGATGAGAAATTCTCCATTTGGGCGTGATTTGCCAACCGTGACGACTGCCCGAGCCCAAAACCCAAAAACCTTTAGCATAGTCTACAGGTCATATTTATTGAGGAATTTCATTGTAACTTGGTGGGTTGACTTCATATAATGTCTAGATGAGAAAGTCCCCTTTTGGTCCTGATTGGGCAACTGTGACGGCTGCAGGGGCCCGAAGCCCAAAAACCTTTAGCACAGTCTACAGGTCATATTTATGAAGGGATTTCATTGTAACTTGGTAGGATGACTCCAAATAATGTCTAGATGAGAACGTCCCATTTTGATCGTGATCATTCAGCCTTGATGGGTGCCCGAGCCCAAAAACCTTTAGCATAGGCAATAGGTCATATTTATGGAAGGATTTCATTGTAACCTGTTAGGTTGACTCCATATAATGCCTAGATGATGACATCCCCTTTTGGTCGTGATTGGTCTACTGTTATGGCTACAGGTGCTCGAAGCCCGAAAACCTTGAGCACAGTCTACAGGTCATATTTATAAAGGGATTTCATTGTAACTTCGTAGGATCACTCCAAATGATGCCCAGATGAGATTGTCCCCTTTGGTTGCGATCATTCAACCATGATGGCTGCCTGAGCTCGAAGCCCGAAAATCTTTAGCACAGTCTACAGGTCATATTTATGAAGGGATTTCATTGTAACTTGGTAGGTTGACTTCATATAATGTCTAGATGAGAACGTCCCCTTTTGAACATGATTGGGCAACTGTGATGGCTACAGGGGCCCGAAGCCCCAAAACCTTTAGCACAGTTTACAGATCGTATTTATAGAGGAATTTCATTGTAGCTTGGTAGGATGACTCTGTTTGATGTCTAGATGAGAACTTCCCCATTTGGTTGTGATCTGTCAACCGCGATGATTGCCCAAGCCCAAAACCCGAAAACCTTTAGCACAGTCTACAGGTCGTATTTATTAAGGGATTTCATTGTAACTTGGTAGGATGACTCCATACAATGTCTAGATGAGAACATCCCCTTTTGGTCGTGATTGGTCAACTGTGATGGCCACAGGGGCCGAAAGCCCAAAAACCTTTAGCATAGTCTACAGGTCATATTTATAAAGGGATGTCATTGTAACTTGGTAGGATGACTCCAGATAATATCTAGCTGAGAACATCCTGGTTTGGTCACGATCATTTAGCCGTTAAGGCTGCCCGGGCCCAAAACCTTTAGCACAGACTACAGGTGTTATTTATGAATGGATTTCATTGTAACTGGGTAGGATGTATGATGTCTAGATGAGAACGTTCCTTTTGATCGCGATTGGTCACCTGTGGTGGCTTCAGGGGCCCAAAGCCTGAAAACTTTTAGCACAGTCTACAGGTCGTATTTATGAAGGGATTTCAGAGTAACTTGGTAGGATGATTCCAGATAATGTCTAGATGAGAATGTCCCCTTTTGGTAGCGATCATTCAACCATGATGGCTGCCCAAGCCCAAAACCCGAAAAACTTTAGCGCAGACTACTGGTCATATTTATGAAGGGATTTCATTGTAACTTGGTAGGATGACTACAGGGGCCCGAAAACCTTCAGCACAGCCTACAGGTTGTATTTATGAAGGGATTTTATTGTAACTAGGTAGAATGATTCCATTGTAACTGGGTTGGATGTATAATGTTCAGATGAGAACGTCCCTTTTGATCGCGATTGGTGGCTTCAGGGGCCTGAAGCCTAAAAGCCTTTAGCACAGTCTACAGGTCGTATTTATGAAGGGATTTCAGAGTAACTTGGTAGGATGATTGCAGATAATGTCTAGATGAGAACGTCCCCTTTTGGTAGCAATCATTCAGCTGTGGCAGCTGCCCGAGCCCAAAATCCCAAAACCTTTAGTATAGACTACAGGTCGTATTTATGAAGGGATTTCATTGTATCATCGGAGGATGACTCAGTATAATGTCTAGATGAGGACGTCCCCTTTTGGTTGCAATTGATCAACCGTGAAGGCTACACAGGCCCAAAGCCTAAAAACCTTTAGCACAGTCTACAGGCCGTATTTATGAAGGGATTTCCTTGTAACTTGATAGGATGACTCGTTTTGGAATAATTTCACTGTAACTTGGTAACTTTGGTTGATATACATTAACTGTGAGGGCCACATTAACCTACCCCTCAGTTCTTTAGTATAGTCAACACCTCAAATTATTTTTATTGAAAATATAGCATAGGGAACAGAAATTAACGTATTCTCAATTATCACAATTCTTGTCTCATTTCGTAATCCTTTCATAAACATTGAACATTATCCTTTTCATCAAACACAACACACAGGCAAGTTAAGTCATTGACACTTTTATTTGTTCCCACCTTGTTGCATTGTGTAACCTGTTAAGGCCCCACAAAGTAGATCTGTTTCTCAGGTCATTTTTTGTAAAATTACATGTGGGTGTGCGTTTTTTTTTCATTTTTTTTTATTTTGTAGTTATTTCTTTGCCATCAAAAGTTCATGTTCTTGGTTTATTTTATGTTTTAGGCCTCATAATCTACAGAATAGCGTGGGTGCTGATGCATTTCATCCCTTGAGTGCAACAAGGCTTTGCAAAGCCTTGTTGCACTCAAGGGACAAATTTATCAATTTTATTAACTTGGGTAAAATATCAGACATAAACCATTTAATTTTTATTAGCTTAACTTGACATAGTCAAGATAAGCTATTGCCATCATGCGTGTGGAAGTCTGTTAGTCTGTGAGTCTGTTCACATTTTACTTTAGCATGGGCTACACCCCGCCGTTCTTGTCTTATTGTCACGAAATTCCATATGCGGGTTTGGGGTCATGTCTAGATGAGAACGTCCCCTTTTGGTCGTGATCGATCACGATCGGTCAACTGGTATGGCTGCCCAAAACCATAAACCTTTAGCACAGTCTACAGGTCGTATTTATGAAGGGATTTCATTGTAACTTGGTAGGATGCCTCTGTATAATGCCTAGATGAGAACGTCCCCTTTTGGGCATGATCTGTCAACTGTGATGGCTGCCCAAGCCCAAAACCCCAAAACTTTTAGCACAATCTGCAGGTCATGTTTAATATGGAGGGATTTCATTGTAACTTGGTAGGATGACTCCTTATGATGTCTAGATGAGAAATTCTCCATTTGGGCATGATTTGCCAACCGTGACGACTGCCCGAGCCCAAAACCCAAAAACCTTTAGCATAGTCTACAGGTCATATTTATTGAGGAATTTCATTGTAACTTGGTGGGTTGACTTCATATAATGTCTAGATGAGAAAGTCCCCTTTTGGTCCTGATTGGGCAACTGTGACGGCTGCAGGGGCCCGAAGCCCAAAAACCTTTAGCACAGTCTACAGGTCATATTTATGAAGGGATTTCATTGTAACTTGGTAGGATGACTCCAAATAATGTCTAGATGAGAACGTCCCATTTTGATCGTGATCATTCAGCCTTGATGGGTGCCCGAGCCCAAAAACCTTTAGCATAGGCAAAAGGTCATATTTATGGAAGGATTTCATTGTAACCTGTTAGGTTGACTCCATATAATGCCTAGATGATGACATCCCCTTTTGGTCGTGATTGGTCAACTGTTATGGCTACAGGTGCCCGAAGCCCGAAAACCTTGAGCACAGTCTACAGGTCATATTTATAAAGGGATTTCATTGTAACTTCGTAGGATCACTCCAAATGATGCCCAGATGAGATTGTCCCCTTTGGTTGCGATCATTCAGCCATGATGGCTGCCTGAGCTCGAAGCCCGAAAATCTTTTGCACAGTCTACAGGTCATATTTATGAAGGGATTTCATTGTAACTTGGTAGGTTGACTTCATATAATGTCTAGATGAGAACGTCCCCTTTTGAACATGATTGGGCAACTGTGATGGCTACAGGGGCCCGAAGCCCAAAAACCTTTAGAACAGTCTACAGGTCATAATTATGAAGGGATTTCATTGTAGCATGGTAGGATGACTCCAAATAATGTCTAGATGAGAACATCCCCTTTTGGTCGCGATCATTCAGCCTTTATGGCTGCCCGAGCCCAAAGACCTTTAGCATAGTCTATAGGTCGTATTTATGGAAGGATTTCATTGTAACTTGTTAGGTTGACTCCATATAATGCCAAGATGATGACCTCTCCTTTTGGTCGTGATTGGTCAACTGTGATTGCTACAGGTGCCAGGAGCCCGAAAATCTTGAGCACAGTCAGCAGGTCATATTTATGAAGGGATTTCATTGTAACTTTGTAGGATCACTCAAGATGATGCCCAAATAAGAATGTCCCCTTTTAGTTGTGATCATTCAACCATGATGGCTGCCCGAGGCCAAAGCCCGAAAACCTTTAGCACAATCTTCAGTTCATATTTATGAAGGGATTTCATTGTAACTTTGTAGGTTGTCTTCATATAATGTCTAGATGAGAACGTCCCCTTTGGATGCAATTGGGAAACTGACGGCTACAGGGGCCCGAAGCTTGAAAACCTTTAGCACAGTCTACAGGCCATATTTATGAAGGGATTTCAATGTAACTTGATAGGATGACTCGTTTTGGAATAATTTCACTGTAACTTGGTAACTTTCGTTGATATACATTAACTGTGAGGGCCACATACATTAAATTTGAGGTCATATTATCCCACCCCTCAGCTCTTTAGTACAGTGTACACCTCATATTATTTTTATCAAAAACATAGCATAGAGGGAACAAAAATGAACATATTCCCAATTATCACAATTCTTGTCTTATTTCATAATCCTTTCATAAACATTGAACATTATCCTTTTAATCAAACACAACACACAAGTTAAGCTACAGTGTCATTGACACTTTCATTTTTTTAAAGTTTGCATTGGTTATAAAAAGAGAGCATGTGGCAGCCAAAAAGACCATGCTGGAGGGCCTGAGAAACAGATTTTCAACTTTTGGTCATTCTTTTTTTCCATGCCTGGGTGAATGACAAGAAACTAGCCTAAAAAGTGACTTAGGCATAATGTTGAAATGACTAGGAATATGTCAAGTCAATTGGTCGCAAGCTATATGTCATCGTATATTTGTATCCCAGCAGAATTAGATAGAATCTTCTCACACTAAGTTCCAGCTTCTAACTGTGAGCCTATATTTGTGAATACTTTATATATTCACATACAGCTGTCAAGTTGCTTCCATCTTCAAGTCGAACCCCAAATTTCCACTCAAAATATCTCCATTTTGACTAATACCATTGTAAAAATTGCCCCCAAATTTTATAATCAAAACTTGTGAGTTATGAGGTTTTCAGTGTACAATATGACAATACTGAGATGCAGGGGAGTTATTCTATTTTTTGGTAATTTTCACTTTCATTTAAAATTTGTTTTATTGTTAAATTCTCAAATCAAAGATCTAAACTGATTATGATTTTGCAGACAAAACAGTTCTGTTTAGCCATATAGGTATGGCATGTGAGTCATGACAGGTAAACAATTCAGCATGCTTTTTTTCTTTTTTTTTTATTGATTTAAACATATTTTATTGTCATTCGATGTTAATAGACAAAAGGATTGGGATACAAGTTATTGCAACTTATTTAAGTTCCTCTCCAGAAGCATACAATAGGAGACATGCATAGAACACTGACATGCATGTCATTCACACAGATATATAGTGAACTAAATTTGCTTTCAAAGAACAGTTTCAAGAGATAGGAAAAGAGGTCAGGAGTCACCATAGCCAGTTGAGTGTGAGATGGAAGTTGGGACTTAAGATAACAGTTATTACAATAACACAAAACAATATAGGATAAGAAATGTACTTTTGTGTGCTTTTTAAAAGCCAAGTATAAGCTATTGGAATGGATTGTGACCCACCATCTGCCTGTCTGTGCATCCATCCATCCACCCACCCACCCACAATTCCTTTAGCACACCCTATAGGCCGCATCTCTCACCCGATCTTTTTCGAATTTCACATGTAGCTTTGCTGCAATATCTAGATGGGAGCTATCAAATTTTTCTGAATTTCAGTGAAAAACATGGCCGCCAATGGCCATCTTGAATTTGACATATAAATTGTCAACAATTCCATTAGCACACCCTACAGGCTCCATCTCTCACCCGATCTTTTTACCTCTGCCTGACAAAATGTCAGCGGAGCTTTTCTAATGCTAAGTTGTCCGTCTGTCCAGTGTCAACATTTTGTTTGTACGGGCCATAATTTCTTAATCACTGAATATTTTTCAACAAAACTTCAAGGTGAATGTCACTGGCCCCATATATCAGGTAACAGTCAGGAAAACTTTAATATTTTACTATCATTTTTATCCGGTCCATGTAATTTGATCTTATTTTTAGATCTTGTTCATACTTGGTACAATTATTGCTCATGACTCAAAGGTGTATCACGACTTTGATCCAAGGTCATATCAGGGTCAAGGTCACTGACAACAAAACTTTGATATTGTTATACAGCCCTTGTCCGGTCCATATAACTTGGTATGATTGACAGATCTTATTTTTTCGTAGTTGGTACAATTATTGCTCATGGCTCAAAGGTGTGTCGTAACTTTGGTCCAAAATCATATTGTCAGGTCAAGTTTCACAGACAGCTAAACTTGAATATTGTTATGCAGCCCTTGTCCGGTCCATATAACTTGGTATTATTGACAGATCTTATTCATTCTTGGTACAATTATTTCTCATTACTCAAAGGGGTGTCATGACTTTGATCCTAGGTCATATCATCAAGGTCAAGGTCACATGCAGCAAAACTTTTATATTGTTATAAGGCTTTGTCTGGTCCATATAACTTGGTATGATTGACAGATCTTATTCATTCTTGGTACAATTATTGCTCATTACTCAAAGGAGTGTCCTGACTTTGATTGTAGGTCATATCATCAAGGTCAAGGTCACAGGCAGCAAAACTTTTATATTGTTTTACAGCCCATGTCTGGTCCATATAACTTGGTATGATTGACAGATCTTATTCATTCTTGGTACAGTTATTTCTCATTACTCAAAGGTGTGTTGCAACTTTAATCCATGGTCATATCATCAAGGTCAAGGTCATAGACAGCAAAACTTTGATATTGTTGTACAGCCCTTGTCATCCATATAACTTGGTATGATTGTCAGATCTTATTCATAGTTGGTATAATTATTGCTCATGACTCAAAGATGTGTCATGACTTCGATCCAAGGGCATTTCATCAAGGACAAGGTCACAGACAGCAAAAATTTTATATTGTTATACAGCCCTTGTCCGGTCCATATAACTTGGTATGATTGACAGATCTTTTCATACTTGATACAATTGTTGCTCATGACTCAAAGGTGTGTCATGATTTTGATTCTAGGGCATTTCATCAAGGTCAAGGTCACAGACAGCAAAAATTTAATATTGTTATACAGCCCTTGTCCGGTCTATATGACTTGCTATGATTGACAGATCTATTCATACTTGATACAGTTATTGCTCATGACTCAAAGGTGTGTCGCGACTTTGATCCAAGGTCATATCGTCAAGGTCACGAACAGCAAATTTTTTATATTATTATACAGCCCTTGTGTGGTTAGTATAATTGAATCTATGTGACAGATCTTGTTCAGACCTCACTCAATTGTTACCCATAACCTAAAGTTGTGTCATGACATTGACCCATTGTCATATCATGGAGGTTAAGGTCACAAGAAGTAACTCTTGGATTCTTGTCTTGGATTTAGCTTCCCCTAAAAGCAGTGACCCTGGGTGGAGCTATCTAGGCTGAGAGGCCTCTTGTTCAAATTTCATATATAGCTGTGGTGTGATGTCTAGATGGGAGCTATCAAATATTTTCTGAATTTTATTGAAAAACATGTCTGTCAGCAGTCATCTTGGATTTGGATATAAATAGTCAACAATTCTATTAGTACACCATACAGGCCACATCCCTCATCCTATCTTTTTCAAATTTCATATGTAGCTTTGGTGTGATGTCTTGATAGGAGCTATTGAATTTTTATGTGTACCTCTGGGGTGGCCATCCGTCGTTCGTCCATCCTTTGTCAGTCCATCCATCCATCCGTCTGTCTGTGCATCAGTCTGTCTAGGCATCCATCTGTCCATCCGGCGTCCATATCCATTTCTTTGGCATTCGATAACTTGAAGAATATTGCTTGGATTGTCAAGTTACTTTATATTTGTGTTCAGGTTACTGATGTGCCGAGCTGTATAGTTTTTGGTGTAAATCAGATAATTTGATCCTGAGATATTAACTCTTTATCCTTCAAATTGAGAATTCTTCCAATCCCTTTGGAATCCCTTTGGCATGAGAAAACTCAAAAAATATCAATCCAATTGTTATGTTACTTTATATGTATCTTCAGGTTACTGATGTTCCGAGCTGTATAGTTTCTGGTGTAAATCTGTTTTCTTTTCAACCTACCCACAATTGTTTACTACAGGCTTGCACTACAGTGGAAGTCCCTAACTCCGATAATATACTCTCTATTTTTGTCTTTCCCAAGCAATTTGGGAAAGAAAAGTGGTGCAAAAGCACCAAGAAAAAATAAGCCCAAACTGGGTCAAGTGCAACTGGCGCAGACCCAGTACGGGACGCTCTCTTCCAAGTACAACTCCACGACTTCCGTTGCCAGTGGGCATATGCGTCGCTAATGACTCATTCTTTTTTATCCGAGACACGTGAAGGATGTGTCTCCGCCATATGCATTATGAAACAGTGATAATTCAACTCGTCGATAATGGTTTTCCTGTGACTGGAATTATGGATCTGAAGATCGTATAATAACAGGACTGTGTTTTATATATTCTCATTAATATTTTCAACCACATTCTCATAGTATTTTATTTCCTATTCCGTTTTCGCAAATGTTTTTTCGACATCGTGTCAACGCGGTTCGCCAATGAAATTTTTCGGTTGATAAATTTAATTGTTATTGGAGTCAGGTGTCAATCAGGGACTGTCTGGACAGGATTTCTTCACTCTGTTGAGGGCTGAATTTCTGGGGTTTTTTCGGTCCCTTTCAGCCATCTGGGTTCTGTCGTGTACTCACCAGTTTTTTTCTGCCACCTTCTCTCATAGTTGAGGGTGTTCTTCTACTTTCTGTATCTGTTGAGTTCACCTTTTTCTTCTACTGCTCTCACCTCTGTTTTTCCGGTTCGGTTCCTTTAGGGCAATTCCTTTTGCCCTCCCCTTGGTGCGTTCTCGTGGCTGTTTCTTCCACACCCGTGGGTGGTGTGGAATGCTGTCGTTTCGGGCCCTCCCGACTCCACCATGTCTGGTGTGAGTTATACCCCCTCTGTGGGGGATGTGCAGCTCCTCCCACATCCGTGGGGGGTGGGGAAGGCTGTCATTTCGGGGGCCTCCCGACTCGACCACGTCTTGTGAGAATTACTCCCCCTCCGTGGGGGATGTGCAGCTCCTCGCGCACCAGCGGGGGTGGGAAACACTGTCGTTTCAGGGCCTGCCGACTCGACCATGTCTGGTGAGAGTTATTCCCCTTCCGTGGGGGATGTGCAGTTTTTTTTACTGTAGTGGATACTGCAGGAGCTGTTGGTTTTCTGGTGAAGACATGCCTGGTTCCGGGAATGTGCGCCCTCTCCAGTCGACATCTGAGGCTGTCACTAGGGTTGTGACTCCTCCTTTGGAGGCCGAGCTAGGTGGCTCTCTCCGCTTTTCCGCCAGTTCCAACAGCTCCCGTCATATCTGCTGCTACTGCTGTTCCGTCTACAACGTCATCGGGCACCATTTTTAGCCGGCCTCGGCTTATCCCTGTCCCTGCAAGGGTCTGCAGGAATGTCTGTAGTGTGGTTGTGGAGTATCGGCCTCAGCCTTCCCCGACTTCAACTCGGTGAAGTCGGAAGTGGCTGCCGACTGAACCCCCTACTGTGTCCTCTAAGCCATTGAGCACAGTAATTTTATACCTGCAGTGGTATGCAGCGGTGTCTGGGAGTGTAGACGTGGGGGTATCAGCCTCAGCCTTCCCTGACTTCAACTCGGCGAAGTTGGAAGTGGCTGCCGGCCGGACCCTCTATTGTGGTCTCTGTGCCATCTAGTACCACAGTTTTGTCATTGGCATTTTCCATCCACTCATTCTGGTCGCACGGCCAGTTTTGCGGGACCAACGCCTTCTGTGCAGCCTGGACCTTCTGCCCTGCAGAAGTCTGCCTGCAACACTCCCGAGTTCCCACTATGTTGATCCCCGGGTTGTGTCGTACCCCTACACATGTCTGCCCTCAGATTTTTCGGCTGCCGCCTGTCGCCCCGCTTCGGGTGTAGTGGAGGATTGTGACCCTTCGCTGGTTGAGAGGGTCAGGTGTGAAGCCACTTTGCTGGTTTGTTCCCATGTTGAACAGCTGGTACGGGCAGTGAGCTTACGGATGCCCTCTCCTTACTCACTCAGGTTCTGTCCAAGAGCCTTCCTGTTGCTTCCAGTGAGGCAGCGAGTGGATTCTAGGCGCCCCCTATGGCGCTGCCTCCCGGGATTGGAAACAGGCCGCTTTCTGATCCCCCTGGTGCCTACACCATGGGAGGTTTTGGCTCGTTTGCCCACGATGGGCTATGTGTCTTCCGACTCCGGGGAGGAGTCAGACATCCTTGATGTCGAGAGCCAGCATTCTTCTGACTTGGAGGCAGCTCTTGACTTTGTGTTTGGGTTCCTTCCGGATCTCAAACCATCAAACCAGCCGGCAGTGTCAGCCAGGCCGTGATCATCGGTCGCGTGCCTACAGCCTGTGGAGCAACCTGCTTCTGGGTGTCTTCGACCATGCCAGTCAGTACAGGTGGTTGAAGCATTTTCAGCATTGGACTCTAAGCTGAGTTCCAAGGCTATGAAGGCTCCGCTCTTCACCAGGGTTGACACCTTTTTGCCTCCGGTGCGTTATCATTACTACGATTTTGCCAATCCGTCAGTCTGCCAGACTCTGACTGTTTTGGATCAGGACTCCAATTCCCTCGGGCTTTCCAAGCCCAAGTCGGCCGTCATTCCTATGACGACTCAGGAGTCCATGTTGGGCTTATCGAGAGAAATGCTGGGTATGCTTTCTCTCTCCGATCACGTCGTATCTGCCTCCAAATAGGTTTGACAATGTACAGTCTCCTTTGCATGTGCTGTCCAAAGCGCTCATGCATCTTACTCACACGCATGTCTGTGATACGGCTATTTTGGAACAAGTTCAAAGGGACTCTGTGCTGGATACAGGCCAATCCCTTTGGCATTCGATAACTTGAAAAATGTTGCTTGGATTGTCAAGTTACTTTATATTTGTGTTCTGGTTACTGATGTGCCGAGCTGTATAGTTTTTGATGTAAATCTGATAATTTGATCCTGAGATATTAACCCTTTATCTTTCAAATTGAAAATTCCTCCAGTCCCTTTGGCATTTGATAACTTGAAAAATATTGCTTGAATTGTCAACTTACTTTATATTTCTGTTCAGGTTACTGATATGCCGAGCTGTATAGTTTTTGGTGTACATCTGATAATTTCATCGTAAGATATTAACCCTTTATCCTTCAAATTGAAAATTCCTCCAATCCCTTTGGCATTCGATAACTTGAAAAATATTGCTTGGATTGTCAAGTTACTTTATATTTGTGTTCAGGTTACTGATGTGCCGAGCTGTATAGTTTTTGGTGTAAATCAGATAATTTGATCCTGAGATATTAACCCTTTATCCTTCAAATTGAAAATTCCTCCAATCCCCTTGGCATTTGATAACTTGAAAAATATTGCTTGGATTGTCAAGTTACTTTATATTTGTGTTCAGGTTACTGATGTGCCAAGCTGTATAGTTTTTGGTGTAAATCTAATAATTTGATCCTGAGATATTAACCCTTTATCCTTCAAATTGAAAATTTCTCCAACCCCTTTGGCATTCGATAACTTGAAAAATATTGCTTGGATTGTCAAGTTACTTCATATTTGTGTTCAGGTTACTGATGTGCCAAGCTGGTATAGTTTTTGGTGTAAATCTGATAATTTGATTCTGAGATATTAACCCTTTATTCTTCAAATTGAAAATTCCTCCAATCCCTTTGGCATGAGATAACTCAAAAAATATCAGTCCGATTGTCATGTTCCTTCATATATGTGTTCAGGTTACTGATGTGCCGCGCTGTATAGTTTTTGGTGTAAATCTGATAATTTGATCCTGTGATATTAACGCTTTATCCTTCAAATTGAGAACTCCTCCAGTCCATTTCTTCAGCATGCGATAACTCAAAAAATATTAATCTGATTATCAGGTTACTTTATATATGTATTCAGGTTACTGATGTGCTTTGCTGTATAGCTTTTTATCTAAATCTAATAATTTGATCTGGAGATATTAACGCTTTAGCCATCAAATTAGGCACTCCTCCAATCCATTTCTATATGTATCCATACCATGTATGGTGTACATAATGTCGGCATCTGGGGTGGCCCTCCGTCATACAGCTTTCTACCAGTTGCACGTATGGGTACACATCTGACGATTTCATTGGCCTATTTTTCTGAATTCTGTTGAAAAAGTATTGCCACCAGAGCCATCTTGGATTTGGCATATAAATTGTCAACAATTCAATTAGCACATCCTGCAAGCCGCATCTCTCACCCGATCTTTTTCAAATTTCAAATGTAGCTTTGGTGTGATTTCTAGAAGGGTGCTATCAAATTATTCTGAATTTCATTGAAAAACATGACTGCCAGTTGCCATCTTGCATTTGGCATATAAATAATCAACAATTCCATTAGCACACCCTACAGGCCAAAACTCTCACCCAATCTCTTTCAAAGTTCATATCCAGTTCTGGTGTGATGTCTGGATGGGAGCTATCAAATTTTTCTGAATATCATTAAAAAACATGTCCGGCAGTACCCATCTTGGATTTGGCATATAAATTGTCAATAATTATTTGCTCAACTTGACAACATCAAGTATGAACTATAGGATTGGGTTGCGATCCATCACCCGTCTGTACGTCCATCTATCTGTCTGTCTGTTCATCCATCCATCCACCCACAATTACTTTAGCACACCCTACAGGCCGCCGCTGTCACCTGATCAGTTCCCAGTTTCCAACGTGGCTTTGTGGCAATGTCTAGAAGGGAGCTATCAAACTTTTCTGAATTTTGTTGAAAACATGGCCGTCATCTTAGATTTGGCATATAGATTGTCAACAATTCCATTAGCACACTCTACAGGTCGCATCTCTCACCTGATCTTTTTCAAATTTCATATATAGCTTTGGTATGATGTCTAGAAGGGAGCTATCAAATTTTTCTGAATTTTGTTGAAAAACATGGCTGCTAGCAGCCATCTTTGATTTGAATATAAATTGTCCAACAATTGCTTTAGCTCACGTACAGGCCGCGACTCTCATCCGAAAAGTCCTAAATTTCATATGTGGCTTTGGGGCAATGTCTAGATGGGAGCTATCAAATTTCATTGAAAAACATAGCCGCCAGTGGCCATCTTGGATTTGGCATATAAATTGTCAACAATTCCATTAGCACACCCTACAGGCTGCATCTCTCACTCGATCTTTTTCAGATTTCACATGTAAATTTGGTGTGATATCTTTTCTGTAGAAATTTGAGTGAATGACTTGGCATTACTGGATCTTTCTATTTAGTTCAGTCCCTTCTTGGACAAGTTGAGCTGCAGTGTCATTGAAACTTTAATTATACCCCACGCAACGAAGTTGCAGGGGTATAATGTTTTTGACTGGTCCGTCTGTCAGTCAGTCCTACTTGTTTTCCGGACTTTTTTTCTACACGCTTCCAGATATTGAGCTGATTTTTGGTATGTGAGTCTAACATGGTGGCCTACAGATCAAGATTGTAGCTATCAAACTTTTCTGAATTTTGTTGAAAACATGGCTGTCATCTTAGATTTGGCATATAGATTGTCAACAATTCCATTAGCACACTCTACAGGTCGCATCTCTCACCTGATCTTTTTCAAATTTCATATATAGTTTTGGTATGATGTCTAGAAGGGAGCTATCAAATTTTTCTGAATTTTGTTGAAAAACATGGCTGCTAGCAGCCATCTTTGATTTGGATATAAATTGTCCAACAATTGCTTTAGCTCACGTACAGGCCGCGACTCTCATCCGAAAAGTCCCAAATTTCATATGTGGCTTTGGGGCAATGTCTAGATGGGAGAGATCAAATTTTTCCAAATTTTCTTAAAAAACATGGCCATCAGTGACCATCTTAGATTTGGCATATGAATTGTCAACAATTCCATTAGCACACCCTACAGGCTGCATCTCACCTGATTTTTTTCAAATTTCATATGTAGCTTTAATGTGATGTCTAGATGGGAGCTATCAAATATTTTCTGAATTTTATTGAAAAACATGTCCGTCAGCAGTCATCTTGGATTTGGATATAAATTGTCAACAATTCTATTAGCACACCCTACAGGCCACATCCCTCACCCTATCTTTTTCAAATTTCATGTGTAATGTCTAGATGGGAGCTATTTTTCTGGATTTTGGTGAAAAATATGGCTGGCAGTGGCCATCTTCAATTTGGCATATAAATTGTCAACAATTCCATTAGCAGACCCTACAGGCTGCACCTCTCACCCGATCTTTTTCACATTTTATATGTAACTTTGGTATGATGTCCAGATGAAGTTATCAAATTTTTCTGCCTTCTGTTGAAAAAGATGGCTGCCACCGTCCATCTTGGATTTGACATAAAAGTTGTCAACATTTCCATTAATACACCCCCAACAGGCCCCATCCCTCACCCAATTTTTTTCAGTTTTCATATGCAGCTTTGGTGTGATGTCTTTTCTGTAGAAACTTGAGTGAATGACTCAGAGGCATTACTGGTTCTTTCTTTTTAGTTCTGTCCCTTCTTGGACAAGTTGAGCTGCAGTGTTATTGACACTTTCATTAGTACACCCTACCGGCTGCATTCCTCACCTGATCATTTTCAGATTTCATATGTAGCTTTGGTGTGATGTCTCTTCTGTAGAAACTTGAGTGAATGACTTGGCATTACTGGATCTTTCTATTCAGTTCAGTCCCTTCTTGGACAATTTGAGCTGTAGTGTCATTGACACTTTCATTTTCAATGACTGAGCATAAAGTATCTTCTAAAGGAACACAAAAAATTCAAACTTTGTACATTTGTCATATATGTATAGTTGCCTTGTTATTGTGGAATAAAGTTGCAGAGCAAAAGCTAATTTGGGAGAATTTTTACTACTTTGAGGACTGGTGTTATAAATAATACTGTAAACGGTTATTCATTTATAAAACTTATTATTTTCTTGTATTTTATGTTAATTCTTAACCCCTGTAGGAACCATGGAAATAGGAGCTGAACTTAAATATACTGAGGCTAAACAAATTCTTCTTTGCTAGAATAAATATGACGTGCTGACTAAGGCCTGGGAAGCAAAGTTTCTAAATTGGGGCTAAACATGACTGTACAGTACAGTTGGTCTGTTTTCAAGACAGTAATAGGTGCTGAATGTGAGCCTCAGATAATTTATGATAATTTCTACCTTATCTTATGGATATGGGAGCATGGGAGCTCAGTGGTTAGGGCATTGGGCTTAAAACCAAAAGGTCCATGACTGGATCTCTGCCAGGGCTAACTGTGTTGTGTCCTTGGGCAAATTACTTATTCCAGATTGCCCATATGGGGGCATGGTGGCTCTGCTTCCTAAGGCATACTGCACGTTGTGCTGCACTTGTCTTAACCAATGCTAACCCTGCTTGTGTGGACTTAGTCTGTTGGGGAGTCTGACAGTTGCTTGTCACTGCTCGGTGGTTCTCTCTGGGTACTCCAGTTTCCTCCACTTGTAAAAAATCAATCAATCAAACAATCAATCTTATGTACATACCTGCATATTACTTAAAATTGTTTCTACATCATTGTTGACTGCCTGTTCAGGCAGTCATCAATGATATGAAAACATTGCCAAAATAAATGCAGCCTACTGGTTGAGTTAACATGGAAGAATATCCTTGAGCAACTTTTTCAAAGTCGTTAAAAGTGGTACTCTGTGGCTATATGAGGACTTACATTTTATACATCATATGACAGTAAACATAAATATTCAAATATTATAGTAATACTTGGATTTGAGCAGCACAACTTTTTTAATATTCTTTCATTTCTATGCAAGAATTAATTCATTTATTTTACTTTTAGTCAAAACACATCAAGTTTTTGAACCACCAGATTATGTTTCCCAGTCAACACAATCTCCTGTTTCCAGCAATCTGATACAGAAAGGTTTGTAAACTTAATGCATGTTTCTAGACATAGTAAACTGTATTTAAAATATAGGCCTCTGTGAATCTCTTATTTTGAATTGAACCGAATACCAAATCAAAACAGGCAGAGGATTTGAAATCTAATCAAGCTGAATCTCACAACTCTTGGAAGTTGCAGATATTGCCCCTTGTTACAAAATATTATCATTCTCTGCCAAGCCTGGAAATAAGCAGTCTGTCATCTGCAGAATGAGGTCCCCAGAGAGTGAATTTGGTGATACTACCTTGCACAGCGGGGCAGCATCACTAAATATACCCCCTGTGAACCACAATCTGAATCAAGGTCCCAAGCCAAAACAGAAAGAGGTACCCAGAGGATAAGTTGGGGGATTCTAGCCCACTGTATGGGATAGCATCAGCAAATTCACCCTCTGGGAACCTCATTCTGCAAATGACATATTGCTTATTTCTAAGCTTGGTCTCCACTCAAGTGGGAGTGTGGTGGCTCTTTGGTTAGAGCACTGAACTTTAAAGGTTGGTGGTTCGATACTGAAAAGCAGTATGTGCATTGTGTTCTTGAGCAAGACACTTGGGCCTAATTGTAGGGATCTGTGAATCACAAATTTCTTTTCGAATCGAATCTCGAATCGAATCGTGTCTCTGATATCGACATCAAATCGAATCCTGAATCGAATCTTAAAAGGCAAGTTATTTCATATTACATCAAACGGAAGTTACGGAACACTGTGATGACCCTTATGCGACGGAGTGAACACCTTAAACACCAATAACTAAATATTCTCTGAAACAGCTAGGCCTATTGTCCATAGTTTTAGTTTTTGAAGGCCTAAGGTTCTTAAGAACGTGAATAGTAACAAGTTAAGCCTTCAAAAACCAAAACTATGGATAATGTTCTGGGCCAAATTCACACCTTACCTAACAATTAAACATTGTCAGTTACTCAAATAAATAGGAATTGAGCCTACATCAATGAATTTTTTAATGACAGTTTTATCCTATTTTTGTTGGAAATGTAACAAATTGAAGTTAGTACGAGAGATTCGAAAAAATCGAATCCTGAGACTGATTCGGGATCGATCTCGAAGCATATGTATGGTATCGATATCGAATCGAATCTCGAATATTCGCAGGACCCTACCTAATTGCCCATGTGGGGCCAAGGGGGCACTATGTACTTAGGCGTGCTGCACATTAATGGTGCACTTACCTTCAACTGCTACTTGTGTGGAGAGTCTGACAGTTACTGCTGCTCAGTGGTTCTCTCCAGATACTCGGTATTCCTCCACCATTAAAACTGTTTGACATGATGTGATCCTGGCTGTTGAAAGTGTCATTAAAGTCTAATAAACAAACAAACAAACCCCACTCAGGTATTGTATGCAATGGCAACTCATCAGTTTGGGAAAATCAATCAAAAATCAAAACTTTCTTGAACACTTTCTCTGCACACTAGACTTGATGATAGAAGAACAGTGGAAAAATTTCCAAATCAGCACAACATAATGCTGTCTTTTTCAAAGCTTCATAGGGTCCGTGCTTTAATGAGTTAATTCAAATCATAACATCTGGTTGGTATATCACTGTGAAACTTATTAGTCTCTCATCAAATACTATTTGGAGCTGAACAGTATACTTTATACATTGAGCAGTATCATGCCATTTCTGAAAAGTTAAAAATCTGTTTCTCAGGTCCTCCCACATGGTCCCTTTGGCTGTCGCATGCTTTCTTTTGATAATCAATGTAAACTTAGAAAAATAATAAAAATTAAATGGTTTATGTCTGATATTTTACCCAAGTTAATAAAATTGATAAATTTGCACTCAAGGGATAAAATACACCACCCACCCTTGCTATTCTGTATATTATGAAACCTAAAGCATAAAACAAACCAAGAACATGAACTTTTCGTGGCAAAGAAATAATTACAAAAATAAAAAAATGCCTGCCCTCATGCAATTTTACAAAAATGGCCTGAGAAACACTGTGAGAAACAGAAAATCTAATTTTTGGGGCCCTACTATTTCCCACTTTTTGACAGAAAAACATGTGCATGCACATTTGCCTAAACCAAGTGAATTTGTTGACCACAGTAGTATGATGAACCAGTTAAAAATCCTTACTTGGTATCTGCTGAAGTAAAAGTAAGCATTTATTCATAAAAATCAGTGGATTACTGGAAGAGTGGCTTTGGCATTCTGTGATCAACTATTCCATAAAATCTGCTATCAGCTGTGTCCAAGTATTTCTTTGTGAGTTACTGCCCTTGTTGTTCGGGACGACTTGCATTGTGTCCATGGGCAAGGCACTTTACCCCGGTTGCCTACATGGGGACACGATGAAGCCATGTACTAAGGCATACTGCATGTCGATGGTGCACATGTCTTCAACCGTTGTAACCTTGCTTGAGCAGAACTTGAACAGAATTAGAATGTTGAGGAGCTGACAGTTGCTCGTCGATGCTCGATGGTTCTCTCCGGGTACTCCGGCTTCCTCCACCCGTAAAACTGTCACGGTCACGATTAGCCATTGTGCATAAGTATGTGACCTTAAACACCAATAAATAAATAAATATAAATACTGCCCTTGTTGGATTAGGTGGAGGGAATTGATCATCCCATGGCATTGCACTTGTATACATGTAATATTAAAAAAATAACTTTTTTGTGATGATATCATGATTGGGATTACTAACCAGCTGTGTCCAAGTATTTCTTAAAGAGTTGCTGACCTTGTTGGACTTCAACTTTCTTATCCTCACATTACTATTTCTTGTCATCACATTTGAAAGAAAACCAATTCAAGATGTTTTTCCTTACTTAATTTATACCTTTTTAGCCATAATATCATGAGTAGGATTGTGATTTTTTTCTCTCCATATTTAATATATAGCTTTTTGGTGATAATATCATGAATGGGATTGCAAACCACCTGTGTCCAAGTATTTATTTGAGAGTTATTGCCCTTGTTGGATTTAGAATTTCTTGTCAACACATTTCAAAGAAAACTGTTCAAGATGTTTTTCCTTACTTAATTTATACCTTTTTAGCCATAATATCATGAGTAGGATTGTGAATCAGCTGCGTCCAAGTATTTCTTTGTGAGTTATTGCAATTGTTGGAATAGGTGGTGGGGGATTGACCATCCCATGCTGTTGCATTTGTATATATGTAGTATTAAATAGTTTATTGATTTGCTTGCGTTGTGGTAACCAGTTCTCGCCAGATCACCGAAGTTAAGCAACATCGAGCCCGGTTTGTCTTTGGATGGGTGAGCGTCTGAGCGATCACTTCGGACTCTCACGTTGTGTCCTTGGGCAAGGCACATTGCCCCAATTGTCCCCATGGGGACACGATGACGCCGTGTACTAAGGCGTACTGCACGTCAATGGTGTGCATGTCTTCAACCAATCTAACTCTGCCAGTGCTGCAATGCGGAGTTAAGATGTTGGGGAGCTGGCAGCTGCTCGTCAGTGCTCGGTGGTTCTCTCCGGGTACTCTGGCTTCCTCCACCCATAAAACTGTCACTGACACGATATGACCTTGGCTGTTAATGTGTCATTAAACCCTAATAAAATAAAATAAAAATAAATAAATAAATTGATTAGCTATTCAGCCCTTATCTATTGTAACAAGATATGCAGTGCTGGATAAAACTTGAAGGAAAAATATTTTGCCGTATCCCACTATCTAATAATTTCTCATCACACCACAGGTTGGTCTGATATGTGCATAGAAATTATTACCCCCCACTAAAACAAAGTTTGCAGGGGATGTAGAAATGGGGTCTGTCTCTTCGTCCGTCCATCTGTCCATCCGTCCATAACAACCCAGAACCTTCATATCTCAGTCAGTGGATGTTGGATGTAAATGATCTTTGGTATGCAAAAGACGACCCTGGGGGAAAGGTAACAGGTTTTGTCCAATCATTTTTTTCTAGAGTTATGAGCCTTTTTTGGACTTTCTTTCTTTTTTGAAAATTTCAATTTTTATGGTTTCTGGTTAGTAACCACTTCTTGGCAGGGGATACCGGTGAAGTTGAACCTTGTTAGATATATCTTCTTTTTTTCTATTTTTTTTATTCAGATAAAATTACTCACAAGTATAAATACATGATTACATACAAACACAGAAGTAATATTTAAATAAAAATAAATACATGGTTACATACAGTACAGTCACGGTGGACTGGTCGTAATCAATGCATGGGTAGTGATGTCCACACATGCATTTACCAGGTAATAAAAATCAACATTAGCAAAATTTTTATTAATGAAGCACCGGGTTGTACCCGGTGCTTCATTAATTAAATTTTTTATTAGCTCAACTTGACAAAGTCAAGCTGAGCTATTGCCATCACTTCTCGTCCGTCGGCGTACGTACGTACGTACGTACGTTAGTACGTTATTACGTACGTCCACAATTTCCTTTGGCACACCTCACAGGTCGCATTTATGATCAGATTACTTTGAAACTTGGTATGCTTGTTTGGGGTGACTTCTAGATGGGAGCTATCGATTTTCTTCAATTTCCGTCAAAAAATGTTGCCGCGGCCAACGTTCTTAGAACTTAGTTTAGTCAAACCACAATATTTCCCTTTGGCACACCCTACAGGGTACATTTATGATCAGATTGCTTTGAAATCTGGTATGCTTATTTAGGGTGACCTCTAGATGGGAGCTATCGATTTTCTTCAATTTCCGGCAAAAAATGTTGCCACGGCCAATATTCGTAGAACTTAGTTTAGTCAGACCTCAATATTTCCCTTTGGCACACCCTACAGGGCACATTTATGATCAGATTGCTTTGAAACCTGGTATGCTTGTTTGGGTAGACCTCTAGATGGGAGCTATCGATTTTCTTCAATTTCTGTCAAAAAATGTTGCCGCGGCCAAAGTTCTTAGAACTTAGTTTAGTCAGAAGACTCAATATTTCCCTTTGGCACACCCTACAGGGTACATTTATGATCGGATTGCTTTGAAACCTGGCATGCTTGTTTGGGGTGACCTCTAGATGGGAGCTGTCGATTTTCTTCAATTTCCGTCAAAAAATGTTGCCGCGGCCAACGTTCTTAGAACTTAGTTTAGTCAAACCACAATATTTCCCTTTGGCACACCCTACAGGGCACATTTATGATTTGATTGCTTTGAAATGTGGTATGCTTATTTAGGGTGACATCTAGATGGGAGCTATCGATTTTCTTCAATTTCCGGCAAAAAATGTTGCCATGGCCAACGTTCGTAGAACTTAGTTTAGTCAGACCTCAATATTTCCCTTTGGCACACCCTACAGGGCCCATTTATGATCAGATTGCTTTGAAACCTGGTATGCTTGTTTGGGGATACCTCTAGATGGGAGCTATCGATTTTCTTCAATTTCTGTCAAAAAATGTTGCTGCGGCCAACATTCTTAGAACTTAGTTTAGTCAGAAGACTCAATATTTCCCATTGGCACACCCTACAGGGTACATTTATGATCGGATTGCTTTGAAACCTGGCATGCTTGTTTGGGGTGACCTCCAGATGGGAGCTATCAATTTTCTTCAATTTCCGGTAAAAAATGTTGCCGCGGCCAACGTTTTTAGAACTCAGTTTAGTCAGACCACAATATTTCCCTTTGGCACAACCTACAGGGCACATTTATGATTTGATTGCTTTGAAACCTGGTATGCTTGTTTGGGGAGACCTCTAGATGGGAGCTATCGATTTTCTTCAATTTCCGTCAAAAAATGTTGCCACGGCCAACGTTCTTAGAATTTAGTCGAGTCAGACCACAATATTTCCCTTTTGTACACCCTACAGGGCACATTTATGATCGGATTGCTTTGAAACCTGGCATGCTTGTTTGGGAAGGCCTCTAGATGGGAGCTATCGATTTTCTTCGGTTTCTGTCAAAAAATGTTGCCACTGGCAAAAGAAAATGACATTGGTACCAATGATCTTCAATTTTGCCATTTCATTTATAACTTACCAAGTTCAAGTTTGTCAAGTTGAGCTACAGTGTCATTGACACTTTCATGATTATTCCTATAATTAGTATTTGGAATCTAATATTAGGGCGTTCGTTGAAATATTGCACACCCGTGGAAAGAGACCTGTCCAAGGCAGGTATACATACGTTAAACTGTGTTTCCATCACTTTTGGAGGATGTCTTCATTTTACGGTGTTTATGAAACAGAAGTAACAGCATAATAGCAATTACTGGTGGTAATATATTCAAATTGTTGTAAGAGAGATTCATGCCTTGCATTAGGGCTACTACACAATGTAAAAAAAACGGAAAAATAGATATATCTAATAAAAAAGTAATTGGTGTCGAGGTTTATTGTCCAGTGGGTGACAGATCATCTAAAGTAGGAGAATAAGGCAAGTGTAGTTCTAATTCACAGTATCGACGCAGAACTTCAATTAAACCATGAAAGCTGGACATTTTTTCACCTTGCAGGAATAAATGAACTTTTTGAATAGAAAGAAGAGCTTATTATTATTATTATTATTATTATTATTATTATTATTATTATTATTATTATTATTATTATTGTCAAGAAAGATAAAGTGTGGTGTCAGTGGAAGTAGAACACTGCATTGTTCCTTCAATCTTTCAGTGAGTTATAACAAGACTGACTTAACCAAGGGGCATTCAAAGAACAAATGTGACATTGTTTCTTTGGTGTTAAAGCATACACAATTCAGTCTCAGACAATTTACTTTTCAAAAGGTGGGGATTTGTAAATAAAGAGTCATTTAAAATTTTTGTACTCTACGGTTTGGAGGTAAATATTGTCTGGGGTTATGAAAGGGCTTTTGTATATCCATCTCCAATCCTCCTGTGTGAGATTGGTATGCAAATGTTCGTTCCATTTCTTCTGAAAATGAACAGGATCCAAAATTTTGGCCTTTTGCAAGAATAGTAGATAAAATGTTTTGTTGATCATTTTCTTTTACTTTCTCAGTTAGTGGATTCAGAATAAAATCAAATTATTTTACTCTGTCAGTTTTTTCCGCCAGAGTCTTGGAATCACCTTGTTTATCCCCTGGAAGACAGTGAATGGTGCTTGCTGTTTAGATGTATCACTGATAATATTTTGGCATGAGAAAAAGCATACTACAGTTACAAATCTGTGCATTAAAGCTGTTTGAGTGTAATAGTACACCTCAAAAATGAACCTAGACTTACCTGAAATCATTGCCAAATATTTCACATTTTTTTGTGAACCATTTTAGGGTGTCTTGAACTTCAACCAACGAAACTGCTCATGTCAGAAGTAGGACCTTTTAGCTTCAAGGTCTAATTGCTTATTTTGTCATTTTTGTGCTCTAGATGTGGTTTGTAGGCAAGTATGCCAGTAAGAAAAGTCTTGTTTTGTGGGTAATTATACCGCACGCAACAAAGTTGCGGGGGTGTAATGTTTTTGACTGGTCCGTCCGTCAGTCCATCCTACTTGTTTTCCGGACTTTTTTTCTACACGCTTCCAGATATTGAGCTGATTTTTGGTATGTGAGTCTAACATGGTGGCCTACAGATCAAGTTTGCATTTTGTTCTGCTCCACGGATTTTTACCAAAATTACGGCCCTTGGACTCTGAAAAATTCATCAAAATTACAGTTTTCCGGACTTTTTTCTACACGCTTCCAGATATTGAGCTGATTTTTGGTATGTTAGTCTGACATGGTGGCCTACAGGTCAAGTTTGCATTTTGTTCCACTCCACTGATTTTTACCGAAATTACGGCCCTTGAACTTTGAAAAGCTCATCAAAATTACAGTTTTCCGGACTTTTTTTCTACACGCTTCCAGATATTGAGCTGATTTTTGGTATGTTAGTCTGACATGGTGGCCTACAGATCAAGTTTGCATTTTGTTCCGCTCCACTGACTTTTATTGAAATTACGGCCTTTGAACTTTGAAAAGTTCATCAAAATTACAGTTTTGCGGACTTTTTTCCTACACGCTTCCAGATGTTGAGCTGATTTTTGGTATGTTAGTCTAATATGGTGGCCTACAGAACAAGTTGGGGTTTTGTTCCGCTCCACTGATTTTTACCAAAATTAAGGCCCCATTGACTTTGAAAAGTTCATCAAAATTACAGTTTTCCGGGCTTTTTCTCTACATGCTTCCAGATATTGAGCTGATTTTTGGTATGTTTGTCTAACATGGTGGCCTACAGATCAAGCTTGCATTTTGTTCTGCTCCACTGATTTTTACTGAAATTTCGGCCCTTCGACTTTGAAAAGTTCATCAAAATTACAGTTTTCCGGACTTTTTTTCTACACGCTTTCAGATATTATCGAAATTACGGCCATTTTAGTATGTGAGTCTACCACAATGACTTACAGATCAAGTTTGCGTTTTGTTCTGCTCGGCTGATTTTTGCAGAAATTACGGGCCCTGGACTCTGAAAAATACAAGTAACAGATTTCTGGGTCATTTTCCTAAAAATTACAGTTTTCCGAGCTTGAAATATCGGGGCGCGTGGGGTATGTGAGCATGCTCACTAAGGTTCTATATTTATAAGTCAAGTTATAATTACGTATACAGTGGACAGAAATCTTCAATAGAAAGTACTATTGAGTCCTAAGTTTGGGAGGGTGTATTGCTGATAGAAACCAGTTAACCTTTAAGGGCCTAATTCTGTCTTCGATCACTTTTTATGTGTACCCATACTATGTATGGTACACATAATGCCGGCATCCGGGGTGACCATCCGTCGTTCATCCATCCTTTGTCCATCCATCTGTCCGTCCGTCTGTCCGTCCATCCATCTGTCCGTCTGTCCATCCGGTGTCCATATCCATTTCTTTGGCATTCGATAACTTGAAAAATATTGCTTGGATTGTCAAGTTACTTTATATTTGTGTTCAGGTTACTGATGTGCCGAGCTGTATAGTTTTTGGTGTAAATCTGATAATTTGATCCTGAGATATTAACCCTTTATCCTTCAAATTGAAAATTCCTCCAATCCCTTTGGCATTCGATAACTTGAAAAATATTGCTTGGATTGTCAAGTTAATTTATATTTGTGTTCAGGTTACTGATTTGCAGAGCTGTATAGTTTTTGGTGTAAATCTGATGATTTGATCCCGAGATATTAACCCTTTATCCTTCAAATTGAAAATTCCTCCAATCCCTTTGGCATTCGATAACTTGAAAAATATTGTTTGGATTGTCAAGTTACTTTATATTTGTGTTCAGGTTACTGATGTGCCGAGCTGTATAGTTTTTGGTGTAAATCTGTTATTTTGATCCTGAGATATTAACCCTTTATCCTTCAAATTGAAAATTCCTCCAATCCCTTTGGCATTTGATAACTTGAAAAATATTGCTTGGATTGTCAAGTTACTTTATAATTGTGTTCAGGTTACTGATGTGCTGAGCTGTATAGTTTTTGGTGTAAATCTGATAATTTGATACAGAGATATTAACCCCCTTTATCCTTCAAATTGAAAATTCCTCCAATCCCTTTGGCATGAGATAACTCAAAAAATATCAATCCGACTGTCATCTTACTTTATATATTTATTCAGGTTACTGATGTGCTGTGCTGTATAGTTTTTTATGTAAATCTGATAATTTGATCTGGAGATATTAACCCTTTATCCATCAAATTAGACACTCCTCCAATCCATTTCTATATGTACCCATACCTTGTATTGTGTACATAATGACGGCATCTGTGGTGGCCCTCTGTCATACAGCTTTCTGCTAGTTGCGCATATGGGTTCACATCTGACGATTTCATCGGCCTATTTTTTCTACAACAAAAAAGGCACTTCAACTTGTAGTCTTTAGGTAAAGTTACAATCTACATTCAAAGTACTTTGTTAGATGTTTCTGGACATGTCTTGGCTGCCTATATAGGCTGCCAAGACTTGCCTAGAAACAACTGCAAAACCACAGGATGAAGACTGGCAAAATATAGCAAAATAAAAAATGTATAAAAGTCTCCATGCCTTTGAGGGTTAAAATGTCCAACTCTTTGAGGGTATTTGTATGCTGTATTTTACAAACAAATTAACAGTTTTATAATTGAAATGATTATTATTTACTTTCAGTCAATTCAGTTCCACAGTCACCACAATCATCAGATTATGAGATACCAAAGACATTATCAACAGAAAATGGCCTACAGAAAGTTCAAGGTTTGATCTATTATCATACACCTTGAAGTTACTCTTTTCAGCACCAAGTGCACTTTCTTTCCTTGAGCATGTACAGCTTTTGGTATTTTTTGTTCATTTCTTTGTTTTGTTTTTTCTTCTTTTTTTTGTTGTGTTTTTTCCTAGATGGGTAGAGTGCTAAATTAATTTGATCATCAAAATTAGATCACATGCCTTCAAGCCTGGAAATAAGCAATCTGTCATTTACAGAATGAGGTCCCCAGAGGGTGAATTTACTGATTGCTGATGCAATCCCATACAGTGGGCTAGAATCCTATTTTATCCTCTGCATGCCTCTTTGTGTTTAAGCCTGAGACTTTGCTTCAGATTGAGATTCATAAAAGGGGTAAATTTAGGTGCAGGGTAGCATCACCAAATTCACCCTCTGGGGACCTCATTCTGCAGATGACAGTCTGCTTATTTCCAGGCTTGCATGCCTTTGCCTTGTTACAATTTATGGGAAATTGCCTTTAGACTCTCTCTCATAAATTGTGCTCAAGACAACTGCATGTAGACTAAATAATATAGGCACTCTCCATTAAAGTGTAATACCAAACCTTTTTTTTTTAAATTTCGACTGAAATAAATTTAATAATCTTCATGAACAACTGATTTGCTGGCATATGATTAGTCAAAATATTCTTTTTTGTAGCCTAAAGAATGTCGTACCTGTAGTATGAATGTCTCTACCCCATCCCCCACAACCCACCCCAACACACTTGTTAGCTCACCTGACTGAAAGTCAGGGTGAGCTTTTCTTATCACTCTTCGTCCGCCATCCGTCGTCTGTCGTCCGTCGTCCTGCGTGAAGGTGGTGTTTGAGCCTCTTTCTCCTGAAACACTGGCCACATTTTAATTAAATTTCATGTAAGTAGTGACTATATAGGGGCATTTTGATTTTTATCCAAAATAGCTTTCGGCTCATATTGAGCAGAGGTGTGGGGGAAAAATGGCAAAATTTTTTGAAAATCTTCTTCTAATGAACCACCAGTAGCAGAGACTTGATATATGGTATACAGAGTTGTTTTGAGGTTTAGAATCAAGTTTGTTCAAGAGAAGTTTGTCCGGCATTATTTGCCTTCGTTATGGGAGGGGGAAAAATTTTGGCCGCGTCTAAAATTTCTATTTTCAGAACCGTGAGGTCGATTTGAACCAAATTTGATATGAGATGATAATGGGTCATAAGTAGCTGATTGATGCAAAAAAAAATTTTCTCATTGCCCAGTGGGAACCTCGGGAGCTAAAAATAGGAAAAACCTTAAAACTGCCATATCTCCAAAACTACACGGCACAGAGAATTCTTATTTTGTATAAAGCTTACTTTTATCCAGTAGAATAGAATGGTTCAAAAAAATCCCTATCGGTTTGATCGCAAGGTACTTTTTTCAGGACTTTGAAAAAGTGCTGAGTCAGCACTTTTTAACACTGTAGGCAATGGGAAAAAAGATTAAAAAATTTTCTTCTCCAGATCCAGCAGGCAGAATCTTTTGATATTTGGTATGCAACATTGTAGGGTGGATCTGATTCAAGTTTGTTCAAATCGGCCCCCTGGGTTCATATTTGGGCTCACTATGGGAGCTCGATTTCGAACTTAGTGCATTTCAGGCAAATTTCTTAAAAAATCTTCTTCTCCAGATCCAGCAGGCAGAATCTTTTGATATTTGGTATGTAACATTGTGGGGTGGATCTGATGGAAGTTTGTTCAAATCGGCTCCCTGGATTCATATTTGGGCTCACTATAGAAGCCCGAATTCGAACTTAGTGCATTTCAGGCAAATTTCTTCAAAAATCTTCTTCTCCAGATCCAGCAGGCAGAATCTTTTGATATTTGGCATGCAACATTGTGGGGTGGATCTAATTCAAGTTTGTTCAAATCGGCCCCCTGGGTATATATTTGGGCTCAGTATAGAAGCTCGAATTCGAACTTAGTGCATTTCAGGCAAATTTCTTAAAAAATCTTCTTCTCCAGATCCAGCAGGCAGAATCTTTTGATATTTGGTATGCAACATTGTGGGGTGGATCTGATTCAAGTTTGTTCAAATCGGCTCCCTGGATTCATATTTGGGCTCACTATAGAAGCCCGAATTCGAACTTAGTGCATTTCAGGCAAATATCTTAAAAAATCTTCTTCACCAGATCCAGCAGGCAGAATCTTTTGATATTTGGTATGCAACATTGTGGGGTGGATCTGATTCAAGTTTGTTCCAATCGGCCCCATTTAGAAGCTCGAATTCGAACTTAGTGCAGGCAAATTTCTTCAAAAATCTTCTCCAGATCCAGCAGGCAGAATCTTTTGATATTTGGTATGCAACATTGTGGGGTGGATATGATTCAAGTTGTTCAAATCGGCCCCCTGGATTCATATTTGGGCTCACTATAGAAGCCTGAATTCGAACTTAGTGCATTTCAGGCAAATTTCTTCAAAAATCTTCTTCTCCAGATCCATCAGGCAGAATCTTTTGATATTTGGTATGCAACATTGTGGGGTGGATCTGATTCAAATTTGTTCAAATCGGCCCCCTGGGTTCATATTTGGGCTCAGTATAGGAGCCTGATTTCGAACTTAGTGCATTTCAGTCAAATTTCTTCAAAAATCTTCTTCTCCAGATCCAGCAGGCAGAATCTTTTGATATTTGGTATGCAACATTGTGGGGTGGATCTGATTCAAGTTTGTTCAAATCGGCTCACTAGATTCCTATTTGGGCTCACTATAGAAGCTCGAATTCGAACTTAGTGCATTTCAGGCAAATTTTTTTGAAAATCTTCTTCTCCAGATTCAGCAGGCAGAATCTTTTGATATTTGGTATGCAACATTGTGGGGTGGATCTGATTCAAGTTTGTTCAAATCGGCTCCCTAGATTCCTATTTGGGCTCACTATAGAAGCTCAAATTCGAACTTAGTGCATTTCAGGCAAATTTCTTTGAAAATCTATTTCTCAAGATCCAGCAGGCAGAATCTTTTGATATTGGATATGCACCAGGGTTGTCATTTTTGAGGCTGGTACCACATTGTCGGTATCGGTACCGGTACTGCTTTAGTGCCACGGTATCGGTACCGGTACCGGTACCTGCCGGTACCAGTATACCAGACGATTATAATAAACCAAAAAACTACACGGAAGTTCAAAATCGCCTACGAAAAGCTGGTACGCATATTTACTGAACTTGTGAATACAAAAAATCAACAACACATGTGGTTTGTGTGAAATAAATTTGTATTTGGATAAATTTGTTTCAACCTAAACTTGTTGCAACTTGCAACTCAGAAAAACACAAATGTCAAAACAGTCAAATTTTCAGTCTTATTTTATATACTGATACTGGTTCTCGATAGTAATTCTAGTTCTTGATCTCTTTCAAATACTGACATTTCAAAAAAGTGAGAGTGTCCAAAAGTTCATCGCTCATACGGTTCCGTATTTTCGTTATAACATGTGCACATGCTGAGAAGGCTTGCTCCGGTTCAACGCTCTTTGGTTGAACTGATCCCAGGTTCTTGTAGACTAATTCTAGTCTTTTCGGCCTGACCTTAGTAGACTCCCAAATTTTGAAATCACTGCTTAGTGGTCTTGACAACGAAGAACATTCCTGATTTGCGGCTGAGGAATTTTCCACATTTCTCAACTCAGCGTTCAAGGAAGCGAGCATCGCTTTTTCTACTGAAGATTCGTCCTCTTCATCATTCTCACTTCGCTGCACACCCTTGTCCATTTCTTCATCTTCATTTCCATCTTTGTTCTGAGTTCCCGTCGCTTCACCAGTTTTATCATCATCCTCATCATCATTTTCAGTGACCTCTATTCTACGATGTAGCTGATCGTAAAGTCGACTGATAGTATCTCTGATGGACGATTTGCTACCCATCTTGAATATGTTGTTGGGTGGAAGTGGAACTGATTTCAGAGAATCCGGATTATGCAAGTAGTGATAAGCATCGAGTAGTTTGTGGGGACAACGATCGTTGAACCTTCTTTGTAAAGATGCCTTCATGTTCTGAGCTCGCGCTCCCTCTAACTTGTCCAACTCCTTGAACAAGAATGTAAATATAGCATCGGCACGGAGAAGATTCATATCCCTGTCTTGGAGTTTCTTGACGGCGATTTTCACAGGTTTAAGTGTAGCGACCATATCTTCAATTGCTTTAATTTCTTGGGTTGAAAATTCAATTTTTAACTCGGCAAAATCTATCATAAGTTTATTTAAACAATGCCTCAACTTCAGGAATCTTTCCAACATGTCTACACACGAGTTCCATCTTGTTTTATTATCTCGTATGAGTACCAACTCCTTTCCAAGTGCTTCTTTGCTGTATTGTTGGAGTTTATCATTTTTAAGTGGGCTTCTGCGAATTTTCACCACTAGTTTCCTGACTTTATTGATAGTATCAGCCACCGTAGTACTAAATCGTGGAACTTCAGCCTCTTCGTCATCATTTTCATCTTCATCATCATCCTCGCTTTCATCATCTCCATCCTCTATTTCATCATCTTCATCAGCCTCATTGATATCATCATCGCATTTATCATCATCTACAACTTCAACTTCTTTCCCTTTGTAAAAGACGTCTTGTACTGATAAATGAATACCGTGTGCATAACAAGCGATGTGGTTTTCTTCAATCTTCCTTCCGAAAGATATCATTACGGAAGCCCTGTCGGACGTGACAGATATTATGTGGCATTGCTTGACAGGATCGTTGAAATTGATACCGAACTTCTGTAGTTTTTTCTTCACAAGTTCAATTGTGCGATCAGCAGTGATAGAGCCAACAGCTCGGACCAAACCAAGATTCCAGTGCTCACCCTCCACATGAAGATTTATATTCACGTAACGTCTATTTCTCAAAGACGTCCACTCGTCGAGTGTCATTCCAAACCGTACGCTTTCATCAAGCATTTTAGCAAACTTTTCCTTCACTTCGGCTTTCCTCTCAGAATATTCTTGCATGATATATTTTTTCGCTGTGTTGTGGCTTTTAGGCATTTTATCGCCTCTATCTTCAACTGCTGTTCGAACAAACTCACTTTTTACCATGCGATTGAGTGACATACCATCCAAAGCAGCTAGCTTACTAAGTTTTTTCTGTAGACTTTCTCGTTGTGGTTTGAAGAGCGAAGTTATCTTCTGTTGTTCTACACGTTGCTTTTTGGCCTCAGGTTCATCTTCACCCACTTTTACCCCAAGTTTGATGTTATGTACCTTCAACAAATGCTTTTTCATACCGCTGGTACTACCCGCATTTCGTGTAATGGATGCTTTACATTTCTCACAAGACGCCTTCTTTTTATCTTCATCACAGACAAAATAGTCCCATACTTGGCTTTTCGAATTTGAAGCCATATCCCGACAATACAGTTCAACTTTCAACTGATCACAAAAGAAAAGCAAGGTTGTGTGTAGTTCTGCGAAGCAGAGAATGATTCTAACTAATTTCCAAGACAATGGCGGCTAGTCTTTTATACTCTTCAATTTATGATCAATGTGTGTTGCCATGACAATGCCACAGGATAGTGTGAGGTGTCATAGCTCCTAATTTATATCTATTTATTTATATTTATATATTTATATTTATATAATATTATTGTATTATATTATATTATTATATTATTTATTGTTATATATTATTATATTATATTATTTGTTATTATTATATTTATCTTAAGTTATAAACCAGGGACTGGGGGGGGATACAAAGCAGGAAATGATATATGGGTGGTACCTACCCATGACCGGTACTAGTATAGCGGTACCGGTACCGGTACTGACAGGCCGGTACCACCGGTACCGGTACTGAGTACCTATGACAACCCTGATATGCACCATGCTTAAGGGGGTGAGATTCAAGTTTGTTCAAGCCAAGTCCCTGGGTTCATATTTGGGCTCACTGTGGAAGCCCGAATTATAACTTAGTTCAAAATGAGGAATTTTCTTTAAAAATCTTCTTCAGATCCAGCAGTTGGAATGTTTTGATATTTGATATGCAGCATCCTTAGGGGGGTGAGATTCAAGTTTGTTCAAGCCATGTCCCTAGGTCCATATTTGGACTTACTGTGGGAGCTTGAATTGTAACTTAGTTCAAAATGAGGAATTTTCTTTAAAAATCTTCTTCTTAAGATCCAGCAGTGGGAATGTTTTGATATTTGGTGTGCAGCATCCTTAGGGGGGTGAGATTTTAGTTTGTTAAAGCCAAGTCCCTGGGTTCATATATGGGCTCCCTGTGGGAGCCCGAATTATAACTTAGTTCAATATGAGGAATATTCTTTAAAAATCTTCTTTTTTTTAGATCCGCTGGTCAGAATCTTTGGATATTTGGTATAAGCTTTTCTTAGGAGGAGCAGATGCAACTTGTTGAAATCATTTCTCTGGGTTGATATTTAGGCTACCATGTCAGGTGAGTGCCCTCAGGCCCTTTGGGGCCTCTTGTTCAATTTTGGCATGTCTGACATTTCAGTGTAAACTACAAGTGCCTACGACATCAAAAACGATAGTTTGTACTTATCCATTAAGACAACAATTTTGTGGTGTTGTTAAAAACTAAGCAAGACAGTCAATAAAATATTTATATCAAATTTTACAAATTATTATTACCACTTTAGCAGGCGTTCCTACCACCTTAGAGTTTTACTGAGCATTAATGCACCGTAGCACTCAATGAGTCATGTGATGTGTCAGGCCATTAATGGGTTAACATGTCCAATAACAGCCCGACCTGTTACATGACTCAAGAATTCAATCGATCGATTTCTCTTCCCACAGTTCTTTAGCGCCCCAAATATGAATTCAATTTTTAGTGTAAATACATCAGAATTCTGTTTTCTTCTTTGTCACAAGGAAATTACACTGTAGGATTATAAATAGGCTATTGAAGGAAAGAATCTATGATTTATTTAAAAATATGGATACATGAAACCTTTCAGTTGGCCCAAATTTTGTATGTAATATGTTTCCTAATTTTGAGGGAGTTAAGGTCATGTGACTTTTGTTTGACAATAAAACCACATGGCAGATGATAAATAAACAAATGCTGCTTCCGATTTTCAAAATGACCCAATCGAGTAGAATTGGACGAACTTCTGATGAAGATAAGAGGCACTGTAATATGTCAGATTCATCTTTTTATTCCCCCCCCCCCCCCCCCCCCCCCCCCCAAAAAAAAAAAATTTTCTTGGGCATATATTGTTTGGCATTTTCGTCCATCCGTCTGTCCGTCCGTCTACTCCATAACTCTGAGATGCTTTGTTGGATTTTGTTGAAACTTGACATACATGTTGCTTATGGGGAGATGATGTGTCACACACAAAACTTTTTTTTTGTTCTTTGGAGGTCAAGGTCACAGATCAAGGTCATAGTTTGGGGGCATCCATGGCCGGGCGGTCACTGTTAGTCTTGTTTCATGATGTGGTAATAATAGTAATAACATGCTTTTGGAGGGTATTGCAGTGTATTAATGGCTCAACAGAAATGGTTAACAGCCTTGAGCTTATTAGTGGCCCAGACGAATGTTATTGTTATAGTATTTGTGTGGGTAGTTCGAAATTTTGTTTTCCTTGGGTATCTGAAACACCGTCATTTTTTAGTAGCCTATGTGTAATACTGTTGTCTGTACAATAAATGAATCCACTTGTTCAGAATGGGTAACTTATCTCATTCTCTTGAGTTTGTACACTCAAAAATGTCGAGATGTTTGAGCATCTCATGGTTTGGTTTCATTTATTTTTGTCCATTTTCTGAATAGTTCATGTTTATTACATAGCACATCAAATTTCTAAATTGCTAGGAACATACAACAACTTATATGGAACCTTAAACACTTGAAGGTCAACCTTACATTTGAACCAAATTTTATAATCTCATCAACACACTTTTGATTATCTGATAATCATTCACATACAGAGTCGAAATTTTGTTACATAGTTTATTAGCTTAATGTGTCAGAGTCAAGGTAAACTATTGTCATGGCCTTCTGTTTGTTTCTGCTTATTACCAAACTTCACATAAATGTTCAAGTTCATGCCTACATGAGAATGAATGTTCCATTACTGTAATGGAAGGCCACCCACAATGCCCGTCATTGGAGCCATCTTGTATTTCTTTAGCACAGGCTACAGGTCATTTTTATGCAACAGTGCAAAACATTTGGCTGTGTGACCTAGTATAAAGATCAGATGCAAATGGCCTATTTGGGTAACAGGAGAGATAATGAAAATGAAAAGAATTTTAGACAAAGGTCATCAAAAGTCATTCCATATTTCCTTAATTCTTAGACCTAATTCCGACTTTGATCACTTTTCACTGCAATAGAACAGATGTCTTAACATGCTGTCCCTACATTCCAAGTGCCTAGTAGTTGTATCTGGAAAAGTCCTGGATGCATACATAGGACAAGTGTTGCCTAGATAAAACTGCAGGGTCACAGAATGTAGAATGTCGAAGTGTATAAAAAATATATAAAACTCTAGGCCCCAAAGGGTTAAAAGTTTATGAAAATGAGGGATTTTTTTTAGTTTAGATTAAGATTAATCCACATAGGTTGTATCAAGGGGCTTCATAGGGGAGCTCCACATTTTACATTGTGATCAACTGAAGAAAAGGCATGATGCTTGGACTGTTTTTGTCTCTCCTGAGGGGCTCAAGGATTGACAGTGTATCCTGTGGAGATGGATTGCTTAATGCAGATTCATTGTTGGACTCTGTTTATATCGTGTTCTGTTCAAGATGAGTGCTTAAGGCCCCGTGGGGGCCTCTTGTGTTAAGTTTAGGGGTATACAAACTCTTGTGAGTGCTATTACTCTTTAAACCACATGTCCAGCTTTAACTGGTAGAGTGCTAAGTTATTTCTTTCCAACCTTCTCACAATTGTTTACAATTGGCTGTAACGTAAGTGCAAGCCCTACTTCGGAACTAACTCAAGCTTAAGAAACTTTTCCAAACAAGTTGGAAAAAGTAATAGAGTGCAAAAGCATGAAAAAGATCGAAAAAGGGTCGAGCGAGACCATCACCTGACATTACATCTGCACACCTCTTGCATTTACCGAGCGCATGCGCAACAACCGTGACGTCAATTCCTTTTATTTCCGCCATTGTGCTGGTCGGAAACTTTGTGACTCGTGCTATTATTTAGCTATTATCTTCATGAACAACTTATTTGTATTGTGCTATCTTGTCTGTTTATGTGCAAGTGGACTGTATTATTTACTATTTGATATTTTTGATCATTTTTGCATGTTTTCTCACACATAGTCTTGTTTTACCCCACGTGTTAACATAACCATTGTTGTTCTGTTTTCCATCGGCAGGAAGCTTGATTTCATTTATCATATTCATATTATGCCTAAGACTATTCCTTGTACCTCTTGCTTGCAGGTGAAACATGTGGACGACTCTCATTCCACATGTGTCACTTGCAACAATTGTACACAGGCCCAGTCATGTGGTATTTGTGGGGTTTGGTCCTCAAAATTCTGGGCATCTGTGAACAAGGTGGTTCTTTCTAGAGCTAGAACCCCTCGTTCTCGGGGTAAGGGTATCCGTGCCTTATCAGACATTTCTGTGAGTGCACGTGGTGTCTCTGTCACACAGGATGCTGATCTGTCTCTTTCTGTGGCGAGTTCCTCTGCAACTGTTGACGGTGCTAGTGCGGTGATACCTGAAGTGGAGACCGTGGTCTCTTTGTCTTTTGATGTCATTCTTGAGGCGTTTTCGTCGAGAGCTTCTCCGAGGTCAGTTCAGTGACACTCTCCGATTTGCCTCCTGCGCCTTCGACAGTTGCTGAGGAAGTTGTTACTACAGATCCTATTCTGTATGATGGTGGCTCTTCCATCTCTTCTGGGGATGGTGTACAGTCTCGGGGGTCCGAGACTGTATCTGCTGGTGTGTCTCTGAACTCTCAGCCTCCCCTGGCTTCGCGGCGAAGCTGTGCGGGTTTGCTGTCTGCTCCGTCTCATCTGGCTAGGTTTGCTCCTGGTCGGTTGAGCTGTTCGATCGCTTCAGCAGCAATTCCTCACCCCTCGAGCGATTCGTTTGTTGTTCCTCCTTCCCCTGCTGGTGTGCCGACTAGCAGGATGGGGCTGGGACACTGGCATCCAGGGCCTGCTGTTCGGCAGAGGTCAGTGACAGCTCCGGTTAGCTGTCACTCTTGGAACCTTCCTCCGGTGATTCCTCACTCTGTTCCAAGTCTGGCTGTCGATCGATGCTTGTCGTCGGTCTCAGAGGATGGGCAGTTGTGGCCTTCTGCCGCGCAAAGGCCAATGGCAGGTTCCTGTCGTTCTTGGGACAATCCTCCGGTGTCTTCTCATCGTGTCCCAGGTCCAGCTACCAATCGACATATGCCGTCGGTCTCTTTAGAGGATTTGCAGGCAGGGCCTTCTGTTCCGCAGAGGTCAGTGATTGCCCCTGGGGGTCACAATCGGGACTATACTCCGTTGTCTTCTCACCATCTCCCTATTCTGTCTGCCAATCGACGTTCATCGTCGGTGCCTTCTGAGGATTTGGGTTCTTCTGCCAGAAGGGTCCATTGGGAAGACACTCCGTAGGGCGATGGTGCTCAGATTCTCAGGGTGAGCTGCGTCAGGCCGTTTTGGCGCTCACCCGGTTGCTTTCTAGCAACCCTCAAGTTGGCTTCCCTGTGCCTCCTGAGGCACAACCTCCTTTGGTCGGTCGTCGAGATGCCTCGCCTGGGACTTTGGATACTGCGCAGTATTCACAGGAGGTTTCGGCTGGTCAGCCCGAGTTGGGCTACGTCTCTTCTGCTACAGAGGATGACAATTTTCTTGAAGGCGATGGGCCCCCTCATCAGTCTTGGGGCAGGCTTTGGATTTAGTCTTTGGCTTATTGCCGTACTTCCATGTACCCATTCATCAGGCGTCGCGGAAATACCTTCGGTTCTCGTTTCCGGATCGAGTCTGTCAATTCAGAGCTCTCCTGTTCGGATTGAACCTGGCTCCTTGGGCCTTCACCCAACTGATGTCACATGTGCTTGCTTTTCACTGTACTCAGTCGGCTGTGACTTCGTCAGCCTACCTGGATGACATCCTCCAATGGCACCACGATGCTGCTGTTCTGGAGTCTGATGTCCGGCAGTTACTTCGCCTACTAGCGTCACTGGGTTTCAGGGTCAATCGCAAGAAGTCGGATCTCCTTCCTTCTCAGCAATTTCGTCATTTGGGAATGGATTTCGACACTCTTCACAATGTGGTGTCAGTTCCCAATGCTCGGGCGACGATTCTTTCCGCCTTGACTCGGAACCTGCTCCAACCTTCCTCGGTCTCGGCCAGGACTTTCCTTCAGATGCTGGACCGGTTCGGTGACAGATCTCATTCCTCTCGGTCGCTTGTTTGTTCGACCTCTCGAACACTTCCTGTTGGATCATTGGCGTCTGAATGTAGATCCTCTGAACCTGGAACTTCCTATTCCTCGGTCCCTGCATTGTCACCTCCACAGGGGCACGGTGGCTCAGTAGGTAGAGGTGCAGGCTGCAAGACGAGAGGTCCTCGGTTCGAACCCCACCTGCGGCAACCACGTTGTGTCCTTGGGCAAGACACTTCAATCCAGTTGCCCACGTGGGGGCACGGTGGCGATGTGTACTAAGGCGTACTGCACGTCGATGGTGCACCTGTCTTCAACCAGTGCTAACCCTGCTTGTGTGGAGTTAGTATGTTGGGGAGCTGACAGTTGCTCGCCGTTGCTCGGTGGTTCTCTCCGGGTACTCCGGCTTCCTCCACCCGTAAAACTGTCGTTGTCATGCTTAGCCATTGTGCAAAAATATGTGACCTTAAACACCAATAAATTAATAAATAATTGTCACCTCCACCCTTGGGCCGATGTTCCCTGGTTGACACAGGGTGTTCCGTTGGATCTTCCTTTGGCCTATCGCATCCTTACTGCGGATGCCAGCGATCAGGGCTGGGGTGCGATGTTGGATCCTCTCGGTCTGTCCACTCACGGCGAGTGGGACAGCGAGCAGGTGGACCTTTATATCAACCAGAAGGAGCTCCTTGCTCTTCTGTTGAGTTTTCGGCTTTGGATCTCTCATCTGTCGGACCACATTGTCCTACTTCTTTTGGACAATTTGACAGTAGTGGCCTACATACGGAATCAAGGAGGCACACATTCGATTCCCATGTATCGGCTATCTCGGGATCTTCTACTGTTGGCACGGGATGTAAATGCTCGGGTGACCATTCGGCACATTCCTGGGCATCTCAACGTCCTAGCAGATCCCCTGTCCTGACTCGACAGTGTCCTTCCAACCGAATGGATGCTGCATTGGTCGGTGTTTCAGGCGATTTGCGATCGGTGGGGGCGTCCTCTGGTCGTTTTTTTCACCACTCGCTGGAATCATCAGGTAGAGAGACCTTTGTCTCTCCTTGTCCAGATCCTCTGGCATCTGCAGTAGACGCTCTGTCTCTGGACTGGACAGGTTGGATCGGCTATGCCTTCCCTCCCGCACCGATTCTTCCTCAAGTATTGGCAAAGATTCGTGTTTGCAGTGTCAGGATCATTCTGATCGCACCTCTGTCTCCACAGAGGGTGTGGATCAATCTGCTGCGGCCTCTGTTGGCAGATCAGCCGATTCGTCTACCTCAACGTCTCAAGCTTCTTTCCCAGGGTCATCCCAGGAAGTATCACAACAACCTGGCGAGCATGTCCCTTCACGCCTGTCTTTTATCAGGCCCTGTCTCTGACGTAGAGGTTTTTCGAGACGAACAGTGGAGTGCATTTCTGCATCGCGGCGACATTCCACTGCCATGACTTATGCTGCGAAGTGGAAGGTTTTCTGCCGCTGGTGTACAGATCAAAATGTGGATTACCGTGATCCATCAATCGCTCAAATTGCGGATTTTCTGGTATACCTTTTTGACTCCAAGGGCCTTCAGCCTATTACGATTAAGGGCTATGATGTCTGATTCTTTCTCTTATGTGGGAAAGCAGTGCATCCGTCTCTTTTTCTCTCCAAACTCATTCGGCACTTTTCTTTGAAGAGGCCTCGACTTTTGTGTCTTACACCCAAGTGGAACTTGGCATGTGTGTTGCACTGTTTGGAGGGGGGCACCATTCGAGCCTTTATCTGAGACTGATATGCATTTTCTCACCTATAAGACCGTTTTCCTTCTGGCGTTTGCTTCTGCCCGACGTGTCAGTGAGCTTCATGCACTATCTGTTGATTCTGCTTTCTTCAGAAATGAGGCTAACAGTGTCACCTTCACTACTGATTGCTCTTTTCTGGCCAAGAATCAACTTCCTGATTCGGTACCTCCTCCCATCTGCATTCAGGCTCTCCTAGTTGTCGATGGCCAGAGGCCTCTTCTTTGTCCTGTTTGTGCGATCAAGACTTACATTAATCGCTGTCAGTTCATTCGGAGGGGTCGGAAGAGATTCTCTCTGTCTCTCATTCCTAGGAGGCAGTCTGTCTCTTCCCATTCTATTTCCAGGTGGATGTGTCTTGCAATCAAGCTGACTTATTCCAGCTTGTCTGCTTCGGATCTTGTTTCGAACCGGTTTAATGCTCATGAGGTTTGTACCTTTTCTACATCCTGGGCGTTCGCCAATTCTGTTTTGCTCCTGGATGTTATGAATGCGGCTTGCTGGAGGAATGCTTCTACCTTCTCCTCCTTTTATCTCTGCCACCTACAGCAGCAATCTGAGGACCTTTATTCTTTAGGCCCTCTCGTTGCTGCTTTGGCTGTTGTGCACCTCGTTAAATTTGTTTTTATCGGGTTTGTGCTTCGTTCGGCATTGTTCTTTTCAGGTGTCTTCTCTCTATCTTCATTACAGGTTTGGCTATTATTCTCTGCCCTCCTTGCTTTTCTTTCTGCTGCTCTTGTTGGTATTGGTTATGTGATTCACCTCTTCCTATTGTTTATTCAGCCAATTGTAAACAATTGTGAGTAGGTTGAAAAGAAATTAAAATTTTTTAGTAAATTCTGTTTCTCAACATACCTACCACAGTTGTTTACCGGAGGCCCACCCTCCTTGGGGATATCTTTGATATCGATGCCTCCCTGCTAAATCACAAACCTCTCGTTGGCAGAAATACAGAATACGGTTGTTGCGCATGCGCTCGGTAAACGCAAGAGGTGTGCAGAGAGAGTACCTGTAATGTCGAGCACCGGTCTCCCTTTACCCTTTTTCGTGCTTTTGCACTCTATTACTTTTCCAACTTGTTTGGAAAAGTTTCTTAAGCTTGAGTTAGTTCCGAAGTAGGGCTTGCACTTACATTACAGCCAATTGTAAACAATTGTGGTAGGTATGTTAAGAAACAAAATTTACTAAAAAATTTTAATTTTTCAAAGATGCTTTGTAACATGATTATTTTTGGCTTAACTTGACAAAGTCAAGATAAGCTATTGCCATCATGCATGCGGAAGTCTGTTAGTCTGTGAGTCCATGAGTCTGTTCACATTTTCCTTTAGCACAGGCTACACCCCGTAGTTCTTGTCCGATCGTCACAAAAATTCATATGCAGATTTGAGGTCATGTCTAGATGAGAACGTCCCCTTTTGGTCATGATTGGTCAACTGTGATGGCTGCCCGAGCCCAAAACCCTAAAATCTTTAGCACAGTCTACAGGTCATATTTATGAAGGGATTTCATGGTAATGATTCTGTATAATATCTAGATGAGAACGTCCCCTTTTGGTCATGATCTGTCAACTGTAACGGCTGCCCAAGCCTGAAACCCAAAAACTTCTAGCACAGTCTACAGGTTGTATTTATGGAGGGATTTCATTGTAACTTTGTAGGATGACTCCATATAATGTCTAGATGAGAAGGTCCCCTTTTGGTCGCAATTGGTCAACTGTGATGGCTACAGGGCCAAAGCCCAAAAACCTTTAGCACAGTCTGTAGGTCATATTTATGAAGGGATTTCATTGTATTTGGTAGGATGACTCTAGATAATGTATAGATGAGAACGTCCCCGTTTGGTCGCGATCATTCACCCATGATGGCTGCACAAGCCCAAAACCCAAAAACCTTTAGCACAGACTACAGATCGCATTTATGAAGACTGCAGCTCTCACCCGATCAGTCCCAATTTTCATATGTAGCTTTGGGGCAATGTCTAGATGGGAGCTATCAAATTTCATTGAAAAACATAGCCGCCAGTGGCCATCTTGGATTTGGCATATAAATTGTCAACAATTCCATTAGCACACCCTACTAGTACAGGCTGCATCTCTCACTCAATCTTTTTCAGATTTCACATGTAGCTTTGGTGTGATGTCTTTTCTGTAGAAACTTGAGTGAATGACTTGGCATTACTGGATCTTTCTATTTAGTTCAGTCCCTTCTTGGACAAGTTGAGCTGCAGTGTCATTGAAACTTTAATATTTGCAAGCTAAGACATACAGCGTAAAGCCATTAAAGTAGCTATCGGTCAGGCCTTTAGATTAGTCTAATTTGGGCACAACATGGCAGGCATCGAGAGTCCACGGTCCTACCAGGCCAAACCATGGTTGGCCCGGTAGATAGATGGATGAAATTTTGAAATTTGACACTCTGAAATGCAATTTCCTTGCTTCTAGGTAAAGGATTTTGACAAAATTCACCTGATAATTATTATGAAGTATACCTGTCTGAACATAGTTTCATGCCGAATAATTTCATCCTTCCTTAAACATGACGTGGACAGAATGACTGCTACTACTAGACACTGTTGAGTTCAGATTATTGTTATTCATTATTTTATAATTCATATGTTGAACTGTCAATGTATAGATGATTATACTGTATCCATGTTTATTCTTCATGTTTAATGTAAATTTGTGACTGACAGACTGACATCAAAAGTTCAATTCAAACATGGATTGACACAAAAACTTTTAAATTATAATCAGAATTCCCGTATCTATTTTAGCATTCACCGAAATTACTGCAAAGACACCAAAGAGCTTGTTCAATGAGTTATCATTCATAGATCGACATCTTAATGATAAGATCAATTTACAAATCTATTTTCGCGATAGCAAGAACTTATAAATGCGATAAAATATGACTATGAGATGTATTTGCACAAATTTATGTTTTGTCAAAATTGTTTCACGATAAATAGCTTTTTTGTCGGTCAGATTGGCAAAAATTTGAAAACCACTCTTTGTAATTTGGGCACATTTGAGTATTTTGGGCACAGTGTTTAATGTCGTGAATGTGGGATAACCTAAAGGTCTGCTATCAGTACTTTTTCAATAGTGCCATGCCAGTGGCATCTTGCACTCAACTAATTAACCAGTAAAGTGCTGGAAGCCCATATTTGGGCTTTATTCTGAAGTGCATGTGCCGCAGCTTAAAGGTATCATGGTGTGTCGTTGTGCTTAATTGTATCTCTGAAGTCAAATAATTTTGACTGTTAGGATTTGCCTTGTTACAATTTATGGGAGAGTGCTGAAGGCACTCTCCCATAAATTGTAATAAGGCAAAGACACATGAACAAATTTTGATGACCAAAAATAATTTAGCACTCTAGTTTATCATTGCTTTCAGAACAAATGTTACAACAACAGCCCTCAGAAACATCAGAATACATGCTGTCCTCCACAAAACCCACATCCACAGAAAATGGAATACAATCTATTCAAGGTAGGTGACATTCAGGTTCTCAGATTACATGTAAACATAATTATTGATATTCTTGAGCTGAATGAACTGTTTGGTTGTTTATCAACTATTTTAGTGTTGATAAGTATTCTAGATTGGGAATGGTATATTTGTGGTCTTTGTTTCAGGTGGTTCCTATTACACTCATGCCAGGAAATGCCTGGCACTGTTCACAGATGGGAGTAAAAATCATGCTGAAAAATTCAAGCTTCCCACAATTTTGAAAAAGAATAGGGAATAAATTCTTCTTGGAAAAACTTGGAAACGTTAAGTCCATAAAAAATATCTTCTTTCTAAAGCAATTTTTGTGATCATGGAGAGGCTTCTTTTTTTTTAATCCAGAAAACAGTACTTAAAAGCTGGAATTCTCCCAGACATTCAAGTCTGCTCCTCGATGGCGTAAAAAAGGTTTACAATGGGGAAACTTTCTCCACAATGTAGCTATGATTTTAACTATTTTTTCTGTAAAAGTGCTTAGCTCTGTTAACCCTCTGCATACCTAAATTTCACATGGCAAATTTTTACCATAATGCAAGTAGGACTTTAACCCCTTACCCAATGGAATAGCCAAAACCGAACAGCGCTATTCACAAAAATCACCATCCAATTTTCATTATTTTTAGCTCATCTTGACTAAGTCAAGCTGAGCTAATCTCATCGCTCTCCGTTCGTCGTCTGTCAACATCATGTTTTGGTCTTCTCCTCCAAAGCCACAGGGCCAATTCAAGTGAAAGTTTGTGTGAGTGATGGTCCCAAAGGGGCATTTCATTTTTGTTCAACTTAACATGCCCAGCCCCATAGGGAGGGAGTGGGGGAAAATGCTCCAAAATATCTTCTTCTCAAGAACCAGTGTGTGCAATGACTTGATATTTGCTATGAAGTCTAGAATTAACTTTGTTCAAATGAAGTTTGTGAAGTAATATTTGGCTTTGTAATAGGAAGGGTAAGATTTTTGGCCCCCGCCCAAAATTTCTATTTTCTGAACCAATGGTCCGGTATGAACCAAATTTGGTTTGTGGTATTATTGGGTCATAAGTACTTTACCCATGCAAAAAATAAAATTCCCACATCCCCATGGGAACCCTGGGAGCTAAAAATAGAAATATTTTCAAACGCCCATATTTCCCAAACCACACGGAACAGAGAGCTGTTATTCGATATGAAGTATCCTTAGGACCAGTAGAATTGAAGGGTAAAAAAAAAATTGCCTTCGGTTATGTTAGGGTGTTCTGTAATGGGCATCGAAAAAATGCTGAGTCAGCATATTTGCAAAATTTTTTAAAATCTCTTCTCCAGAACCAGTCATCAGAATCTTTTGATATTTGGTATACAGCATTCATATGGGGGGGGGTGGGGGGGGGGGGGGGGGGGGGGGGGGGGGGGGGGGGGGGGTGAGGGGAGGGGGGGGGGTACGATAAAAGTTTGTTGAAATAAAGCTCATTGGTTCATATTTGGGCTCTCTACAGGAGCCCGAAGTTTTATCATAGGGGTAATATGGGGAATATTCTTTAAAAATCTTCTTCTTCAGAACCACCAGTCAGAATCTTTTTAATGATTGGCATACATCATTGTTATGAGGGGGGTGGGTCAGATAAAAGTTTGTTGAAATAAAGCTCATTGGTTCATATTTGGGCTCATATTTGGGCTCTCTACAGGAGCCCGAAGTTTTATCATAGGGTAATATGGGGAATATTCTTTAAAAATCTTCTTCTTCAGAACCACCAGTCAGAATCTTTTAATGATTGGCATACATCATTGTTATGAGGGGGGGTGGTCAGATAAAGTTTGTTGAAATAAAGCTCATTGGTTCATATTTGGGCTCTCTTACAGGAGCCCGAAGTTTTATCATAGGGTAATATGGGGAATATTCTTTAAAAAATCTTCTTCTTCAGAACCACCAGTCAGAATCTTTTAATGATTGGCATACATCATTGTTATGAGGGGTCAGATCCAAGATTGTTCAAACCAAGTCCCTAGGTTAATATTTGGGCTTCCTATGGAAGCCCAAATTTTACCTTTGTTCAAAATGGAGGGTTATTCAGAAAAATCTTCTTCAGATCCACCAGTCAGAATGCTTTGATATTTGGTATGCAACATCTCTAAGGGGGTCAGATTCAAGTTTGTTCAAATCAGATCCCTAGGTATATATTTGGGCTCACTGTGGTAGCCCAAATTTTTACTTAGTGCAAATGAGGAAATTTAGTGCAATATGAGGAAATTTCTTTGAAAATCTTCTTCTTCAGATCCACCAGTCAGAATACTTTTATATTTGGTATACAACATCTCTAGGGGGGGTCAGATTCCAGGTTGTTCAATTCGAGTGCCTAGATTAATATTTGGGCTCCATATGGGAACATGCAATTTAACTTAGTACAATATGAGGGAATTTCTTCAAAAATCTTCTTCTTCAGATCCACTCATCAGAATGCTTTCTCATTTGGTATACAACATCTCTAGGGAGGGGGGGGGGGGGCAGATTCAAGTTTGTTCAAATTCGGATCCATAGGTTAATATTTGGGCTCGCTATGGTAGCCCAAATTTGAACTTAGTGCAATTCGAAGAAATTTCTTTACAATTTCTCTTCTTCAGATCCAACAGTCAGAATGCTTTCATATTCGGTACACAACATCTCTAGGGAACTGTGTTCAAATCAAGAGCCTGGATTAATATTTGGGCTCTCTATGGGAGCCGGAATTGGCCATTTTGCTGAAGAATTAAAAATTTTGTATTCAGTACCCTCTAGAAGTGTGTAACTGAGATTAATCCACATAGGGTTGTATCAAGGGGCTTCATAGGGGATCTCTACATTTTACTTTATGATCAACTGAAGAAAAGGCAAGATGCCCAGATTATTTTTTGTCACTTCTGAGGGACTCAAGGATTGATAGTGTAGCCTATGGAGATGGCTTGCTTAATGTAGACTCATTCTTGGACTCTGTTTAAATTGTGTTCTGTTCAAGATGAGCGCTTCAAGCCCTGTGGGGGCCTCTTGTTTTCTCTTTTTGTGTCAAAAACATAGCTTATAAACCCCTCATTGGAACGAGCTCAATGAGGGGTCATAAGCTATGTTTTTGACACAAAAAATTAAAAAAATTAGTTATTCAAGAATTTTGTTTGCAAGTGTCATCTGCTTTTCATGATGGGTAAAGGGTTAACCAATTCTATCATGGTTGACAGAGCTCAATGACACAAGATTGAATTGGTTGAATTTCTAATTACATTATGGGAAAAATTTGAGATTGAAATTTGGATATTTGGTTGTCAGAGTGCAGAGGGTTAAACAAGATGTAATTGGTTAAATGTTTAGACCCACAGGTTTAAAATAGTATCATCAAAGAGGTTTCTGTTAAATTACCAGAGTAGGGATTAAAATTTTGACTCCATGAAATCATAAAATCATTCAGCAGCTGTTTGTTTTTTTGGTGTCAAGATATTCATCATATTATACATCAAAATTTTCAAAGAACTAGCATCAGTCAGCACAGATGTGTAATTACCACATATATCATCTGAAGTAACAACATTTTTTACCTGTTAAAAATAAACCATCTAAAAAAAGGAGTTTTCTGAGAATCTTTTTAGCTTAACTTGACAAAGTCAAGATAAGTTATTGCCAAAGCCTGAAAACCTTTAGCACAGTCTACAGGTCATATTTATGAAGGGATTTCATGGTAACTTGGTTGGATGACTCTGTATAATATCTAGATGAGAACGTCCCCTTTTGGTCATGATCTGTCAACCATAACAGCTGCCCAAGCCGGAAACCCAAAAACTATTAGCACAGCATGCAGGTCATATTTAATATGGAGGGATTTCATTGTAACTTGGTAGGATGACTCCATATGATGTCTAGATCAGAACGTCCCCTTTTGGTCGCAATCTCTCAACCGTGATGACTGCCCAAGCCCAAAACCCCAAAACCGTTAGCACAGTCTACAGGTCGCATTTATGGAGGGATTTCATTGTACCTTGGTAGGTTGACTTCATATAATGTCTAGATGAGAATGTCCCCTTTTGGTCATGATTGGCCAACTGTGAAGGCTGCAGGAGCCCGAAGCCCAAAAACTTTTAGCACAGTCCACAGATCATATTTATGAATTTCATTGTTACTTGGTAAGAGGACTCCAAATAATGTCTAGATGAGAACGTCCCCTTTTGGTCGCGATCATTCAGCCGCAATGGCTGCCCAAGCCCAAAACTTGAAAACCTTTAGCCTAGTCTATAGGTCGTATTTATGGAGGGATTTCATTGTAACTTGGTAGGTTGACTCCATATAATGTCTAGATGATAGCGTCCCCTTTTAGTCATGATTGGTCAGCTGTGCCGGCTGCAGGGGCCTGAAGCCTGAAAACCTTTAGCACAGTCTACAGGTCACATTTATGAAGGGGTTTCATTGTAACTTGGTAGGATCACTCCAGATAATGCCCAGATGAGAACGTCCCCTTTTGGTCGCAATCATTCAACCATGATAGATGCCCGAGCCCAAAACCCGAAAAACTTTAGCACAGACTACAGGTCATATTTATGAAGGGATTTCATTGTAATTTGAAAGGATGACTCAGTATAATGTCGAGATGAGGACGTCCCCTTTTGATTTGCGATCGGTCAACCATGTTGGCTACACAGGCACGAAGCCCAAAAACCTTTAGCACAGTCTACAGGCCGTATTTATGAAGGGATTTCATTGTAACTTGATAGGATGACTCGTTTTGGAATAATTTCACTCTAACTTGGTAACTTTGGTTGACATACATTAACTGTGAGGGCCACATACATTAACTGTGAGGGCCACATTAACCCACCCCTCAACCCTCTAGTACAGTCTACAGCTCAAATTATTTTTATTAGCTCAACTTTGGCAAAGCCAAATTTGAGCTTTTGTCATGGCCCGTCGTCTGTCTGTCTGTCCGTACGTCAGCAGTTGGATACGGCTCGGGCTAGAGGCCGTATTTATGAACCGATCTTTACGAAACTTCTTGAGTACCTTTGTTATGACTGTGGGACGAGAACGAGTGTTTTTGGGTGCGGTCCGAAATCAAGATGGCTGCCAGCCGCCATTTTGTACCGACGATGCAGAAATCTGTTTTTTGTACAGAACTTCCATATGAAAGCTCTGATTTGAATAATTTTTTGTATGAATGTTTACTACCATGAGATACATTACATATCATGCGGGTTTTTTTCTCGTGCTTAAATTATGCAAATTAGACTAACTTTGATTTATTTAGTGTTACTTTCAGCACTGTCAGTGCAATTGCCAATACGGCTCGGGCTAGAGGCCGCATTTATGAACCGATATTTACGAAACTTCTTGGGTACCTTTGTTATCACCATGGGACGAGAACGAGTGTTTTGGGGTCCGGTTCGAAATTCAAGATGGCCTCTGGCTGCCATTTTGTTCAAAATTATGGGCAGTCAGATTTTTGCGCAGAACTTCCACATGAAAGCTCTGATTTGAATAATTTTGTGTATGAATGTTTAGTACCATGGGATGCATCACATATAATACAGGTTTTTTTCTCGTGCAGAAATTATGCAAATTAGATGAACTTTGATTTTTTCAGTGCTACTTACACACAGTAAGTACACATGTCAATACGGCTCGGGCTAGAGGCCGCATTTATGAACCGATCTTTACGGAACTTCTTGGGTACCTTTGTTATCACCATGGGACGAGAACGAGTGTTTTGGGGTCCGGTCCGAAATTCAAGATGGCTGCTGGCAGCCATTTTGTTTAAAGTTAGGGGCAATCAGATTTTTGCGCAGAACTTCCACATGGAAGCTCTGAGTTGAATAAATTTTTGTATGAATGTTTAGTAAAATGGAATATATCACATACAGTACAGGTTTTTTTCTCATGCAGAAATTATGCAAATTAGATGAATTTTGATTTATTTTGTGCTGCTTATACACTGTAAGTGCACATGTCAATACGGCTCGGGCTAGAGGCTGTATTTATGAACTGATCTTCACAAAACTTCTTGGATACCTTTGTTATCACCTTGGGACAAGAACGAGTGTTTCTGGGTGCGGTCCACAATTCAAGATGGCTGCCAGCGGCCATTTTGTACCAAAATTAGGTCCAATCAGTTTTTTGTCACAGCTTCTATACAGCTCGTATTTATGAACTGATTTTCACGAAACTTCTTGGGTACCTTTGTTTTCACCTTGGGACAGAAACGAGTGTGTTTTGGGGTGCCTTTGTTATCACTGTGCTATGAGAACAAATATTTTGGGGTTCAGTCACACCCACTCTGGGACTCAAAGATTTCTTTTCTAGTTTAGCATCTGACTGTCACCCACCTTTACAATACTTTACCTATACATTTGTTACAGGCCACGGTCAGTATTTATGTACAGACCGTTACAATACTTTATATGTACCTTTGTTATCAGGTCATTACCTAGATGTTTGTCATTGCTGTGTCACATACTATACATGTACATGTCTTAACAAGTTGAGCTACAGTGTCATTGACACTTTCATTTGACTATCAGTTTACTAATTTTAAAATCATCGTGATGTAAAGAGGAATAGGCTGTATTGGATAACACAATGGCGCTGCAACTCAACCATTACCTTATATATTGTGAAAAAATACTAGCAAAATTTCATGCAACTCAACTAGTACCTTATATACAAGCAAAATTTCAGACAATAAGATTTTCATTGGTTCCCACACTTCTTGGAATTTCTGGAATTACTGTGATTTGGAAAAAATAAAATCCAGGGCCTTTGGAAATCTGTGGAATTTTGTGGTAGTGGCGAAACCTTATAGAAATCTCCTTGAATTTTTAGCTCAACTTTGACATAGTCAAATTTGAGGTTATGTCATGGCCCGTTGTCTTTCTGGCCATCTGGCTGTCTGTCCGGCATCAACAATTCAATACGGCTCAGGCTAGGGGCCGCATTTATGAACAGATCCTTATGAAACTTCTTGGGTACCTTTGTTATCACTGTGGGACGAGAACGAGTGTTTTTAGGTTAGGTCAAAAATTCAAGATGGCCACCAGCAGCCATTTTGTACTGAAATTAGTGCAATCAGTTTTTTGTACAGAACGTCTGTATGAAAGTTCTGATTTGAATAAATTTCTGTATGAATGTTTAGTAACATAGAATACATCACATATAATACAGGTTTTTTCTCGTGCTGAAATTCTGCAAATTAGATGACCTTTGATTTATTCAGTGCTACTTGTACACAGTATGTGAAAATTAGACTAACTTTGATGTATTTAGTGTTACTTATACACTGTAAGTGCACATGTCAATACGGCTAGGGCTGGAGGCTGTATTTATGAACCGATCTTCACGAAACTTTGTGGGTTCCTTTGGTATCACCGTGGGATGAGAACGAGTGTTTTTGGGTCTGGTCCGAAATTCGAATAATTTTTTGTGTAAATGTTTAATACCATGGGATACATCACATATTCTCATGCAGAAATTATGCAAATTAGATGAACTTTGATTTTTTCAGTGCTCCTTACACACAATAAGTACACATGTCAATACGGCTCGAGCTAGGGACTGTATTTATGAACCGATCTTCACGAAACTTCTTGGGGTACCTTTGTTATCACCTTGGGACGAGAACGAGTGTTTTGGGGTGCGGTCTAAAATTCAAGATAGCTGCCAGTGGCCATTTTGTACTGAAATTAGGTACAGTCAGTTTTTTGTACAGAACTTTTATACAGCTCAGGCTAGAGGCTGTATTTATGAAACGATCTTTACGAAAGTTCTTGGGTACATTTGTTATCATCGTGGGGCGAGAACAAGTGTTTTGGGGTGCAGTCCGAAGATGGCATCTGGCAGCTATTTTGTACAGAAATTAGTGCAATCAGTTTTTTGTACAGAACTTCTGTATGAAAGTTTTGATTTGAATAAATTTTTGAATGAATGTTTAGTAACATTGAATACATTACTTATAGTACGGGTTTTTGTCTCATGCAGAAATTATGCAAATTGGATGAACTTTGATTTATTCAGCGCTACTTATACACAGTAAGTGCACATGTCAATACGGCCCAGGCTAGAGGCTGTATTTATGAACCGATCTTCACGAAGCTTCTTGGGTACCTTTGTTATCACCTTGGGACGAAAACAAGTGTTTTGGGGTGCAGTCTGATATTCAAGATGGCTGCCGGTCGCCATTTTATACCAAAATTAGGTGCAATCAGTTTTTTGTACAGAACTTCTGGGACTACATTTGTTATCATCATGGGACGGTAACGAGTGCTTTTGGGCTCGGCTGTTTAGTATTTGGTGTTGTTTGGTGAGGGTAAACATTATTAGCACAACCCAGTTTTCTGTTTCCAATGAGAAAAATAAAACCTCCTTACCCGTGGGAACCCTATGAGCTAAAGATAAAAAATTCAAATACCTTTATTTTAAGAAGGACTGGACAAATATTTATTAATTAGTAGGAATCAACCATAGAAGGGTTGAATCAAACAGGCCAAAACAATTGCTAACATTTGGCTTATGATGCACCATACAAGGATCCCCATTGTAACATTAACCCCATGGAGATTTCTCTTCTAGTTTAGCATGTAACTGTCACCCACCTTTATAATACTTTACCTGTACATTTGTTACAGGCTATGGTCAGTATTTATGTACAGACCTTTACAATACTTTACATGTACTTTTGTTATCAGGTCATTACCTAGATGCGTGTCATTGCTGTGTCACATACTATACATGTACATGTATTACAAAAGTTGAGCTACAGAGTCATTGACACATTCATTTATCATTCTTTATTGGAGTTGATCATTAAGTCTCAGGTATTTATTTGAGGTGCACTGTGGGTTATTAAGTCATGTTGCAAGCAATGATATATTTGCTTAAGTTGTTTTAATCAGCTGTTCATTGATTTGCAGTTAACTTATAAGAGAGATTATAATAGTATTCCATGGTAAAAAAATGAGATTATAATAGTATTTCATGGTAAAAAAACTGGAGATTCACCTGTTTTTTTTTTACCTTCGGAATACTGTAATATTTTGCTGATATTTTATTGCTGGCAACTTGCTTGTCCATAGTGTTCCGGTGGTGCCATCATATAACCTGAGGAAAACCGTCACATAAGCATAATAATCCATGGCGAATCCTTGGTACTTCCTTAGCACAAACTTGGTACATCCTAAGCATTTCCTTAGATCTTACGTAGGCGCCGTAGAAATTTTTTACTGAAAATGCAGATGACACTTACAAAATTCCTGAATAACTCATTTTTTGTCTCAAAAACATAGGTTATGACTCCTCATTGGTACGAGCTCGACAAGCTCGTCCCAAAGAGGGGTCGTAACCTATGTTTTTGAGACAAAAAATGAAAATATAATGAAAATTAATTGGCGATTTTTGAGAATAGCGCTGGCCGATTTTGGCTGTTGCGTTGGGTAAGGGGTTAATACAGGGTAAACACGTGATCAAATCATTTTGTCAACTCAACAAGGCCCGACAGCTTCCGTAATCACTTCTTTAAAACGCAGGAACAGTATTTTCCTCAATTTTTTTCCCGGTTGGGTTATACCGCTGTGCTCCAATTCCTGTCTCCAAACAGAACACTTTGCATGCCCTCCGTTGACCCGCGTCACTGCATTGAGGGGCTTCGCCAAGGTGGGGAGATAAGGGAGTGACACCTCATAATAATTTTGTAGTTGGGCCATCTTCATCTGGACTGGCGTCTTAGTTGTCCACAGCCACCACCATGTGGAATTAACGGACAATCGTCGGTGGAGCAACGTCATGTTTTCCGATGAATCGAGGTTCACTCTCGACTTCCACGACAGACGAAACAGAGTATGGCGGCAGCGTAACAAACGATACCATCATATATTATTATCCCCACCATGTAATTGGCTCTGATGTGATCCTGGCTGTTGAAAGTGTTGTTAAACATCATTAAAACAAAACAACAAAACAAAACAAACCACAAAATACGAGGGCGAAACAGGAATGGTTCTCTTCATCCTGTCTCCTTCCTTTGGCCCATCCATTCATCTGTCCATCCTTTCTTTTGTCCATCCTTCCCCATTTCTTGTCACATTTTAAAGAAAACCGTTCATAATATTTTTCACAAATTTTATGTATACAGGTTGGTGATTTTTCAAGGTTTTTTTTTTTTTTTTTTTATCTGATTTCAGTTTTTTCTTACCTAACAAATTTTTTTATTTCATTAAATTTACATGAAAATGGTCTTTCAGACCATTTTCATGTAAATTCAAAGAACAAAAATGCCACCAAAAGCATTTCTACAGCATATTAGTTATATGGGGACATAAGCTTGATTTCATACCTTTATCTCTATTCAAACATAATTTCAGTTTATTTCAGTTTATTTTATAAGAGTCTAGTCATACCCCCTGTATATAGCTCTTTTCTGATAACATGAATAGGATTGTGAACTGGATATATTCAAGTATTTCTTTATAAGGTATAGCCATTGTTGGACTTGCACTTTCTTGTCATTACCTTAACATTTTGTGTTATCACATTTCAAAGAAAATTTGGGGGCGTGGTGGCTTCATAGGTAGAAGTGCAGACTACAAGCCAAGAGGTCCTCGGTTCGAATCCCATTTGCGGCAACCGTATTGTGTCCTTGGGCAAGACACTTCACCCCACTGCCCATGTGGGGGCACGCTGGCAATGTGTACTAAGGTGTACTGCCCAGTGATGGTGCACTTGTCTTTAACCAATGCTAACCCTGCTGTGTAGAGTTAGTATATTGGGAAACCTGACAGTTGCTTGCTGTTGCTCATTGGTTCTCTCTGGGTACTCCGGTTTCCTCCCCCATAAAACTCTCCGATACGAGGTGACCCTGGTTGTCCAAAGTGTCCTTAAACCAAGATAAATAAATAAATTCAAAGAAAATTGTTAACCCTTTACCCAATGCACATGATATCAAAATTTATTACTTTAAATTTTGTTTCAAATTTTTCATAATTGTTTTCCAACAGCTTATTTTGTAAATTACACTGATTGATACCGAAGATTTGTTAGTTAAAGAGTTAAAGACATTTTTCCAAATTTGATATGTTGCTTTTTAGTGATAATATCATGATGAAGGCGATTGCGAACCAACAGTGTCCAAGTGTTTCTTTGAGCATTAGTGCCATTGTTGGATTTAAGTGGTTTGGGAATTCGTCATCCTAATTGCACTTGTATTAACCGGTAGACTGCCAAATTATTTTTGGTCATCAAAATTTGTTCACATGTTTTTGTCTTGTGACAATTTATGGGAGAGTGCCTATGGGCACTCTCCCATAAATTGTAACAAGGCAAATCCAGACAGTCTAAATAATTTCACTTCGGACATAATATGAAGCACATCCATAGAATATGGAGCCTTTAAGTTGTGGTGCCGGCACTTCAGAATAAAGCCCAAATATGGGCTTCCAGAACTCTACCAGTTAACACTTTTACTCAATGTAATGGCCATATATGGCCATAGATATTCACAAAAGTCGACATTCAAATTTTATTATTTTTTCATTTTATGTCTGAAAAACATAGAAGGTGACCCCTCATTGGAATGAGCTCAGTGAGCTCATTCCAATCAGCATCACAAGGTATGCTTTTAGACAAAAAATGAAATTGTTTAGTCATTAAAGAAACATTTTTGCAAGTGTCTTCTGCTGTTTGTGTTGGGTAACAGGTTAATAGACTTGAATGATCAAATGATAGTTTGATTGCTTGTACTGTGGTTATAATTTTTTTATATGATTGTGTGTAATATATAGAGAGTAATCGCTTGACTGGACTGGTTACGTGAAATAATTCATGAGAGGTGAGGGACGTTGTACAAACACGAGTGCACGAATGTGCACAAGTGTTTTACAATATAGTCCCTCGCCTTGAATGAATTATTTCACGTAACCAGTCCAGTCAAGCGATTACTCTGTTTATTACTTTTCATTATTGACGATAATTACATTATTTAACCCTTCACCTAATGTAACGACCAAAACCGGTCAGCACTATTCTAAAAAATCGCCAATTAAGTTTCATTATTTTTTCATTTTTTGTCTCTAAAACATAGGTTATGACCCCTTATTGGAACGAGCTCATTGAGCTCATTCCAATGAGGGGTCATAACCTATGTTTTTGAGACAAAAAATGAAAATAATAGTTATTCAAGAAGTCCCCATAACACCCACATCAAAGCGTCTTCATTTGCACTCATGCATACATGGCCCAATTGTTGATTGCATAATTCACTTGTGAAGTTATCGTTTATAATCAAATCCGGAAATCCCAGTAAATCACACTTTGGAAAGTAATATGATATTTTTTCCAGTTATTATAAATGATATATATATTCTTTGGCTGAAACTTTTTTGTTCTTCTCATTCTTTTGTACAGGAATTGCAGATTCTTGAGTTGGTTGAAACACTACTACTTTATGGGTGTTTTAGTTTTAATCCATTCTCTGTTCATGGTGTTTATTTTATTACTACTACTAATATATACCCTCAGTAGCACAGTAGTTTGCCCATCAGTTCTTGCTCACCGAAAGAGTACCAACTTTTTCCAATTCTGTATCATGCCTTACTGAAACAAACCTCTTATGATGTTAATGATGTTTTTGAAATGACAATTTTACAAATATGCATTAAAACATGAGAGCCTTGATGCTGAACACTTCACACAAACATCTAAACGTTCTTTTTAGCTCAACTTGACAAAGTCAAGCTGAGCTATTGCCATCATTTCTCATCCGTCGGCGTACGTACGTACGTACCTTAGTATGTTAGTACGTTAGTACGTACGTCCACAATTTCCTTTGGCACAGCTCACAGGTCGCATTTATGATCAGATTACTTTGAAACTTGGTATGCTTGTTTGGGGTGACCTCTAGATGGGAGCTATCGATTTTCTTCAATTTCCGTCAAAAAATGTTGCCGCGGCCAACGTTCTTAGAACTTAGTTTAGTCAAACCACAATATTTCCCTTTGGCACACCCTACAGGGCACATTTATGATTTGATTGCTTTTAAACCTGGTATGCTTATTCAGGGTGACCTCTAGATGGGAGCTATCGATTTTCTTCAATTTCCGGCAGAAAATGTTGCCACGGCCAACGTTCGTAGAACTTAGTTTAGTCAGACCTCAATATTTCCCTTTGGCACACCCTACAGGGCACATTTATGATCAGATTGCTTTGAAACCTGGTATGCTTGTTTGGGGAGACCTCTAGATGGGAGCTATCGACTTTCTTAAATTTCTCTCAAAAAATGTTGCCGCGGCCAACATTCTTAGAACTTAGTTTAGTCAGAAGACTCAATATTTCCCTTTGGCACACCCTACAGGGTACATTTATGATCGGATTGCTTTGAAACCTGGCATGCTTGTTTGGGGTGACCTCTAGATGGGAGCTGTCGATTTTCTTCAATTTCCGTCAAAAAACGTTGCCGCGGCCAACGTTCTTAGAACTTAGTTTAGTCAAACCACAATATTTCCCTTTGGCACACCCTACAGGGCACATTTATGATTAGATTGCTTTGAAACCTGGTATACTTATTTAGGGTGACCTCTAGATGGGAGCTATCAATTTTTTTCAATTTCCGGCAAAAAATGTTGCCACGGTCAACGTTCATAGAACTTAGTTTAGTCAGACCTCAATATTTCCCTTTGGCACACCCTACAGGGCCAATTTATGATCAGATTGCTTTGAAACCTGGTATGCTTGTTTGGGCAGACCTCTAGATGGGAGCTATCGATTTTCTTCAATTTCTGTCAAAAAATGTTGCCGCGGCCAACGTTCTTAGAACTTAGTTTAATCAGAAGACTCAATATTTCCCTTTGGCACACCCTACAGGGTACATTTATGATCGGATTGCTTTGAAACCTGGCATGCTTGTTTGGGGTGCCCTCTAGATGGGAGCTATCGATTTTCTTCAATTTCCATCAAAAAATGTTGCCGCAGCCAACATTCTTAGAACTTAGTTTAGTCAGACCACAATATTTCCCTTTGGCTCACCCTACAGGGCACATTTATGATTAGATTGCTTTAAAACCTGGTATGCTTATTTACGGTGACCTCTAGATGGGAGCTATCGATTTTCTTCCATTTCTGTCAAAAAATGTTGCCACGGCCAACGTTCTTAGAATTTAGTCTAGTCAGACCATAATATTTCCCTTTTGTACACCCTACAGGGCACATTTATGATCGGATTGCTTTGAAAACTGGCATGCTTGTTTGGGGAGGCTTCTAGATGGGAGCTATCGATTTTCTTCGGTTTCTGTCAAAAAATGTTGCCACTGGCAAAAAAAATGACATTGGTACCAATGATCTTCAATTTTGCCATTTCATTTATAACTTACCAAGTTCAAGTTTGTCAAGTTGAGCTACAGTGTCATTGACACTTTCATGTGTTTACATTCGGGTTTCCTATTAATTTTTATAGATCCATCATTTATATAGTAAACAAATTATTACAAGTCAGTTACTCTGGGTTTGGCATATTTTGTCTCGTTGACATGATCAGATCAAACAAGATGGCGTGAAGATGCCCACGATAAGACCACATCGAACAAGATGCCTGTAGATGGCATCTTGTTTGATCTGGCTGTTCTGGTCTAGTCGTCTTAGCAGAATCTAATAACCCAGGATCCGATATGTGTCGTACTAGCACAACTAGTTTACAAAATTATTCTCCTCTTGACCGTAGATTTTTTTTTAGTGATTTCCATATATATAGGCAGCCAAGACATGCCTAGAAAAATCTGCAAAGCTGCAGGCAAAAGGCTGTCAAGAGTGCAGCAAAAAAACATAAAAATCTCCAGTACTATAAGGGTTAATATTGATTTCTGTATGAAATTAACAAATTTATGTATTATGTGCTTATAAGGGTGTGTACAAGTGCATTCACACCACAAGGATATATATACAAACACCACTCCTGGATTAAGTGTGTGCAGGGGTATTAATCGCCTAAAGGTTAATGTTCGAGTTTTCTCAACAAGTGTGTCTCGGGTTTGTTTTCTGCCAATGTTCCTCTTCTTATTCACTGAGAACTTTCTTAACTATCATCAGGAAGTATTAAATTCTTAACCCTCCGGGTATATTTGAAAATATGTCCCATTGAATTGAGTCATGGCTAATGTGAACCAACTATGACTAGATTTGATAAAAATTGGTCAAAATTCAACTTACGAAATTATTGATCAAAAAGATGGTTCAGTTTGCAAATGAAATGTTGGTTAAGATAAAAGTGCCCACATTATTTGTATTTTACTGGCAGGAGTTTTCCTGTTATTGGCATGACTGTCCACCAGCAGCATGTGAGAGGTTAATGATGATCAACTTCATTGCCATTCTTTCATTACAAGCCAACATAATGGCTTTGTTTAATTCTTAACCCTTTACCCAATGAATTGGCCATATCCGTCTGTGTAATTTTCAAATTAAACATTAGAAAAAAACATATTTTTCAAAAACTATCAACAAAACCATATCATGTGACTCCTTATTGGAATGTGTGCATCAAGCTTGTTCCAGTGAGGGGTCACATGATATGGTTTTGTTGAATTTTTTTTTTAAAGTTTAAAAATCAATAATTAAAATAATAAATTTTGATATCCTTTGCATTGGGAAAAAGGGTTAATCTGCTGAATATTTTTAAAAATATTTTCATCACATCTAGACATGGCTGCTATGAAGTAGCCATGACTCGATTTGATGAAAAATTTATGAATATTTAACTCTAGAAATAATTGGTTAAAAAGTTTATTCAATTCATAGGGAAAAAATTGGGTTAACTCTTTATCTGGAAAATCACCACATCTGTCATAATTTACAAACTGAACAGATGAAAAAAAGATTATTTTCCAAAAAATTTCAACAAACTCATATCATTTGTAACCCCTCATTGCAATGCTCTTGTCGAGCTTGTTCTAATGAGGGGGTCACATAATGTGGTTTTATTGAAATTTTATGGAAATTTTTTTTTTAAAATAATTATTATATGCATTGGCTAAAGGGTTAAAATTGTCTAAATTATACTCATTCAAATGGCAAGGAGTTATAATGTTGATAGATACCAGTATGCCTTCATCTCTTGTCAGTTGACATTTTTTCAGCTTTTAACACACCTGAAAACCACTTGCACAGCAGGGTAGCATCACTAAATTTACCCTCTGAACCTCAGTCTGAATCAGGGTCTCAGGCTTAAACATAAAGGGGTACCCAGGGGATAAATCGCGGGGGGGGGGGGGGGGGGGGGGGGAGGTTAATGTAACCTATACTGCATTCGCATATTTTACAGTTTTCGTAACCCCCATGTAACCTAAACAATCATTCGCAGGTTATTTCCAGGCCTGTTATAGAAGACAAATAATCATTCTGTGAAGTAGAACTCACCCCTTACAGTGAATGCCTCCACAGGGGATGACCATGCCCAGTGACATTTTCTTCATCTGTGGATGTGCTCCATGCAAGAATGAACCAAGAGAAAGTATTCCTCTGAAGAAGGTGTACCCTTTTATGGGTAAAAAAAGAACCCCAAACTACCCTTAGAAAGGTATCACAATAATGGCTCAGCTAGACTTAAGCTTTAGTGCCAGTAATTTGTGGGTGACAAATACTATGCTAGACTGCTCTTATATGTGATATATCAGCCGGGAAAAATATTGAATACTGGAATCTGATCTGATTGATCCCTCACTTTCACCTTGACGAATAAAACAACAAAATGCACTATGGCATGAACCAATAAGTTACATCAATTCATTTTGAACATGGAAATGACTGGAAGCCAACAAAAACCCAAATAAACTTCTGTTATGAACAGTCGAATAATAACAAAGTAATTTAGAACTTTTGTTGTATTTTATTTCAACTGCTGTTACCAAATTCACTGATGATGTGAAAAAATCTCAACCCCCAAAGGCTGAAATGTCCCCTCACTGAAATCGGTGCATGGGAAGAAACACCACATCGAAAAAATGGAAACTTGGATTAAATTGCGTGTGTCATGAAAAGTGGAGTTAAACTTTATTGCCCTGCCAAACAGATGAAGATAAAGGTCTTTAGAGGATCAGTGTTTTGGGGAAAGCTTATTTAAGGCAGAAACCAAGATGGATAGTAAAATGCGAATAATTTTTGCAAGGTTTAAGTGTTTGAAAATTAACCAGTCCTTGAAAGTCAATGAAAAGTGCTTGAATATTTCATTTCTCAAGTTCTGTACAAAACCTTTTTACATTGATAAAATGGTAGGCATTTTTTCCAATAATTGCTATACAAAACAGTACAAAATGTTTCAAAGTGGAGCAGTTCACTACCTAAAGTGTCAGTAAGGCCCCACAAAGTAGATCTGTTTTCTGCCATCAAAAGTTTTTCTCGTGCGTAAATTATGAAAATTAGACTAACTTTGATGTATTTAGTGTTACTTATACACTGTAAGTGCACATGTCAATACAGCTAGGGCTGGAGGCTGGAGGCTGTATTTATGAACCGATCTTCACGAAACTTCTTGGGTTCCTTTGGTATCACCGTGGGACGAGAACGAGTGTTTTTGGGTCTGGTCCGAAATTCGAATAATTTTTTGTTTAAATGTTTAGTACCATGCGTGCAGAAATTATGCAAATTAGATGAACTTTGATTTTTTCAGTGCTACTTACACACAATAAGTACACATGTCAATACGGCTCTGGCTAGGGGCTGTATTTATGAACCGATCTTCACGAAACTTCTTGGGTACCTTTGTTATCACCGTGGGATGAGAATGAGTGTTTTTGGGTGTGATCCAAAATTCAAGATGGCCACCAGCAGCCATTTTGTACCAAAATTAGTGCAATCAGTCTTTTGCACAGAACTTCTGTATGAAAGTTCTGATTTGAATAAATGTTTGTATGAATGTTTAGTAACATGGAATACATCACATATAGTACAGGTTTTTTTCTCGTGAAGAAATTATGCAAATTAGATGAACTTTGATTTATTCAGTACTACTTATACACTGTAAGTGCACATGTCAATAAAGCTCGGGCTAGAGGCTGTATTTATGAACCGATCTTCACAAAACTTCTTGGGTTCCTTTGTTATCACCTTGGGACGAGAACGAGTGTTTCTGGATGCGGTCCAAAATTCAAAATGGCTGCCAGTGGCCATTTTGTACCGAAATTAGGTCCAATCAGTTTTTTGTCACAGCATCTATACAGCTCGTATTTATGAACTGATCTTCACGAAACTTCTTGGGTACCTTTGTTTTCACCTTGGGACAGGAACGAGTGTGCTTTGTAGTGCCTTTGTTATCACTGTGCTATGAGAACAAGTATTTTGGGGTTCAGTCAGACCCAATCTGGGACTCAAAGATTTCTTTTCTAGTTTAGCATCTGACTGTCACCCACCTTTACAATACTTTACCTATACATTTGTTACAGGCTGCAGTCAGTATTTATGTACAGACCGTTACAATACTTTATATGTACCTTTGTTATCAGGTCATTACCTGGATGTTTGTCATTGCTGTGTCACTATACATGTAAATGTCTTAACAAGTTGAGCTACAGTGTCATTGACACTTTCATTTCTCGTGCAGACATTATGCAAATTAGATGGACTTTGATTTGTTCAGTGCTACTTATACACAGTAAGTACACTTGTCAATACGGCTCGGGCTAGAGGCTGTATTTGATCTTCACAAAACTTCTTGGTACCTTTGTTATCATCTTGGGTCGAGAACGAGTGTTTTCGGGTGCAGTCCGAAATTCAAGATGGCTGCCAGTGGCCATTTTGTTCTGAAATTGGATACAATCAGTTTTTGCCATGGCCAGTTGTCCGTCTGGCCATCAACAATTCAATACGGCTCGGGCTAGAGGCCGTATTTATGAACCGATCTTTACAAAACTTCTTGGGTACCTTTGTTTTGACCGTGGGACGAGAACGAGTGTTTGTGGGTCCGATCCGAAATTCAAGTTGGCCGCTGGCAGCCATTTTGTACAAAATTAGTTCCAATCAGATTTTTAGCTTAACTTGACAAAGTCAAGATAAGCTATTTGCCATCACTCGTGCGAAAGTCTGTGAGTCTGTTAGTCTGTGAGTCTATTCACCTTTTCCTTTAGCACGGGCTACACCCCGCAGTTCTTGTCTGATTGTCACAATATTTCATATGCAGGTTTGGGGTCATGTCTAGATGAGAACGTCCTCTTTTTGTCGCGATCGGGCAACCGGTATGGCTGCCCGAGCCCAAAACCCAAAATCCATTACAGTCTACAGGTCGTATTTATGAAGGGATTTCATTGTAACTTGGTAGGATGCCCCTGTATAATGCCTAGATGAGAACGTCCCCTTTTGGGCATGATCTGTCAACCGTAATGGCTGCCCAAGCCCGCAACCCAAAAACTTTTAGCACAGTCTGCAGGTCATGTTTAATATGGAGGGATTTCATTGTAACTTGATAGGATGACTCCTTATGATGTCTAGATGAGAAGTTCCCCATTTGGGCATGATCTGCCAATTGTGACGACTACCCGATCCCAAAACTCGAAAACCTTTAGAACAGTCTACAGGTCATATTTATTGAGGAATTTCATTGTAACTTGGTGGGTCGACTTCATATAATGTCTAGATGAGAAAGTCCCCTTTTGGACGTGATTGGGCAACTGTGACAGCTACAGTGACCCAAAGCCTGAAAACCTTTAGCACAGTCTACAGGTCATATTTATGAAGGGATTTCATTGTAACTTGGTAGGATGACTCCAAATAATGTCTAGATGAGAACGTCCCATTTTGATCGCGATCATTCAGCCTTGATGGATGCCCGAGCCCCAAAACCTTTAGCATAAGCAAAAGGTCATATTTATGGAAGGATTTCATTGTAACCTGTTAGGTTGACTCCATATAATGCCTAGATGATGACATCCATTTGGTCGTGATTGGTCAACTGTGATGGCTACAGGTGCTCGAAGCCCGAAAACCTTGAGCACAGTCTACTGGTCATATTTATGAAGGGATTTCATTGTAATTTCGTAGGATCACTCCAGATGATGCCCAGATGAGATTGTCCCCTTTGGTTGCGATCATTCAATCATGATGGCTGCCTGAAGCCCGAAATCCTTTAGCACAATCTACACGTCATATTTATTGAGGAATTTCATTGTAACTTGATGGGTTGACTTCATATAATGTCTAGATGAGAAAGTCCCCTTTTGGACGTGATTGGGCAACTGTGACAGCTACAAGGGCCCGAAGCCCGAAAACCTTTAGCACAGTCTACAGGTCATAATTATGAAGGGATTTCATTGTAGCTTGGTAGGATGACTCCAAATAATGTCTAGATGAGATTGTCCCCTTTGGTTGCGATCATTCAATCATGATGGCTGCCCAAGCCCAAAGACCTTTAGCATAGTCTATAGGTCGTATTTATGGAAGGATTTCAGTGCAACTTGTTAGGTTGACTCCATATAATGCCTAGATGATGACGTCCCCTTTTGGTCGAGATTGGTTAACTGTGATGGCTACAGGTGCCTGAAGACCAAAAATCTTGAGCACAATCTACAGGTCATATTTATGAAGGGATTTCATTGTAACTTCGTAGGATCACTCCAGATGATGCCCAGATGAGAATGTCCCCTTTTCGTTGCGATCATTCAACCATTATGGCTGCCCGAATACCTTTAGCACAGTCTACAGGTCATATTTATGAAAGGATTTCATTGTAACTTGGTAGGTTTGACTTCATATAATGTCTAAATGAGAACATCCCCTTTTGGACACGATTGGGCAACTGTGACAGTTACAGGGGCCCGAAGCCCAAAAACCTTTAAAACAGTCTACAGGTCATAATTATGAAGGGATTTCATTGTAGCTTGGTAGGATGACTCCAAATAATGTCTAGATGAGAACGTCCCCTTTTGGTCACGATTATTCAGCCTTGATGGCTCCCCGAGCCCAAAAACCTTTAGCATAGTCTATAGGTTGTATTTATGGAAGGATTTCATTGTAACTTGTTAGGTTGACTCCATATAATGCCTAGATGATGACATCTCCTTTTGGTCATGGTTGGTCAACTGTGATGGCTACAGGTGCCCGAAGCCCGAAAATCTTGAGCACAGTCTACTGGTCATATTTATGAAGGGATTTCATTGTAACTTCGTAGGATCACTCCAGATGATGTCCAGATGAGAATGTCCCCTTTTGGTTGCGATCATTCAACCATGATGGCTTCCCGAGCCCAAAGCCCAAAAACCTTTAGCACTGTCTACAGATCATATTTATGAAGGGATTTCATTGTAACTTGGTAATATGACTTCATATATTGTCTAGATGAGAACGTCCCCTTTGGACGCAATTGGGAAACTGACGGCTACAGGGGCCTGAAGCCCGAAAACCTTTAGCACAGTCTACAGGCCATATTTATGAAGGTATTTCAATGTAACTTGATAGGATGACTCGTTTTGGAATAATTTCACTGTAACTTGGTAACTTTCGTTGATATACTTTAACTGTGAGGGCCACATACATTAACTGTGAGGTCATATTCATCCACCCCTCAGCTCTTTAGTACAGTGTACAACTCATATTATTTTTATCAAAAACATAGCATACAGGGAACAGAAATGAACATATTCCCAATTATCACAATTCTTGTCTTATTTCATAAGAATGTTTCATAAACATTGAACATTATCCTTTTCATCAAACACAACACACAAGTTAAGCTACAGTGTCATTGACACTTTCATTGTGCAGAACTTCCATATGAAAGCTCTGATTTGAATAATTTTTTGTATGAATGTTTAGTACCATGGGATACATCACATATAATACAGGTTTTTTCTCATGCGTAAATTATGCAAATTAGACTAACTTTGATGTATTTAGTGTTACTTTCAGCACTGTAAGTGCAAATGCCAATACGGCTCGGGCTAGAGGCCGTATTTATGAACCGATCTTTACGAAACTTCTTTGGTACCTTTGGTATCACCGTGGGACGAGAACGAGTGCTTTGGGGTCCGGTCCAAAATTCAAGATGGCCGATGGCAGCCATTTTGTACAAAATTAGGTGCAATCAGATTTTTGCACAGAACTTCCTTATGAAAGCGCTGATTTGAATAATTTTTTGTGTGAATGTTTAGTACCATGGGATACATCACATATAATACGGGTTTTTTTCTCGTGCAGACATTATGCAAATTAGATGAACTTTGATTTTTTCAGTGCTACTTACACACAATAAGTACACATGTCAATACGGCTCGGGCTAGAGTCTGTATTTATGAACCGATCTTCACAAAACGTCTTGGGTACCTTTGTTATCACCTTAGAGCGAGAATGAGTGTTTCTGGGTGCGGTCCCAAATTCAAGATGGCTGCCAGTGGCCATTTTGTACCGAAATTAGTCTAATCAGTTTTTTGTACACAACTTCTATTCGGCTCAGGCTAGAGGCCGTATTTTTGAACCGATCTTTACGAAACTTCTTGGGTACCTTTGTTATCACAATGGGATGAGAAATTATTTTTTGGGGTGTGGTCTGAAATTCAAGATGGCCACCAGCAGCCGTTTTGTACCAAAATTAGTGCAATCAGTCTTTTGTACAGAACTTTTGTATGAAAGTTCTGATTTGAATAAATTTTTGTATGAATGTTTAGTAACTTGTGCAGAAATTATACAATTTAGATGACCTTTGATTTATTACTTTATATGTACCTTTGTTATCAGGTCATTACCTGGACATTTGTCATTGCTGTGTCACATACTATACATGTACATGTCTTAACAAGTTGATCTACAGTGTTATTGACACTTTCATTTGTACAGAACTTCTACATGAAGGTTCTGATTTGAATAAATTTTTGAATGAATGTTTAGTAACATGGAATACATCACATATAATACAGGGGGGGGGGGTGCGGTGGTTCAGTAGGTAGAGGTGCAGGCTGCAAGCCGAGAGGTCCTCGCTTTGAATCCCACCTGTGGCAACCGCGTTGTGTCCTTGGGCAAGACACTTCACCCCGCTTGCCTACATGGGGGCACGATGACACTGTGTACTAAGGTGTACTGCACGTCGATGGTGCACATGTCTTAAACCAATCTAACCCTGCTTATGCCGCGGTGCAGAGTTACGATGTTGGGGAGCTGACAGCTGCTCATCATTGCTCGGTGGTTCTCTCCGGGTACTCCGGCTTCCTCCACCCGTAAAACTGTCACCGACATGATATGACCCTGGCTGTTAATGTGTCGTTAAACCCAAATAAAAAAAACAAAAAAAAAAACATATAATACTTGGTTTTTTCTCATGCAGAAATTATGCAAATTAGATGAATTTTGATTTACTCACTGCTTCTTATACACAGTAAGTGCACATGTCAATACGGCTCGGGCTAGAGGCTCCATTTATGAACCTATCTTCACGAAACTTCTTGGGTACCTTTTTTATCACCTTGGGACTAGAACGAGTGTTTTGGGGTGCGGTCCAAAATTCAGGATGGCTGCTGGCGGCCATTTTGTACCAAAATTAGGTACAATCAGTTTTTTGTACAGAATTTCAATATGAAGGTTCTGATTTGAATACATTTTTGAATGAATGTTTAGTAACATAGAATACATCACATATAATACGTGTTTTTTTCTCGTGCAGAAATTATTCAAATTAGATGAATTTTGATTATTTAGTGCTTCTTATACACAGTAAGTGCACATGTCAGAGGCTGTATTTATGAACCAATCTTCACGAAACTTCTTGGGTACCTTTGTTATCACCTTGGGACAGGAACGAGTGTTTTGGGGTGCCTTTGTTATCACTGCTATGAGAACAAATATTTTGGGGTTCAGTGAGATCCACTCTGGGACTCAAAGATTTCTTTTCTAGTTTTGCATCTAACTGTCGCCCACCTTTACAATACTTTACCTATATATTTGTTATAGGCTACGGTCAGCATTTATGTACAGACTGTTACAATACTTTATACGTACCTTTGTTATCAGGTCATTACCTAGATGTGTATCGTTGCTGTGTCACATACTGTACATGTACATGTCTTACGCAAGTTGAGCTACAGTGTCATTGACACTTTCATTTACATTATGATCAACTGAAGAAAAGGCATGATGATTGGACCATTTTAGTCACTCCTGAGGGGCTTAAGGATGGACAGTGTATCCTATGGAGATTGCATGCTTAATGTAGATTCATTCTCAGCTCTGTTTATATCAGGTTCTGTTCAAGGTGAGTGCTTCAGGCCCTGTGAGGCCTCTTGTTCAGTTAACATGTGTTTTCTCTATAACTTATAAGCAATTAATAGGTCAAATTGGAGAGTCTGACAGTTGCTCACTGTTGCTTGGTGGTTCTCTTCAGATACTCTGGCTTCCTTCACTCGTACAACTCTAATGTTAACCTGGCAATTAAAAGTGTCATTAAGCCCTAATAAGCAAACAAACAGGTCAGATTTGTATTAACAATATGGTAAATGGTTTTGTATTTGGAATTTATACTCAATTAACAGTGTTATTCAATTAAGAGGTATCCATTTAAATGAGATCTACTGCACTGTATCTAACCGAAGAATAGTAAAACAAATGGATAGGCTTTGTGTATTGCTTGGTTGCATCTATACAGACCAACATATTACAGGAGGTCATTTGAAGTATGTTCAACAAATCATGGTTTGTCAAGTTAGTAAAAAAGCAGTTATCATTCTACCAGCAGGATCGCCAACCCTATACTTTGACGACAATAGCGAATTCACTTAAGTGCTTAGATCTCTCATGGGGTAAACATCAGCAGAAATTGATTTATAAGACATGTTCTACAGAGGGGAATTGGACAGATAATATAATATAATGCTCTAGGTATATCACTAATGAAGGATGTCTAGACATAGGATCAATAATTAATTATTACAGATTCGATCAGAACATGAAACCTCTCGAGATATCTTGCTTGATCCAGTTGATGGTTATAGCCAAATAATTTGCAACACTTCATTGTTTCTCATTCTGTAATAACCCAAAGGCCTACTATATATTAACCCATTACCTTATAAAGTAGCATCCCAATGGGTACTGAGAGGTGAAGTAATGCTGTTTTCTACACACATAATGCCTCACATATCAGATCTTCTGTTTCTCAGGACATGTTTTTGTAAAATTGCATGTGGGCGGGCGTTTTTAGCTCATCTTGACAAAGTCAAGCTGAGCTAATCTCATCGCTTCCCGTCCATCGTCCGTCAACACCATGTTTTGGTCTTCTCCTCCAAAGCCACTGGGCCAATTCAAGTGAAAGTTTGAGTGAGTGATGGTCCCAAAGGGGCATTTCATTTTTGTTCAACTCAGCATGCCCAGCCCCATAGGGAGGGAGTGGGGGAAAATGCTCCAAAATATTTTTAAAATCTTCTTCTCAAGAACTAGCGTGTACAATGACTTGATATTTGCTATGGAGCTTCCATATGAGGTGTAGAATCAAGTTTGTTCAAACGAAGTTCGTGAAGTAATATTTGGCTTTGTAATAGGAGGGGTAAGATTTTTGGCTCCGCCCAAAATTTCTATTTTCTGAACCGATGGTCCGGTATGAACCAAATTTGGTTTGTGGTAGTATTGGGTCATAAGTACTTGACCCATGCAAAAAAAAAAAATTCCCGCATCCCCATGGGAACCCTGGGAGCTAAAAATAGAAATATTTTCAAATGCCCATATTTCCCAAACCCCACGGAACAGAGAGCTTTTATTTGGTATGAAGTATCCTTATGACCAGTAGAATTGAATGGTAAAAAAAATTTGCCATCGGTTATGTTAGGGTGTTCTGTAATGGGCATCGAAAAAATGCTGAGTCAGCATATTTGCAAAAATTTTAAAAAATCTTTTCTCCAGAACCAATCATCAGAATCTTTTGATATTTGGTATACAGCATTCATAGGGGGTCAGATAAAAGTTTGTTGAAATACAGCTCATTGGTTCATATTTGGGCTCTCTACAGGAGCCCGAAGTTTTAACATAGGGTAATATGGGGAATATTCTTTAAAAATCTTCTTCTTAAGAACCACCAGTCAGAATCTTTTAATATTTGGTATACATCATTGTTATGAGGGTCAGATTCTAGATTGTTCAAACCAAGTCCCTAGGTTAATATTTGGGCTTCCTATGAAAGCCCAAATTTTATCTTTGTTCAATATGGAGGGTAATTTAAAAAAATCTTCTTCTTCAGATCCATCAGTCAGAATGCTTTGATATTTAGTATGCAACATCTCTATGGGGGTCAGATTCAAGTTTGTTCGAATCAGATCCCAAGGTATATATTTGGGCTCACTATGGTAGCCCAAATTTTTACTTAGTGCAATATGAGAAAATCTCTTTAAAAATCTTCTTCTTCAGATCCACCAGTCGGAATGCTTTTATATTTGGTATACAACATCTCTAGGGGGGTCAGATTCCAGGTTGTTCAATTCGAGTGCCTAGGTTAATATTTGGGCTCCATATGGGAACATGAAATTTAACTTAGTACAATATGAGGGAATTTCTTCAAAAATCTTCTTCTCCAGATTCACTTGTCAGAATGCTTTCACATTTGGTATACAACATCTCTAGGGGGGTCAGATTCAAGTTTGTTCAAATCGGATCCATAGGTCAATATTTGGGCTCGCTATGGTAGCCCAAATTTGAACTTAGTGCAATTCGAAGAAATTTCTTTACAATTTCTCTTCTTCAGATCCAACGGTCAGAATGCTTTCATATTCGGTACACAACATCTCTAGGGAAGTCAGATTTAACTGTGTTCAAATCAAGAGCCTGGGTTAATATTTGGGCTCTCTATGGGAGCCGGAATTGGCCATTTTGCTGAAGAATTAAAAATTTTGTATTCAGTACCCTCTAGAGGTACTAAGATTAATCCACATAGGTTGTATCAAGGGGCTTCATAGGGGAACTCTACATTTTACATACGATAAACTGAAGAAAAGGCATGATGCCTAGATTATTTTTGTCACTCCTGAGGGACTCAAGGATTGACAGTGTAGCCTATGGAGATGGCTTGCTTAATGTAGACTCATTCTTGGACTCTGTTTAAATTGTGTTCTGTACAAGATGAGCGCTTCAGGCCCCGTGGGGCCTCTTGTTTATTTTTATAATTATTTCTTTGCCTCAAAAGTTAATGTTCTTGGTTTGTTTCATGTTTTAGGCCCCATAATCTATAGAATAGCATGAGTGGTGGTGTATTTCGTCCCTTGGGTGCAAGAGGGCTTTGCAATGCTAAGCAAAGTCAGAATTAGATCCTTAGGGGTTAAGTAAGAAATATTTTGATTTTGCAAGTGTCTACCAGTCATATCAAGGAAATGGTTAGTTTCAGTAATGATGAGGGTTAAATCACAATATTAGAACTTGGCTCATTATTGAACATTTATAGACTGATCTTATTGTTAAATAGCCATGTGTATTGTATTTGATTTATCCTCAAAGAAAAAATGATGGCCGTGTTTGTCTATTGTAAAGGAAAGTTCTGCTCTATTTGTTAAATAATGTTGACTGACAAAAGGGAGTAACATAAAACATTGAAAGTTGTACATGCACTTTAACAGGGTAATTATTCTGAACTATACTGTGGATGGTGACTGGTGACCTGCCTCATAATAGATGGGAGAATTTTGTTAAATGGTTAGTCAGAAACACTGACCCTAAGCCCCTTCCAGAAAACACAGCCCCCACCCAACTCTCTTTCAGAATTATGATTGATATGTGGGGGGTGGGGTGGGGGGGGGGGGTGGCTATGTGTATGGTCTTTTCTTGATCAGTGTGTTGTTTTATATTTAATGGGTTGTATAGTTGATTTTATATACTGGAACTTTTACTTTCAACCAAAAACTGACATCATTCAGCAAGGGGGTGGGGGGGGGGGGGGTGGACTCCTTACATGCTCCTGGTGGATCTTCCTGCCCAGGATAGCAAATCTCTTTCCCATTTGAAGTATATTTTGGGTATTTTATTATTCTCTTGCGTTGAATGAACTTTTTATGTCCCTGAGATGCTTCCTTGGATTTTGTTGAAACTTGGCATACATGTTGCTGGGAGACGATGTGTCGCACACAAAAATTTTTTTGTTCGATGGAGGTCAAGGTCACAGATCAAGGTCATAGTTCGGGGACATCCGTGGCCATGTGGTAACTGTTAGTCTTGTTGAGGATTAATTTTTGCTGATTACATATTTTGTGAATTTTTCATTAAATCTAGTCATGGATGCTCAGAGCAGCCATGACTAAATTTGATGAAAAATATTTATTAAAATATTCAGGCAGTTAAGAGAAAAGAATGTCCTAGTTAAGAATGCCAAAACAAGAATGGAGTTCTTTTTTAACCCTCTGCGCTCGGATCTCTGATGTTGCAATATCAAAATTTCAACCTTCAATTTTTCCCCATAATGCAACTGGAATTTAACTAATTCAGTCCCTGAGCTCTGTCATGCAAGAATGAATTGGTTTAATTCCAGTTGCACTGCAGGAGAAAATCTACCCTCTCAGATCAGAAAAAAAAAACCTTCAATTTTTATTATATTTTGTCTCAAAAACAGCTTATGGTCACTTTTTTGGAATGAGCCCTTTTAGCTTGTTCCAATGAGGGATCATAAACCACGTTTTTGAGACAAAAAATGAACATTTTTATTGTTTGAGAATGTTTTTTTGCAAGTGTCATAACCGACTTGATTGGGTAAAGTGTTAAGCTGTTGCTGTTAAGTAATTTGTGAACTGCTGATGAAAAAAAAAAATATAGATATCCAACCCTGTGGGAACCTCGAGAAGGAAGGCAGTGCTTGTTTACTGTGGTAAACAAGCTCTGTTTTACTGGTAAAAAAGGGTGAAATTCCTCTAAAATGGGCAACATGGGTATAAACTTGACTTTATATCCATGTTGAGGTCATGATTGGCCTTTCTGTGGATATATGTGACCTTAACCAACAATAAATAAATCAGTATTATAGATATCTTGATTTGAAAAAAGGTTCAAGAAATATCAAAGCTGATGAAGAGTCGGTTCAATTGGCTAGGATACACAGTATAGGGAAGGTGAATCACTATTAAGTCATGGTGGGGAAGTTTTTCCCTCTGACAAATATGAAAAGTTTCTGAGAAAAAAGCACAACAAGCACATACAAAATTTTAACTCATGCACCACTATATTGCCCCCAGTGGTCCTTAATCAGAAAATTTGCTACTTCTGCGAGTGTCTTTCTCAGAAATCATAAATAGGTGGTGTAAATTGATCCCACCATGATTTAGTTGTAATCCACCTTTTCTGTACTACATATACATGTATAGTTAATCCTTTGAACTCGCCAGCTCGCTTTTCGGGCTCAGGAACATGATACATCATAATTTCATTAAGTAGAATGGCTACTAAGTGAATGTGTGGGGTGGACCAATCAATATTTTCAATGTGCAGCCTTGAGGCTGCACGTTGAAAATATGAATTGGTCTACCTCCAAATTATGAATATGGACTCTTCTAATGCTGCCCTTGAACTGACATGGAAGATACCACTAGTTCTCAAAGGGTTAAAAAGCCAACATCAAACTGAATATGGCAGAAAAAGTCAACTATACTTTTCAAGGGCGTGAATAGAATGTTGCCAGAAATACAATGTACCTTGTTTCATCATTGTCAGTTTGTGATTACTTTCAGTCTTGCATGACACATAAGCTCTTTACAGATTTTAAATACTTTTGTATTCTAGGAAGTATCTGGATATCTGGGTCACAAGTTAATTAAATGCGTCCTTACACAATAACAAGTTGTCCCAGTTGTTTGTTTACAATGATTTCTGTGTGAACTTTAGGGTATTGTAGGCTTGGAGAGTTGAATAAATTTTGATGAGCGGGATTATTGTGATGATTTTATTATAGTATGCATTACATAAACATGTAATTAATTTTGCATTGGAAAAATGTCTGGGAAAATTTGGTTTGCTCACGTGCATATATACATGTTTTTGTATGCCCTGAAAAGATTTTGTCAATGTGTTGTGCAGGGGGGTTGACTCTTTTTGTAAAATATTTGATAAATAATTCATGAATTACTCATTCTGCCCTCAAACCAACAATTTCATGCTTGTTTATTTCCCTGAGGGAATTGGAGAAAGTGGAGCTTTGCTTGTTTACTGTGGTAACAGGGTTCCCGTGTGGCCTTGGATTCAAGGAACAGTCTTGAATTTGACTTAGGGTCATTCAAGGCCTTGAATTACTGGAAAATGTGTCAGGAGGCCTTGAAAAGCCTTTAATATTCACAAAATGAAATGTTGACGAAGCATGTAATCAAAACTATATAGTTTTATATGCCAGAGATTGTGAAGGCATTGTCCCTCTGGTCATTACCCCCTCCTTCCACTTCCCCTGAAGGAAGTGGGAGGAGAGGATAATGACCAGCGGGTCCAAGTTAGGACTAGTGAGGCAGGCCTTGAAAATCCTTGAATTTGGCTATTGTAGAACCTTGAAAAATGCTGAAACATGTCGAGAAATGGCCTTGAATTTTCTCAGTCCTTGCCTGCAGGAACCCGGGGTAAACAATTTCTCCTTTACAGATATGATAGGACCAGATAACTTCAAACTGTAAAGACTGTCTGTAACTAACAGGCACCCGAGTGATCCCCCCCCCCCCCCCCCCAATTTTGACCTATCACCCCCTAAGCCTTGACTGGGTCATGCCAAATAATCATGACTGGGTCATATGTAAGGTCACTGAAAGTCAGGGTGAGCGATAGTGATCACTCCTTGTCCACTGTAAAAATTATGTTTGAGCCTTCTCCTTCCAAATTGCAGGAGTGATTCCAATAAACGTTTTTAGCTCAACTTTGGTATTGCCAAATTTGAGGTATTGTCATGGCCTGTCATCCGTCCATCATGCCGTACACACGGCTAAGGCTAGAGGCCGTATTTATGAACCGATCTTTACGAAACTTCTTGGGTACCTGTGTTATCACTGTGAGACGAGAACGAGTGTTTCTGGGTCCGGTTTGAAATTTAAGACGGCCGCTGGCAGCCATTTTGTACCAAAATTAGGTGCAATCATATTTTTGCACAGAACTTCCATATGAAAGCTCCGATTGAAATAATTAGCTCAACTTTGACGAAGCAAAATTTGAGGTATTGCCATGGCCCATCGTCCGTCTGTCCATCTGTCGTGCCATACACATGGCTCAGGCTAGAGGCCGTATTTATGAACCGATCTTTACAAAACTTCTTGGGTACCTTTGTTATCACCGTGAGATGAGAACGAGTGTTTTTGGGTCCGGTGCGAAATTTAAGACGGCCGCTGGCAGCCATTTTGTACCAAAATTAGGTGAATCAGATTTTTGAGCAGAACTTCCATATGAAAGCGCCGATTTGAATAATGTTTTTGTATGAATGTTTAGTACCATCGGATACATCACATATAATACAGGGTTTTTTCTCGTGCGTAAATTATGCAAATTAGACTAACTTTGATTTATTTAGTGTTACTTTCAGCACTGTAAGTGCAAATGCCAATACGGCTCGGGCTAGAGACTGTATTTATGAACCGATCTTTACGAAACTTCTTGGGTATCTTTGTTATCACTGTGGGACGAGAACGAGTGTTTTGGGGTCTGGTCTGAAATTCAAGATGGCCGCTGGCAGCCATTTTGTACAAAATTAGGTGCAATCATATTTTTGTGCAGAACTTCCATATGAAAGCGCTGATTTGAATAATTTTCTGTGTGAATGTTTAGTACCAAGGGATACATCACATATAATACGGGGTTTTTTCTTGTGCATAAATTATCCCAATTAGACTAACTTTGATTTATTTAGTGTTACTTTCAGCACTTTAACTTCAAATGCCAATACTGCTCAGGCTAGAGGCCATTTTTATGAGCCGATCTTTGCGAAACTTCTTGGACACCTTTGTTATCACCTTGGGACGAGAACGAGTGTTTTTGGGTGCAGTCCGAAATTCAAGATGGTGCAAAATCAAAATCCAAAATTGGTGCAATCAGTTTTTTGTACAGAACTTTTGTATGAAAGTTCTGATTTGAATAAATTTCTGTATGAATGTTTAGTAATATGGAAAACATCACATATAATACAGGTTTTTTCCCGTGAAAAAAATATGCAAATTAGATGAACTTTGATTTATTCAGTGCTACTTATACACAGTAAGTGCACATGTCAATACGGCTCGGGCTAGAGTGTGTATTTATGAACCGATCTTCGCGAAACTTCTTGGGCACCTTTGTTATCACCTTGGGATGAGAACTAGTGTTTTTTTCTCTTGCAGAAATTATGCAACTTAGATGAACTTTGATTTATTCAGTGCTACTTATACACAGTAAGTGCACATGTCAATACGGCTCGGGCTGGAGTCTGTATTTATGAACTGATCTTCACGAAACTTCTTAGGGTACCTTTGTTATCACCTTGTGACAGGAACAAGTGTTTTTGGGTGCATTTGTTATCACTGTGCTATGAGAACAAATATTTTTGGGTTCAGCCAGACCCACTCTGGGACTCGAAGATTTCTTTTCTAGTTTAGCATCTAACTGTCGCCCACCTTTACAATACTTTACCTATACATTTGTTACAGGCTATGCTCAGCATTTATGTACAGACCGTTACAATACTTTACATGTGCCTTTGTTATCAGGTCATTACCAAGATGTTTGTCATTGCTGTGTCACATACTATACATGTACATGTTTTAAACAAGTTGAGCTACAGTGTCATTGACACTTTCATTTTCATTTCCTTTAAAAAATTATTGTCGTTATCACCAGCCTTTGAACTTACTGCATTTGTGCAGCAACATTTGTGCAGCAACTTATCCTTTTTGTACTCTCTGCAGGGTATATTTATGAATTTCCATAAAAAAGTGAGAAAAAAACATTGCCACAAGCAATGGCCTTCAAACTTAGTGCATTGACATCTTCCTTTGGCATGTATCAGAGGGCGCATTGATTATCAGGTTGTTTTGAAACTTTGTATGCTTATGCAGGGTGACAAAGATAGGAGCTATCGATTTTCTTTTCATTTCCATCACAAATTGTTGCTGTTAGCAACAGTCTTTGAATTTATTGCATTTGTGCATCAACATTCTTTTTTGACATGGCCTACAGGCCACATTTATCATAGGATTGTGTTTTAACTTGGTGTGCTCATTAGGCAAGACCTTTAGATAAGAGCTATTGATTAGCATTCATTTCTGTGAAAAAAGTTGCCGTTTACAATAACCTCTGAACTTACTGCATTTGTGTTTGAACATTCTTCCTTTAGCCAGTCTTACAGTTTACATTTAAAAATGCATGGATTACTTGGACGTTGTGCACACACAATGCTGTTATGTTTAAATTTCACCAAACAATGTTGGTACCTATGATCTTCAATTTTGCAATTTCACTTATAACTTACCAAGTTCTAGTTTGTCAAGTTGAGCTACAGTCCTTTCGATCGCACCCCTGTTGCCTCAGTGGATGTGGGTCAATCTGCTCTGCTCTCTGTTAGCGGCGGTTCCGGCACATCTCCCCCTAAGTTGCGACCTTCTTTGCCAAGGTCGCCCGAGGAGGTTTCACGTCGACCCAACTTCATTGTGCCTTCGCGCATGTCTTTTGTCAGGGCCTGTCTCCTCCGTAGTGGTTTTTTCGAGACGAGCAGTGGAGTTGCTTTTATTCTTCAAGGAAGCACTCCATTGGTTTAGCTATGCGGCTAAGTGGAAGGTCTTCTGTCAATGGTGTGCGGATCACTCTGTTGCTTCTGTCACTCCTTCGATCACAGAGTTTGTGGAGATTCTGGTATATGTTTGATTCTGAGGGTCTCCAGCAATGGGTACAGGTCCATGCTTCGGAGACCTTTTCGTATGTGGAACAGCGTTGTATCAGCTCTACTCCATGCCTCTCCAAGCTTGTTCAGCACTTTTCCTTGAAAAGGCCTAGGACTTTGCAGCTTACCCCAAGATGGAATCTTTCTTGGGTGCTGCTTTGCTTGGTGGGGGGTGCCGTTCAAGCCTTTATCTCACATGGATATGCGTTTTCTCACATACAAGTTGGCTTTTCTGATGGCTTTTGCCTCAGCCAGACGGGTTAGTGAGCTTCACGCCCTCTCGGTTGACCCGGCCTTTTTCTGGAGCTCTCCCACCAGTGTTATGTTTACCAGTGATTGCTCCTTTCTGGCCAGGAATCACATTACCAGAAACTACTCCGCCTCCTATCTGTATCGGAACTCTTCCTTATGTTGAGGGTAAACACCCTTTGCTCTGTTCATTTGGAAGGGTATGATCGATTTTCTGTCTCTTATTCCTGGTCGACAGAAGATCTCTCCTTAATCCTTTTCTCGGTGAATTAGTCTTGCTATTCGTGCATCTTCCGCTCGTCTAGCGACTGGCGATTGTATTACCAATCGTTTTTCTGCCACGATGTGCATGCATTGTCTACCTTTTGGAGCTTATACTAACTCTGTCATGTTGTTGGATGTTATGCTGGCAGCCTTCTGGAGAAATACTACTTTCTCCACTTATCTGCAACAGTTGCAGGAGCAGGCAGAGGACCTTTGTTCTCCGGGCCCTCTTTCTTTTGCTCAGGCTGTTGTCTATCCCAGCCATTCGTCTTCTTAAAAGGTCAGTTCCAGCTCTGTGCTGTTTACTGCACTTTCTGTCTGCGTCGCACAGAACCATACACCTCATCTCTCATTGTCTTTTACTAATGTTTGTGATGCTATGGTTTGATAGGCCTAGGGACCCCTTCCTCTGTCCACGGTTCCAGTGCAATTGAGTTATGTGTGGGTTGGTTATGTGATTCCCTCCATCCTATTGTCTATTCAGCATGTAGTAAACAATTGTAAGGTAGGTTGATAAGAAATTTAAATTTTATAGTAAATTTCCTTTCTTATTATACCTACCACAATTGTTTACATGGAGGCCCTCCTGTCTTCTTATTCGGGTAAGAATCCTTCCTCCCTGCTGATCACATAACTCCTATGTTGGTGGACTCAAAAGAATGGTTTGATGACTGCTTTCTGCACTGGTTAACGGAAGTCGTGGAATTGTACTAAGAGAAGAGCGTCCCCTACTGGGTGTGCGCCAATGTCACTCGACCCAGTTTTGGCTTATTTTTTCGTGGTGTTTTTACACCACTTTTCCTTCCCAAATCTCTTAGGAAAGATTAAAATAGAGAGTATTTTATCCGAGTTAGGGTCTTCCACTGTAGTGCAAGCCTGTAGTAAACAATTGCGGTAGGTATAATAAGAAAGGAAATTTACTATAAAATTTAAATTTTTCTTATATTTCATTCCATATGGAAACCCCAACAATTGGGGTAGTTCTTAAGTACTGTGGTAAACAAGTACTGTTTCACTGGTATAAGATGACCTGTTAATCAACGCTGGTCTGTTAATCCTATAAAGTGGGCTGTATAGGTACAAATGAGTGTGATTATATATTGTGGTCATGGTATGGCCGTAGAGGCCGAATGTGACCTTAAACAACTATAGAATAAATAAATTCTGATTTTTCAATCAAAAAAGGCAAAGTAAAACTTCAATCTTTACAAATCAAGAAAACTGTACCCTAAATTTATTAGTTTCTCTCATGAAGACAGTGCTATGCAGTGATATAGTACACTGTTGGAAAGGCTCATAGAGCTCTTTATAACACTGTGTTCCTTCCTATCATTTTTAGCTCATCTGACTGAAAGTCAGGGTGAGCTTTTCTGATCACTCTTCGTCCGTCGTCATGCGTGAAGGTGGTGTTTGAGCCTCTTTCTTCTAAACCACTGGCCACATTTTAATTAAATTTCATGTAAGTAGTGGTTATATAGGGGCATTTTGATTTTTATGCAAATTAGGTTTCGGCTCATATTGAGCAGAGGGGTGGGGAAAAAATGGCCAAATTTTTTGAAAATCTTCTAATGAACCACCAGTAGCAGAGACTTGATATGTGGTATACAGAGTCCTTTTGAGGTTTTGAATCAAGTCTGTTCAAGAGAAGTTTATCGGGCATTATTTGCCTTCGTTATGGGAGAGGCAAAAATTTTGGCCACGCCTAAAATTTCTATTTTCAGAATCGTGAGGTCGATTTGAACCAACTTTGATATGAGATGATAATGGGTCATGAGTAGTTGATTGATGCAAAAAAAAATTTTTTCTCATTGCCCTGTGGGAACCTCGGGAGCTAAAAATATGAAAAACCTTAAAACTGCCATATCTCCAAAACTATACTGCACAGAGAATTCTTATTTTGTATAAAGCTTACTTTTATCCAGTAGAATAGAATGGTTAAAAAACATCCCTATCGGTTTGATCACAAGGTACTTTTTTCAGGACTTTGAAAAAGTGCTGAGTCAGCACTTTTTAACACTGTAGGCAATGGGAAAAACATTAAAAAATCTTCTTCTCCAGATCCAGCAGGCAGAATCTTTTGATATTTGGTATGCAACATTGTAGGGTGGATCTGATTCAAGTTTGTTCAAATCGGCCCCCTGGGTTCATATTTGGGCTCAGTATAGGAGCCCGATTTCGAACTTAGTGCATTTCAGGCAAATTTCTTCAAAAATCTTCTTCTCCAGATCCAGCAGGCAGAATCTTTTGATATTTGGTATGCAACAATGTGGGGGTGGATCTGATTCAAGTTTGTTCAAATCGGCCACCTGGGTTTATATTTGGGATCAGTATAAAAAAAAAAAAATTTCCTGCAGCCCCGTGGGAACTGCAGGAGCTGAAAATAGAAAAAAATTAAAACACCCATATCTCCAAAACTGTACGGCACCGAGAATTTTTATTTGGTGTGAAGCTTCCTTAGGACCAACAGAAAGGATTGGTAAAAAAAATTGCCATCGGTTTTATCATAGGGTACAGTTTCGGGACTTTGAAAAAGTGCTGAGTCAGCACTTTTTAACTCTTTGTAGGCAATGGGAAAAACAGTAAAAAATCTTCTTCTCCAGATCCAGCAGGCAGAATCTTTTGATATTTGGTATGCAGCATTGTAGGGTGGATCTGATTCAAGATTGTTCAAATTGGCTCCCTAGATTCATATTTGGGCTCACTATAGAAGCTCGAATTCGAACTTAGTGCATTTCAGGCAAATTTCTTCAAAAATCTTCTTCTCCAGATCCAGCAGGCAGAATCTTTTGATATTTGGTATGCAACATTGTGAGGTGGATCTGATTCAAGTTTGTTCAAATCGACTCTCTAGATTCATATTTGGGCTTACTATAGAAGCTTGAATTCGAACTTAGTGCATTTCAGGCAAATTTCTTTGAAAATCTTCTTCTCAAGATCCAGCAGGCAGAATCTTTTGATATTGGGTATGCACCATGCTTAGGGGGGTGAGATTCAAGTTTGTTCAAGCCAAGTCCCAGGGTTCATATTTGGGCTCACTGTGGTAGCCCGAATTATAACTTAGTTCAAAATGAGGAATTTTCTTTAAAAATCTTCTTCAGATCAAGCAGTCGGAATGTTTTGATATTTGGTATGCAGCATCCTTAGGGGGATGAGATTCAAGTTTGTTCAAGCCATGTCCCTAGGCCCATTTTTGGGCTCACTGTGGGAGCCTGAATGATAACTTAGTTCAAAATGAGGAATTTTCTTTAAAAATCTTCTTCTTCAGATCCAGCAGTCAGAATGTTTTGATATTTGGTATGCAGCATCCTTAGGGGGGTGAGATTTGCTGGTCTGAATATTTGGATATTTGGTATAAGCTTTTCTTAGGAGGAGCAGATGCAACTTGTTGAAATCAATTCTCTGGGTTGATATTTAGGCTACCATATCAGGTGAGTGCCCACATGCCCCCTGAGACCTCTTGTATTGTTGAAGTTTTCCCTGTGGGCAGTTGCATAGCTGGAGGAGAGGCCAAAAAGATTTAACTCCCACTTCCAAAACAAAACCCAAAACATTGGCCCAATGCAAGTTTCACATAACATAAAGTCCCGAAATGGTCTCCAATATAGGTCTACACATGCTACAAGTCCTCACATTTGCTCTTATAAGAGCACTGAATTTTGTAAAATTTTCTCATATTCTCTGGTTTCCCATAGCCTTCTGAATATCAATGTCGAATGTCATACCAAATAACTATTTTGAAAACTGAAAAGCGAGATAAAATACAATATAATCATGAGAGCAGGAGATCGGGAACCAAACCAGGAGTCTCCCATTGAAATCGGGAACTACCTTCATTTAACCACCCATTATGTTAATAGGGAATTATTTCACTCTTTTTAAAACTGAGTGGCTAAATCTGATACTGGCTGAGAAAACCAGGAATATTTTTGTCAATAAAACCATTGAAATATGGATGTTATTGGAACAAGCTTAGAGAGCTGGGCCTGGTGATACAAATTTTTTATGCTCTTATTGCCAATTACAATTAAAATTGTTCAAATAAAATGAAATATAAGGCAATGGGGTGGGGTGGGGTGGGGTGGGATGGGATTGGATGCATAAAATATAAATTATTGATCTGCTGACTTCACATGGAAATCTCCCCCAGAAGCATGGAAATCTCCCTGTCAGACAACCAAAATCTCCCTGACAGTCATATTCAGAGGTTAACAGGTCTGGTGGGACTGAGGGAAGTGAAGCAGTGCTTGTTTACTGTGGTAAACTGGCTCTGTTTTACTGGTAAACTAAGGACCAGTAACCAATGCCTGGGGTGGAAGCCCTCTAAAATGGGCAATATGGGTATAAACAATTGGCTGAACTTGATTTTATATCCATGGTGCATTCACGATTAGCCATTGTGTAGAAATATGTGACCTTAAACACTAATAAATAAATTGGGTATCTCTTAATTGAATAACCCTGTGAATTGAATATAACATCCAAACTCGAAACTTGTTACCGTACCTTCAGCACAAATTTGCATTTAGGTTAAATAATAAACTCCTGTTAAATGAATAAAATATCTTGCAACATGTCTTGACATTTCCTTGCTAATCACTGAATTTTCCATTCTTTGTCTCCAATTTGGCCTCACTACATGCAATACAGGGATTTAATCTATTATATCTTGTTTAACAAATCTCCATGAGCTCTGTCAAACAAGATGTAATAGAATAAATGCTTAGTTTATTTCTGGAAAACAGGTAAGTGACCAAATCCCTGTTAACCCTTTACCTAACATGAAAAGCAGACGACTCTAGCAAAAAAAATTCTTGAATAACTCATTTTTAGCTCAACTTTGACGAAGTCAAATTTGAGCTATTGTCATGGCCCGTCGTCCGTCTGTCCGTCTGTCCGTACGTCAACAATTGGCTATGGCTCGGGCTAGAGGTTGTATTTATGAACCGATCTTTACAAAACTTTTTGTGTACCTTTGTTATGACCCTGGGACGGGAACGAGTGTTTTTAGGTGTGGTCCGAAATTCAAGATGGCTGCCAGTGGCCATTTTGTACCGATGATGCAAAAATCAGTTTTTTGTACAGAACTTCTGTATGAAAGTTCTGATTTGAATAAAGTTTTGTATAAATGTTTAGTACCATGGGATACATCACATATAATACGAGTTTTTTTCTCGTGCGTAAATTATGCAAATTAGACTGACTTTGATTTATTTAGTGTTACTTTCAGAGCTGTAAGTGCCAAGCTGCTATGGCTCGGGCTAGAGGCCGTATTTATGAACCGATCTTTACGAAACTTTTTGTGTACCTTTGTTATGACCCTGGGACGAGAACGAGTGTTTTTGGGTGCGGTCCGAAATTCAAGATGGCTGCCAGCTGCCATTTTGTACCGACGATGCAGAAATCTGTTTTTTGTACAGAACTTCCATATGAAAGCTCGGATTTGAATAATTTTTTGTATGAATGTTTAGTACCATGGGATACATCACATATAATACGGGTTTTTTTCTCGTACGTAAATTGTGCAAATTAGACTAATTTTGATGTTTTTTGGGCTTACTTTCAATACTGTAAGTGCAAATGCCAATACGGCTCGGGCTAGAGGCCGTATTTATGAACCGATCTTTACGAAACTTCTTGGGTACCTTTGGTATCACCGTGGGATGAGAACGAGTGTTTTTGGGTCCGGTCCGAAATTCAAGATGGCCGATGGCAGCCATTTTGTACAAAATTTGGTGCAATCAGATTTTTGCACAGAACTTCCATATGAAAGCCCTGATTTGAATATTTTTTTTGTGTGAATGTTTAGTACCATGGGATGCATCACATATAATACGGGTTTTTTTCTCGTGCAGAAATTATGCAAATTAGATGAACTTTGATTTTTTCAGTGCGACTTACACACAGTAAATACACATGTCAATACGGCTCAGACTAGAGTCTGTATTTATGAACTGATCTTCACGAAATGTCTTGGGTACCTTTGTTATCACCTTGGGACGAGAACGAGTGTTTCTGGGTGCGGTCTAAAATTCAAGATGGCTGCCAGTGGCCATTTTGTACCGAAATTAGGTCTAATCAGTTTTTTGTACACAACTTCTATACAGCTCAGACTAGAGGCCATATTTATGAACCAATCTTTACGAAACTTCTTGGGTACCTTTGTTATCACCGTGGGATGAGAGCGAGTGTTTTTGGGTGTGGTCCGAAATTCAAGATGGCCACCAGCAGCCATTTTGTACCAAAATTAGTGCAATCAGTTTTTTGTATAGAACTTCTGTATGAAAGTTCTGATTTTAATAAATTTTTGTATGAATGTTTAGTAACATGGAATACATCACATATTGTAAGGGGTTTTTTTTCGTGCAGAAATTATGCAAATTAGATGAACTTTGATTTATTCAGTGCAACTTACACAATGTAAGCACACATGTCAATACGGCTCAGGGTAGAGGCTGTATTTATGAACCGATCTTCACAAAACTTCTTGGGTACCTTTGTTATCTCCTTGGGATGAGAATGAGTGTTTCTGGGTACGGTCCAAAATTCAAGATGGCTGCCAGTGGCCATTTTGTACCGAAATTAGGTCCAATCAGTTTTTTGTCACAAGTTCTATACAGCTTGTATTTATGAACTGATCTTCACAAAACTTCTTGAGTACTTTTGTTTTCACCTTGGGACAGGAACGAGTGTGTTTTGGGGTGCCTTTGTTATCACTGTGCTATGAGAACAAATATTTTGGGGTTCAGTCAGACCCACTCTGGGACTCAAAGATTTTTTCTAGTTCAGCATCTGACTGTCACCCACCTTTACAATACTTTACCTATACATTTGTTACAGGCAACGGTCAGTATTTATGTACAGACCGTTACAATACTTTATATGTACCTTTGTTATCAGGTCATTACCTAGATGTTTGTCATTGCTGTGTCACATACTATACATGTACATGTCTTTGTCTTGACAAGTTGAGCTACAGTGTCATTGACACTTTCATTTTAAATTTTTTGTCTCAAAAACATAGTTTATGACCATTGTTGCAACAAGCTCATTCCAACGAGGGGTCATAACCTATGTTTTTGAGACAAAAAATTAAAAAATAATGAAAATTAATTGGCAATTTTTGAGAATAGCGTGACCGGTTTTGTCGTTACATTGGGTAAAGGGTTAACTGAATACTCCTATGAATTGAATTTTTCTTCTTTTTGGCTCACCTGACTGCAAGTCAGTGTGAGCTATTCCCATCATTTGGCATCCGTCAACTTTTGGAAACTTGTCTTCTTCTTCACAACCATTAAGCCAAATTCAAACATATATTGCACAGACCATCTAGGGAGTATATACCCTTTCTATTTTGTTCAAATGAAGCAGCTGCCAACTTCGGACTCGGGTTAATGCCCTAAAAGCCTAAAAATATTCTTCTCATGAACCACCAGGGAGAATGCCTTGATATTTGGTATGGAACATCCTTTGGTGTTGAAGATTAAAGTTTGTTCAAGGGAAGTTGGTAGCTCAATATTTGGGCTCTCTGTGAGAGCATATCCATTTTGGGCTCCACCCAAAATTTGTATTTCAAGAACTGGTGGGTCGATTTGAACAAAATTTGGCATGTAGTATAAGTGGGTCCTAAGTAATTGGTTGCTGCCCGAAAAAAAATGTTTACAGCCCTGTGGGAACTCCAGGGGCTAAAAATAGAAAAAAATTAAAACGCCCATATTTCCCAAACCAAATGGAACAGAGAACTGTGATTTGGTATGAAGCATCTTTAGGATCAGTAGAATGGAATCGTAAAAAAAAATTGCCATCAGTTGTGTTGGGGTGTTCTGTACGGGGCATCGAAAAATGGTAAGTCAGCATATTTGCAAAAATTGGAAAAAAAATTTTCTTCAGAACCACTGGTCAGAATCTTTTGATAATTGGTATACAGCATCCATAGAGGGGGTGGGGGGATCAGATCCAAGTGTGTTCAAATTAAGCTCCTCGTTTAATACAGGAGCCTGCATAATTAACTGAGGGCAGTATGAGGAAGAATCTTTAAAAATCTTCTTCTTCAGATCCAACAGTCCGATTCTTTTGATATTTGGTATACAACATCTCTAGGGGTGGAGGGGTCAGATTCAAGTTTGTTCAGATCACATCCCTGGGTTGATATTTGGGCTCCTTATTGGAGCCCAAAGTTGAACTTAGTGCAATATGAGAAAATTTCTTTTAAAATCTTCTTCTTCAGATCCACCAGCCAGAATCCTTTTATGTTTGGTATACAACATCCCTAGGGGGTTCAGATTCAAGTTTGTTCAAATCGAGTCCCTGGGTCAATATTTGGGCCCCCATAGGAGTCCAAATTTTAACTTCATGCAATATGGGGAATAAACTTTAAAAATCTTCTTTTTCAGATCCACCAGTCAGATTTCTTTCATATTTAGTATACAACATCTCTATGGGGCTTAGATTCAAGTGTGTTCAAATCAAGCCCCTGGGTTAATATTTATGCTCCCTATGGGAGCCCAAATTGTAACATAGTACCATGTGATGGAATCTTCTTTTTCCACATTCACCAGTCAGAATATTTTCATATTTGGTATACAACATCTCTTGGAGGTCAGATTCAAGTTTGTTCAAATTGGGCCCTTGGGTTAATATTTGGACCCTTTATTGGGGCCCATAGTTCAAAATCTTTTTCTTTGGACCCACCAGTCAGAATCTTTTCATATTTGGTGTGTGACATCTCAAGGGGTGTCAGATTCAAGTTTCTTCAAATCAAGTCCCTGGGTTAATATTTGGGCTCCATATTCCAGTCACTTACTGATTGACAACTTGAGCCAGGTGAGTGTTTTAGGCTCACTTGAGCCTCTGTTTTCAAGAGGTCACAGTGGCTCATTGGTTACCGCATTGGACTTCAGATCGAAAGGTCCACAGTTTGATACCTGCCAGGAGTAACTGCATTGTGTCCTTGGGCAAGGCATGCGGGGACACGGTGGCACTGTGTACTAAGGCATAGTGCACGCTGATTGTGTACATGTCTTCAACTAATGCTAACCCTGCTTGCCTGGAGTTAGCATGTTAGGGAGTCTTGAAAGTTGCAAGTCGCTGCTTGCTGGTTCTCTCCATGTACTCAGTCTTTCTCCATCCATAAAACTGTCTGACACTAGGTGACCCTGGCTGTTGAAAATGTTGTTAAACTCCAGTAAATAAATTGAATAATATTCACTGATAAAGTGCCTATTCAATCAACAGGGTTCTTCTGTAGCATTCTTGTATTAACAATGTTCTACTTCCAAGCCTGGAAATGAGCAATCTGTCATTTTCAGAATGAGGTCTTCAGAGGGGGAATTTGCTGATGCTACCCCATACAATGGGCTAGAATCCCCCATTTATCCTCTGGGTACCTCTATCTGTTCAGGCCTGAGATCCTGATTCAGATTGAGGTTTTATTTCCAGGCTTGTCTACTTCTGTTATTGAGACAATTGAGGGAAGGGAGCAGAAATAATAGGATCTCATCAAACTCAAACTGGATTGCATTTCAGAAAATGAGTAAACTCAATTTGCAGTGTTTCTTGGTGAAAAAGATTTGCATGCAGCATAGCTGCAGCTAAATCAATTTCATTGATTAGAGCTTATTTCATGCACGTCATGATTAGCTTTCAGACAGGCAAGTTCTGAAACTGATGCTATTATTTCCTTTCTGCGTGATGAATTATTCCACCCAGTCTGAAGAAAAACCTGATTATCTATTTAGTTATTTTCTGTGAAGAGACATTGTTAAAAGTCTCACAGTTATAATCAACCGATGAGAATAGACAAAAAAATGGATTTTGTCTGCAATGAGTTGCTGTTCAAGATGGATTGTTTTCAATGAAATTATTCACCCTTTTATCACCTACATATATGATTTCTGACTGACAGTAAGGCCTCTGTAAAGCAATACTTTGTTTTATGTCAATTTTGTGGTATACATTTATTGTAGACATGAAATAATAACACATTCACTTTAATTATGGGCAGTGACATTTTTTTGATGATGACAGTAGTTGTAAGACTGTGTGACTGACTATTCGCAGTGTAAATCAACTGTAGTGTTTCGATTATAGCCACTTGACAGAATCGACGACAGTGTTCTGAATGTCAGTGAGTACACATGCACATTGCATGGCAACATGCACATGTGAAGGACATGTCTTTGTTTATTTCCTGATCTGACTGCAAATGAATTTGGTCCAAAAGGCCATAAAGGATGCACCACACCAAACAATTATTTAATGGCTTTGAAAGTACCTGAGGCCTAAAAAAGTTAAAAATCTGTTTCTCAGGCCCACCCGCATGGTCCTTTTGGCTGCTGCATGCTCTCTTTTTATAACCACTGCAAACTTAAAAAACTAAAAATGAAATGGTTTATGTCTGATATTTTACACAAGTTAATAAAATTGATAAATTTGTCCCTGGAGTACAAGAAGGCATTGCAATTTCAAAGTCTTCTTGCACTCAAGGGATGAAATACACCACCACCCATGCTATTCTGTAGACAATGAGGCCTAAAACATAAAACAAACCAAGAACATGACCTTTTGACGGCAAAAAAATAATAACAAAAATAAAATATAAAAATGCCTGTCCGCATGCTTTTATACAAAAAATGGCCTGTCTGAGAAACAGAAGATCTACTTTGTGGAGCCTAAGCTGACAGCATTGGTGCATTTGCAACTCGAATCGATGACTTAGATAACAGGCATGAATTCTTGTCCAGATAATAACAGTTAACCCTTTACCCAATGTCGACGATATCAGAATTTATTATTTTAACTATTTTTTCAAATTTTTCCAAAAAGTTCAGTAAAACCATATCATGTGTAACAGTGGTGGGGTGAATGACTCCCCGGGACTAGAACCTTGGTTGGAATTTCCCTGTTGGTCTTCAGATTCTTGAGGATCTGGGTCAACTTTCAAAATATGGATGCATGGATAAAATATAACTCAACTTTGGAGGTAGAATAAACATTAAGTTATGTGCTGTGGTTTGGATGAATACACAAGAAAATAGGAACAACAGTTCATACGTGGCTTCTTAAGAAGCCCCAAAATAGTATGATATGAAATGGACATGAATATGAATGATGGGTCAAAAACCACTGGGCCCACTATACTCTCAAACCTGAAGAGGTTTAATTTCCCCCTAACGGATGTTAAAAGACTATGGATGGTTCCCACAGAACTTGGACCTGGAGAGGACCACTGTCAACAACATTGGTTCTCACCAGGGCTGAGTTGAACAGGTCCAAAAATTACGGCACCCTTTATGGTTAATCTTTTACGGGCTACAAAGTGTCCACATAACTAACCTAGTGTGTAGGTTTAAGTTTGGCCAGCAGCTAATCAAAGCTTTTGCCAAACACAAAGTGGACGACGAATTATATGCGAGACCACTCTTATTTATGATAATTTTGCGGGGAAAATTTTGAATACTGGAATCTGATTGATTCCTTGCTTTCACCTTGACGAATGAAACAAAAAAAAACATGCACTACGGTGTGAACCAATAACGTACATAGATTCATTTTTAACATGGAAATAACCAGAGGCCAACAAAAACTAAATTAAACTTTCTGTTATGAACAGCTGAATAGTAACATTTAAATCTCTTGTATTTCATTTCAGCTGCTGTGTATTTCATTTCAACTACTGTTACCAAATCCGTTATATATGTGACACCTCATTGGAACAAGCTCAATGAGCTTGTTTCAGTGAGGGGTCACAAATGGTTTTGTTGAAACTTTTTGAAAAATGATATTTTTTCAACTGCTGAATTATGCAGGCTGATGCGGTTGATTCATTAGGTAAATTGTTATTAAATCCAGTTCTGAGAATGGTTTGGTGATTTCACTACTAATCTTATCTTTGCAAAATAGTGAATCTGTATGACAATTATATTTTTAGCTCACCCAATCAAAAGTCTGTGCGAGCCTCCAAGTCTGGAAATAAGCAGACTGTCATCTGCAGAATGAGGTCTACAGAGGGTGAATTTGGTGATGCTTTCCTGCACACCCTCTGTGAACTTCACTCTGAATCAAGGTCTCTAAACTAGGGACTTCTAGGCTTCTAGCCCACTGTATGGGATAGCATTGGCAAATTCATCCTCTGAAGACCTCATTCTGCAAATAACAGATTGCTTATTTCCAGGCTTGGTGTGAGCTATTGCTATCACTTGGCACTATCTTTGCGAAATAGTGAATCCATATGACAATTATATTTTTAGCTCACCTGCCAGAAGTCAGTGTGGGCTATTGTCATCACTTGGCATTCATTGTTGGTTGATCTGCATCTGTCATCCAGTTGCTTTTGCATTTCTGTTTTCTTCAGAGCCACTGCCCAAATCTAACCAAACTTAACACAAATTATCTTTGTGGTATAGCCTTCCATTTTGTTCATTACAACTTTCTAACCCTTATAGGCTGCATGCAAAACCACAAAATTCTTTGAAAAATCTTTTCATAAACCACCAGTAGCAATGCTTGGAAATTTGGTTTGCAGCTTCTCTTAGTGACAACCAAGTTCCAAACAATAGTCAAAACTATGGCACAAGCTGATATATATAATTGTAATCTGTTGGCTGCTAGGCTGTGTTCACCTGACTGAGATACTGTATAGGGGTGTTTTTTGTTAATTTATTTCATATCTGGCCAGTTTTTGCCTCAAAACCATTGCTTATGACCCATCATTGGAATGAGCTGGTTAATCTGACTCCAATAAGGAGTCTTTATGTTTTTGTGATAAGGAAAAATAAAATGTTTTTAAATAATTTTTTCATGCAAGTGCCAACTGATGTAACCATATGAGGTTGAAAATTCTTCACCAAGCTGTCAGTGCTTTCACAACATCAACAGCAATGTTTCAATTCATTCACAAATATTTGTTTGGACTATAAAAAATTAAAGCTGTGAGATCTACAGACAAGTTTGCAATGATCTAAAGGATTGACTGAAATCCATTTATTATGGAGATAATTTTGAAACCAAACATTTTCACTATCCTTCACAATCAATGTTGAATTTTGTAATGTATGGGAGTAACTCTTAACCCCTAAGACCCTGGTAGTGCAACAAAATTTTCTCTGAGCACTATTTTTTTCTTGTTAACTTTGAATTTAACCAATTATATCTTGTTTGACAGTGCTCTGTCAAGCAAGGTATATTTGGTTAAATATCAAACTGCATTGTGGGAAATATTTGCTGAAAACTGTGCCATTTCTCATCAGAGTACAGAGGATTAATATGTGGGAGTAACTCAAGCAAAATTCAAGACACTTTTCAGATAGTTTCTTAAACTTAACCCTTTACCCAACGAATCGTCCGCATCCGCCCGTGTTATATGCAAATTCAGCAGTTGAAAAAATATTATTTTTGAAAAAATTTCAACAAAACCATATCATGTGACCCCTCATTGGAACGAGCTCATCGAGCTCGTTCCAACGAGGGGTCACATGATATGGTTTTGTTGAATTTTTTTTAAAAGTTTCAAAAAATTATATTTAAAATAATAAATTTTGATATCGTCTGCATTTTTAAAGGGTTAAGGTTCTGGACAACATCCCATAATTTCCTTTACACTACAGTCTTATAGTATGGTTGTGATTACAAATCATGTCGGGAGTGTGATGGCTCAGTTGTTTGATCATTGAACCACTTTATCATGACAGTGGTTACTGCAAGGGCATGATGGCGCTGTGTACTAAGGCATACTGCATGTCGATGGTGGAATGTCCTTCATCCACTGTTGGGGAGTCTTGACAGTTGCTCGCCACTGCTTGGTTGTTCTCTCCAGGTACTCCAGCTTCATATACTCTTAAAATTGTCCGATATCATGTGACCCTGGCTGCTAAAAGTGTCATTAATCCTCAATAAACAAATAGATAAGTCATGTCGTGGTTGCCTAAAACTTGACTGGAAACCACTACGCATGCACGTTGACTACTGTCTGGATGACTTCTCCATGACTGACTGCATTTTGGGATACATGTAAAAAGTAAGAAATATGTCCATAGGGTTAACCAAACACCGTGTAGCCATAGTGTATGGGATCAGTAATCTGCCTCTTGGAAGCATATTCACTCTCCACCCCGCCAACCTGCTCTTCAATTCATGGTGTTGATAGTTCCAGCATCATGCAAGTCTGCATTATTGATTATCACATAATGGGAATTTATGAAGCAAAGAATATTACATCTCACCTGATCAAGCATAGAAGTTTCATCTATGGTCTATGTAAAGAGAGTCCACAGGAAAAGGTTTACAATACAGCTTATTTATTATTAATGGCTGCACTTCTCGACACTGCCAGTTTTGGATTTTCAAACAAAAACACAATTTGTATTGTGTGATTTGGATTACTGTAATGGTATCATATGTTGATTTAAGGGCATAATCAATAAGGTCACTCTTTGTGTTGTATGCTCAAAGTACTTTCATTTGTACTTCTAATCATGTCATATGAGAAAATTTCAGCTTATATTGGGTAAAACCAACTTAACCCTTTATCTAACAGGCCCATTTGGATTTGAAATTGAGACGACCATACAAAAGGTTACCTAAATTATTTTCAGCCAACCCTGTGAAGCTCTGGATTCGATTCGATTTCAATTTCACGTCACACGATTAGACCAGATGGTACTTGTATGGAAAAATTATTTAAAAACCTTTTTTTTTTACTTTTCATAAAAACATTAAGATTCCTTATGGGCTGCGCGACATTGTTTTGGATGTTGACGCACTTTCTGACCCTCCTGTCCAGCTCGTCCCACAAATGCTCGATCGGGGACAAATCTGGACTGTAGGGTGGCCAGTCGAGATCTGGGTTTTGGTTGAGGAAGTCAATACAAACCCTAGCAACGTGGGGCCTCACATTATCCTGCTGCAATGTAAGGTTACAGGCAGGGATAAGTGGAAGGATGTGAGGCATGAGGACCTGATCCCGATATCTTATGGCTGTAAGATTGCCCTAGATGACCACGAGAGATGTTTTCTTCTTCAGATCCACTAGTCAGATTTTTTTGATATTTGGTATACAACATCTCTATGGGGTTAGATTCAAGTTTGCTCAAATCAAGTCCCTGAGTTATTATTTAGGCTTCCTATGGGAGCCCGAATTAGTACCAGGGAATTTCTTTAAAAATCTTCTTTTTCACATCCACCAGTAAGAATATTTTCATATTTGGTATATAACATCTCTAGGGGGCTCAGATTCAAGTTTGTTCAAACTGGGCTCTTTAGGTTAATATTTGGGCTCTTTATTGGGGCCCATAGTTTAACTCAGTGTAATGTAAGAAAATTTCTTGAAAAATCTTCTTGGGATCCACCAGTTAGAATCTTTTCATATTTGGTGTGTGACATCTCTAGGGGTGTCAAATTCAGGTTTGTTCAAATCGAGTCCCTGGGTTAATATTTGGGCTCCGTATGCCGGTCACTTACTGATACACTCATCTCTTTTGACAACTTGAGCCAGGTGAGCATTTTAGGCTCACTTGAGCCTCTGGTTTTTCCAGTAACATCATTTTCAACATTTTAATGTCATTTTAAGTTTTGACCTCCCCTCTGGACCCCAAACTACATAGCTTGCCACTACAATAATTTCACAGGAAAAGGAATGATTGAAGTCAAGCATTTTGCATTTTTATCCGAATTGTTAGAAGAAAATTGTTATGCTATCACGTTATTAGCCTCCGAGGTCAGGAAACGCAAAATTAAATTTCATAGCATGAAGTTGAAATAAAGCGAATGTTTATTACACATGGTCCTGAATGACAAGTTGAAAACATTTTGAAAATCTGGTGTGAAATATCCGACATATGATGTTAATACTAACAGGCATCACCTCCACCCATCTGGTGACAGGCTTAACCGAAAAACTACATAACGCCCAGAGCCCATTGATCTCTGCACAACTGGATTTCTGGAATGCTTATTGATCACATATAGAAAAGTGTCTAAATCTGTTGCCATCTTGGCTGTCCCAGGGGGGTATTATTTCAATAAACATAATGCACAACGACAAAAAATTTCAAATTCCTTGCAGTTGCAGATTACTTTTTAACCCTTTGAAACCAAGCGGCTGCTTTTCCAGCCAGGAACATGATACGTCATAACATCATTATATAGGATGGCTGTTCAGTAAATGTGTGGGGTAGACCAATCAATGTTTTCAAGGCGCAGCCCTGAGGCTGCACATTGAAAATATTGATGGGTCTACCCCAAATAATGAATATGGACTCTTCCAATTGCTGCCATTGAACTGGAATGGAAGATACCACCTGAGTTCAAAGGGTAAAAGAATTTATACTTTGATGTCTGTGAAAAATGAATATGTTGATGATGTGCATATTTTTCACTACAATAGAAATTGTATATTTACAACATATTATTATATAGTTATTATTAACCCTTTGAACTCGTAAGACCGATTTTTCTGTCCAAGACAAAATTAGTCCCATGTTTGTCTTATTATACGAGGTCTATACACGGGTCATTGCTAATAAAATAATAACTGTTGTCTGCATCCAGGCTAATTCAGACTGCAGTTATTATTTTATCCTTCCTGTATATTGATATTGCTCTGACCCATTTCACTGTAAGTGTACACACATCCGATACCATTTCAGGAAACAAGGTTCAAAGGGTTAACCAAAAAAAAAACAAGTGCCAAGATTGAATGATTTCATGATTGATGATGTGAAAGCTGTTATGTTGAAGGAGGATTCAGGGGTATCTAGTGAAGCCCTCCATCCATCCGTCCAGCTGTCTGTCTGTCCATCTGTACAAACATTTTGCATTATAATTTCAAAGCCATCACTCGGATTTGGATCTCCTGTGGTATGCTGATAGACCTGTATGGGGGAATGGATATGCACATGGAGTGGGTTCCATGCAATAATTTTTCCCAGAGTTATGGCCCTTTTTCGACTTAGAAAATATTTCTGTTTTCACTCCACTTTTTTTTCTGTCCCACAATACCTTCAAGGTTACTTCGAACTTGCTCATACGGGTCGGGGGGGCCGTGCCCTTGTTGATACCAGACATAAAAAGGTATGAGTAAAATGGTTAACAGGAAGTATATTAATAGACAGAAGAAGTACCTTGAAAAATGAATCTCTAATGCAATCAAAACATGTTGAACGGTTGAATATTGTTTGACTGAGCACAACTTTCTTGTATATTGTTTGCTTTCTTGGTTGCATCTGTTATACAACATGTTGCTCTGAATAGCCATCGGCAGTACATTTGTATGGAGTTTATGTTGGGATAGCTAATGAAAATTCTATTGTTTTACAGATTAGCAATAGCTGACTCAACACAGGAAAGTGTTTTTGAAATTCTTTTAATGACATTTTTTTTATTCCACAGATCAAAAACCTGCACAGACGATTTTGAAATGTTTGGTGTGTGGTGATAAGTCATCTGGAGTCCATTATGGTGTACTGGCTTGTGAAGGGTGTAAGGTGGGTTGTATCACCATTTTGGGAATTAATTCTTGCTGAATGATAATAAATTGAGATTTGTTTACATGTCTTTATTTATCATTCAGATCTCACTACTTCTGGCTCATTCTTTACTCAAGAAGTTATGCACACAGACCCTCCCAAAATCAAGTAGTATACTCCTTAACTGGCAGTGTGCTGGAAGCCCTTATTTTGGCTTTTTTTCTGAAGTGCAGTTACCACAGCTTGAAGGCTCTTATTCAGTGGATGTGCTTTGTATTATCTTTTAAGTGATATTATTTAGTCTGTTGGGGTTTGTCTTGTTACAATTTATGGGAGAGTGCCCATAGGCACTCTCCCATAAATAATAACAAGGCAAAGACATGTGCACAAAATTTGATGGTCAAAAATAGTTTAGCAGTCTGCCAGTTAATTGAATAACCCTGTTGATTTAATATAATTTCCAAAAACAAAATCATTAACCCTACATTCATCACAAATTTGACCTGTTAATTGAATAAAAATATTTTAGTATGTTTAGAAATTACTTGCCTTTTCTGTTCATCTTTATTGCTGTTAGCTACTCTGGGTATTGAATGTTGAGCATATTGAATAAAATTCACAATCAGGAAAAATCTGCCTAGGCTCTATAAGGCATCTACAGATCCAAATATTTGGGTCACTAACTCCAACTGTTGACCCATGAAAATGGTGGTTCTTCATGTCTTAATTGTCTAAAGATTAAATGTACATATGAAACTCCAATTGGAAGACACTGAACAAAACAAATATATATATGATGAATTTGACAACTGGCTTGAAACTGGTCAGCAGACCAGCCCACTTGAGGGGGGGGGGGGGGGTCATTTCATCAGAAAATCTCATGATTAGCCAGTCTGCAACTGGTTTGTTGATCAATTCTAGTTGATAGAAAACAAGAGTTTCAACTTTTATTAGTTGATTAATTCAAGTTGATAGAAAAGAAGAGTTTCAACTTTTATGAGTTGATCAGTTCTAGTTGATAGAAAACAAGACTCTCAACTTTTATTAGTTGATTAATTCTACTTGATAGAAAAGAAGAGTTTCAACTTTTATTAGTTGATCAGTTCTAGTTGATAGAAAACAAGACTCTCAACTTTTATTAGTTGATCAATTCCAGTTGATAGAAAACAAGAGTTTCAACTTTTATTAGTTGATTAATTCTAGTTGATAGAAAACAAGAGTTTCAACTTTTATTAGTTGATCAATTCCAGTTGATAGAAAACATAGAAAACAAGAGTTATTCTAGTTGATAGAAAACAAGAGTTTCAACTTTTATTAGTTGATCAGTTCTAGTTGATAGAAAACAAGAGTCTCAACTTTTATTAGTTGATCAATTCCAGTTGATAGAAAACAAGACTCTCAACTTTTATTAGTTGATCAATTCCAGTTGATAGAAAACAAGAGTCTCAACTTTTATTAGTTGATCAGTTCTAGTTGACAGAAAACAAGTCTCAACTTTTATTAGTTGATCAATTCTAGTTGATAGAAAACAAGACTCTCAACTTTTATTAGTTGATCAATTCTAGTTGATAGAAAACAAGAGTCTCAACTTTTATTAGTTGATCAATTCTAGTTGAAAGAAAACAAGAGTCTCAACTTTTATTAGTTGATCAATTGTAGTTGATAGAAAACAAGAGTCTCAACTTTTATTAGTTGATCTGTTCTAGTTGATAGAAAACAAGAGTCTCAACTTTTATTAGTTGATTAATTCTAGTTGATAGAAAACAAGAGTTTCAACTTTTATTAGTTGATCAATTCCAGTTGATAGAAAACAAGAGTCTCAACTTTTATTAGTTGATCAGTTCTAGTTGATAGAAAACAAGACTCTCAACTTTTATTAGTTGATCAGTTCTAGTTGATAGAAAACAAGAGTCTCAGCTTTTATTAGTTGATCAGTTCTAGTTGATAGAAAACAAGACTCTCAACTTTTATTAGTTGATCAGTTCTAGTTGATAGATAACAAGAGTCTCAACTTTTATTAGTTGATCAATTCTAGTTGATAGAAAATAAGAGTCTCAACTTTTATTAGTTGATTAATTCTAGTTGACAGAAAACAAGTCTCAACTTTTATTAGTTGATCAGTTCTAGTTGATAGAAAATAAGACTCTCAACTTTTATTAGTTGATCAATTCTAGTTGACAGAAAACAAGAGTCTCAACATTTATTAGTTGATCAATTCCAGTTGATAGAAAACAAGAGTCTCAACTTTTATTAGTTGATCAATTCCAGTTGATAGAAAACAAGAGTCTCAACTTTTATTAGTTGATCAATTCCAGTTGATAGAAAACAAGACTCTCAACTTTTATTAGTTGATCAATTCTAGTTGACAGAAAACAAGTCTCAACTTTTATTAGTTGATCAATTCCAGTTGATAGAAAACAAGAGTCTCAACATTTATTAGTTGATCAATTCTAGTTGATAGAAAACTAGAGTCTCAACTTTTATTAGTTGATCAATTCCAGTTGATAGAAAACAAGAGTCTCAACTTTTATTAGTTGATCAATTCTAGTTGACAGAAAACAAGAGTCTCAACTTTTATTAGTTGATCAATTCTAGTTGATAGAAAACAAGAGTCTCAACTTTTATTAGTTGATCAATTCTAGTTGATAGAAAACAAGAGTCTCAACTTTTATTAGTTGATCAATTCTAGTTGATAGAAAACAAGAGTCTCAACTTTTATTAGTTGATCAATTCTAGTTGATAGAAAACAAGAGTCTCAACTTTTATTAGTTGATCAATTCCAGTTGATAGAAAACAAGAGTCTCGCCTTTTATTAGTTGATCAGTTCTAGTTGATAGAAAACAAGAGTCTCAACTTTTATTAGTTGATCAGTTCTAGTTGATATAAAACAAGAGTTTCAACTTTTATTAGTTGATCAATTCCAGTTGATAGAAAACAAGAGTCTCAACCTTTTCTTATTATCAGAAATGGCTACTATCTGTTTGTCCACCCATCAATCTGTCCATGCATCCATCCTTGTATCTGTTCACACATTTTGTGAACCAGATAACTTGAACAAATGTAATTAGATTTTCATAAAACCTGCTACAAGCATACATTGTGAGATCTTATTTAAGTAAGATATTCACCAAATTTTGCTCATTGAGCTCTATCAGTTACGATTAAATTGTCAAATTCATAGTTGCATTATGAGGAAAAGTTTGGTGCTAGAAATTTTGGTATTTTGACAACAGAATGTAAAGGAGTTAATTGAGCACTGCTTCAAGAATTCATTATTAACATGGGAAGTATTTTCATGATTTTCTCATAAATTCAAGTCAGGCTTGCTGCAAAGATTTGATGAAATACTTAATAGAGTTGCATCAAGAAGTTGTTATGGGCACTACTTGTATTAATAGGGGTATATTTTATTAAGTAGAGCCATTAACTCTTTACCTAACATGAAAAGCAGACAACACTAAAAAAAAAATTCTTCATTCAGCTGCTTCAATAACTAATTTTTTGTCTCAAAAACATAGGTTATGACCCCTCATTGGAATGAGCTCAAAGAGCTCATTCCAACGAGTGGTCATAACCTATGTTTTGAAGACAAAAAATGAAAAAAATAATGAAAATTAATTGGTGACTTTTTGGAATAGCGCTGGTCAGTTTTGGCCATTACGTTGGGTAAAGGGTTAACATATTCAACCAGGTATATTATTTTTGTTCTGAGCAGGAAAACCCACCTGTAGCTGGCAAAGAGTTAATTTCACTGATTGAGTGCTGGAAGCCACTATCAGGGTTTTACTGAAATGTGTTGAAAGCCATCTTAGTGGCTTTCCACTAGTCATCACCTCGTTTGCTCAGCAGTTGAAACACAAAAAATGTTTAAACAAAATTGTTTTATTACAATTTATTGGAGAGTGCCAAATAATAATTGCTCTAATATTTGGTACCACAAAACAATTTTTTACAGAAACTGATGGCATATCTTTCCTGAAACCGGCCATGTGGATGGTGGGTTTGGCAAATCTTGCCCTCTTCCCTTCCTCCTTAAAACCCTTTCCCACCATCACTGGAACAATTCACACAAAGCAAACAGGATTTGGGTTTATTTTTTACACAGCCGTAAGCATGGGGAATAAAGTCCAGTGGAAGTGACTTTGTTGAATTCTGGATCAGTAATTATTTGTTATCCAGCCACTATATAGAGAGTAATCGCTTGATTGTACTGGTTACGTGAAATAATTCATGAGAGGCAAGGGACATTGTACAAACATGAATGTGCGAATGCGCACAAGTGTTTTACAATATAGTCCTCGCCTCAAATGAATTATTTCACGTAACCAGTCCAGTCAGGCAATTACTCTGTTTATTACTTTTCATTATTAACGATAATTATATTATTTATCCCTTTACCTAACATAACAGCCAAAACTGGCCAGCGCTATTCTCAAAAATCGCCAATTAATTTTCATTATTAGCTTAACTTGACAAAGTCAAGATAAGCTATTGCCATCATGCGTGCGGAAGTCTGTTAGTCTGTGAGTCTGTTCACATTTTCCTTTAGCACAGGCCACACCCCGTAGTTCTTGTCTGATTGTCACGAAATTTTATATGCAGGTTTGGGGTCATGTTTAGATGAGAACGTCCCCTTTTGGTCGCGATCAGTCAACCGGTATGGCTGCCTGTGCCCAAAACCCGAAAACCATTAGCACAGTCTACAGGTCGTATTTATGAAGGGATTTCATTGTAACTTGGTAGGGTGCCTCTATATAATGTATAGATGAGAACGTCCCCTTTTGGTCATGATCTGTCAACCGTCATGGCTGCCCAAGCCCGAAACCCAAACACTTTTTGCACAGTCTTCAGATCATATTTAATATGGAGGGATTTCATTGTAACTTGGTAGGATGACTCTGTGTGATGTCTAGATGAGAATTTCCCCATTTGGTCGCGATCTGTCAACCGTGATGACTGTCCGAGCCCAAAACTCAAAAACCTTTAGCACAGTCTACAGGTTATATTTATGGAGGGATTTCATTGTAACTTGGTAGGTTGACTTCATATAATGTCTAGATGAGAACGTCCCCTTTTGTACGCGATTGGACAACTGTGACGGCTACAGGGGCCTGAAGCCCGAAAACCTTTAGCACAGTCTACAGATCATATTTATGAAGGGATTTCATTGTAACTTGGTAAGATGACTCCAAATAATGTCTAGATGAGAACGTCCCCTTTTGGTCGCGATCATTCAACCTTGATGGCTGCCCAAGCCCAAAACCCAAAAACCTTTAGCATAGTCTATAGGTCGTATTTATGGAAGAATTTTATTGAAATTTGTTAGGTTGACTCCATATAATGCCTAGATGATGACATCCCCTTTTGGTCATGCTTGGTCAACTGTCACTGCTACAGGGGCACGAAGCCCAAAAACCTTGAGCACAGTCTACAGACCATATTTATGAAGGGATTTCAATTTAACTTGATAGGATGACTCGTTTTGGAATAATTTCACTGTAACTTGGTAACTTTCATTGACATACGTTAACTGTGAGGGCCACATATATTAACTGTGAGGTCCACATTAACCCACCTCTCAGTTCTTTAGTACAGTCTACACCTCATATTATTTTTATTAAAAACATAACATACAGGGAACAGAAATTAACACATTCCCAATTATCACAATTCTTGTCTTATTTCATAATCCTTTCATAAACATTGAACATTATCCTTTTCATCAAACACAACACACAGACAAGTTAAGCTACAGTGTCATTGACACTTTCATCTTTTCATTTTTTGTCTCTAAAATATAGATTATGACCCCTCATTGGAACGAGCTCATCGAGTTCGTTCCAATGAGGGGTCATAACCTATGTTTTTGAGACAAAAAATGAAAATAATAGTTATTCAAGAATTTTTTTTTGCAAGTGTCGTCTGCTTTTCATGTTAGGTAAAGGGTTTAAAAAATAAAAAAACGATGAAGTCCTCATTACACCCACGGCAAAGCATCTTCGTGATTGCATAATTCACTTGTGAAGTTATCGTTTATAATGAAACCCAGAAATCCCAGTAAATCACACTTTGGAAAGTAATAATTATTCTTTGTGTATCTGTTGAATTACAACCATGCACTTTATTTGTTGTCAGACTGCAGTTGATGCTAAAATTGGTGATGAAAACTATATTAATCAACCATAAGTTGATTATTATATTTTTTTAAAAAGAAATAAAACAAATTGCAAGAATTTCTCTCTGTGGCATTTATGTGATCATAAATTTTGTGTTCTCAGTAAAAGGAGAGGCAGAATAATACAGACATAGACATGCAAATACAATAAAAACTAGAGAATTGTAATTTGTTGGACAAATTACGGGCTTTCCCAACTTTCCAATGTGAAAATGCATACTACATATAGCAAAGCAAAGAGTTTGAAATTAAACATTTCCAAAATGATAGACAAAAAGCATCCAAAGTTGGCTAATTTTGGCATTCTCTCACTGTTCTCTTATTAACGCCCTGATTTCGCTAGGGGTTTAAATCTTGAGATTAAAAAGTAAACAGTAACTTTCTTCTACAATCATTGTTGCATCTATCCATACCAAAATAATTGCTACAACAACCTTGCAGTTAGAGGAAATGAGTACAGATGTTTGCAAAATTCACTGAAAATCTTTTTTTTTTCTGACAGTACTATTCTTTACATGGCCAAAGCTTATGTTGTGTTAAGCCCCAAAGTATAACTTACAGCAGAGGATTTTTTCATTAGGCATCTCTACCTATAGCAAAACAACGTGTTTAGAATTAACCCTTTCCAAAATGACAGGAAGATGCAACCACACTTAGCTAATTTTGGCATTTCCGGATGTTACTCTTACCCTCATTTGCTTCAGGGTTAAAGATGAGATTAAAAACTAAACAGTAACATTCTTATGCAAGCATTGTTGCATGTATGCAAACAAAAATAATTGTTACAACAACCTTGCAATTATGAGAAATTTGCCCTTGAAGTTAGTAAATCTTGAAGATAAAATGATATATTCATATCATTTGTGGCCATAGGGGTTAATTTTGAAATATTTGTGTGGTGATTTTAGTGTATCATATTATGCTCTTAATGTGTGAACATCAATCACAGACTGAGTGTCTGAAAAGAGACATGGACTAATCTTGAATCTTGATATTTGAATGAACATGTACAAGTTGAGGGTACTCCAATGCAAGGCCTGACAACTGGGTGAGGGTTAAAACTTGGAATAAAACATATAACAGCAAAATTGTTCTTGGATGAATGCCCTATCTTCTCATGGAAAAGGTTTGGAGACAATATGGCTCCAGTGCTGAGAAAGTGCATGTAAAAGTTGGCGAAAATAACAATTATTCCGACAGTACCCTTATGGGAAGTCTTAAATCTGCCAAGGGTTAAACTTTTAATAATAACATATAGAACAAAAGTTGTCATACTTTGACTGCTGCAAGCAGCTATAGAAAACATTCAGAGCTCAATCAATTAAAAATGGAATAAATCGTCACCTAAACTTACCAAATTCTGAAAAAATTGGAGTTTTTTTGGACGGCACCTACTTTTATGCAACCAGAATGGGATAGGGTTAAACTTTACAACCAAACTTACAACAGCAAATATGCTCGGTGGTCAATTGTGAATACGCACATGAAAAGTGTTTGAAATTAAGCCTTTCCAAAATGATAGAAAATGCAACCAAAGTTGGCCAATTTTGGCATTTTCAAACCGTACTCTTATTCTTGCCCTAATTGTGCTTCAGTGTTAAATCTGAGATTAAAAAGTAAACAGTAACTTTCTTCCACAATCATTGTTGCATCTATCCATACCAAAATCATTGTTACAACAACCTTATAATTAGAGAAATTTGCCTTGAAGTTGGTCAATTTTGAAGAAAAAAGCTATATTAATGTCATTTTTGGCCAGTGGGGGTTAATATTGAAAGATTTGAGTGGTGATTGTGGTGTATCATATTATGCTCTAAATGTGTGGAAAATTTGAGCTAAATAACTGCAAACAGTTTTGAGACTTTCGAAAAATGTTAAAATTTTGAAAGTTTTGGCAGAATATTTTGAAAATACGCGTTTTCATAGACATGACGATACCGTATTTCACTAGATTTTGTGACATTACAGAAGTACGCCAAATTTGGTTAAAATTGTACAGATTGTTTTTGAGCAAATTCAACAGACAAAATTCACGGAGGGAAAAAAAAAATAAAAAAACTAGAGAATTGTAATTTGTTGGACAAATTACGAGCTTTCCCAACTTTCCATTGTGAAAATGCAGACTACATATAGCAAAGCAAAGTGCTTGAAATTATTCATTTCCAAAATGATAGACAAAAAGCATCCAAAGCTGGCTATTTCTGGCATTCTATAACGGAACTCTTATTCTCACCCTCATTGTGCTTGGGGGTTAAATCTTGAGATTAAAAAGTAAACAGTAACTTTCTTCGGCAATCATTGTTGTATCTATCCATACCAAAATAATTGTTACAACAACCTTGTAATTAGAGAAATTTGCCCTTGAAGTTGGTCAATTTTGAAGAAAAAATCTATATTCATGTCATTTTTGGCCAATGGGGGTTAATGTTGAAAGGTTTGAGTGGTGATTGTGGTGTATCATATTATGCTCTAAATGTGTGGAAAATTTTAGTTAAATAACTAAACAATTTTCAGACATTCAAAAAATGGTGAAATTTTGAAGGTTTTGGAAGAATATTTTGAAAATACGCATTTTCACAGATATGACGATACCGCATTTCACTAGATTTTATGACATTACATAAGTATGCCTAAAATCGTACAGCTTGTTTTTAAGCTATGCCACAGACAAAATTAGGGGGGAAGAAAAAAAATTTAAAAAACTAGAGAATTGTAATTTGTTGGACAAATTCCAGGCTTTCCCAACTTTCTAATGTGAAAATGCAGACTACATATAGCAAAGCAAAGTGTTTGAAATTAACCATTTCCAAAATATAGCCAAAACACATCCAAAGTTGGCTGGCTAATTTTGGCATTCTCTCACGGTTCTCTTATTCACGCCCTCATTTTGCTTGGGGGTTAAATCTTGAGATTAAAAAGTAAACAGTAACTTTCTTCTGCAAGCATTGTTGCATCTATGCATACAAAAATAATTGTTACAACAACCTCGCAATTATGAGAAATTTGCCCTTGAAGTTAGTAAATCTTTAAGATAAAATGATATATTCATGTCATTTGTGGCCAATAGGGGTTCATTTTGAAATATTTGTGTGGTGATTTTAGTGTATAATATTATGCTCTTAATGTGTGAACATCAATCACAGACTGAGTGTCTGAAAAGAGACATGGACTAATCTCAAATCTTGCTATTTGAATGAACATGTTTAAGTTGAGGGTACTCCAATTCAAGGCCTGACAACTGGGTGAGGGTTAAAACTTGGAATAAAACATATAACAGCAAAATTGTTCTTGGATAACAGTTAGATAATTGCCAAAAATGAAAAGTGGACAGAAATCGCACATGGGTTAATGGCAAAAAGGTGGTAATTTGGCTAATTATACCCCCGCTTCGAAGAAGTGGGGGCTATATAGGAATCGCCCTGTACGTCCGTACGTCCATCCGTCCGTACGTCCGTCCGTACGTCTTTCCGGACATGAAATTCTTGTGTGCGCATCTCCTCCTACAGTTATCAATCAATTTGGACAAAACTTTTCAGACATCATCACTACTAAGTGAACATGCGCATATTCCAAGATTTTTGATCTGCGACAATTTTAACCAGGTTTTCTCCCTTTGACTTAGATTTATTGTGTCTTTCCATCCGAACAAATTCTTGTGTGCGCAACTCCTCCTACATTAATGAACCGATTTTGATGAAACCTTTCAAACATCATCTCTACTAAGTGAACATGTGCATATTCCAAACTTTTTGATCTGCGACAATTTTAACCAGGTTATCTCTCTTGAACTTTGATTTAATATGGGTTTCTGCATGAAATTCTTGTGTGCGCAACTCCTCCTACATTTATCAATCAATTTGGACAAAACTTTTCAGACATCATCACTACTAAGTGAACATGCGCATATTCCAAGATTTTTGATCTGTGACAATTTTAACCAGGTTATCTCCCTTTGACTTAGATTTATTATGTCTTTCCATTCGAACAAATTCTTGTGTGCGCAACTCCTCCTACATTAATGAACCGATTTTGATGAAACCTTTCAAACATCATCTCTACTAAGTAAACATGTGCATATTCCAAACTTTTTGATCTGCGACAATTTTAACCAGGTTATCTCTCTTGAACTTTGATGTAATATGGGTTTCGGCATGAAATTCTTGTGTGCGCAACTCCTCCTACATTTATCAATCAATTTGGACGAAAGTTTACAGACATCATCACTACTAAGTGAACATGCGCATATTCCAAAATTTTTGAGCTGTGGCAATTTTAACTAGGTTATCTCCCTTTAACTTAGATTTATTATGGGTTTCTACATGAAATTCTTGTGCGTGCAACTCCTCCTACATTTATCAATCAATTTGGACAAAACTTTTCAGACATCATCACTACTAAGTGAACATGCGCATATTCCAAGATTTTTGATCTGCGACAATTTTAACCAGGTTTTCTCCCTTTGACTTAGATTTATTGTGTCTTTCCATCCGAACAAATTCTTGTGTGCGCAACTCCTCCTACATTAATGAACCGATTTTGATGAAACCTTTCAGACATCATCTCTACTAAGTGAACATGTGCATATTCCAAACTTTTTAATCTGCGACAATTTTAACCAGGTTATCTCTCTTGAACTTTGATTTAATATGGGTTTCTACATGAAATTCTTGTGCGTGCAACTCCTCCTACATTTATCAATCAATTTGGACAAAACTTTTCAGACATCATCACCACTAAGTGAACATGCGCATATTCCAAGATTTTTGATCTGCGACAATTTTAACCAGGTTATCTCCCTTTGACTTAGATTTATTATGTCTTTCCGTTCGAGCAGATTCTTGTGTGCGCAACTCCTCCTACATTAATGAACCAATTTTGATGAAACCTTTCAAACATCATCTCTACTAAGTGAACATGTGCATATTCCAAACTTTTTGATCTGCGACAATTGTAACCAGGTTATCTCTCTTGAACTTTGATTTAATATGGGTTTCTGCATGAAATTATTGTGTGCGCAACTCCTCCTACATTTATCAATCAATTTGGACAAAAGTTTACAGACATCATCACTACTAAGTAAACATGCGCATATTCCAAAATTTTTGAGCTGTGGCAATTTTAACTAGGTTATCTCCCTTTAACTTAGATTTATTATGGGTTTCTACATGAAATTCTTGTGCGTGCAACTCCTCCTACATTTATCAATCAATTTTGACGAAACCTTTCAAACATTATCACAACTAAGTGAACATACGCATATTCCCAAATTTTTGATCTGCGACAATTTTAACCAGGTTATCTCCCTTTAACTTGGATTTATTATGGGTTTTCAAATGGGATTCTTGTGTGTGCAACTCCTCCTACATTAATGAACCGATTTTGAATACATGTTGCACATTGTAAATGTGTTTTTCCAAATGTAAACCATATATGTGTGGGCTCTTTAAGTATTCAGTGCTGTTCTGTGGAAGGCCACATGCAAATACAAATTTCAACAACAAAAAATGATCTTTATGTATACATTTCCTTATGGCCTTCGCCTACATGATCAGAAGAGCATTCCTCTAAAAACCCAAAGCGGGGGTATTAATCACCTTCAGTGATAGTTCTAGTTTGACATTAAAATTGAACACACAGCAGTGAGTCCAGATCAGTGAAGGCAGATACACGAAATCTTCAGAAGTTGTTCTACTATCCCTGCTCGACAGGACAGTATCTTTGTCGAGTGGCGTGACCGCCTGGGAACAACGTAGATCACGTGGAAACCGTGGGGACGATTCATCCCCACTCTATTCCCATTGCAATGCCGTTTCCATCCACTATTTACCTATCACCGGTCGAGTTTGGCATTATTTCTGTCCATTTGATGAACTGTTCAGCTTTAAATTTTCGCACATTCATATGGGACAGAAAGTTTTGAGTTAAACTGCTTATTTTAGACCGTCCCAGCAGAAACTGAAAACTCGATTTGGTGGAGAAAAAGCCATCATCTGGCTAATTTGACATTCAAATTGAACAGATACAATGTTGGATATACGCCAATTATGTCCCGACCATGCAAGGCAGCAACTTGAAATTCTCAGAATGTTTTCTACTTTCCCTGCCCGACAGTTTAGTATCTTTGTCAAGTGCCGAGACCACATGGAAATACCGTGGATCAAGTGGAAACCGAGGGCACGATTCGTCCCTACTTTATTCTCAATTCAACGACTTTTCCATTCATTATTTACCTGTCACTGGCTGAGTTAGGCATTATATCTGTCTATTTGATGAACTTTTCAACCTTAACTATTTGCGGCTTCATGTAGCACCACCGAATATATTCAGGGAATGATTTTACGAAAATAACAATTATTCCGACTATACCCACATGGGAACTCCTAAATATGCCAAGGGTTAAACTTTTGATAATAATGTATAAAACAGAGGTTGTCATGCTATGCTTGCTGCATGCAGGCATAGAAACATTCAGCGCTCAATGAATTAGGAATGGAGTAAATTGTCACTTAAACCTACGGAATTCTGAAAAATGAGAGTTTTTTTCGACGGCACCAATCTTTATGCATCTGAGACAGGGGTGGCGTTAAACTTTACAGCAACCTTATAACAGAAAATATCCTTTTAACTGAACTGTGAATCCGAATTTCTAAAGCATTTTTGGATATTCTATTCCAAACTACCACTGCACACTTATCAGTATTCAGTGATTTTATGAAAATATCAATTACTCCGACCGTACCCATATGGACAGTCTCGAATCTGCCAACAGTTAAACTTTTAATAATGACATATAAAACAAAAGTTGTCATACTATGACTGCTGCATGCAGCCATAGAAAACGTTCAGCACTCAGTCAATTAGGAATGGAGTAAATCGTCACTTAAACTTACCAAATTCTGAAAAACGATAGTTTTTTTTGGACTACACCTATTTTTATGCAAACAGAACGAGCATAGGGTTAAACTTTACAACCAAACTTACAACAGCAAATATGCTCGGTAGGCAATTGTAAATACGAACATGTAAATCATTTTTCGATATTCCTTTCGAAAATGGAAGAAAAGTGAGCTCCAAATTAGCCAATTTTATGAAGAATTTTAGGGCACTCAAATTCAGGGCCCGAAAACTGGGTGAAGGTTAAAACTTTGAATAAAATAGTTAACAGCAAAATTGTTGTTGGATGAAGGCCCAGTCCTCTCATGGAAAAGGTTTTGAGACAATATGGCTCCAGTGCTGAGAAAGTGCATGTAAACTTTGGCGAAAATAACAATTATTCTGACAGTACCCTTATGGGAAGTCTCAAATCTGCCAAGGGTTAAACTTTTAATAATAACATATTGAACAAAATTTGTCATAATTTGACTGCTGCAAACAGCTATAGAAAACATTCAGTGCTCATGCATTTAAAAATGGAGTAGATTGCCACCTAAACTTACCAAATTCTGAAAAATTGGAGGTTTTTTTTGGATGATACCTACTTTTATGCAACCAGAATGGGATAGGGTTAAACTTTACAACCGAACTTACAACAGCAAATATGCTCGGTAGTCAATTGTGAATACGTACATGAAAAGTTTTTGAAATTAACCCTTTCCAAAATACTAGAAAAAGCCACTAAAGAGGGCTAATTTTGGCATTTTCAAACGGTACTCTTATTCTCAGCCTCATTGGGCTTGAGGGTTAAATCTGAGATTAAGAAGTAAACAGTAACTTTCTTCCACAATCATTGTTGCATCTAGCCATACCAGAATAATTGTTACAACTACCTTGTAATTAGAGAAATTTGCCCTTGAAGTTGACGAAAATAACAATTATTCTGACAGTACCCTTATGGGAAGTCTCAAATCTGCCAAGGGTCAACTTTTAATAATAGCATATAGAACAAAATTTGTCATACTTTGACGGCTGCAAGCAGCTACGAAAAACATTCAGAGCTCAAGCAATTAAAAATGGAGTAAATCGCCACCTAAACTTACCAAACTCTGAAGAAATTGGAGGTTTTTTGGACGGTACCTACTTTTATGCAACCAGAATGGGATAGAGTTAAACTTTACACTTAAACTTACAACAGTAAATATGCTCGGTAGTCATTTGTGAATACGTACATGAAAAGTGTTTGAAATTAACCCTTTCCAAAATGATAGAAAAAGCAACCAAAGTTGGCTAATTTTGGCATTTTCAAACGGTACTCTTATCCTCGTCCTCATTGTGCTTGAGGGTTAAATCTGAGATTAAAAAGTAAACAGTAACTTTCTTCCGCAATCATTGTTGCATCTAGCCATACCAAAATAATTGTTACAACAACCTTGCAATGAGAGAAAAATTTGCCCTTGAAGTTGGTCAGTTTTGAAGAAAAAAGCTATATTCATGTCATTTTTGGCCATTGGGGGTTAATGTTTAAAGATTTGAGTGGTGATTGTGGTGTATCATATTCACATAATGCTACCGGGATCATATGGGGCTTGGAAAATATGGAAAGTCATAGAATTTCCATTTTAAAATTAAGGCCTGTAAAACTTGGAAAAAGGTTGGGTTAATTTAATGAATCATTGAAAAGCAAAGTAAAAGTCATGGAATTTCAATTTTATTTTTCATTGTGTGCAAGTGGCTTGATGTTTAACCTTAAAGGCCTAATTCTGATTTGAACCACTTATTTCTATAACAAAACAGGTGCCCATCATGCAGTCTTTGGGTAAACTTGCAAGTTACATTCAAAGTGCTTTGGCAGTTGTTTTTAGGCAAGTCTTGATTTGCCTACAAACAACTGCAAAGTCACAGGATGTGGTCTGTTCAAGTTTGTCTAAAATGTATAAAAATCGTCTGGACATTGAGGGTTAACGTTATGTAATATAATTAAAAAAAATCATAAAATGTTTGTTGACGACTGTTCTGGATGTCGTTATCAAGTTATTGACCTCTTCACTATTCCCAATCAAGCGTTGAGAATAGTCAAGGAAATTTAAAAACGTCATGGAAAGTCATGAATTTCTTTTTCTAACAAGGTGCATGAACCCTGTGGAACTCAGAATTTAACCAATTCAGTCTTATTAGTCAAAGCAATAAGCTCTGACTAATAAGACTGAATTGGTTAAATTCCCAGTTGCATTATGGAAAAACATGCTACTTAAAATTTGATATTTTGACATTAGTGTATAATGGGTTAAATGTAATACCGGTAGCGGAAAGATCAATTTGCTAGCCCAATAATATTTTGGATCATTCCTGGAGTCCCACAGGCCTTCAACTTTTAAGTCCCCATACAGCCACAAACTGTCCCATTTATATTGCTCTGAAAATGTTGTCCCTAGTGTATTTTTCCTTGAGAACTCTACTGTAGGATGCATTTATCTTGACAGTGTTTTTACATCTTTGTTGGCTGCATGTACAGTCAGCCAACAATAATGTAGAAACACTGTTCTGTCATCATGTACAGGCAGCGAACAATAATGTAGAAACACTGTTCTGTCATCTGCATCTATATAGATGTATGTACGGTAGTTATTAATGTAAAATTAATCTGAGGACTTAAAGATTCAATTGGTCTAATTGTGGCGGAAGGGGCAAGCACACTTATTGTAATGCAACTTCATGAGAGAGAAATGTGCTGGTATTTTTTTGCCTTTTTGGCATCTGTTTGCAATACTTGTCTTTTTTTAACTAAGAAACATAGATACAGCATCTTTCTTATGTGTCCTCTTCGCTCTTGGGCTTGCACCTTATGCTAATCTTTACTTAAAATGGTTTGTCAGTTTCCATGCATCGAACAAACATCCTGTTTAAGTATAAATTTTACTTGTAGTCAGGGTTGTTCCTTCTCCTGGAAACTGGGAATTGAAAGCAGCTGTGTCCTCTTTGCTCTTGGTCTTGCACCTTGAGCTAATGTTCACTTAAAATGGTTTCTTAGTTTCCATGCATCAAACAAAAATCCTGTTTAAGTTTAAATTTTTCTTGTAGTCAGGGTTTGTTTCTTCTGGAAACTGGGAAGTGAAAGCGAGCGGTTGTGTCAGGAAAAAATTAACAGAATTCCATTATACTTGTAATGTTTTGTATTTCACTTCAGGGTTTTTTCAGGAGAGCCTTACAGGATATTGGAGACCCAGCAAGAAAGAAATGTTTTTACAATAAAAACTGTGAAGTAACGGTGCAGACCAGAAATCGATGTCAGTATTGCAGGTTACAGAAGTGCTTAGCCCTGGGGATGTCTCGGTCAGGTATATATAAATGTCTTCGCAACTTCTCATGTCAGTGTTTCAGTTTTCTTGAGTACATATTATGTCTTTGAATTTGATAACATTTCAGAAATAAATTGTTCATTTAACAAAACTAACCAAACTCTTGTCTGGTGAGCCAAAATATTTTGGTGAAAAAGGTTTTCTATAGTCTTTCCTTTGATTTACTCCCCAACATTGTTCAAAAATATATTGCCACTGTTGACTTCAAATCATGCTACATAAGGGAGTGCAGTCTATAAAGGAAGCCAAGGCATGCTTAGAAACAACTATACACCTGAAACCTAATTAAGCACCCCATGTTTTTTTCGCAGTGGTGTTAATAGAAACTGTCATTACTTTCATGCTATCTTTCAGATGGCCAAAAGTGATTGTTTGCGGAAAGAATGGTCTATTGACAAATGAAAGTCAACACAATGGTGAAAATATGCAGTATTTTAATGACGCTAATTACACATCCATCACTGATGTTTTTGATGGAAAAATGTTCTCTCGATAAGTATGGTGCTGGAACGTACCATGATGAAACAATGCCGGTAATTACTGACACAAAATGTAACTTGTGATCTCCTGAACACAATAGCAGTGTCTGACGTCAGTATTGAATGTTTCCACCACGTGCTCGGATGACTGCCTGAACCCTTCTCCTAATGCTACCAGTGAGCCTGCTGATATGGTCCAGAGGCAACTGCTACCACTCCTCATATAATGTAGCTTCTAAATCGGCCAAATTCTGTACAGGCGGATCCCTTATTTGCACACAGCATCCAAGAAAGTCCCAGATGTATTCTAAAAGATTCAAGTCGGTGCTCATTGCAGGCCAAGGTAGTGTTGTAATAGCGTTATTCTGAAGGAATGCTCTGACAGCATGGAAATGATGTGGCCTTGCATTGTTATCCATGAATACAGGGTGAGTAGCCAATGGGTGGTTGTCAAAATGAGGCATGACAACCGAATAGAGAATGTCATGGATGTATTGATGACCATTGAGATTCCCACATGCTGTCACCATGTAAAGTTTACAATCATGAGAGAGGCTTCCCCAGATCATTACTGATCCTCCACCATAAGGAACAGGAGGTCTGATGTTCCAGGGCACATGAGTGGTATTTCTATGCCTCTACACTCTCATGCAACCATCTGTGACATGAAGCAGGAACCTACTCTCATCTGACCAATGGACTCTCCTCCATGTCCTGAGATTCCAATGTTGTCATGCCATACACCGCTCAAAATGTCATCGTTGATGCTGATTGGACAGAGCTGGACACTTGATGACCCTTCTGGACCTCATAATGAGTACTTTGAGACAGTTTCGAACAGTTCTGTTGCACAAATGCCTGTTGGGGAACCAAAAGTGTTTCAAAACCCCACTTGAAGCAAAGGATTCATGCCTAATGAGGCATGCCAGACTCCGATCTTCCCAAGGAGAGGTCTTTTGGGGTTGTCCAGGCCTTGGTCAGTCCTTAACTGGTAGAGTGCTGGAAGCCACTATCAGGGCTTTCATATGATGAGCAGGTGTCCCAGCCTAAAGTTGTCATATTTCGTTGATGTGCTTCATATTATCTTAGGAATGAAATTAGTAAGTCTATATGGGTTTGCCTTGTTAGAATTTATGGGAGAGTGCCCCTTGGCACTCTCCCATAAATTGTAACAAGGCAAAGACGCATGAACAAATTTTGATGACCAGAAATAATTTAGCACTCTACCAGTTAACATCATTGGTTTGTTGATGTTTTTTGGACAAGTCTGCCGATGACAGAATAACTATAGCTAAGTTGTCTTCCAATAGTGTTGAATGACATGCCTGATGCATGCATGCCAACGATTTGCCATCTTAGTGCCTCTGATAGTCTCCTCCTTGCCATGTCAACATTTATTGATCAAAAAGTGACCAATTTTCATGTTTTATACCTAATTATTACATGTGGACGATAGTGTTTTTTGTGACATTCGTGGGAAGCATGCTTCATGTGGATGAGAGGATGTCTTTGGGGTACGCTATCAACCAGAAACATCATGTTTCACAAGATGAAATGTACTGCAAGACATAGCAATCATTAAAACATAATAATCAGTAACAGCAACTTCACTGCCATGAAACATTTCAGGGGCTGCTTAATTAAGTTTCAGGTGTATATAAAGCTGCATGATAGAGACTCAATAGAGATGGGCAATTAACTGATTTTTCACCACATTTTTTGTAAAAACCAAACCATCACGATTGCAAAATACCATGATTCCTGAAATTTGACATTTCCCGACTGCGAATGATAGTCTGACACCATTGCCACATCAAAATGGCACTAGATTATATGAATACACCAAGGGATGCTTTTAAAAACAAAAAAACTTCCAAACTTAACACAAATAAGAGCATGGATTCTGCAAATCAGGCTTTATGGGATTCATTTTTAGATCAACTTGACAAAGTCAAGCTGAGCTATTGCCGTAACTTTTCATCCGTCAGAGTATGTATGTACGTCCACAATTTCCTTTGGCACACCCCACAGGTTGCATTTATGATCAGATCGCATTGAAAGTTGGTATGCTTGTTTGGGGTGATCTCTAGATGGGTGCTATTGATTTTTAGCTCATCTTGACAAAGTCAAGCTGAGCTAATCTCATCGCTCTCCGCCCGTCGTCTGTCCATCCGTCGTCCGTCAACACCATGTTTTGGTCTCCTCCTCCAAAGCCACTGGGCCAATTCAAGTGAAAGTTTGTGTGAGTGAAGGTCCCGAAGGGGCATTGCATTTTTGTTCAACTCAGCATGCCCAGCCCCATAGGGAGGGAGTGGGAAAAAATGCTCCGAAATATTTTTAAAATCTTCTTCTCATGAACCAGTGTGTACAATGACTTGATATTTGCTATGGAGCTTCCTTTTGAGGTGTAGAATGAAGTTTGTTCAAACGAAGTTTGGGAAGCAATATTTGGCTTTGTAATGGAAGGGGTAAGATTTTTGGCCTCACCCAAAATTTCGATTTTCTGAACCGATGGTCCAGTTTGAACAAAATTTGGTATGTGGTATTATTGGGTCATAAGTACTTGACTCATACAAAAAAAGAAATCCTGCATCCCCATGGGAACCCTGGGAGCTAAAAATAGAAATATTTTCAAATGCCCATATTTCCCAAACCACACAGAACAGAGAGCTGTTATTTGGTATGAAGTATCCTTAGGACCAGTAGAATTGAATGGTTAGAATTGAATGGTAAAAAAAATTGCCATCGGTTATGTTAGGGTGTTCTGTAATGGGCAACGAAAAAATGCTGAGTCAGCATATTTGCAAAAAATTTTACAAATTTTTTCTCCAGAACCAATCATCAGAATCTTATCTTTTGATATTCGGTATTCAGCATTCATAGGGCGGTCAGATACAAGTTTGTTAAAATAAAGCCCATCGGTTCATATTTGGGCCCAATACAGGAGCCCAAATTTTTAACATAGGGTAATATGGTGAATATTCTTTAAAAATCTTCTTCAGAACCACCAGTCAGAATCTTTTAATGTTTGGTGTACATCATTGCTATGAGGGTCAGATTCAAGATTGTTCAAACCAAGTCCCTAGGTTAATATTTGGGCATCCTATGGAAGCCCAAATTTTAACTTTGTTCAATATGGGGGATAATTTTAAAAAATCTTCTTCAGATCCACCAGTCAGAATGCTTTCCTATTTGGTATGCAACATCTCTAGGGGGGTCAGATTCAAGTTTGTTCAAATCAGATCCCTAGGTATATATTTGGGCTCGCTATGGTAGCCCAAATGTTTACTTAGTGCTATATGAGGAAATTTCTTTAAAAGTCTTCTTCTTCAGATCCACCAGTTGGAATGCTTTCATATTTGGTATACAACATCTCTAGGTGGAGGGCAGATTCAAGTTTGTTCAATTCGACTGCCTTGGTTAATATTTGGGCTCCATATGGGAACCTGAAATTAAACTTAATACAATATGAGGGAATTTCTTCAAAAATTTTCTTCTTCAGATCCACCAGTCAGAAAGCTTTCATATTTTGTATACAACATCTCTAGGGGGGGGGGGGTGTTCAAATCGGATCCATAGGTTAATATTTGGGCTCGCTATGGTGGCCCAAATTTTAACTTAGTGCAATATGAAGAAATTTCTTTAAAATTTCTCTTCTTCAGATCTGACAGTCAGAATGCTTTCGTATTTCGTACACAACATCTCTAGGGAAGTCAGATTCAACTGTGTTCAAATCGAGAGCCTGGGTTAATATTTGGGTTCCCTATGGCCTGGGAGCCAGAATTGGCCATGTTGCTGAAGAATTAAAAATTTTGTATTCAGTACCCTCTAGAGGTGTGTAACTAAGATTAATCCACATAGGTTGTATCAAGGGGCTTCATAGGGGAGCTCTACATTTTACATTATAATCAAATGAAGAAAAGGCATGATGCCCGGATTATTGTGGAACTCAAGGATTGACAGTGTATCCTATGGAGATGGATTGCTTAATGGAGACTCATTCTTGGGCTCTGTTTATTTCTTTTCAACCTACTCACAATTGTTTACAATTGGCAGTAACGTAAGTGCAAGCCCTACTTCGGAAGTAACTCAAGCTTTTCCAAACAAGTTGGAAAAGTAATAGAGTGCAAAAGCATGAAAAAGATCGAAAAAGGGTCGAGCGACACCGGCTCTCCAAATTACAGGTACTCTCTCTGCACACCTCTTGTGTTTACCGAGCGTATGCGCAACAACTGTGACGTCAATTCCTTTTATTTCCGCCATTGTACTGGTTGGAAATTTTTGTGACTCGTGCTATTTTTTAGCTGTTATCTTCGTGAACAACTTATTTGTATGTGCTATCTTCATCTGATTATGTGCAAGTGGATTGTATCCTTTTCAAGCTTCTAAATTATTACTATTTCATGATATTTTTGATAATTTTTGCTTGCTTTTTCACACATAGTCTTGTTTTTCCCCCACGTGTGAACACAACCATTGTTCTGTTTTCCGTCGGCGGGAAGCTTGATTTCATTTATCATTTTCATATTATTCCTAAGACTATTCCTTGTTCCTCTTGCTTGCAGGTGAAACATGTGGACGACTCTCATTCCACATGTGTCACTTGCAACAATTGTACTCAGGCCCAATCATGTGGTATTTGTGGGGTTTGGTCCTCAAAATTCTGGGCTTCTGTTAACAAGGTGGTTCTGTCTAGAGCTAGACCCCCTCGTTCTCGGAGTAAGGGTAGCCGTGCCTTATCAGATATTTCTGTGAGTGCACGTAGTGACTCTGTCACACAGGATGCTGATCTGTCTTTTTCTTGGCGAGTTCCTCTGCAACTGTTGACGGTGCTAGTGCGGTGATACCTGACGTGGAGACCGTGGTCGCTTTGTCTTCTGATGTCACTATTGAGGCGTCAGTTTTCGTAGAGATCTTCTCCGAGGAAAGCTTGGTGACACTCTCCGATTTCCCTCCTACGCCGTCGACAGTTGCTGAGGAAGTTGTTACTACAGATCCTATTCTGTATGATGGTGGCTCTTCCATCTCCTCTGGGGATGGTATACAGTCTCAGGGGCCCGAGACTGTATCTGCTGGTGTGTCTATGAGCTCTCAGCCTCCCCTGGCTTCACGGCAAAGCTGTGCGGGTTTGCTGTCTGTTCCGTCTCATCTGGCTAGATTTGCTCCTATTCAGTTGAGCCATTCGGTTGCTTCGGCAGCGATTCCTCGCCCCTTGAGCAAATCGTTTATTGTTCCTCCTTCCCCTGCTAGTGTGCAGACTAGCAGGATGGGGTTGGGACATTGGCATCCAGGGCCTGTTGTTCGGCAGAGGTCAGTGACAGTCCCGTTTAGCTGTCACTCTCGGAACCTTCCTCTGGTGATTCCTCACTGTGTTCCGAGTCTAGATGTCGATCGATGCTTGTCATCGGTCTCAGAGGATGGGCAGTTGGGGCCTTCTGCCGCGCAGAGGCCAGTGGCAGGATCCTGTCATTCTTGGGACTATCCTCCGGTGTCTTCTCACCGTGTCCCAGGTCCAGCTACCGATCAACGTACGCCGTCGTTCTCTTTAGAGGATTTGCAGGCAGGGCCTTCTGTTCCGTAGAGGTCAGTGATTGCCCCTGGGCGTCACAATTGGGACTATCCTCCGGTGTCTTCTCACCGTCTCCCTATTCTGTCTGCCGATCGACATTCGTCGTCGGTCCCTTCTGAGGATTTGGGTTCTTCAACAAGAAGGGTCCATTGGGAGAACACTCCGTCGGGCGATGCTGCTGCGACGGATTCTCAGAGTGACCTGCGTCAGGCCGTTTTGGCTCTCACCCGGTTGCTTTCTAGCAACCCTCAAGTTGGCCTCCCTGTGCCTCCTGAGGCACAACCTCCTTTGGTCGGTTGCCGAGATGTCTCGCCTGGCCCTTTGGATACTGCACAGTATTCACAGGAGGTTTCTGCTGGTCAGCCCAAGTTGGGCTACGTCTCTTCTGAAACAGGATGACAGGCCCCCCTCGTCAGTCTTGGGGCAGGCTTTGGCTTATTGCCGGACATTCAACCTTCAGACCAGCCATCTGTGACCGTCTGGCGAGGCCCTCTGTGGAGTGCCGTAACCCTGTTGAGCCTTCTAGCTCTGGGGCTTTGCGTCCTCTGCAATCGGCTCAGGTTGTTGAGTCCTTCCAGAGCTTGAATGCCAAAATGCGTTCTAAGGCCCTCAAGGGTTCTTTCTTTTCTAGAGCTGATGCCTTTCTGCCTCCATCACGGTTTTGTGTTTACAATTCCGTCTGTCCACCAGTCTTCCAAGGGATGACAACTGTGGATGAGGATTCTTCTTCCCTCGGGTTAACTAAGCCTAAGTAAGCCATTCTCTCGATGTCGGTAGTTGAGTCTATGGTGGGCCTCTCCCGAGAGATGCTGGGTATGTTATCTCTCGCGGACCATGTCGTCGCTGCCCTGGCTGAATATTTTCCACCAGGAGAGTTTGATGATGCTCAGGCACCTTTTCTCATGTTGTCACAGGCTCTCATGAACTTGACACACGCTCACGCCTGTAACACAGCTAATTTGGAGCTGGCATGCCAGGATGCAGTGTTGGATTCTTCTCCATCTCTTCCTTCTGAGTGCTGTTCTGAGGTCTGCCTCTTTGGTTGGACCTCAGTTGTTCCATGGTTCCGTGGAAGCTGTCCGTGGTGAGGTTCTTCGTCATTCGACCAGCTTTTGCTACTACAGTTGGACCAACCTGCTGCTGCGGGTGGTGATCGTTCCAGGCCCGCCAAGCGTCCTGCTGCGTCTGCCTCATCGGTGACGTTGGCTACACCTTCTGCTCAGAAGAAGCACCGACGCGGCCAGGCTCAGCTGGCAGCCTCAGGCAGGAAAGTCTCAGGACTCTGTCGCTTCCCGAGGTGGTGGTTTCTCCTCTTGGGGGCCTCGTCGAGGCCGCAAGTGAAGGTCCTCACCTCGATTCGCCTCCAGTCGGGGGAAGGCTGTCGCTGTTTTACGACCGTTGGATAGAGATAACGCCGGACACTTGGGTCCTCAACGTCATACAATCCGGTCTGCGACTGTCCTTCCATTGGCACCCCAGTTTATCTCGGGGGGCCCTTCCGATTCTCTACATCGGGACCTTCTGGTGCAGGAGATCGACAATCTTCTCTCCAAAGGGGCGATCGAGGTGGTCAGGAACACCCTTTCACCGAGGTTTTACTCAAGATTTTTCTTGGTGCTGAAGAAAAATGGCCAATTTCGTCATGTCATCGATCTGAGTATCCTGAATGGGTACATTATAACACCTCGTTTCAGTATGGAGACTTTCCAGTCAGTTCGACGTTCAGTTCATCAGGGCAACTTTGCTGCCAGTATCGACCTGAAGGATGCCTACTTCCATGTACCCATTCATCTGGCGTCACGGAAATACCTTTGGTTCTCGTTTTGGGATCGAGTCTATCAATTCAGAGCTCTCCCGTTCAGTTTGAACCTGGCTCCTTAGGCCTTCACCCGACTGATGTCACATGTGCTTGCTTTCCACCGTACTCAGTCGGCTGTGACTTCGTCAGCCTACCTGGACGACATCCTCCAACGGCACCATGATGCTGCTGTTCTGGAGTCAGATGTCCGGCAGTTTCTTTGCCTACTAGCGTCGCTGGGTTTCAGAGTCAATCGCGAGAAGTCGGATCTCCTTCCTTCTCAGCAATTTCGTCATTTGGGATTGGATTTCAACACTCCTCACAATGTGGTGTCGGCCCCCAATGCTCGGGCAACGATTCTTTCCGCCTTGACTCGGAACCTGCTTCAATCTTCCTCGGTCTCGGCCAGGACTTTCCTTCGGATGCTGGGCCTTTGCAGTTCGGTGACAGATCTCATTCCGCTCGGTCGCTTGTTTGTCCGACCTCTCAAACACTTCCTGTTGGATCATTGGCGTCCGGATGTAGATCCGCTGGACCTGGAACTTCCTTTTCCTCAGTCTCTGCTTTGTCACCTCCACCCTTTGGCCGATGTTCCCTGGCTGACACAGGGTGTTCCATTGGATCTTCCTTTGGCCGATCGCATCCTTACTGTGGATGCCAGCGAATGGGGCTGGGGTGCGACATTGGATCCTCTCGGTCTGTCCACTCACGGCAAGTGGGACAGCAAGCAGGTGGGCCTTCATATCAACCAGAAGGAGCTCCTTGCTCTTCTGTTGAGTTTTCGGCTTTGGATCCCTCACCTGTCAGACCATATTGTCCTACTTCTTTCAGACAATTTGACAGTAGTGGCCTACATATGGAATCAAGGAGGCACACATTCGATCCCCATGTATCGGCTATCTCAGGATCTTCTTCTGTTGGCGCGGGATGTAAATGCTTGGGTGTCCATTTGACACATTCCTGGGCATCTCAACGTCCTAGCAGACTCCCTGTCCCGACGCGACAGTGTCCTTCCAACCAAATGGATGCTACATCGGTCGATGTTTCAGGCGATTTGCGAGCGGTGGGGACGTCCTCTGGTCGACCTTTTCGCCACGCGCTGGAATCATCATCATCAGGTAGAGACCTTTGTCTCTCCTTGTCCAGATCCTTTGGCATTTGCAGTAGACGCTCTGTCTCTGGACTGTACAGGTTGGATCGGCTATGCCTTCCCTCCTGCACTGATTCTTCCTCAAGTATTAGCAATGATTCGTGCTTGCAGTTGCAGGATCATTCTGACCCCACCTCTGTCTTCACAGAGGGTGTGGATCAATCTGCTGTGGCCTCTGTTGGCAGATCGGCCGATTTGTCTACCTCTACATCGCGATCTTCTTTCCCAGGGTCATCCAGGAAGTATCACAACAACCTGGTGAGCCTGTCCCTTCACACCTGTCTTTTATCAGGTCCTGTCTCCGACGTAGAGGTTTTTCAAGACGAACAGTGGAGTGCATTTCTGCATCGCGGCGACATTCCTCTGGCGTGACTTATGCTGCGAAGTGGAAGGTTTTCTGCCGCTGGTGTACAGATCACAATGTGGATTACCATGATCCGCCAGTCGCTCAAATTCCGGATTTTCTGGTATACCTTTTTGACTCTAAGAGCCTCCAGTCTATTATGATTAAGGGCTATTGGTCTGTGCTGTCTGATACTTTCTCTTATGTGGGAAAGCGGTGCATCAGTCGTAATCGTTTTCTCTCCAAACTCATTCGGCACTTTTCTTTGAAGAGGCCTCGAGTTTTGCGTCTTACACCCAAGTGGAACTTGGCATGGGTGTTGCACTGTTTGGAGGGGATGCCATTCGAGCCTTTATCTGAGACCGATATGCGTTTTCTCACCTATAAGATGGCTTTCCTTCTAGCGTTTGCTTCTGCCCGACGAGTCAGTGAGCTTCATGCGCTATCTGTTGATTCTGCTTTCTTCAGAAATGAGGCTAACAGTGTCACCTTCACTACTGATTGCTCTTTTCTGGCTAAGAATCAACTTCCTGGTTTGGTACCTCCTCTCATCTGCATTCAGGTTCTCCCCGCTGTCGATGGTTGGAGACCTCTTCTTTGTCCTGTTCGTGCGATCAAGACTTACATTAATCGCACTCAGTTCATTAGGAGGGGTCGGAAGAGATTCTTTCTGTCTCTGTCTCTTTCTGTCCCTAAGAGGCAGTCTATCTCTTCCCATTCTATTTCCAGATGGATCTGTCTTGCAATCAAGCTGGCATATTCCCGCTTGTCTGCTTCGGATCTTGTTTCAAACCGGTTTAATGCTCATGAGGTTCTTGCCATTTCTACATCCTGGGCGTTCGCCAATTCTGTTTCGCTCTGGGATGTTATGAATGCGGCTTACTGGAGGAATGCTTCTACCTTCTCTTCCTTTTATCTCCGCCACCTACAGCAGCAATCTGAGGACCTTCATTCTTTAGGCCCTCTCGTAGCTGCTCAGGCTGTTGTACACCCTCATTAAATTTGTTTTATCGGATTTGTGTTTTCGCTCAGCCTTGTTCTTTTCAGGTGCCTTCTCTCTATCTTCATTACAGGTTTCGCTATTGTTCTCTGCCCTTCTTGCTTTTCTTTCTGCTGCTCTTGTTGGTATTGGTTATGTGATTCACCTCCTCCTATTGTTTATTCAGCCAATTGTAAACAATTGTGATTAGGTTGAAAAGAAATTAAAATTTTTTAGTAAATTTTGTTTCTTAACACACCTACCACAATTGTTTACAGGAGGCCCACCCTCCATGGGGATATCTTTGATATTAATGCCTCCCCGCTAAACAAACTTCGCGTTGGTGGAAATACGGAATTGACATCACGGTTGTTGCGCATGTTCTCGGTAAACGCAAGAGGTGTGCAGAGAGAGTACCTGTAATTTCGAGCACTGGTCTCGCTCGACCCTTTTTCGATCTTTTTCGTGCTTTTGCACTCTATTACTTTTCCAGCTTGTTTGGAAAAGTTTCTTAAAAGCTTGAGTTAGTTCCGAAGTAGGGCTTACACTTATGTTACAGCCAATTGTAAACAATTGTGGTAGGTATGTTAAGAAACAAAATTTACCAAAAAATTTTAATATTGTGTTCTGTTCAAGATGAGCGCTTCAGGCCCTGTGGGGCCTCTTGTCTTCCATTTCCATCAAAAATTGTAGTTGCTGGCAACGTTCTTTGAACTTAGGTTAGCCAGACCTCAATATTTATACCCACCGCAAACTAAGTTTGGGGGAGGGGGGGGGGGGTATATCGGAATCACCCTGTCCATCTGTCCGTCTGTCCATCCTTATAAGTGCAACTCCTCCTAAACCGTTTGAAGAATTTTCATGAAACTTTACACAATGGAAGAACTCCATATGAAGATGTGCATGAAGCAATATAATTCCGTTCTGACATTTCCAAGAGGATATAATCTAACTTATACATTTCAATTGCTACATCATATGGTTGTGTCCTCGTAAGTACAACAACTGAAGAGTGGGGGTATCACTTTGTGAGCTTGCTCACAGTACCTCCAGTTCCCTTTGGCACACCCTACAGGGCACATTTATGATCGGATTGCTTTAAAATCTGACATGCTTGTTTGGAGTGACCTCTAGATAGGAGCTATCGATATTCTTCCATTTTCGTCAAAAAATGTTGTGTTGCCGCAGGCAATGTTCTTGGAACTTAGTTTTGTCAGGCATCAACATATTCCTTTGGCATGCCCTACAGGGCACATTTATGATCAGAATGGTTTGAAACTTGGTATGTTTATTTGGGGTTACCTCTAGATGGGAGCTATCGATTTTCTTCAATTTCTGTCAAAAAATGTTGCCGCTGGCAATGACCTTCAATGAACTTCATGCAGTTATGCATCAATATTTCCCTTTGGGGCAGCCTGCAGTGCACATTTTTGACCGGATTTCTTTGAAACTTGGTGTGCTTGTTTGGGTGACCTCTAGATGGGAGCTATCGATTTTCTTCCATTTCCATCAAAATAGTTGCCATTGGCAACGACCTCTGGTGAACTTAGTAAAAACTTTTATGATTGGATCGCTTGCAAACTTGGTGTGCTTGTGTGGGGTGACATCTATATGGGAGCTGTCGATTTTCTTCCATTTCTGTCAAAAAATGTTGCCACTGACCTTTGAACTTAGTTTAGTCAGACCTCAATATTTCCCTTTGACACACCCTTCAGGGCACTTTTATGATCAGATCACTTTGAAACTTGGTATGTGTGCTCGGTGTGACCTCTAGATGTGAGCTATTGCTTTTTTTCATTTCCATAAAAAATTATTGTCATTATCACCAGCCTTTGAACTTACTGCATTTGTGCAGCAACTTATCCCTTTTGCACTCTCTGCAGGGTATATTTATGAATTTCCATAAAAAACAAAAAAAAACATTGCCACAAGCAATGACCTTCAAAACTTAGTGCATTTGTGCATTAACATCTTCCTTTGGCATGCCTCAGAGGGCACATTCATTATCAGGTTATTTTGAAACTTTGTATGCTTATGCAGGGTAACAAAGATAGGAGCTATTGATTTTCTTTTCATTTCCATCAAAAGCTGTTGCTGTTAGCAACAATCTTTGAATTTGTTGCATTTGTGCATCAACATTCTTCTTTGACATGGCCTACAGTCCACATTTATCATAGGATTGTTTATGAACTTGGTGTGCTCATTAGGCAAGACCTTTAGATAAGAGCTATTGATTAGCATTCATTTCTGTGAAAAACGTTTCCATTTACAATAACCTCTGAACTTACTGCATTTGTGTATCAACATTCTTCCTTTAGCCAGTCTTACATTTTACATTTAAAAATGCATGGATTACTCTGACGTTGTGCACTCACAATGCTGTTATGTTGAAATTTCACCAAATAACATTGGTACCAATGTTCTTCTTTTGCCATTTCACTTATAACTTACCAAGTTCAAGTTTGTCAAGTTGTCATTGCCACTTTCATTTTTTGTGGGTCGGGGCATTGACACACTCTTTGTGTTGCCCTCTTGTTGATCAATGATTTCTTTTGTTAAATTTAGATTAATTTTTTATCAAATCTAGTCACGGCTGCTTCAAAGCAGCCATGACTAGATTTGATATAAATATTTGTAAATACTTACATGTAGCAGGTTAAGAGTTGATCCTTTAACTAAAGTAATGGCCATAACTGGGCACTGCTATTCACAAATATTGTAAAGCAAATTTTGTTAAATTTCAGTATTTGGCTCTAAAATGTAGCTTACAACCCATCATTGGAATGAGCTCACTCCAATGAGGGCATTATGTGTACAGGTACATGTGTACAGGTACAGTCCCTAGGAAAACTATGCCCTCTTTGGCAGGGCTAATTAATGCCCAATAAATGTATAAATAAATAGATTCACACCTCATTGACTGCACTGGGAATATTTCTGTCTTCATAGCAGTAAAATTAACGAGAGTAAATACATTGAAACAATTTAAGGTCATTTTCTTGTTTGGGCAATTAAATCAAATTCTGATATTTGAAACTGTGGATGAAAATGAAAAGTGATTTTTCAGATAAATGCCAATAAGGCCATACAAAGTTGATTGTCTGTTTCTCAGGCCATTTTTTCCCAAAAAGCATGCGGGCGGGCGGGTTTTTTTTTTTCTTTTTATTTTCTCCCCGAGAGGTTGTTTGTGGTAATTTGACCCCCATCCAAATGCCTGGTGGACCACGTAAAATTTCGCAAATATATTGGTTATTCACCACAGGGGTTTTGGGTCGTAAATGAAGTGGGGTTTGAATGTTTGTTTTTTCAGTGAAACGTGAAAATTATAACACAAGACGAAAGTCACGAAACGCCTCGTGGGTGAAACGTCTCGGGTTGAAACGTCTCTGGGACAAATCAAATGTCGAAGTGCCAACTTTCAGAGATTTATTTTACAAAAAAAAAAAAATCCTTTCACAACCTGCCTAATAAAATCGTGAGTCGCAATTTTTCCCCATTATATTCAAAATTATCACAACCCATTTGAACGGGCAGTTCATCCATAAATCATATTTTTTTTAGATCTGAAAATGAAATACAAAAAGAATGTTTGCGTGTTTTTATTAACCAATTCGACCGCACATACCTGCCTATATGCAGTTTATTTTCAACTATGACTGTTACTTTTATATCAAGCAACGGTTACTATTAGTTATCCAATTATCCTGCATCTCAAATGCATTTATTTAAATTAACTGGGAAACTCGTAACGGTTTCAAATAACAGTACACAAATTCCCAATAACGGCCATTTACAATACAAATGTTACTAAAAATAAATGCCAGGAGACTGTGTTCCATTCAACATAGCACCTGACTTTGCAGACTTTCTGAGGTTTGGTGCGAATCAAACGTGGTGCGAATCGACCATTCCCCTTTGTGACTGTTTGTTGTCAGACTGAAAGACACCTTCCTTCTTGCTGTCATTATGACTTACCTTTTACAGAATAAAACACTTTCTGTCGTGAATATTGCTAAAACCCACCCACTTTATTAAGGTATGATGTAGAAAAAGCTTGAAGTGTGTTAATTTAAAATTTGCGAACGCATCAATATCGATTTACCGAAATGAGCACAATATCTCAAATTTTTTTGGAAGATTTTTTTGGTGTCATAAAAAGGTTGCATGCGCACCAAAAATGACCATGCACGCGGGCCTGAGAAACAGAGGTTCTTTTTTTTTTAGCCTAATGGCCAAATTACACATGCCCAGGCAAACTTGACTTCATTCCTAACAACTAACTATTTGTGTCTTGAAAATAGAGTCAATTTCCAAAATTTCCAACATTTTTTCCAACAGTGTCATGTAAATATGCAGCTCATTTTAGCTCCCACTTTCTGCTTTCCAGTCATATTATTAAAGAACACGTCAACCAGGGTGTTGGCCAGTTGGATGTTAAATGTGAACAAGAACAGATTTTGTGGCCATGAATATTAATTACCCAAATTTGGGGGCGTGGTGGCATTGCGGTAACAGGTTCTTTTCAGATCAGGGAAGTTAAGCAACATCGAGCCCAGTTAGTCCTCGGATGGGTGACCGCCTGAATGATCAATTCGGATGCCTGTGTTGGGCAAGGCACTTTACCCTGATTGTCCACATGGGGGCACGGTGACGCTGTGTACTAAGGCGTACTGCACGTCTATGGTGCGCATGTCTTCAACCAGTCTAACCCTGCCTGTGCTGCAGTGCGGAGTTATGATGTTGGGGAGCTGGCAGCTGGTCATCGTTGGTCGGTGGTTCTCTCCGGGTACTCCGGCTTCCTCCACCCGTAAAACTGTCACAGTCATGATTAGCCATTGTGCATAATATGTGACCTTAAGCACCAATAAATAAATAATTACCCAATTCTCTGTGTGGAGCTCATACTGTACTGGAAATCGTCTAAAATGAGCAGCATAAGTATAAATGATTGGTTAAACTTGACTGGTGTTGTGGGCATGATATAGCCATAGATGCTGAAAGTGATCTCAAACACCAATAAATGAATGAATGATTACTAAAATTAATTTATCACACCACCATTTAATAATATAGTTGTTCAGGCCTGGCATTTTCAGGAGAGCGATTTATTCACTCGCCTACTGCTCGCCTTAAAAAAAATAAAGAGGGTGAAAACTAGCCCTCATGGCCTTAGAAAATAAATATCACTATAAACCACATATTCCTAAAACCCACATCTTTTCAGATCTCTGCTATGTTAGTGGTTTCCGTACGACGGCCACACTGCCCCTCCCACACCTCCAGGCCTTGCCGATGCCCGGAGGTGTGAGAGGGGCAGTGTAACCGTGTCACATGGACTACCTTGTTAGCAGTGCCAAATAAAATGTACGAAGCTCACTAGTTAGAATTCATTAATGGTAAAACTTTAATTTGCCACTTTTAGCTTTTGTTAGCTTGAGGAGAGCAAATCGTCTAGGCCATGCGAGGGGAGCAATTTTATCCCTCCTGCATTTTTAAGAATGCCAGGCCTGGTTGTTGTCAAGGAGACAGTTATTATGTAATACTAAATGTTATTTTTTTATTACTACAGCGGCCAAATTAGGAAGACGATCTAGAAAAATGCGTGAAATGATTCGGAGCATAGAGGATTCACAGACACAACAGGCTCTTCATGGGTTGCTGAGTTTGAATGCTGATGCCCACATTACAACACCAGAGGAATTTTTCAACAGAATCAGTACTAATCAGACTGTAGCAGCTTTATCAAAAATGCTCTTACAACGCAGTGAATCTTCGCCTGCAATGTTTGAACAAGCTGATAGTACAAGTGGAGTACAAATTCGAAATGATGGACTTGTAAAGTTAGAGCCCGGTGAGCTACACAATGCCATTCAGGAGGAGTTGATTGGGAATGCTGCTCTCAGTTCACCTGAACCTGTATTGTTATCTAAGCTCGGAACTGTTGAGGTCACTACTGCATCAACTTCCACAAGATTGGATCATTCTGATGTTGAATCCCTGTTACGAAGTTCACATGAAGTTCCCTTTACTGTTCCTTCATCACAAATTACTTATAGAAACACAACCAGTGTTCCTGAAAATCTGTCCACTAGTGCTATGTCAGAATCTGAATATCCTTCTTCAGTCTATGTCCAGTCTCCACTAAATCTTTCTCAACAACATTCGGTCATTGTGGAAAATGTGTCTCTCGATCTTAGTAAAAAACCTAAGTCAGAACCACCAATAAACAGAAGTCCGATAAAGAAGAGGCCATACATACCCACAAATGAGTCATTAATGTCAAATGGCAAAGTTGCCCGGCATGATGACATAACGCATCCTCAAGTGATACCCGAATACCAAAGAGAGGCTATTTTAGTCGATAAACTTTTGAAAACCCACAGTCAAAACATATCCAAGAATGGAGGACTTAAGCAACATGATCAGGTGTCTTCATCGACTCCAACTAATTTGTCTGTTTCTGCTGCATCACCAAATCTTTCAGCTCTCATTCGCAATGAGAGAAAGCCTGTTAATGAACACACAGCTGTTGTTGCACCCATTATCAAACAGCAGATTCCAGGTGGTGCTCTGAAAAGAGAAGACGAAATTCGCTTTACTATTCCACTTATAATTAATGCCATAGAGGAATCGTTTGGTTCGACATTCACATTCTTGAACTGTAGTCATGAGGAGATGCAACAGAAACTGCATGAATTGAGAAATAAGGGCACAATGGCTGACATGATTGGACAGCTGGTAGCACACCACATTCGACTTAACCCTGCAGAGGTAAATATTGTACACATCGGCTCTCATTCAACAGGTGCAGAATTTTAAAAAAAAACTTTGCGAGATTCAAAATGACTTTCCTACTCTTAGATATAAATCCTACCGCAAGTGCATCCACGTGCCATCTGCAGTGCTTTAGCATTGCAGATGGCCCCAGGATGCTCTCAAGGGACCAATTTTTGTAAGAATCATAACGAGAAGCTGACTTTCATGAAATTATGCCGCTGTTTACTAGCATACTAATTATTACTAACATAAGACCCCCATTAGCCTTCTGTTACTAGCATAATACCCCCATTTGCCTTCAAGCTATCATACTCGCTGTGTCTGACCAGGAATATTCACAAAATTCACCATTCAAATTTGACTTAAACCTCTGCACACTGATGTTGCTTGTCAAGATGTTAATGTTTCCACATAATGCAACTAGAAATGTAACCACTGACTGAGCTCTGTCAGATGAGATTGAATTGGTTAAATTCCTAGTTGTATTATGGGAATAATTTACTTATTAAAATTTTGGTATTTTGACATAGTGTGCATACGGTTAATTAACAGGCTGACTTTCATAAATTTCACTCTGAACTGGGCTCCAATTGAAATATCTGTTTGTCACTTGATTCCAAACCTAATAAAAGATGCCTAAATCATTAAGAAACATACAGTGCTTCCCATAAGACCTTAGATCACATTGTTGGAAGAAAAAAAAATATGCTCCCAAAACTTTTTGCATTTGTATCATTACTGTAGCTGTCCCTGTTCTCTTTTACTACCTATTTTGTCAGATACTTCCAGAAGCCATTTTGATTCAGTATTTATTATGAAAGATTACATCTCTTCTATTTTTGGCACTTCACTGAAAATTGGCGAGAAACTAGATTAAATCACGAACACCACGCATCCATCGGGAGACCCTATGTGTGCTGTTGACTGAATGGTGTTCATTACTCAGTATAGTTTCCTAGTAAACTGAAGCTTTGAATAATATGAACTTCAATATCATTAACTCATTAATATTCATGCCGAGGATGGTTAATCACTTTCCATTAAAATAAGTAAAGTTTGAGCACCCCAACCAGATTTTCACCGACGAATTATACTAACTTTTTGATCAGCGATTTCTTGAGTCAAACATTAATGAATTTGTCATCAAATCTTGTCATGGCTGCTGTGAAGCCATGACTAAATTTGATGGAAAATAAATATTTTAAAAATACTCCACCGGTTAAGAGTTAATTTTGTTACATGCCAGTCAGAAAGTTAAACACTCAGTGTAGTCAATGTAAGAATGGCCATAGATATCTGGTTATAGCAGGGATGAGATTTTTCAGCAAATTCGCTGATTTCAGCGAATTCAAGCCCCAGATGCTGAAATTTTATTTCTATAAGTTTGCATGAAAATGGTCTTCAAAGACCGTATTTTTATACTAATAACCAATGGCCCAGACTTAGCTGGTGCAAACTCAATATTATCAAGGGCCAAACACAAATTTTGAACCCCCAATCCCCCAAATTTGCATAGAATACCGAAAATTAAAAGTCCTATCTGGCCCTCCATACTTTTACATCTGCGCATGCTCAGCACTCTGGAAGAGACCGTAATTGGCGCAAACATCATTCTTTGTTTGGCCCAAAGTCAGTAACATCTAAATTGACATCTGATCTTTAAATCTCTCTTTTGGTGGATGCCAGACACAAATCAATGAAGTATATGGTGGATTCAAGCTAGTGAATGGATGATGGAAGTGAACACCAGTGGTTTGAGACGTTCAGGGCTGTAACTTTTAAATAAAGTGAAAATTATTTCATGTTACCCAATTTTGGGATATATGCCTTGACGTCATTAGTTTGCAATGATTTACCTACTGTTGATTATGTATTCCTTCCCTATCTTTCCATGAACCCTCCGGTTAAACTCCTAAGCTTTCGGGCTGTTTTTTAGCTCACCTGACTTTCAGTCAGGAGAGCTATGGTGATCACTCACTGTCCGTCGTCCGTGAACATGGTGTTTGCATCTTCTCCTCCCAAACTGCTGAACCAATTTAATTGATATTTGAGATAATAGTTTGTTATGACATCGCAATTTGATTTTGTTCAAATCAAGTTGCCTCGCCCATTGGTAGGGCCATGCCCAAAAAGTATGCTTAAATCTTTAAAAATCTTCTTCTCAGGAACCAGCAGTAGCAGAGACTTGATATTTGGTGTGCAGCTTTCTTTTGAGGTGTAGATTCAGATTTGTTCAAGAGAAGTTTTTGGGGCTATATTTGCCATCATTAAGGGAGGGGCAAGAATTTTTGCCCCTCCTAAAATTTCTATTTTCCAAACCAAGAGGCAGATTTGAACCAAATTTGATATGAGGGCTTATTTGGTCATAAGTACTTAATTTATGCCCAAATTTCTTTCCCATTGCCCCATGGGAACCGCAGGAGCTAAAAATAGAAAAAAATTAAAACGCCCATATCTCCAAAACTACACGGCACTGAGAATTCTTATTTGGTGTGAAGCTTTCTTAGGACCAACAGAATGGAATGGTCCAAAAAAAATTGCTATCGGTTTTATCATGGGGTACTTTTCTGGGACTTTGAAAAAGTGCTGAGTCACCATTTTTTAACTGTGGGTAATGGGAAAAACATTTAAGACTACCTTTCTCCCAAACCACTGCTCCGAAAGCTTTCAAATTTCACAAATAACATCTTTGGAAGATTGTTTCACATGTTTATTGAAATCAGTTCCCTGGGTCCATATTTGGTCTCTCTATGGGAGCCCAAATATTTAAATTAGTGCAGTATGAGGAATATTCTTTAAAAACTTCTTCTTCAGATCTCTCTTTGATATTTGGTATGCAGCATCCTTAGGGGGGGGGGGGGGGGGGGGGGGGGGGGGAGGGGGGGGGGGAGATTCAAGTTTGTTCAAGCCAAGTCCCTGGGTTCATATTTAGGCTGAAAATTGGGGGTCCCGTTCCGGACTTAGAAATTTTGAACCTAAATCCGGACATTTTTTTTTTGTTTTTAGCTCACTAAAGGGAGCTTAACTTATCACTGGCTGGCCATCATCCTTCCTCGTGAACATTTTTCAAACGACTTCTCTTCTGAAACCACTGGTCCGATTTTCACGAAACTTCATGTGGATGTTCATTACTATATGGCAATTCATGTTTGTTCAAATGAAATGGCCACGTCCTTTGGGGACTCTGTATGGGGCATAACTCTGATAGCACCCTATGAATTATAGAAAAATTATTAAAAAATCTTCTTCTCCAGAACCAGTGGGCAGAATCATTTGATATTTGGTATACAGCATTATGGGGTGGATCTGATTCAAGTTTGTTCAAATTGGCCCCCTGGATTCATATTTGGGCTCACTATAGAAGCCCAAATTCGAACTTGGTGCATTTCAGGCAAATTAGTGCATTTCAGGCAAATATCTTAAAAAATCTTCTTCTCCAGATCCAGCAGGCAGAATCTTTTGATATTTGGTATGCAACATTGTGGGGTGGATCTGATTCAAGTTTGTTCAAATCGGCCCCCTGGATTCACATTTGGGCTCAGTATAGAAGCCTGAATTCGAACTTAGTGCATTTCAGGCAAATTTCTTAAAAAATCTTCTTCTCCAGATCCAGCAGGCAGAATCTTTTGATATTTGGTATGCAACATTGTGGGGTGGATCTGATTTAAGTTTGTTCAAATCGGCCCCTTGGATTCATATTTGGGGTCACTGTAGAAGCTCGAATTGGAACTTAGTGCATTTCAGGCAAATTAGTGCATTTCAGACAAATATCGTAAAAAATCTTCTTCTCCAGATCCAGCAGGCAGAATCTTTTGATATTTGGTATGCAACATTGTGGGGTGGATCTGATTCAAGTTTGTTCAAATCGGCCCTCTGGATTCACATTTGGGCTCAGTATAGAAGCCCGAATTTGAACTTAGTGCATTTCAAGCAAATTTCTTAAAAAATCTTCTTCTCCAGATCCAGCAGGCAGAATCTTTTGATATTTGGTATGCAACATTGTGGGGTGGATCTGATTTAAGTTTGTTCAAAACGGCCCCCTGGATTCATATTTGGGGTCACAAAAGAAGCTCGAATTGGAACTTAGTGCATTTCAGGCAAATTTCTTAAAAAAATCTTCTTCTCCAGATCCAGCAGGCAGAATCTTTTGATATATGGTATGCAACATTGTGGGGTGGATCTGATTCAAGTTTGTTCAAGTCGGCCCCCTGGGTTCATATTTGGGCTCAGTATAGGAGCCCAAATTTGAACTTAGTGTATTTCAGGCAAATTTCTTTAAAAATCTTCTTCTCAAGATCCAGCAGGCAGAATCTTTTGATATTGGGTATGCAGCATGCTTAGGGGGGTGAGATTCAAGTTTGTTCAAGCCAAGTCCCTGGGTTCATATTTGGGCTCACTGTAGTAGCCCAAATTATAACTTAGTTCAAAATGAGGAATTTTCTTTAAAAATCTTCTTCTTCAGATCCAGCAGTCAAAATGGTTTTATATTTGGTATGCAGCATCTTTAGGGGGGTGAGATTCAAGTTTGTTCAAACCATGTCCCTAGGTCCATATTTGGGCTCCCTGTGGGAGCCCGATTGATAACTTAGTTCAAAATGAGGAATTTTCTTTAAAAATCTTCTTCTTCAGATCCAGCAGTCGGAATGTTTTGATATTTGGTATGCAGCATCCTTAGGGAGTGAGATTCAAGTTTGTTCAATCCATATCCCTAGGTCCATATTTGGGCTCACTGTGGGAGCTTGAATTGTAACTTAGTTCGAAATGAGGAATTTTCTTTAAAAATCTTCTTCTTCAGATCCAGCAGTCGGAATGTTTTGACATGTGGTGTGTAGCATCCTTAGGGGGTGAGATTCAAGTTTGTTAAAGCCAAGTCCCTGTGTCCATATTTGGGCTCCCTGTGGGAGCCCAAATTATAACTTAGTCAGTATGAGGAATTTTTCTTTAAAAAGTCTTCTTCAGATTCAGCAGTCAGAATGTTTTGATATTTGGCATGCAGCATCCTTAGGGGGTGAGATTCAAGTTGTTCAAGCCATGTCTCTGGGTTCATATTTGGGCTCACTGTGGGAGCCCGAATGATAACTTAGTTCAAAATGAGGAATTTTCTTTAAAAATCTTCTTCTTCAGATCCAGCAGATGATTGCTTTTGATATTTGGTATGTAGCATCCTTGGGGGGGGGGGGGGGGGGGGGGGGGGGGGAGGGGGGGGTAAGATTCAAGTTTGTTCAAGCCATGTCTTTAGTTCCATAAAATTTGTCTCTCATGACTTCATTCCTTTGTAGTGTTGATGAACCATGTCTAACTGAATGTGACCCCAGATACTTCTTTGAACCACTTTGTTTGAATCACTTTGCCCAGTGAGCGATTAAGGCCCCTTGGGGCCTCTTCTTTTATGTGTTTTGGTTAATTTTAAGACAAAAATTTTTTTTTTTTACACTGAAAATTTGGGTGCCGGGTGGGACCAAAATCCGGAAATTAGTTTTTTCTTTTTTTATGCGTTTTGGTCAATTTTAAGAAGAAAAAAAAATTTTAGGCTGAAAATATTTTGTTTGGGAATTCGAAAATTTCTGAACAAAAATTTTTACAAAAATCTGTTTTTTATGCGTTTATCTCAATTTTGGGACATAACAGTACAGGAACTGAAAATAGAAGGAAAATTCTGTGTATTGTGTGGGCACACTTGCTTCATCTAGTTGGTATATGCTTTTCTTAGGAGGGGAGTATGCAGCTTATTCAAGTCAAGTCCCTGGTTTGATATTTAGACTACCATGTCAGGTGAGTGCCCTCAGGCCCCCTGGGGCCTCTTGTTTATTGAACTTTTTTATTAAATTTCTTGGGAGTTTAACGTGTTGCACAGAATGTTTATTCTGTTTATCCCCACTGTTTCGTCCTCACCCTAGGGGTGTTGGGCTGTTATTATCGTTTTTGTCTTGCATCTCCTGCCGGATGCATTGTTTTTTCTTCACATAAAGATCTAGCTTTGCATCAGGTATCAGTTAATTATTTACTGACTTGGGCCTTTGGTGTGCCTTTTGTCTAGTTTCCAGTTTTTCTATCCTGATATTGTTTACTTTTAACAATGCCCATAACAGGTAATATTCAGGGTTTTATTTCATCACAATTATATTAGGATACATTTATTAATATTCTGGTAGTGTAGCTTTAATATTTTGGTGTTGTTCACACTTAGGCTCTATCGGGATGCCCTTGGGCTCGTGTGGTTCCCTTAGGGAACTTAGGCGTCTTAAAAAAAAATTTCGGAAAAAATTTGTTCTAATTTATTTCAAAATTATTTTTGATTGTCTTCGTCATGCATCCTTATATTGTGTGATTATATGTTAGATGTTAGGAGTGCAGTGAACTTGTTGGATTATAATTATTTATGAATTACTGCTCTCTGTGTAGAGCATAATAGTCTACATCGGATTTACATACTTTTTGCCTTGCCTGTAGTCACTGCACTACTGATTCTGATCCTATTTATGTGGTCAGGGTCGACTCATTAGGACGCTAATGTTGGAAGTGGGTGTCGCACTATGTATTTGCGGTGAAGTTCCGATGTTGCGGCTGTCACTGCAAGAGAATTTGATTTCTCAGTTTCTTTTTCAGAGGAACAAGAACATGGTGATGGTATTGTGACACCCGTCCAGGATGTGCTGCCGTCGTCGCGCTCTGAGAAGTAAATAGAGCTAGCTGCTAAGGTGCTCTTGAATATAAGGAATAGTGGCCTCTTATTCCAGCAGCTAGCTCGACCGGTCACGCGGTTACCCGATAGTGGGAACTGTAATACCGGGTATGTCAGATGCGGTCAAGGAGAGTGTAAATTTGGGTAGAGTGAGCACCTTTTAATCAAAAGCTCAGTCAGCGACGATGACAAAATAAGGGGAAGAAGTCTGCAAGTTTCTCTTCGGGAAGCTTGGCGAGGTCTGCACCAGACCGTGAGCGGGAGAGCCTTCTCTAACCCAGTAATAGTCAGGGCCGACTATTGCTTTGAGAAATTTGCACTGAGTCAGAGCTAACGTCCTTCATGGCCACTCGGGATGCTCCTTCTACACTGCATCTGGCCCCGGCTGCAGTTTAGCGAAGCACCTGCGACCGCACACTAGCTACCCGACTATAGATGTCAATGCAGCCGAGCAAAGATGCTCCAGTCTTTACCCTCAAAGAAATAAGACAAAGAAGAAGGAAAAGAAAGTCAGCCCTTCCAGTAGCTAGTGATTCGAGGCTTGATTCATGAGGATGTTCGACGAAGAGATCGGCAGCCAGATCTCATTCCCAGGAGCAACATGCGGCAGAAAATAAGCCGCTGCTCCACAAGCCTCTGTAACGGACTTGCTATTGCAATTTGCACAGCTTATCAAGGCTTAAAAACCCAGCAAGGGGCACCCGTAGGCAGAACGGTAGTGAGCCATCGGACGGTGCTGGGTCGGTCCGGTCAATTGTGCATGTAGAAGAAGCCAGAAGTTTCTCTACGGGCCGCTCAGCTAGATCTGGGGTCAGATCACCGATTAGAGAACCCTCTCTGTCCCGTTAACAGTCAGGGTCGACTGTGTCCGTTGTGAGAAACCATATCGAGTTGGAACATGCATAGGAATGTTCCTTCCACACTGCATCCGTGGCCGGCAGCAGTTATGGCTTCTTCTATGTACATGGAAGTGGATTAGCATAGAAGTATCTAAGCGGGATACTCAGCGAGATCTGGGGACAGATCGCGAGGGCAGAACAGTCAGGGACGACTGTTTTGTGTTGTAAGAAACTTCAATGAGTGGGAGCATCTGCCCTATGTGACGAGTCTGGATGCTTCTTCCGCACTCCAGTCAGTGTCGGCTGTTGTTACTGCTTGCTCTTCTTCCATGGATATGCATGATAAGGGATAGATGCCTACAAGTTTCTAACGGAAAGCTCAGCGAGGTCTGGAGCAGACCGCGAGCTGGAGAACCCTCTCCTTTACGTCAGCAGTCGGGGTCGACTGTTTTTGGTTCGAGAAACTTAAGTGAGTTGGGACGCCCGTTCATGCTTGCGGTTCGGGGCACTCCTTCCACACTCCAGCCGGATTCGGTTGCAGCTATGGCATCTTCTTCTGCTTCATTAATGAAGCATGTTGACTGCAGACTAGCTATCTGACTTTGCGTGTTCGGGTCGATAGCTAGTTGTTTGAGGCATTTTTATACAGAACATGTGTCGAGGATCTGGGGCAAGATCTCTGTCCCGTGAGCAGCTTATGGTAACAAGTGGATTATCATTGCTCTGCTAGCCTCGGTCCCGGACCGGCTGCCACAGATTGCTCTGCATATTGCAGCATTCCAGTAGTTGCGGGTACTACCGTTTACCAAGCTCTGATGGTGAGCTGTCAGACAGTGCTGCATTGGTCCAGTCATTCGTTCAGTCAGATGGAACATTTGGATGGTGAGAGGGCTACAGAGTGTGAGTCTCCACCCTCACAGAAGGGCACTTTTAGACTATGAAATTTTAGTCATATCTTGTTCCATCTGAATATAAGTCTGCATTTGCTAGGCAATAAACAGCTTATCAAGAAGATCTTTCATCCCTGGATCTTTTGGCTCAGGCGTTGAGGGCTTTTGTCCCGATTAACAACGCCTTCCTTGCCTTAGCAATAGTATAAGAAATGCTATGCCCTATTCTTTACGACTAGAAGTTGCATAGTGCATAGTTAGGCTGAGACAGCTGTCTTGTTTGGAATAGAGCTGTTAGAGGGAATAAATACGTCTTTTCCTTCTCGGTGTTGTATTCCTTGGCGTCAGGACATTTCATGCCATTGTGGACGCCATAGTAGCCTTTTGTACTGTTACAGCGATCTTTTCTTATACATTAGCGGCTAGTCTTGTAAGTCTCCATTTAGTGAGCTTTCAAAGGTCGCAAGTGACACAGATATGTCTTCACGCAGACGAAGACTCATAACTGCGTAGCTACCTTGAGACTACTGTCTCTTAGGGAATTATGGTTGTTAGAATAGCGGCTCGTCATTCCCTACCTTGCGCGACGATGGTTGTAAGTCTCTGTTTAGTGAGCTTTCAAGGTTGCAAGTTTCACTGAGATATCTGTCTTCACGGAGATGAAGACTTCTAAGCTACGTTAGCTAGGCTCTGACCACTGTCTTTTGGAAATAAAACCGATAAAGGAAGAGTTCTTTTCGGTTTGTTTTCTTAGGTGTCATAGACTTGAGTCTTATTGTTTATACCTTGTGGCCTAGCTAGAATCATGACTGATGTTTTTCAGTAATTTTGCAATGACATAACTGAAATAATTATCTTTTGAGACTACTGTCTCTTTGGGAATTTAGGGCTGTTAAAAAAGTGGCTCTTCCTTCCCTACCTTGCGCGATGATAGTTGTAAGTTTCCGTCCAGTGAGTGAGCTTTCAAGGTCGCAACTTACACCGATATATCTGTCTTCGCGGAGATGAAGACTTATAAGCTGGCTTTCTAAGTCTCCCTAGTGAGCTTCTAAGGCCCCAGTTAGCCTTTTTATTGTCTTTGCGAATAGGAAGACCTTTAGCTGCTTCAGCTAGGCTGAGTTCATTGTCCTATCGGACATGATACTGTTATGTTAGAGGAGGTTATTCTCTTCCTACCGGTATGGTTTGGTGTTAATTATATGAGGCGATAAACGCTATTGATGACGTCATATTTACCTAGTGTGATTAATGAGCGTTTCTTCAAACACCTATACTAAACTCCATCTCAGGAATATATTTCCTGTCCTGATATCAGATTGAACGTAAGGAGTTCATCTAGTTTTTATGATCGGGTGTCGGAACATTATTTTCGTCTCCCTTTTCATTTCTATCCAATCTTTTGCTGTGGATTATATTTCCACCTTAGAGACTGGATATTATGTCTATATGGTGTATTATTTGTTCATCACGTCCCTCTCCGTCCTTAGTGGCATTATGGAGTCTGTCAGACATTAGGGAGCCCTGCAGTTCCTATACTGTTTGATAACTAACACAAGAGCGATTCAAGTAATGCGGGTAAGGGGGGGTTGATAGGAATTATTCATGTTATTATGACATGTCGGCTATCGGGGTGACATTCCCCAATGTGGCAATTAGTCCACTCTGAAAAGTTTTGCTCAGAGTGGTCTGGCCTTTTCTTACGACCTATGAGTTTATAACTCAGTTAACTGCATAATAACGTTGTATTATTCATTCAGTTTCCTGGTTACACTTGTATCACTCGGTCATACCATGGATACAGGCTGTATTCAGATGAGTACATGCAGGATTTCATTGCTTGCATGCATAATATGTGTATTTATTAGGCAGATGCATTATTGAACAGATTATATAAATTCTTGTTCTGCTTTATAGAGCTCATGAGAATTTTGGGGCTATTTGGATCAGTTATGGAACTTCCAATTGGCCATCTCTGCATACGTTCTCAATTTTTGGCATCATTATTCGGAGTAGTATATTCTTTCTGCAAACAGTCATTGGTTGTTACGGACCAAGGAAACAATTAATTATTTTGGGGACGGTCCATGACAAGTCTATTAATCATAGCTCGTTCCATGTTCTATGTCCAGGTTTCTACCAGAGACGGTACACAGGAGAATTCACATTCTCATATTTCTTCTCAACCTACTCACAATTGTTTACAATTGGCTATAATGTAAGTGCAAGCCCTACTTTGGAACTAACTCAAGCTAAGAAACTTTTCCAAACAAGTTGGAAAAGTGGAAGAGTGGAAAAGTACAAAAAAGATCGAAAAAGGGTCAAGTGTGACCGGCGTTCAACAATTACAGGTTCTCTGTCTGCACACCTCTTGCATTTACTGAGCGCATGCGCAACAACCATGACGTCAGTTTCTTTTATTTCTGCCATTGACGGAAATTTTGTGACTCGTGCTACTTATTTGTTATTCCTTCCTGAACAACTTGATTTTGTCTGCTCTTCTTGTCAATTAATGTGCAAGTGGACTGTATCCTTCTATCAAGCTCTAAATTGATTCATTATCATATTATTTATGCTCATTTTTGCTTGTCTTCTCATACATTGTCTTGCTTTTCCCCCACGTGTTTAACGAGACCATTGTTGTTCAGTTTTACATCGGCGGGAAGCTTGATTGTTTTGATCTTCTTGGGGATTTTTTCCCAATTGAAATTATTATGCCTAAAACAATTCCTTGTACATCTTGTTTGCAGGTGAAACATGTAGATGATTCTCATGCTACTGGTCACTTGCAACAATTGCACACAGGCCCATTCCTGTGGTATTTGTGGGGTTTGGTCCTCTAAGTTCTGGGCATCCGTGAACAAGGTGGTTCTCTCCAGTGCTAGAACCCCTTGTTCTTGGGGTAAGGGTAGCTGCGCCTCTTCGGAGATTTCTGGGAGTGCATGTGGTGACTCTGGCACGCAGGATGTTGATCAGTCTATTTTGGTAGCAAGTTTCTCTGCAACTGTTGATGGTGCTGGCGCTGTGATGCCTGAAGTAGAGATTCTCTTCCTTTGGCTTCTGATGTCACCTTTGAGGCGGCTGTTTTCATCGAGAGTTTCTCCGAGGTCAGCTCGGTGACTCTCTTCGATTTGCCACCTGCACCGTCGACAGTTGCTGGGGAAGTTATTCCTGCTGATTCCATCTTGTATGATAGTGGCTCTGCCATCTCTTCCGGGGATGGTGTACAGTCGCGGGGATCCGAGGCTGTATCTGATCGTGTGTCTCTGGGCTCTCAGCCTTCCTTGGCTTCTCAGCGAAGCTGTTCGGGTTTGCTGGCTGCGCCGTCTCATCTGGCTAGGTTTGCTCCTGGTCGGTTGGGCTGTTCGGTCACTTCGGCAGCGATTCCTCGCCCCTCGAGCGAATCGTTTGTTGTTCCACCTTCCCCTGCTGGTGTGCCGACTAGCAGGATGGGGCTGGGACATTGGCATCCAGGGCCTGCTGTTCGGCAGAGGTCAGTGACAGCTCTGGTTAGCTGTCACTCTTGGAACTCTTGGAACCTTCCTCTGGTGATTTCTCACTGTGTTCCAAGTCTGGCTGTCGATCGATGGAGGATGGGCAGTTGGGGCCTTCTGTCGCGCAGAGGCCAACGGCAGGTTCCTGTCATTCTTGGGTCAATCCTCCGGTGTCTTCTCATCGTGTCCCAGGACCAGCTACCGATCGATGTATGCCGTCGGTCTCCCTAGAGGATTTGCAGGCAGGGCCTTCTGTTTCGCAGAGGTCAGTGATTGCCCTGGGTGTCACTCTTAGGACTATCCTCCGGTGTCTTCTCACCATCTCCCTAAATCTATCTGCTGATTGACGTTCGTCGTCGGTCACTTCTGAGGATTTGGGTTCTTATTCTAGAAGGGTCCATTGAGAAGACACTCATCGGGCGCTGCTGCTACGACGGATTCTCAGAGTGAGCTGCGACAGGCCGTTTTGGCGCTCACCCGGTTGCTTTCTAGCAACCCTCAAGTTGGCTTCTCTGTGCCTCCTGAGGCACAACCTCCTTTGGTCTGTCACAGACATTCCTCGCCTGGCCCTTTGGATGCTGTTCAGTATTCACAGGTGGTTCCTGCTGGTCAGCTCGAGTTGGGCTACGTCTCTTCTGCTACAGAGGATGACAATTTTCTTGAAGGCAACGGGCCCACCTCTTCAGTCTTGGGGCAGGCTTTGGATTTTGTCTTTGGCTTATACATTCAGCCTTCAGACCAGCCATCAGTAACCGTCCGGCCGCGGTCCTCTGTGGAACGCCGTAACCCTGTTGAGCCTTCTAGCTCTGGGGTTTTACGTTCTCTGCAATCGGCTCAGGTTGTTGAGTCCTTCCAGGGCTTGGACGCCAAAATGCGTCCCAAGGCCCTGAAAGGTTCTTTCTTTTCACAATCTGATGCTTTTCTGCCTTCGTCGCAGTTTCATGTCAACGAATCCGTCTGTCCACCTGTCTTCCAAGGGATGACTACTGTGGATGAAGATTCTTCTTCCCTCGGGTTGACTAAACCTTAGTCAGCAGTTCTCCCGATGTCAGTCGTTGAATCTATGGTGGGCCTGTCCCGAGAGATGCTGGGTATGTTATCTCTCGCGGACCATGTCGTCGCTGCCCTGGCTGCGATATTTTTCACCAGGGTAGTTTGATGATGCTCAGGTGCCTTTGTGTGTTTTGTTGCAGGCTCTTATGAACCTGACACACGCTCACGCCTGTAACTCGGCTAATTTGGAGCTTGCACGCCGGGATGCAGTGTTGGATTCTTCTCCACGCCTTCCTTCTGAGCAGCATGCTATTCTGAGGTCTGCTTCTTTGGTTGGACCTCAGCTGTTCCATGGTTCTGTGGAAGCTGTCTGTGGTGAGGTTCTTCATCATTCGAAGGACCAGCTTTTGTTACGACAGATGGTCCAACCTTCTGCTACGGTTGGTGGTCGTTCCAGGCCTGCCAGGCACCTGCTGCGTTGGCCACGCTTTCAGCTCCGTCTGCTCCTTCTGCTCAGAAGAAGCACCGACGCGGCCAGGCTCGCTGGCAGCCTCAGGAAGGAAAGTCTCAGGACTCTGTTGCTTCCCGAGGGGGTGGTTTCTCCTCTCATGGGCCACATCGAGGCCACAAATGAAGGTCCTCACCTCCATTCGCCTCCAGTCGGGGGAAGTCTGTCGCTGTTTTTTCGACCGTTGGACAGAGATAATGTCGGACCCTTGGATCCTCGACGTCATCCAATCCGGTGTGCGACTGTCCTTCCGTCGGCACCCCTGTTTATCTTGGGTGCACCTCCCGACTCTGGTCCCTTCCGATTCTCTGCGTCGGGACCTTCTGGTGCAGGAGATCAACAATCTCCTCTCCAAAGGGGCGATCGAGGTGGTCAGAAACACCCTTTCACCGGGGTTTTACTAGAGGCTTTTCTTGGTGCCGAAGAAAAATGGCCAGTTTCGTCCTGTCATTGATCTGAATATCCTGAATGAGTCCATCATAGCACCTCGTTTCAGTATGGAGACTTTCCGGTCGGTTCGACGTTCAATTCATCAGGGCGACTTTGCAGCCAGTATCGACCTGAAGGATGCCTATTTCCATGTGCCCATTCATCTGGCGTCACGGAAATACCTTCTGTTCTCGTTTCAGGATCAAGGCTTTCAATTCAAAACTCTCCCATTTGGTTTGAACCTGGCTCCTTGGGCCTTCACCCCACTGATGTCACATGTGCTCGCTTTTCACCATACTCAGTCGGCTGTGACTTCGTCAGCCTACCTGGACGACATCCTCCAACGGCACCACAATGCTGCAGTTCTGGAGTCCGATGTCCGGCGTGTTACTTGGCCTACTGGCGTCGCTGGGTTTCAGAGTCAATTGCAAGAAGTCAGATCTCCTTCCTTCTCAGCAATTTCGTCATTTGGGAATGGATTGCGACACTCTTCACAATGTGGTGTCGGTTCCCAATGCTCGGGCATCGATTCTTTCCGCCTTGACTCGGAATCTGCTCCAATCTTCCTCGGTCTCGGCCAGGACTTTCCTTTGGATGCTGGGCCTTTGCGGTTCGGTGACAGATCTCATTCTGCTGGGTCGCTTGTTTGTCTGACCTCTCCAACACTTCTTGTTGGATTATTGGCGTCTGAATGTGGATCCTCTGGACCTGGAACTTCCTATTCCTCAGTCCCTGCTTCGTCACCTCCACCCTTGGGCCGATGTTCCCTGGTTGACTTCGGCCTATCACATCCTTACTGCAGATTCCAGCGATCGGGGCTGGGGTGCGACGTTGGATCCTCTCGGTTTGTCTACTCACGGCAAGTGGGACAGCGAGCAGGTGGCCCTTCATATCAACCAGAAGGAGCTCCTTGCTCTTCTGTTGAGTTTTCAGCAATGGATCTCTCATCTTTCGGACCACACAGTCCTGCTTCTTTCGGATAATTCAACAGTGGTGGCCTACATACGGAATCAAGGAGGCACACATTCGATTCCCATGTATCGGCTATCTCGGGATCGTCTACTGTTGGCGCAGGATGTAAATGCTCGGGTGACCATTCGGCAAATTCCCGGGCGTCTCAATGTCCTAGCAGACTCCCTGCCCGACGTGACAGTGTCCTTCCCACCGAATGGATGCTGCATCGGTCTGTGTTTCAGCCGATTTGCGAGCGGTGGGGGCGGCTTCTGGTCGACCTTTTCGCCACTCACTGGAATCATCAGGTAGAGACATTTGTCTCTCCTTGTCCAGATCCACTAGCAATTGCGTAGACACTCTATCTCTGGACTGGACAGGTTGGATCTGCTATGTCTTTCCTCCTGCACCGATTCTTCCTCAAGTGTTGGCAAAGATTCATGCTTGCACTTGCAGGATCATTCTGATCGCACCTCTGACTCCGCAGAGGTTGTGGATCAATCTGTTGCGTCTTCTGTTGGCAGATCAGCCAATTTGTCTACCTCTACGTCGCGAGCTTCTTTCCCAGGGTCGTCCCAGGAAGCATCACAACAACCTGGCAAGTCTGTCCCTTCACGCCTGTCTTTTATCAGGTCCTGTCTCCGACGTAGAGGTTTTTCAAGACAATCAGTGGAGTGCATTTCTGCATCGCGGTGACATTCCACCGGCATGACTTATGCTGCTAAGTGGAAGGTTTTCTGCCGCTGGTGTACAGCTCAAAATGTGGATTACCATCATCCGTCAATCGCTCAAATTGTGGATTTTCTGGTATACCTTTTTGACTCCAAGGGCCTCCAGCCTATTCCTATAAAGGGCTATCGGTCTATGCTGTCTGATACTTTCTCGTATTTGAGAAAGCGGTGCATCGGTCGTAATCTTTTTCTCTCCAAACTGATATCTTGGATATCGATGCCTCCCCGCTAAATCACAAACTTCTCGTTGGCAGAAATACGGAACTTCACTGATTCCAGAGGGTGATTTTTCTTCATCTCTTCCAGCTTGGTAAGTGTGTAACTATGAGTGTAGCTGTTTTGTCTGTAGATTATTACTGATCCTAGATACAGCTTGTTTATTATTTATATATGGCATTTGTTTGTGGGGGTTAGTCTCTCACTCTTGAATACGCCATCCTAATTTAAGGGGCTTAGTCCGGACTAGCCTTAAATTTAGGGACCCCTTACACCAAATCTTTCATGCTAAGATTATGGAATTACTTGAATAAGGCTCCTTATTTATGATATGTCTTCTCTATTATTGTATAGAGAGACATACATGTCATTCCTTTTAAATTTAATCTCCTTTTCACCTTGGAATGCAGGCTTAGGAGCTGTATTTGGTCTGCTAATTTTTAAGTCCTAGGCCCTCCGCCTTTTTACGATTCTGGGCCATTGGTTATTAGTATAAAAATATGATAAATTTAAAGTAATTTGTTTATTTTTTATACTTACCAATGGCCCAGACTGGGATAGCCCTCCCATGAGTGGGCACTCATACCTCCCCGCTGAGTTATTATTTTAGTAGTCTAGTCTACAAAGAATGATGTTGGCGCCAATTCCGGTCTCTTCCTGAGTACTGCGCATGCGCAGATGTAAAAGTGTGGAGGGCCAGATAGGACTTTTAATTTTCGGTATTGTATGCAAATTTTGGGGATTGGGGGGGGGGTTCAAAATTTGTGTTTGGCCCTTTAAAATATTGAGTTTGCACCAGCTAAGTCTGGGTCATTGGTAAGCATAAAAAATATACAAATTACTTTAGATTTATTTTTTTCATGCAGATTTTAGAAATTAAATATCTTTCAACCAACAGGTTCACTCTGTGTTCTTAGATATTTTTAAGAAACCAGATTTTCACAAATTTATCCTAAAAATGTGGGAATTTTCACAAATTTCAGCAGATTTTGTTGCCTGTCATTCTCATCCCTGTTATAGCCTGTGGTTATAGGAACAGGTCAACCATTTCATCACTATTTATTTATTTGGGCTTAAGCCAGGGTCACCTTGTGTCGGAAAGTTTTATGGGTGGAGGAAGCTGGAGAAAACCACCAAGCCTTGACGAGCAATTGTCAGACTCCCCAGCGTTCTAACTCTTCACAAGCAGGGTTTTTATTGGTTGATGGCAAAGACATAATCGACATGGAATACATCTTAGTACACAGCGTCCACAGTGCCTTGCCCAAGGATACAATGCAGTTACCCCTGACAGGGATTGAACTGTGGACCTTTCGGTTTAAAGTCCAGTGTTGTAACCACAGAGTGACCCTGCTCCCATTTCATCAGTAATATACATCAATTTTGTTCATCCATCCAGGAATAATGATTTCTCTCTCAGGGGATGCGAATTAACCCCCTTTTACATTTTTTTCAAGAATGGAGGATGCAAATAAATCCCCAAAAGTCTATCAGAGAGCTCCATTTGACACTAAATTTTAAAATATTCCCGGGAATGTGAGGTGTGTGTGTGTGTGTGTGTGTGGGGGGGGGGGGGGGGGGGGGGGGGGGGGGGGGGGGGGGGATGTCCCCTCACCCCTGTAATATGCTCGTGCCTTTGGCATCTGCCAAGTGTACCCCCCAGTGTACCTTTCTTTATCAAAGTCAAACCCCTTTTGAAGCATCCTGGCAATGCCCATGATGGTTTTTTTTAAATTGAAATTATTTAGTTTGTATGGATTTGCCTTGTTAAAAATTATGGGAGAGTGCCTGTAAGAAGTCTCCCATAAATTGTAACAAGGCAAAGATATGTGAACACATTTTGGTGACCAAAAATAATTTATCACTCTGTCAGTTAAGTCAGACTCAATCAAGTTTTTTAGTCGAGTTGTGACGAAGTAGTTTGATGAATGACGGTTGGACGGGCAGACGGGCGTAAACAATTGGTTTCCGGATGATAACTTGGTAATGGTTCAACCCACATTCATGAAACTTCATAGGTAGGTTGGTATCAGTGAGAGGAAGAAATCTGTTAATTTTGGACTTGCTTGGTCAAAGGTCAAGGTCACAGTGACCTTGAACATAGTAAATTTTAAACTATTGGTTTCTGGATGATAACTTGACTACAGTTCAACCCACATTCATGAATCTTCATATGTAGGTTGGCCTTTGTGAGAGGAAGAATTCTGTATATTTTGGACTCGCTAAGTCAAAGGTCAAGGTCACAGTGACCCTGAACATAATAAATCAAAACAATTGGTTTCCGGATGATAACTTGATAATGGTTCAGCCCACATTCATGAAACTTCATAGGTAGGTTGGCATCAGTGAGCTGTAGAACCCTATTTATTTTGGACTCACCAGGTCAATGGTGAAGGTCACAGTGACCTTGAATATACTAAATCATGAACAATTGGTTTCCGGATGATAAATTGACTATGATTGAACCCACATTCATGAAACTTCATATGTAGGTTATCCTTTGTGAGAGGAAGAACCCTATATATTTTGGACTTGCTAGGTCAAAGGTCAAGGTCACAGTGACCCTGAACATAATAAATCAAAACAATTGGTTTCCGGATGATAATGGTTCGGCCCACATTCATGAAACTTTATAGGTAGGTTGGCATCAGTGAGAGGAAGAACCCTATTTATTTTGGACTTGCTAGGTGGAAGGTCAAGGTCAAAGTGGCCTTCAACACAGTAAGTCCGTAAACAATTGGTTTCCAGATGTTAACTTGATAATGGATTGACCCACATTCATGAAACTTCATAGGTAGGTTGGCATTGGTGAGAGGAAGAATCCTATTTATTTTAGACTTGCTAGGTCAAAGGCCAAGGTCATAGCGACCTCGAACATAGTAAATCGTAAACAATTGTTTCCGGATGATAACTTGATAATGGTTTGACCCACATTCATGAAACTTCATACGTAGGCTGGCCAAAGTGAATGGAAGACCCCTATTTATTTTGGACTCACTAGGTCAAAGGTCGAGGTCACAGTGACCCTGCCCATCAATCCAATTGGTTTCCGGATGATAACTTGATAATGGTTTGGCCCTTGACAATGGTTCAACCCACATTCATGAAACTTCATATGTTGGTTTGCCTTTTTGAGAGGAAGAACCATATTTATTTTGGACTCACTAGGTCAAAGTTCAAGGTCACAGTGACCCTGAACATAGTAAATCAGAACAATTGGTTTCCGGATGATAACTTTATAATGGTTTGACCCACTTCCATGAACTGTCATAGGTAGGTTGGCATCAGAGAGAGGAAGAACCCTATTTATTTTGGACTCGCTAGGTGAAAGGTCAAGGTCACAGTGGCCTTAAACATAGTAAATCCGTGAACAGTTGGTTTCCGAACGATAACTTGATAATAGTTTGACCCACATTCATGAAACTTCATACGTAGGTTGGCCAAAGTGAGTGGAATGCCCCTATTTATTTTGGACTCGCTAGGTCAAAGGTCGAGGTCACAGTGACCCTGACCATCAATCCAATTGGTTTCCAGATGATAACCTGATAATGGTGTGGCCCACATTCATGAAACTTTATAGGTAGGTTGGCATCAGTGAGAGGAAGAACCCTATTTATTTTGGACTTGCTAGGTGAAAGGTCAAGGTCACAGTGGCCTTCAACATAGTAAATCCGGAAACAGTTGGTTTCCGGACGATAACTTGATAATGGTTTGACCCACATTCATGAAACTTCATAGGTAGCTTGGCCTAGGTGAGTGGAAGACCCCCTATTTATTTTGGACTTGCTAGGTCAAAGGTCAAGGTCACAGTGACCGTGAACATAATAAATTGTAAACAATTGGTTTCCAGATGATAATTTGACAGTGGTTCCACCCACATTCATGAAACTTCAGAGGTAGGTTGGTATTGGTGCAAGAAAGTGCCCTATTTATTTTGGAATCACTAGGTCAAAGGTCAAGGTCACAGTGACCCTTCACATAGTAAATAGTAATCAACTGGTTTCTCTTCTATAAGTTGATAAAACCCACTTTTGTGCTGTCACAACTCGACTTTGGATCGGTGATCCTATCGGCATTTTTATTGAATCAAGTTGGCAGCCATGACTTGATTTTGTGAAAAATTCTCCCCAAAATACTGAGTAGGTTAAGAGTTAAGGCACCTGAAAAGGCTGTATATCGGTTAAAAAAATAGTAACCTATATGGTGTAACCAAAATCTTTTCAATTTTGTCTATTGAAACTTAATAGGGTTTTTATTAAAAGGTTGCAGATGTGGAACATGGATACAGGTGACAGGATTAATCATTTTTGCTAAATTTACTGCCGTTGATTGAGTGTGGTAAAATTTTGCTATTTGATAAAAAAAGGGTACTACATCTTTTGTATTGAAGTCATGAAGTGAGCACAGTTACTTAGTGGTTAGCAGATTGGACTTTGAACTGAAAGGTTGACGATTGTGACTAAGGGTAACTCCTTAGTCCTTGGCATTGTGTACTTAGGTGTACTACACGTCGATGGTGAACATGCCTGCAACTGCTGTTAACTCTCCTTGTGCAGGGTAAGTTGGAGAGTCTGACAGCGGCTCGCCTCTGCTCTGTGGTTCTCTCCAGATATGGTACCCCGGCTTCCTCCATCCAAAAAATAGTTTGACAGGATGTGACCCTGACTCTTGTGTCATTAAACCTTACTAAACAAACAAACAAACTGAAATCGTGGAATACCGTTGTTGTTGGTTAACTATAGGTACACTTTTAATACTTGAAAAAATATTTGTACTATTGCTATATGTATTCAATGTACCCGATGTAATACAGACAGTGAGAAATTTTCAAGAAAAACCACACATGGAATTCGGCCTACATGTAAGAACATCATGTAAGCAAGCATCTGATCAGTCATTATGCATCTCAGTGACGTAATGACATAAATGAAAAGCTTCAACACAAAACAGTTCCATCAAGAATGTAAACAGACTGCTGAAGTTGATATTTTACTTTAAAAATATCAGCATCATTCACTCAAGTTTAATAGCAGTATAAATACAGAGCACAACTCAGGTAGAGTACATGGTCAGAAATTAATGACTCTTGTTGGAGCTTTTCCAGTATTTCACACACTCCTTTGGCGGTCATGAAATATAGGGAAAATTCCAACCCAGGGGTAAATACTATAAAACGTTTTATAAAACTTTTACAGTTGTATTTTCCAGAATTGTATTTTTATGCTCCCTGAAAAAATTTGTATGACGCATATAGTCGCTGCCCTTATCATCTGTCCATCTGAAAAAATGGTTTCCGGATAATAACTCTAGTTTGCTTTGATGTATGACATTATTATTTTGCAACATGACTCCCTACCATAAAATGCAGGTCAAGATTGATTTTCACTGTTATGGCATATACAGCTTCAGAGTTCAAAGCCTCAAAATGGTAAAATCAATGGTTTCCGGATAATAACTCCAGTCTGCTGTGATGTACGACCTTATAATTTTGCAACATTTCTACCTACCATGAAATACAGGTCGAGTGGATTCCAGATAACTCTAGTTCACTTTGATCTGCAACCTTACAATTTTGCAACCTTACTGCCTACTATGAAATGTAGGTCAAGTTTCATTTTCTCCATTATGGCATTTACCATTCCAGAGTTATGCCCCTTGAAATGTGACAAAATTGTTAAGTGATTAAACATTTCCTATGGTATCTTATTATGCCCAGGCATGTATAATTAAACCTGCTTATACATTCACCTTAACTAAGCAGTGACCTGTCTACAAAGCCCAGTTTAATATCCTTTCCAAGGAGCTTTTAACTCTTTGCATGCAGCTTTTCAGCCTGTAAATTGAATAGAATTTTTCACCAATGACTACTCAAATTACATTTAGAATAATTTTTCATCAAATCTAGCCATGGCTGCTGTGAAGCAGCCATGACAAGATTTGATGAAAAATATCGATAATACTCAGCTGGTTAAGAGTTAATACAGGTTTACTGTGTACTGTTACCCTTGTCCTTCCACATGTTTTTGTATTTTTTTTTTTATGGCTTAAACCATTTCACAGCTATCATTTGAAAAATTCAGTAGGTTGTTTCCATCAATCTGCATTTTGGGGAGCATCTGTTGGCTGTGCCAACTTTTTACTTGTTTACCTATTAATGTAACTGACTAAAATTGATCATTGGCATTTTAAAAGATATGGAAATTTTCCAACTGGCAAATTGCCACATCTTTGAAAATGCTAAAGTCATAACCATCTAAAGTCATAACTAGAAAATACAATTCTATAAAATACAGTTGTAGAAGTTATAGTATTGGTCCCAGGTTGTTGATTCCCACACTCAACCCTTGTGTTCTGTATTTCTTAAAAAAAGTAATCAACTCTTTCAACAACCTTCAGTTTAGATGAAGGTTTAGTCCAAATCATTACCCTCTAGAATCTGGATATTTGGTTTGTTTTTTTTTAACCCATCTGACTGTCAGACTGGATGAGCTATAGTGATCACTCTTCATCCACCATTCAACATGAAGATGGTATTGGTTACTTTTATTATTCCCCAACAAAAATCAGGGGATACAGTAATCAGTCTTTGTCCTTCCATCCGTCTTGGTGTCCGTCCATCTGTAGACAAGAGACAAAAATCACCATAACTCAATTCGGTGACAGTCGTTAACTCACCTGACTGAAAGTCAGCTATTCTGATCACTTTTTGTCCGTCATCTGTCGTGAAGGTGGTGTTTGCGTTTTTTCTCCCAAACCAAAGGCCACATTTTAATGACATTTCACATGAGTAGTGGTTATATAGAGGCATTTGGGTTTTTCTTCAAATTGGGTTTCTGCTCATATTGAGGAGAGGGTGGGGCCAAAATACCTCAATTTTTAAAAACAATCCTCTTCTCATGAACCAGCTGTAGCAGAGACTTGATATTTGGTATATAGCTTCCTTTTGAGGTGTAGACTCAAGTTTGTTCAAGAGAAGTTCAAGGGGCAATATTTGTCATTACGTGAGGGACAAGAATTTTTGACCCGCCCAAAATTTCTATTTTCCACACCAAGAGGCTGATTTGAACCAAATTTGATATGAAGTATTAATGGGTCATTAGTACTTGATTTATGCAAAAAAAAGTTTCGAAATGCCCCGTGGGAACCACAGGAGCTAAAAATAGAAAAAATTTCATCTGCCCATATTTCCAAAACTACACGGCTCTGAGAATTCTTATTTGGTGTGAAGCTTCCTTAGGACCAACAGAATGGAATGGTCAAAAAAAATTGCTATTGGTTTTTTCATAGGGTACTTTTTGGGGACTTTGAAAAACTGCTGAGTCAGCATTTTTTAACACTTTTTTTTTTTTTTTTTTTTTTTTTTTTGTGGATAATGGGGAAAATATTTAAGACTCTTCTCCCAAACCACTGCTCCAGAAGCTTTCAAATTTCACATATAACATCTTTGGAAGATTGTTTCACACGTTTGCTGAAATCAAATCCGTGGGTCCATATTTGGGCTCTCTATGGGAGCCCAAATTATAACTTCAAGTTCAATATGAGGAATTTTCTTTAAAAATCTTCTTGTTCAGATCCAGCAGTCGGAATGTTTTGATGTTTGGTATACAGCATCCTTAGGGAGGTGTGATTCAAGTTTGTTCAAGCCAAGTCTCTGAGTCCATATCTGGGCTCCCCGTGGGAGACCAAATGTAACTTAGTTCAATTCTTTAAATCCACCATTAAGAATCTTTTGATATTTGGTATACTGTATCATTAGGCAGGTCAAATTTGTTAAAGCCAAGTCCCACGGTTCATATCTGGGCTCCCTATGGGAGCCCGAAATTATAACTTAGTTCAATATGAGGAATATTTTTAAAAAACATTTTTTCAGATTTTGTCAGGTGAACACTCTCTGGCCCCTTGTGGCCTCTTGTTTTAAAACTTGATGCAATGGTGCAAATCGACAGAGAGGATATCACGTCTTCGGTTTTCACTGGTATCAAAAATGGCCTCAGTTACAAAACTATGTTGCAATACTTTTAAAAGGTACAAACATATTTTTGCTTTTATTTAATGCCATTTACATTCAATTTATAATGATTTGGGAATAGAGAAATGCTTAGACTGTTAATGATTTGAAATTGCTCTCAAATTGACATGAGAACCATTTTGAAACTATCAATTTCTTTTACTGATATTTTGGGGTTTTTTTTGCTCATTTGGATCTCTTTCCAGGATGACGAGAACAGGATTAAATTCCTGGAGTTTCTGGAAATGTGAGCATGTCTGATCCAAGATCCAGTGATCTCACATTTGTTTTTTGACATGTGAGATTTTACAGGGATTTTAGGGGAAATGTAGACAGAGAATTTTGAGAAGATTGCAAACATATCGCAATCTGGTCAAAATTCTCTGTCAGCTTTTTTGATCACAATACTGTAATACCAAACAATAGTTGAAGAATTTGTTGAGTAGGTTATTAATCAGTCTGAGCCCATTGGCCTGTGGGTTGAAAAAAATTTATCTACCTCAAAAAATGAATAAGCATTCATTCATGACGCTGCAGAAATTGTCATGGAATATATCTTTCTGTGATATCAGTGGAAAGGGTTGACTCTTGATAATACACTCCTCGAGGACGACATGTGCAGTAATTTTCTTTGCTCCAATATTGCTATTTAATTTGGTAATATCCTGTGCTGAACCATATGTTGGGGGAAAAAAAATGAAACCACTAGTAACTTACACTCATTTGTAATTTTAATCCTTTACTCAACGTAATGGCCAAAACCGGCCGGCGCTATTCACAAAAATCGCCAATTAAATTTCATTATATTTTCATTTTTTATCTCAAAAACATAGGTTATGACCCCTCTTTGAAACTATCTCGACGAGATCGTTCCAATGAGGGGGTCATAACCTATGTTTTTGAACAAAAAATGAAAAAAATTAGTTCTTCAAGAATTTTGTTTGCAAGTGTCCTCTGCTTGTCATGTTAGTTAAAGGGTTAAAATTGTTAGGACATATTTGAAGATTATGTTCACCACATAATCTTCAAATATGTCCTCACAATTTTAAAATCTTATTCAGGAACTCAGCAATGAAAGGGATCAACAATGTTATTACTTGTTTACATGATGTATACCCCCCCCCCCCCCCCCACCCCCAGCAACTTTTCCTCAAACACACAGTATGTTCCAAGTGTCTTCCCACTTGAATTTAGCTCCCATTTGATGAATTTCTTCTTTATGAATTATCGGTAAACGATTCTGCGACAAATTTAAGAGTTGTAAAATGTTTTTTGAGCCACTTTAATGTTTAAACACCATTGAGAGATGTAACTCTAAATGGTAGTTCCATGGTTCAAACCTGACGAGTGGTAATTACATTGTGCCTTTGGAAAAGGCACTTAATTAGAGATTGTCCATTGTCCACCTGGGACATGGTGGCTATGTGTGCTAACACGTACTGCATGTCGATGTTGCACTTGCCTTCAACCAATGCTAACTCTGCTTGTGTGGAGTCAGTATGCTGGGCAGTCTGACAGTGACTCACTGCAGCTCAGTGGTTCTCACTGGGTATTCCGGCTTCCTTCACCCACGAAACTGTCTTATATTAGGTGACCCTGGCTGTCAAAAATGTCATTAAAACTCATTAAATAAATAAATAATTGACTGGTAGCTGAGCACATTGTTGCCTCAGGTATTTCTGTAAAAGTGAAAAATAATGGAACAAATGATCTGTTGCTGACATTTGTTGCATTGTGCATTGTATTGAGGATAACACTGTGCTGTGGTATCAGTTCCCTGTGTCTAGTATCTCAGTACTATGAGCACAGGATGGGAGCGTGGTGGCTCAGTGGTTATGGCATGAGACTTTAAACTGAAAGGTCCACGATTCAATCCCTGCCAGGGAGGGGTAACTGCATTATGTTCTTGTCAAGGCACTTCATTCCGATTGCCCATGTGGGGGCACAGTGACGCTGTGTACAAAGGCATTCTGCATGGCGATGGTGCACTTGTCTTCAGCAATGCTAACCCTGCTTGTGTGGAATTAGTAGGTTGGGGATCTGACAGTTGCTTGCCACTGCTCACTGGTTCTCTCCAGATACTTTGGTCTTTCTCCATCTGAAAAACTGTCCGACACAAGGTGTCCCTGGATTTTGAAAGTGTCATTAAACCCCAGTAAGTAAATTAAGAACACAGGACATGAAAAACTGGGTTAGTACTCAGGTTAAAGAGTTAAATGTTTTCATTCTTTGCTTCAAGAATATAGAACAAGCTCAACAAGCTTATTCCAATGAGTGGTCATAAGATATGTTTTAAAAGTGAAAATGGAAAAAAGTAAAAAAAATTGAAAGGTAGTTTGTCTGTAAAACACTCAGTAGATTTTTCCAGGACGATGTGTTGGGTAGAGTGTTTCTACTGGACACCTGGGAAGTGAAGCGGTGCTTGCTTACTGTGGTAGAAATGTTATACTCTATTGGTATGATAGGACCCAATAACCCATGCCTCACCCAATAACCCATGCCTCGGAGGAGAGTTCTCTAAACATGGAAAAATAATTATAAATGGGTAAACTTGACCATAACCCTTTGCCTAGCATAACATACCAAACCGACCAGTGCTATTCGCAAAAATCACCATTCAATTTCATTATTTTTTAGCTCACCTGACTGAAAGTCAGGGGGAACATAAGTGATCACTTTCTGTCCACCGTCCATCCTGCATGAACTTTACATTATCGACTTCTCATAAATCACTGGACCGAATTGAAGCAAATTTAACATACATGTTTCTTATCATATGTCAATTCACATTTGTTCAAATAAAGTTGCTACACCCACAGGGGGCACCACAAGGGACATTACTCAGATAGCACCCATAATTTGTTTTCCAAAATTAAAAAAATCTACTCCAGAACCATCAATTAGAATCTTTTGATATTTGTTGTATAACATCTCTAAGGTGGTTAGATTCACGTTTCTTCAAATCGAGTATCTGGGTTAATATTTGTGTTCCCTATGGGAGCCCGAATTTCCACTTGGTGCAATATGAAGACATTTCTGTAAAAATGTTCTTCTTCACAAACCTTCTTCAGAAAACGTTCATATTTGATATATAATATCTCTAGGGGTGTCAGATTCAAATTTGTTCAAATCGGGTCTCCAGGTTAATATTTGGGCTCTCCTCTGGAGCCCAAAGTTTAACTTAGTGCAATATGAGAAAATGTCTTTAAAAATCTTCTTCTTTGTTCTAAACAAGTTCTTGGGTTTATATTCGGGCTCCCTATGGGAGCCCAAATTTTAACTTAGTGCAATATAAGGAAATTTCTTTCAAAATCTTCTTTATATCACCAGTCAGAATGCTTTCATAGTTGGTATACGTCTCTATGTGGGTCAGATTCAGGTTTGTTCAAATTGGGTCCCTGGGTTAATATTTGGCCTCTCTATGGGAGGAGAGGGAGGGGGTTTGCAGTGACATAATAACCGTTTGTAGTTTTGCAGTGCTTGTCTACAGCTGATGGAACTGGAAGCAGTCAGGAAGACCTATGATAATAATCGTCTGACATGTACACTAGAGTTATGAATAATTTCATGAACCATCACTAACTGAATGTAACCCAAAATAGTTCTTTTAACCACTTTGTCAGGTGAGCGATTAAGGTCCTTTGGGGCCTCTTGTTTCATTTTTGTGTCAAAAACATACCTTATCACCCCTCATTAGAACAAGCTCATTCCAATCAGGGGTCATAAGCTACATTTTGGCACAAAAAATGAAAAAAAAAACCCTAGTTATTCAAGATTGTTGTGTGCAGGTGTCATCTGCCTTTCGTGTTAGGTAAAGGGTTAAACTTGGGTTTCGATGACAATATAGTCATAGGTGCTGAAGATGACTTAACCCTTCACCCAACACACAGAATTTCAATATTTATTATTTTAATTATTGTTTGTTAACATTTCTCGAAAGATTTCAACAAAGCCATATCACGTGACCCCTTATTGGAATGAGCTCACTCCAATGAGGGGGTCACATCATAAGGTTTTGGTGACATTTTTTGAAAAAATAATGTTTTTTTTTACTGCTCACTTTGTAAATTACTTGGGCGGATGCAGTCGATTTGTTGGGTAAAAGGTTAAACTCCAGTAAATAGGAAAAGGTAAACCAAACCTTTATTTTTTGCTGTAAAACTTCAGCACAGTACTGAGATCACAAAAGCGGTCTCTTTCTTAATCAGATCTGATCTGGTTAGAACACACTTAAGCCACACCAATAGGTCAAATTTCATCAATAAGTATAGTGAAATTAAATGAAAATGCAGTCTGACAAGGGATTCGCTGTGTTTCATCAGTTATTTCAGATCGATTGGCTGTTTGTTTGCACACATTGACATCAAAGTAACATCTTACTCTAAAGTTAACATGCAAAAAAACATGTTTGGTACAAGGCCAACACAGGGTACCTTTATTATGTGGAAATTCGATTTGAAAGTCAATATTCGATTCAATTTGATTCAAATTGGTTCAAAATTGGAAATTTGAATATTCTCAAATATACTTCAGCCATAACTGTGAATGTTTACAGATTGTAATTGATCACATTATTTTATATTGAGTATTGTTCTGAGTAGAAACGTAACTGACTTGTAGTGGTAACTGTTTGTAGCGATGTACAACAGTTGTAGCTACATTGCTACAAACACTATTACTGCGACAACTGTTCATTTCAACTTATTGTGCATTATGACCAGTGACCTTTTATAAAAAGGTTTGAACTTTGAAAAGGTATTCAGCTGTTCAACTTCAATAAATGATTTCCCACAACATGATCACATTATTTTATATTGAGTATTGTTCTGTTCGATCACAGTTACTGGATACATCATCAAAAACAACAGTTTTCTAAAAGAATACCCCTGATTATTATATAAACATAAGTAGAGCAGACTTTAATTTACTAGCGGATCGATTCCATTCAGCGTTGAGTTATCATTTTGTTTTAATCATTTTAAAACAAATGGCTTCACGACTGAATGGATTTGATTTGAAATGAGTTTTTTATCAAAAACGTGATAAAAGTGAGGTATCAGCCAGGTCCATTTAAAAATGTTTATTGCTGCAATTTTGAAGCTACAAAGTCAACAGTTCAAATAGTTTCAGTCAATAGCTAATATATTGGTTTATATCTCAATTTATAGTGTGGGAAGTGGTGAGACGTAAAATGCACTCTACATAACTGTGTGTCTGTTAATAATCGGGGTTATTATTTTAGAAAAACACTTTTCTTTTGATGACATTTCCATTAACTGTGATTCGATTCGAAGTTTGATTCAAAATTCGATTCATTTTCACCAATTCGATTCAGTCAAAATCAGCAATTTGCATGTCTCTAGGTACCATGTAATATTTTCAAATAAACAAAAGCATGCCATTTGGCCATCTGTTGCCAAGATAAATTAAGTGATACTTGACCAGCCAACTATCAAGTTAGAGGAGTGCTTTTCAAAAGCGTTAAGGTTAAGATGCAATGATTAATCATGATATGTAGTGTTCAACCAATGATCAGAACGGCCACATTCGGCAGATTGTGGGCAAGCATGTTGACAAGCATTTTGTGATGATTCATGAACCGCCTTTTATTATCTTCTGCCATTTTTCAATTTTTAATGTAAAATGATGTCAGTGATATCATTCAATAAAGTTCTTAATCTCTCTGGATGCCCCTTTACGGGATATACAAGTTAAACAACATGTACAGCTTATAATTGAGTGTACTTGCGGCAATCGCCAGTTCATACCAGAAAAGTGAAGGTTGCACGCCATTGACTCAGGTCGCAGTAAAATTAGCAGTTGCATGCACTTGGGCGGTAAACGTGGCTCTGAGAGCTACGTTTACCACCCAAGTGTACACAACTGGTAGTTTTACTGCGACCCCAGTCAACGAAGTTTAACAGTGAAAAATATTCAGTTTAATGCAGTTCTTTCGAGTCTCAACTTGTCCAGTAGTGCACAGTATTACAATGGGAATCGGCATCAGAATTGGCCGATTGTGAGCTCAAATAACCGGTAATCAGTCAGCGACCATTTTTGGTAATCGGTTGAACACTAATGATATGCTTGAACCATGATGCACTGCTCATGATTCAGAACATAACATTGATCACTATGTACATATCACAATACAATAAATAGAAGTATTATCAGACAAATCAACTGCTTGGATTCTGAAAGCTGGTGCAGTGAAACCCTGTTTTTTCCGTACCTACATTGACAGTGATAAATATGTCATTAAAAGAATTATTCATTTCACCAGAAGTTGGTGAATTCCCTCTGATTTGTTAAATATTTGTTTTATTAATCCATATATCTTGTTTGACAGAGCTCACAAAGCTCTGTCAGCCATGCTGTAAGGGATTAAATGGTTTTAACATATTTTCTGAGAGGAGAAAAGCACTGCAAAACAGGTCATAAATTCAAAATCTTAAATTACAGAATGCCAGTGGTTATCACACTGAGTAGTTACATATTGTGTAAATTGTGCATTCAAAATTTGTAATGAAAGGAAGCTACGGGAAATGAATACATGTTGTCCAAAGTATTTCAGAGTTGAAGTTGCTTGCCATGAGAGATCATGTGTATCATGATACATATTGTATTATGCAGATTGAATTGTGATTCATATTGTATCGTTAGGGAAGCGTATCGTTAGGGAAGCATAAAATGGTACAAATATAGCTGTCATTGGAACCGGCTGAATGAGCCGGTTCCAGTGACATCCATGTTTGTAAGGTTTTCTTGGTAAAAATTGTTTATTTTTCCAAAAAAATATCAAATTCAGTATTATGTTTTAAAAATTAAAAAGCTGTGTTGGGTAAAGGGTTAACATGTGTTATCAGTGTACAACAAGGGTTCAACCATGGTGGCCTCATGGGATCCTGGGACACTCATAGCAGGTATGGATTCTCGCAACCATTTTTGCGAGAATCCAAATGGATTCTCCCAAATTTAGATGAAATAGAAGCCCTTGTCAAGTTTTGATCTCTGTTGCACAGCATTCAATGTTGGGCAAAATATATTAAAATTTTGAAGCAAAGATCAGTGTTCACTCACATATTCTACATGACTGCTAAAGACACTTGTTTGTGGCAAATTTGTTTTGTCTATTTTTGATAATGATTGCAAGCAGTCCTTTTTTGTAAACGATATAGTGTAGCACACTTAACTGGATATCTCGTAACGTTATTTATTGAGCATCACTTGCAAGTGTCATCTGTTGTTTAATTGAGTATTAACTTCCAACCACAAAATTATTCAGCATACATTCAGTACAAATTTGACCTGTTAATTGCATATATTTACAAAATTTGTTTGCAAGTAACGTCTGCTATTAATTGAATATAATCACAAAAACATTCACCATACCTTCAGTCCAACTTTTTAACACATTTGGTAACAGCTGTTGAAATAAAATACCTATTCCTATATTTTTGTGTATTCATCCAGACCTCAACACATGACTTAATTATTAACATGAATATTTTAAAAGTATTTCCCATCAACTCTAGTCATGGCTGCTGTGAAGCAGCCATGATTAGATTTGATGGAAAATTCAGTACAATATAATTCAAAAAATCACTTAGCAAAAGGTTAATACAATTTACAGGGGGGAAGTTTGGTTAAAAGTGCCTAAATTATTCTTATTTCAGTCCCAAGAGATTCTCTGTCCTGGGCAGGAATATCTGCCAGCTGCATGCAAGCAGTTACTGTTTGTTCTAGCTCTAGAGTTGAGTTATATTATATCCATGCGTCCATGTTTTGAAAGTTGACCTAGATCCTCACGAATCTAATGTCCAACAGCTAAATTCTAACCAGGGTTTTAGCCCATGAGGAGTCGTTCATCCCACCCCTGTTACAAATTTAATTGCATATAGGTTTGAGAGTAAACTCCTGTTTTTGAATAAAACATCTTGTAATATGTCAAGAAATTCCTCTGACATTCACTGAATTCCCCATATTAAGAGATCTAATTTGACATCAGCACATCCAAGATAGGTATTTAATTAACTCTAAGGGCCTAGAGAGGGAGCACGGTGGCTCAGTGGTTGACTGTTGGACTTCTATGCTAGAGGTCCTGAGTTCGATCCCCGTCCGGGACGACCCCGCGTTGTGTCCTTGGGCAAGGCACTATTTCTCGGTTGCCTACATGGGGGCATGATGACGCCATGTACTAAGGCTTACTGCACATCGAGGGTGCACATGTCTTCAACCGCTGTAACCCTGCTTGAACAGAGTTAGAATGTTGAGGAGCTGACAGTTGCTTGTCGATGCTCGGTGGTTCTCTGCGGGTACTCTGGCTTCCTCCACTCGTAAAACTGCCCCAGTCACGATTAGCCATTGTGCATAAGTATGTGACCTTAAGCACCAATGAATAGAATATGAATAGGGCCTTGAGATTTTTACATATTTTTGCTACACTTTGACAGTCTCCATCCTCTGACTTTGCTGCTATTTTTTGGCAGGTCTTGGCTGCCTGTATAACTTGTGAGTTAATCCAAAGACTGCATGTAGGGTCACCTGTTCTGTTGCAAAAAATGTGATCATAGTCAGAATTGTGTCCTTAAGGGTTAATCAATTTCCTTGGCAAAGTGTATACTCAAGTAACAGGTTTCCATTGTATCTATATTCTTAATCATAAGTTGACTCAAAGCTTATAAAACTAACATAGAATAGTCTAAAAGTGTCTAAAAGGTCCTTGAAAATTACTTGAAAGTCCTTGAATTAGCCTCATTCTTGAGACATTGAGTGAACCCGGTTTTAACCAAGAGGTTGAACATTTGAATTTTAGAAAATATATTTTTATAAGCATTTTCATAACCATCTCTGGATTTTTTTTTCAGATAAATTTGAAACCTGGTGAATTATGTTGGCAAGGCTTCCAAGTGAGGCTAAACAAAACTATCCAAGATGTAGTCATATTTGCTAAGCGAATTCCTGGCTTTACAGTGTTGGATCAGGAGGATCAAATTAGTCTAATCAAGGGAGGATGTTTTGAAGTAAGTTTTTTTGTTTACAATTAGTAGGGTATATAATTATGTTGTGGCTTCCAGCAATGAAAACAAATGTTGCTGATGGCTCATTAGTAAAAGTAAAAGTAAAATTGGTGTGTGTTCGGAGGTGCGGGGATCAGGTAAGAGTAAGGGAAAGGGGAATTTATATTTTGGTTCAAAAATAATATAAAATTTTCTTAGAAGGTTATTCAGAAATTGTATTTTCTGGTACAATTTAGGCAGTGAAATGGTGCTTGTTTTTTTGTGTGTAGTAACCTACTCTTTATGGTTACATGGGGACTAGCTCATTCCAATGAGAAGTCATAAGTTTTTGAGGCAGAATATAAAATTTTTCAGTTTTATAAGAAATTTTTTTTTCAAATGTCTGCATTCATATTAAAATTTTCTGACATGCATCTTGGAAAAATCATGTATTTTAATTTCACAAAAGCTACAGAAATACTACATTAGAAATCGGATGTAATTTTTATACTTATGGGTATACAGAAGTATGCTGACTATTCTTTACACTCACAACCAGCAAACCAATATGTATGAAGGGAGATAATATAATCTTCTCTTTATGTCAGGCCTGGAAATAAAGAGCTTACATTGAAACCTGTTAGCAGGTTACGCTATATAACATAGTGATAATCTATAGGAAAAAAGTGTTGTAATACTTTTCCGCTTTCTCTGTTTTTTTACTACGCAAGTAATGTTGTTCGTGTTTTGACAGAATTTCCACAAACATAAATAGCAACAACTAACAAGCAGTCCTGGAAATGAGATGGGTGCGAGTGCAATTGCTCTCGTCAGCACCCGTGTTTTCCATTTTACGGGAGCTAAGAAATGCACTTGTTGAAAAATATTGTGGAGCACTAACATACTGTGAGGGTAAAAAATGTGTGTTGTTTTGAGAAAGCAGCACTCCATGGCCAGTGGCAAGTTACTGTCATAATTCAGCAATTCCTTATACATTTAACCTTTTGAACGGCCGCTTTTCCAGCCATAAACATCGGACGTCATAACGTCATTAAGTAGGGTGGCTGTTCTGTAAATGTGTGGAGTAGACCAATCAGTATTTTCAATATTGATAGGTCTACCCCAAATAATGAATACGGACTGTTCTAATTGCTGCCATTGAACTGGCATGGAAGATACCAACAGAGTTCAAAGGGTTAAGGTTTCTTGTGTTTGGTGACAGTATTTCCTCGAAAATTCATATACTAACATTTTACGGGTGCAATTTACTCCCGTCTCTGATTTCACGGGAGGTTAAAACTGCACCCGTCAATTTTGTTCATTTCCAGCACTGCTAACAAGTGATTTTGCTTTGGAGAAATTACGCTCTAGTTCCTATTTATTTTGCCGGAAGTTCTATTCAGATGTAAACATAATGCCACTCTGATTATATGTGGATGCAATTCACATCCTTTGGGTCGAGTCTGTTTCAAAGGATTATCATATCTGACTGGCAAAACATGTGGCAAAGGAATTTAATTTATGCTGTGTTTTTTTATCATAACCTGAACTGCTTTCGCATATTTGACAATTGACGTAACGTAAACGATCATTCACATATTATTTGCAGGGATGTGTTATGGATGGTAGATATGTGACATCACTTTGTGTATGATAAATACCATAACCCCTAGTCATTACATTGTATCAACATTTGTTACAGGTGTTGGAAGATGTGTTTGTGTCAGTTTGTAGCTCTACTTCATCAATTTTCTGAAGAAAATTGGCTGGAAACCAATTAGTGTAGCCCTGTCCTTCATAAATTGCCTTTTCTGATTCCATATAAAATGATCATTTGAAACTTTAACATTTTATTTTCTTTCTCAAATGTCAGTATCAGTGGTGATTTATTTCATTTTTTGCCATTATTCATTTTGTATTTCAAATTAGCCCTCAGATGTATTGTAATGACATATAAAAACTATCAGTGTAAGGCAGTATAAAATTCTTAGTTTTGACTTCTCATCCCTTTGAAGAGATTGCGTTAGTTGGTGGAATTTATTTTAGTGGAGTTTCTGTTAACCCTTTACCCAACGAATCACCCACATCCGCCCACGTAATAATCAAATTCAGCAGCTGAAAAAATATTATTTTTTAAAAAATATCAACAAAACCATATCATGTGTCACATGACATGGTTTTGTTCAATTTTTTTGAAAAAATTAAAAAATTGTATTTAAAATAATAAATTTTGATATCGTCTGCATTGGGTAAAGGGTTAAAAGCATGCCACTCAGTTCATTTGTGCATGCAGTGAGCAATTTTTGAGTCAAATTAGTCCTGGAAGAATGTCAGACTTATGGTATTAGGATTTTAATTTATGTTTTATTATTTTGACGTAACCTGTAATTTGTTTACCTATTTTAGAATTGAATTGCTGAGTGTTTTTAACTCACCTGACTACATGTCAGTGGGAGCTATTGCCATCACTTGGCACCCGGCAACTTTTGGAAACTTGTCTTCTTCACAACCAATAGGCCAAATTCAAACATACATTGCACAGACCATCGGTGGAGTATACCCCTTGTAATTTGTTCAAATGAAGCAGCTGGCATCTTCAGGCTCTGGTTAATGCCCCAAAAGCTTAAAAATCTTTAAAAATCTTTCTTCTCATGAACCACCAGAGGGAATGCCTTGATATTTGGTATGGAACATCCTTTGGTGTTGAAGATTAAAGTTTGTTCAAGGGAAGTTGGAAGGTCAATATTTGGGCTCTCTGTGGGAGCATATCCATTTTGGGTTCTGCCTAAAATTTCTATTTCAAGAGCCAGTGAGCCAATTTGAACCAAATTTGGCATGTAGTATAAGTGGGTCCTAAGTAATTGGTTGATGCCCCAAAAAAACATTTTCACAGCCCCGTGGCAACCCCAGGGGCTAAAAATAGAAAAAAATTCAAAAACCCATATTTCTCAAACCACACAGAACAGAGAACTGTTATTTGGTATGAAGCATCCTTAGGACCAGTAGAATGGAATGGATAAAAAAAATTGCCACCAGTTCTATCATGGTGTCCTGTAGAGGGTATTGAAAAAATGTTGAGTTAGCATTTTTGCAGTAATTTATCCTGGAGTAATATCTGTAACAGTTATTCAAACTGGAATAACAATTTACTCCTATCTAAACTCCTATCTAAACATGCATTTACAAGAGCAGTACAGTTAGCTGTCAAACACACATGTTATCTTGTTATATTAATCAGAAAATGAAATGATTCAGTTCAGTGCTTTTAACCCTCTCAAGACTTCCACAAGTGGCAGAACCAAAACTATCCATTTCTGATTTCTTAATTGAACCCTTTCATTGCTGTGCACGATGTTTTTTTTCTGGTTTCATCAAAAAAGTTATGTGATTCCTGTTTGAATATCTTTAATTTAACCCTCCCCTCTCAAGACTTCAATGTGTTTTCCAAAGATTTTATTTTCTTGTTTTGTGAGAACAATTATAACCCTTTCCATACTCACATTACTGCTCTAAATATCAGTGGCAGGTTAAGATATGGCGGTGTCTAAATTCAAATTCAAAATTCGCCCAATAAATCTAATAGAAACATACCAAGTTTTTATTAACCCTTAATGTCTGGGTCATTTTCCAGACTTTTTACTACACCACACCTTGTGAGTCTAGCAGCTCAGCAGTGATATCTAGCAAAGTTTTCCCTGTGGGAACCACAGGACGTGATGTAGTGCTTGTTTACTGTGGTAATCTAGCTCTGTTTTACTGGTAAAATAGGACCCGATAACCATTGCCAGGGATGGAAGTCCTCGTATAAATGATTGGCTGGACTTGGATTTTATATCCATGTTGCAGTCATGATTAGCCATTGTGCCGAAAAATGTGACCTTAAACACCAATAAATAACTGTAACCAAGTCAGAGGCAACCACTGACATTATGACAAGATGATATGACTGTTGTCCACATGTCCCTTTCTTGATTGCATGTGCCCATTCTCAGGCCACAAAGTTTCGAAATGTCAGATACAGACTTTCGACCATTATCAGCTCTGGTATTAAAGAAAAGCCCATGGTACAGGGTTCCCCATCATAATGAAATGACCATTATACTATGTGGAAATCACCCTGCTCAATCTTTTTTTTCAGGAGGGCATTAGTCACTCTCTTGCGAGATTTAGAATGACAAGCCTGTCACAAGGTTCACAAGGTTCATACAGGTCATGGCAACCTGGAAATGTCATGGGAATTAAAAAGTATTTTTCCGGGCCTGGAAGTCATGGGAAAATGGGGTATATTTATTTTATTCCCCCACATATTAAAAAAAAATGGGGTGTACTGGATTGCATCTGTCCAATGCCTATTCAGATCATAACTTTAAGATTAGTGCTCAGATTTTGATGAAATTGTATACAGGTATTCAGTATCATGAGCTCTTTCAGAAACACCAACCATTTTGTTGTCCATGTTTTTCCATGAGTTATGACCCGTAGAGTGTACGAAATAGCCAATTTTTTGCCTGTTTGCCATATATCTCAGGTTTGGGTTGTCGGATCTCAATGAAATGTGGCAGAAAGATTGCTTATGGGAAAGGATTTCAAAACTAGTCTCTAATAATGTTTCTTACATTTCACTTTCTAGAGTTGTCCCCCTTTTTCAACTTTTTGAATTTGTCTGTCTGATAACTTGAACTTTAGTGCTTGGATACTGATGAAATTTCATACAGGTGTTCAGTATAATAAGCTCTTTCAAAAAAGTGTGCCGTTTTGCTGCTGTCCATGTATTTTTTTCCATGGTTTATGACCCTTAGAGTGTACAAAATAGCCAGTTTTTGTCTGTTCGGCCTGTGGGGAGAATGGTTTGTTTGTGGGTGCATCTGTTCAACTTTTGCAATAAGATGGTCCAATCATCACTAAACTGAGGGATTGACTTTCATGTCCCTGCAGTAAAGCAAAGAAAATACATACAGATCACCTCCAAACATGTGGCATGATGTCTTTATTTTATATCTCATATGTGGATGGTCTGATCATTACTAGACTTCAGTAACAGGTGTTTGTGACCTTCACAATTACCTCTAGGGGTGTGGAGGGGTGTGAATTAATTTCTTGCTGTAAAACAAAAACAATAGTTTCACATCTCCCATGCCGATGGTCTGATTGACACTATTGGTAACAGGTGTACATGGATCTCACAATTTCTACTGGCTTGGATTTTTCCTGCTGTAAAACGAAGACAATATTCCCCTTATGTGTGTATGCCTAGTATTGAAAATATGTCCATCTCAGCATTTTGAGAGGAGAGGGGGTGCATATGCCATGCTTGGCATGTTCTTAAAATTACATGACTCAAAAGTTTTACTTTGGTTTTTTTTTTTGTTTTAAATTAGGTTTGTGAAGATTTCAATGATTTTATGCAAAACACCCACTTTTTCCCTTTTTTTTTTTGAGATTGGTGGCTGGGTCAGTCCATTCATCTGACACAGCCTTATCCCTCAACTTGACGCAGGTGGGGGGGGGGGGGGGGGGGGGGGGGGGGATGTCAGCACCTCTGGTGCAATCTCTTGTTGCTTCTAGTCTGAAAAAGTCATGGAAACTTCCCAAGAAATGTAAACCCATAATATTACTTGCCATAAATGTACTCATATCACAACACAAAGATCGATTCAGCATGAAGAATGAGAATTATGATTGTAATGGTATGTTATGGAAATTACCAGTTATGGTACAGATAGGATCCTTTTGTAAACAAAGCATATGAATGAGTCTTCATGATTAATTCATTAAATGTTGTATGTTATAATATTGAGTCTTACAATTCTGTGTAATGTGGTAGTGAGAACAAAACTGTAATTTTTCAAGCATCTGGTTCATGGAAAAGTCTGGATAACCAGAAGTTTTCCATGTCCCCGATGCTTGAAAAATTGCACTTTTGTTTCCAGGTTTGCCCCAAAAATTTTATTACAGTTTTGGAAATATCACTTGAAATCATGGAAAAGACTGAATTTCATCTTGAAAAAAGTGTACAAACCCTGCAAGTGTCAAGTCTTGGCTGCCTGTATGTGTAGGCCACTAAGACTTTACAAGAAACCACTTCCCTGTCATTAAATGAACAGGTTATGATATGGTGGAAGTTTGAGATGTCTATCCAGACCTTAATCCTCATTTCACTGATGTTGAAATATCAAAAAAATTTCAAGATGCTGATATGTACCAATGTTCAATAAGCTCTGTCAGACAGAATTGAATTGTTTTAAATTCCTAGTTGCATTGTGGGAAATATTTGCTGCTTGAAATTTTGGTATTTTGACATCAGTGTGCAGAGGTTTAAAGTGTTAACAAATTTGATATGCTTAGTGCTGGAATGATATTTTCACTCAAGAAATGTATTTTAAGCTCAAAAAAATGTTTAAGATCTTTTTCTCAGGCCTTCTCGTGTGACCTTTTTGGCTGCCGCATACTCTATTTTTATAACCAATGCAAATTAAATGGTTTATGTCTGATATTTTATCGAAGGTAATAAAATTGATAAATTTGTCCCTTGAGTGCAACAAGGCTTTGCAATGCTAAAGCATTGCAAAGCCTTCTTGCTCTCAAGGGACGAAATACACCACCACCCATGCTATTCTGTAGATTATGAGGCCTAAGACATAAAACAAACCAAGAACATGAACTTTTGCTGGCAAAGAAATAATTACAAAAATAAAATAACCCCCATAAGAAGTGGAACAGTGCTTGTTTACTGTGGTAAACAAGTTCTGGTAAAAGAGGACCTGATAACCATCGTCTGAGGTGAAAGTCCTCTAAAGTGGGGCAGCATAGGTATGGATGGTTTGCTAAACTTGACTTCATACCTGCAATGTAGTCATAATATATGCTGAGAAAGTGACCTTAACCACCAATAAATAAATAAACATAATTAGACTCACACCCACTTAGGTGGAAGCAAGTGTATCTGACCTTGTGTTGTATTTTATTTTATTTTTTGTATTTTAGGTGGCATGTATCATTCATTCCTCATTTATCGACGGTGAGAGCAACATGATATATCTTCCTGGAAACAGTGATTTAATTAGACGTGAGGAAATGAAAGCTGGTTTTCCACTGGGAGAACATTTTGTTGAATTACTGTTCAATTTGAGCATTCGGTTTAATAATTTTAAGCTTCAAGATGTTGAAAAGGCACTTTTCTGTTCTCTAGTCTTAATTTCTCCAGGTAAGTTACCCATCTCAGTTTATTTTATTTCTGTTGCTGTAATCTGCTTTCTGTAGTTGGAGATTTATGTATACTATTTAAGGCCTAAAAAGTTAAAATCTGTTTCTTAGGCCCCCCACATGGTTCTTTTGGCTGCTGCTTGCTCTCTTTTTATAACTAATGCACACTTAAAAAAATAAAAAATTAAATGGTTTTTGTCTGATATTTTACCCAAGTTAATCAAATTGATAAATTTGTCCCTTGAGTGCAACAAGGCTTTGCACCACCCATGCTATTCTGTAGATTATGAGGCCTAAAACATAAAACAAACCAAGAACATGAATTTTTTATGGAAAAGAAATAATTACAAAAATAAAATATAAAACTGTCTGCCCATACGTAATTTTATAAAAAATGCCCCAAGAAACAGAAGATCTACTTAAATTGCATTTTATTGGGATGCTTATAGAACTGTGGATAATAGGAAAGCATACTGAGAATTTTGTTATGGTCACAATCTGGTTCAAATTGTCTGTCCACTCGCTTCCCCACAGCATTGTAGAATCTCACCTGTCAATAATAATGTGAGAACATTGCATCTCAGATGCTATTTTAGTTTTTCTTGATTCAGTCTTGATTTCTCAATATTTCTAGCCCTTTACCTAACAAGAAAGGCAGACAACACTTGCAAACAAAATTTTTGAATAATTAATTTTTTTGTGTCAAAAACATTGCTTATGACCCCCTCATTGGAACAAGCTCAATGAGCTTGTTCCAGTGAAGGCTCATAAGCTATGTTTTTGAGACAAAAAATGGAAAAAAATAATGCAAATTGAATGGTGATTTTTAGCTTAACTTGACAAAGTCAGGATAAGCTATTGCCATCACACGTGCGGAAGTCTGTTCATCTGTTCACATTTTGATTTAGCACAGGCTACACACCCTGTAGTTCTTGTCCAATCGTCACAAAATTTCATATGCAGGTTTGAGGTTATGTCTAGATGAGAACGACCCCTTTTGGTCGCGATCAGTCAACTGTAATCACGGCCCGAGCCCAAAAACCTTTAGCACAGTCTACAGGTTGTATTTATGAGAGGGATTTCATTGTAATTTGGTAGGATGCCTCTGTGTAATATCTAGATGAGAACATCCCCTTTTGGTCATGATCTGTCAACAGTGATAGCTGTCCAAGCCCGAAACCCAAAAACTTTTAGCACAGTCTACAGGTCATATTTATTATCAAGGGATTTCATTGTAACTTGGTAGGATGACTCCGTATGATGTCTAGATGAGAACTTTCCTATTTGGTTGGGATCTGTCAACCATGACGACTGCCTGAGTCCAAAACCCGAAAACCTTTAGCACAGTCTACAGGTCGTATTTATAGAGGAATTTCATTGTAACTTGGTAGGATGACTCCATATAACGTCTAGATGGGAACATCCCCTTTTGGTCACAATTGGTCAACTCTGATGGCTACAGGGGCATGAAGCCCGAAAACCTTTAGCACAGTTTACAGGTCGTATTTATGAAGGGATTTCATTGTAACTTGGTAGGATGACTCCAGATAATTCGTAGATGAGAATGTCCCCTTTTGGTTGCAATCATTCAACCATTCAACCATGATGGCTGCCTGAGCCCAACACCCAAAAAGCTTTAGCACTGACTATAAGTCATATTTATGAAGGAATTTCATTGTAAATTAGTAGGATGACTCAGCATAATGTCTAGATGAGGATGTCCCCTTTTGGTTGCAATTTGTCAACCGTGATGGCAACACAGGCCCGAAGCCTGAAAACCTTTAGCACAGTCTACAGGCCGTATTTATGAAGGGATTTCATTGTAACTTGATAGGATGACTCGTTTTGGAATAATTTCACTGTAACTTGGTAACTTTCGTTGACATACATTAACTGTGAGGGCCACATACATTAACTGTGAGGGCCACATTGATCCACCCCGAAATTCTTTAGTACAGTCTGGACCTCATATTATTTTTATTGAACTTATCATACAGGGAACAGAAATTAACATATTCTCAATTATCGCAATTCTTGTCTTATTTTATAATCCTTTTATAAACATTGAACATTATCCTTTTCATCAAACAGAACACACAGACATTTAAGCTACAGTGTCATTGACACTTTCATTGTGAATACCTCTGGCTGGTTTGGGCCGCTATGTTAGCTAAAGGGTTGATTGTTAGAGTTCTAAATTAATTTCATCATCAGAATTTGTTCACATGTCCTTGCTTCTTACAGTTTATTGGAGAGTGCCTATTGTGATTCTCCAGTAAATTGTAACAAGACAAACCTATACGTAAGGAGACGATACTCATAAGCATAAGCTTACTGTCGAATCCTGTCATACATATTTTTTTTTTCATCCCATGTTATATTTTTTACTGTTTGGTGTACATTACCGATGGGAATAGCTTGTTTGACATATATAATTACCGCAGTTATTGATTAATAAATATTGTTTAAACCAAATCTATACGTACACAATAATTTTGCTTTTGGAGAATATGAATCACATTTGACAGAAAATAAAGCATTTTAATTGCAGTGCCATCATGATTTGAATCCAAATATGGGTTTCCAGCACTCCACCAGATAAATCATGCCAAATTGATGTAAGTGTGTCATAACCAGACCACAGTTTAATCAAGAAAGAGACTGCTGTTGTGGACAGAGTACAGTAAGGGGAGATAATCTCCCCCACTTTTAAGCTTGGTTTAAAATGCCCCCCTCCCAATCTCCTCTCACCAATAGAGTCCAGCATCAAGAAATCATTGATACATAAATTACTCATATTTGCAGTTGCATAGCTTGGAAACATGAGTCAGAATTATATATTCACCAGGTAAGGCCTAAGAAAGTTAAAAATTTGTTTCTTAGGCCCTCCCGGATGATCATTTTGTCAACAGTGATGGCTGTCCAAGCCCGAAACCCAAAAACTTTTAGCACAGTCTACAGGTCATATTTATTATCAAGGGATTTCATTGTAACTTGGTAGGATGACTCCGTATGATGTCTAGATGAGAACTTCCCTATTTGGTTGGGATCTGTCAACCATGACGACTGCCTGAGTCCAAAACCCGAAAACCTTTAGCACAGTCTACAGGTCGTATTTATAGAGGAATTCATTGTAACTTGGTAGGATGACTCCATATAACGTCTAGATGGGAACATCCCCTTTTGGTCACAATTGGTCAACTCTGATGGCTACAGGGGCATGAAGCCCGAAAACCTTTAGCACAGTTTACAGGTCGTATTTATGAAGGGATTTCATTGTAACTTGGTAGGATGACTCCAGATAATTCGTAGATGAGAATGTCCCCTTTTGGTTGCAATCATTCAACCATTCAACCATGATGGCTGCCTGAGCCCAACACCCAAAAAGCTTTAGCACAGACTATAAGTCATATTTATGAAAGAATTTCATTGTAAATTAGTAGGATGACTCAGCATAATGTCTAGATGAGGATGTCCCCTTTTGGTTGCAATCGGTCAACCGTGATGGCAACACAGGCCCGAAGCCTGAAAACCTTTAGCACAGTCTACAGGCCGTATTTATGAAGGGATTTCATTGTAACTTGATAGGATGACTCGTTTTGGAATAATTTCACTGTAACTTGGTAACTTTCGTTGACATACATTAACTGTGAGGGCCACATACATTAACTGTGAGGGCCACATTGATCCACCCCGAAATTCTTTAGTACAGTCTGGACCTCATATTATTTTTATTGAACTTATCATACAGGGAACAGAAATTAACATATTCTCAATTATCGCAATTCTTGTCTTATTTTATAATCCTTTTATAAACATTGAACATTATCCTTTTCATCAAACAGAACACACAGACATTTAAGCTACAGTGTCATTGACACTTTCATTGTGAATACCTCTGGCTGGTTTGGGCCGCTATGTTAGCTAAAGGGTTGATTGTTAGAGTTCTAAATTAATTTCATCATCAGAATTTGTTCACATGTCCTTGCTTCTTACAGTTTATTGGAGAGTGCCTATTGTGATTCTCCAGTAAATTGTAACAAGACAAACCTATACGTAAGGAGACGATACTCATAAGCATACGCTTACTGTCGAATCCTGTCATACATATTTTTTTTTTCATCCCATGTTATATTTTTTACTGTTTGGTGTACATTACCGATGGGAATAGCTTGTTTGACATATATAATTACCGCAGTTATTGATTAATAAATATTGTTTAAACCAAATCTATACGTACACAATAATTTTGCTTTTGGAGAATATGAATCACATTTGACAGAAAATAAAGCATTTTAATTGCAGTGCCATCATGATTTGAATCCAAATATGGGTTTCCAGCACTCCACCAGATAAATCATGCCAAATTGATGTAAGTGTGTCATAACCAGACCACAGTTTAATCAAGAAAGAGACTGCTGTTGTGGACAGAGTACAGTAAGGGGAGATAATCTCCCCCACTTTTAAGCTTGGTTTAAAATGCCCCCCTCCCAATCTCCTCTCACCAATAGAGTCCAGCATCAAGAAATCATTGATACATAAATTACTCATATTTGCAGTTGCATAGCGTGGAAACATGAGTCAGAATTATATATTCACCAGGTAAGGCCTAAGAAAGTTAAAAATTTGTTTCTTAGGCCCTCCCGGATGATCATTTTGGCTGCCACATGCTCTCTTTTTATAACCAATACAAACTTGAAAAAATAAAAAACAGTTTATGTCTGATATTTTGCCCAAGTTAATAAAATTGATAAATTTGTCACTTAAGTGCAACAAGGCTTTGCAATTCTGTAGCATTGCAAAGCCCTCTTGTTCTCAAGGGAAGAAATACACCATCACCCATGCTATTCAGTACATTATGAGGCCTAAAACACAAAGCAAACCCAAGAATATGAATTTTTGATGGCAAAGAAATAATTACAAAAAGAAAAAAGAAAATAAACTACCCACATGCAATTTTACAAAGAATGGCCTGAGAAACAGAAGATCTACTTTGTGGAGCCTAATGGGGCACTTTCGTACTAATAGGAAAATTTGCCTGCAACAGGCAGAGTTAAACACCTTGAAGACATTCACTACAGACTGATCCCAAACTTTCTTTTTCAGATCGACAAGGTTTGAAGAATCGTGAAAAAGTCAGTAAACTGCAGGAAATGCTTATCCAGGCACTCCAGACACAGATCACATCGTACCACCCTGAAGAAGTGGGGTTATTTCCCCGTCTCTTGATGAGCATATCCAGTCTTCGAGAGTTGGGGGTGGAACATCGTCGAATGCTAGAATCTCTTAAAGGCCAGATGAATTTCCAGCATGATTTGTATGCAGAGACATTTGATCTTGTGAACTGATTTTCTTGTATGGCATTTCTAGTTGTCCTCAGCTTATGTCATATTAGTGCTAGTTTATTGATGCTCCTTATAACTCATTCAGATTTTTCATAACCCATTCATTTCTGACCAACTTAGTATGAAAATTATTTATATAGAATTATCATTAGTGGAAAAGTACACAGTTGCAGATCCAGGGTTGGGGAGAGAAAGGTGCCACATTTCAATCATGAGTCATGAAACATCACCCAGCAACCATAGCAGGGAGTTAGTATGGGCTTGAGAGGGGGTATTCTAATCTAATGTTGAAATGATTAGTTGACTAGTCATATTCAATGCGATTAATAACTGTAGTCGATTACAAAATCGCCCATCAATTAGTCAGACCTGATCCCTCCTCAATCCACCAGTCATCATTGTTTTGATGTTTGGGTTACTGGCACTTGTAGTCTCTCTAAGACTCCTTCCCATCTTAGGCCTACCAAGCCCAGGCTAGACCAAACATGGCCGGAAAGACCATATTTTAATTTTTTGGTTTGGTACATCCTCTGAAGGGGTGTACCAAACCAAAAAATTAAAATACAGTCTTTCAGGTCATGTTTGGACTAAGCCCAGGGAGGGCAGGTGTAGTAAGGAGTCTCACAGAGACTACAGCATATGCCTCCCACTTGGAATTACCATTCACATCTATCATGTTTTCCACCTACAAATTTGGCAGTTTGCACATGTCTGTGAGTTATCACTCAAAATGAGCGATTTTGGATTGATAGATGCTAAGCCTTTTGCGAAGGCCTTTCTCACTAAAAGTGCTGTGTTTATAACCACACATGATCAGGAGAGATGGAAATGAGGATAAATGATAGATTTATGTCCGGGAGACATCAGGAGTGTGAATAACAGGTTGCAACTTGTGAGACATTTTGTTATGAATTAGAACCATAAATACTCGTTAGTGATTAACTGAAAATGATTTGTGACCGTCATCTGCTTGCCGATTAGTTGAGTGCACAATTGGCCGATTGTGAGTGCTGATGTCAGATAGTGACAACCAAAAGGAGTAGTATGTTCAAGAATGTTCAAGGGTTAATTTTACAGTACAGTCAGGTTGATTGGTTTGTGGCCTCAAGTGCATGTTACTGTGTGTATTAAAATAGAAATACGAAATCAGTGGAAACATGTTAACAGTGCAGCATCTTTGATCAATGATTTTCTGCTGATATCATATTTCATAGTCATCACATGAAATGTGACATGTGTGTCTTGAGCAGCTATCAAGGGGAAGATCAGACCAGTCAATGAGATTAGACCAATCATGATTCCTGCTAATCATTGAGGCAACTTATTAAGCTTGTCATTGCTTGTGTGAGATCATGAATCAAACATAAATATAAACAATTTTGATCCTGTGGTGTTCTATGTAATCATCTGCATGAACCGATGCTCAAACTCTTCTACCGATCGTCAACCAATGTATTAAAATCGGCCGATGTCAGATGCAATTGCCAAACATCAGTTAATCACCAATACTCGTGGTTCAGAGGAAGAGTCATCTAATCGACTATTACAGTGGCGTCCACTTAATTGGATATTTCTTAACTGAATAACCCTGTTAATTGAATATAATTTCCCAACACAAACCTATTTGCTGTACCTCCAGTACAAATTTGACCTGTTAATTGAATATAGGTTATAGAGTAAACTCCTGTTAATTGAATAAAAAATCTTGTAACCGGTTGAGAAATTACCCTGACTCTCCCCAGTTTTCCTTTGTTTAGTGACCTATTTGGCCTCAGTAATCCAATACAGACATTTAATCTATTATATCTTGGTTGACAGAGCTCATGGAGCTCTGTCAAACAAGATATAATAGAATAAATACTAAGTTTATCTCTAGAATACAGGAAAGTGACACAATCCTGTTAATTGAATACTCCTGTTAATTGAATAATTTTCATTGGCAAAGTGGATATTCAATTAACAGGGTTCCACTGTATGCAACTTATTCAATAATCATTTCAACTCTATTCAAATCTCATCGGCAGGGTCCATCCTGGAAAAATTATGGAACTGGTCGTCAGTATAAACCTTAATGTTTTCCAGCCAAAATATTCTCAAAATATTGTATATTGTATTCAAAAATGCAAGCCAATTTATGTCAGCTCACAAGAGACTTAACATCAGAGCTATAGCTGTACGCAGGGAATACAGTAGTATGCGTGGTACTGCATGGACATCCACTACCTCTGGTTATGGATATCCATATATTGTCACGGATAATACTATGTTCCTTGGTCTTGGTGATTATGAAAAAAAAAATGAGTTACCAAAAATAGGACGGTACGCATTGGGTGTGCCCCCACCCCTGGATCCTCCCATGGTAAATGATAAATATGAGATATTCTGAATAATCGGCAGACTTTAATGAATGTTTTGCCAGTCTATTCAGTCTATTAGTGTATTATTGAAAATGTGTTTTGGCTTTTTACCTGAAAAAGTTTCAGCATACCAAAGAGTAGAGCCCCCTTAATTGGATATTGTTGATCGGAATACCCATGTTTATTGCATATAATCTTCATGGACCAAAGTATTTAACATACCTTCAGTACAATTTTGACATATCAACCCTTTAGCGAACGCACATGATATCAAAATTTATTATTTTAAGTATTGGGTTTTTTTTCAGATTTTTTCAAAAAAATTCAACGAAATCGTAACATATGACCCCTCTTTGTATTGAGCTCATCGATCTCGTTGCATTGAGGGGGGCTCAGGATATGGTTTTGTTGTTTTTTTTAAATATAAGTTTTTCAACTGATTAATTTGTAAATTATGTGGGTGGATGTGGTCAGTTCGTTGGATAAAGGGTTAAATGCACATGCGTTATAGAGTAAATATTTGTTAATTGAGGGTATGCAGTGACTCATTGGTTGGTGCCTTGAACTTCAGATCAAATGGTCATAGGTTCATTCTCGACCCACATCATGTGTGTTCTGTCCTTGGGCAAGATACTTATTCTCAATTGCCCAACTGGAAGCACAGTGACGTTGTGTGCTAATATGTACAACACGTTGATGGTACACATGCCTTCACTCAGTGCTAACCCTGCTTATGCCAAATCAGTTAATTGGAGGGTCCAACTGTTAGTCGCCATTGCTTGGTGGTTCTTTCCAGGTTCCCCAACTTCTTCCATTCATTCAACTGTCCGACACGACAGGACCCTGGCTGTGGAAAGGTGTCTTTAACCCTGATAAATAACAAGATTATCGTTGTCTGTTAAATACAGAATTTCATTTTTTCTCTTGCCAATTTTGTTGCTTGTGCATGAATCACAGTCCAGTGAATGATAGAATCAACTGAATGCTGTGAAAACTTGTATGCAGCTGTGAATACTTCGCAGTGCAGGAAATCGTGAACTTGACATGAAAATAGAATAATTGAGAAATGTCTGAGAATGTTTAACCCTATCAACATTGGCATCCTGGAAGGTTTTATTTCAGTCAATACTGTCAAGGGTGAAATGGGTGAAACCATCCTAGTTTTTTGGGAGGTTCAGTAATAATTCAATTCAAATTTATACCACGCCTCACTTCAGATTTATCATTCTTTATATCGTCTGCTCGTCCACAACCAGTTTTTTCTTCACGCAACAATTTATGTACACCGTGCTGAAAGGGGTAATAATGAAATATCAAGTAGGCATTTTCCCCAGAATGCAACTTGAAATTTAACCAATTCAGTCTTGTTTGACAAAGCTCAATAATTGAATGGTTAAATTCTTATCCACATTATTGGAAAAATTTCAGTATTTTCATATTGATCGGTGTGCAGAAAGTTAATTATTGTAAAATTCAAAATCAGAAAGTCTGAATGAAGTTATAATGTATATTAATGAAAACTGAACCATATATAATACAAATATTTTCTCCAGTATATTCTGCAACATGATTTGGTGACGCATGAAAATATAATATTTTCACAAGCTGTAATATCTGTATTTAGCTTTCCTCTGTGTAATCTCCAACCACTATACTGTGTAACACACAGACTTGTGGGAGTGACGTGCATCATTGTGGTATGTTATATGTAATAATTACAGGTTATTACGTGGGTTAGTTTCATATCGGCCGAGATATCAGTCCAAGGTAACTTCATATCAGTCCCGAAGGTTCGAAGGCTGATGTGAAGTTACTGGTAGCTGATATCACGACCCATAGGAAACTAACCAAGTAATAACCTCTTTATTTTATAAAAGCAAAACAAATAATTACAAAATGTTCTGAGATCTGTTACAGTTTTCTGGCAGTGTTATCATTTCTCAATCTTTTCGAAGTTTCCTCTTCCAGTTCATCTATTTAAACGACTCAACTTCACTGGGAAGCCACTACGTTTGGATAGCAGAACTATCTCTTCTGCCACTCAGACGAAGCTCTGCTTATGACTCAGAATCTTAAGTTTGCATTCAATTTTCTGTACTGCTCTCTTCTTTCTTCTCTTTCTCCACACAATCCTCGCTCATTGTCGTTAATTCCTCGTCATTCAGAAACTCTGCTTCAAACCACTCCATCGTTTATAATACCAGTTTTCTCAGTTGCGTTAGACTAGTAATGGTTTTGATGAAAACAAATTTGTTGTGCATAGTAATGAAGCTTCAAGGAGAACAACTCTGGCTTGGTTCATATTGGCCGAGATCGGCATCATATCAGCCAAGTTTTAAGTCATATCAGCCGAGTTTGATAATGGCAATTCCTGGAAAGAAAATGATATCTAATACGTAATACTAGACATACTTGCCTTCAACCTATATTACCGTACTAACTCTTGTGTAAGCCCATAATTGAAAATAAGCCCAACTACCACTTTTCTTATTTCAGTTTCAGAGTCCCTTCATTGTAAATAATCCCAGTACTTGACTTTGTAATGACAACTTCAATGATAGCTATGCTGGTACATGTTGTTACAATGAAAAAAAAAACCCATATCCAATGCACATGATATTAAAATTTGTTATTTTAATAATTTCTTTTTCAAATGTTTCACAAATTTCAGTGAAGTCCTATCATGTGACCCCTCATTGGAACGAGCTCAGTGAGATCGTTCCATTGTGGGGTCACATGATGTGTTTTTATTGAAATTTTTTTTTACCTGTTCAGTTTGTAACTTACGCAGGTGCATGCGGCCAGTTCATTAGGTAATGGTTAATGCATCTTTGGTATGGGATTGATTGAGTCACGTAACTTTGTGTCAAAATTGCATATAAATTCTCCTGCAGGCTTGACCTCTCAAAAGTAAGCCCACCCATATACTTTTGACCTCGTTCACTTCACACATATCTTGGGCTTATTACCAGGTAAGTATGGTACCTTGGCTCAAGCCACAATTTTACTGCCTGGGCTCAAGTCACATGTATGCTCAGTGGTTGTCTTCATCCATAAAACCTTTTGACCCAGTATAGCTTTGACTGTTGAGATTGTTGTAAAATCTGGAAACCAAGTCAAGCCTTGAAACAAAATTATTGCACAACTGGGAAATGCCTTATTAATTTTAAATGATTATGAGTTTGTTTCAGGTTTTCTACCCCATATCTTGTACAGGTCTGGGAAATAAATACACAGAACGTCATGATGTGTGAATGCATTTGTCTATACAGCATAAGTGCCAGTGCAGAAGGATAGAATGAGAGGCGAATTTCTAGTTCTATCCTTTCACAATGGCATGTGTGCCCACTTGCGAACACATTCACACATTGACATGCTCTGTGTTTATTACAAGCCTTTGTGACATAGAATCACACAGTTCTGACGTCTGCTTGAAATAAAAAACAAAAACAAAACTCATGTGTGATTGGCAAACATATGTGACAGATCAATTCATGAAAAGAAGAATATAATTAAAAATTGTGTCCTAATAGGTTATTTATTCAGATTTTTAACTCAACTTGACAATGTTAGGCTGCGCTATTGTACGTACGTACGTCCACAATTTCCTTTGGCACACCTTACAGGTTGCATTTATGATCAGAACGGTTTGAAACTTGGTATGCTTGTTTGGGGTGACCTCTAGATGGGAGCTATCGATTTTCTTCAATTTCCGTCAACAAATGTTACCGCTGGCAACGTTCTTAGAACTTAGTTTAGTCAGACCTCAGTATTTCGCTTTGGCACACCCTACAGCACATTTATGATCAGATTGCTTTGAAACCTGGTATGCTTGTGTGGGATGACCTCTAGATGGGAGCTATCGATTTTCTTCAATTTCCGTCAAAAAATGTTGCAGCTGGCAATGACCTTTGAACTTAGTTTAGTCAGGCATCAATATATTCCTTTGACACGCTGTACAGGGCACATTTTTGATTAGATCGGTTTGAAACATGGTATGCTTGTTTGGGGTTACCTCTAAATGGGAGCTATCAATTTTCTTCGATATCCGCCAAGAAATGTTGCTGCTGGCAACGACCTTTGATGAACTTAGTGCAGTTATGCATCAAAATTTCCCTTTGGCACACCCTGCAGGGCACATTTATTATCAGATCACTTTGAAACTACTCAGTGATTGTCTTCATCCATAAAACCTTTTGACCCAGTATAGCTTTGACTGTTGAGATTAAGAAATTAGATGCTGTTGAGAGATATTCCCTTCAAAGTCAAAATTTAAGTGTTATAAAATCACTCTCCATTTATAGAATAAGTTCAATTTCGTTAATTTTGGTGGATTTGAACAAAAAACAGTTTTCAATAGACATTCAATTTATTGGCTGACACCGCAGATTCTGAATTGATCTTCAGAATGCACCGTTTCTATTGGATAATTACAAAAATGGGTAGAGTTTTGTTCTTTCGATCGATCCATGATGCCAGGTGGAAAAATAGCCATGTCAACCAAAAGCTATATGGAACACATGTTTGTTACAGATTTGTTACTGTTTAACTGGAGGAAAACTAATAGGCATGTATTAAGAGTTAATTATTGAACACCACACACTTCTCAACAGTAGCAGGTGCTTCTAGTCAAGTGTAGACTGCCTGGACACATGACCAGAAAAAAACTGCTCAGATTTTTAGACACTTTGCTCATTATTATTATCCAGGCTGTCAATGTCACAGGGTTCCTGTGGGGCCTTGATTCAAGGAATGGCCTTGAGTTTGAATAAGGGCCATTCAGGGTCTGGAAAATGGGCAGGGCAGGAGGCCTTGAAAAACCTTGAATTTTCATGAAATGAAAGTGCTAAGCGTTTTATCATGGCTGTATAGTTTTATATGAGAAAGTTCATGAAGATGGAACTTTCAACTTGGACGCTCCAGTCATTTCTCAAACATTTTATTGAATATCTTAATAATAGTTGAAGCTATTTTACCGAAAATAGTATCACATGATAGCCAAATATATATCAAATAAATTTTGAATGCATTTAAAATCATACTCCTCGTGAAAGAAATAAAATATACATTTGATTATGTCTGGGGTGTGTTTTCTAATTTCATGAGTTGTGACTCTTTCTTCTTTTATATATATATATATATATATATATATATATTGATATATATTATATGTTTCCAGACCACTGTGAGCTAGAGTGGATAGCATAAGTATTAATGATTAGCTAAACTTTATAGTCTTGAAACCTTTCGAAAAAGGTCATTCGTTGCCTCTTGGTGGACAAAATGGTTACAAGCTGTGGTATATTAATATGGGTTCTCTGGGCCCTGCGAAGCTTTGAGATTCAATTTGATTTCGAAATTTAAGTTAGCATTCGGTTCAATTCAAAATCAGCTTGCCGATTTGTTTTCCTTCGAATCTTTTCACTGGAATTTCGTTTTGTATCAGTCACCTTAGTCATCTCACAAAATGTACAGATGAGATAGAAATTGTACATATATTTCTGCCATATTAACATAAAAAGCATCTGTACCTATGCCAACATGCATTCTAATTCCAGTTTCACCAGTCACTGCTGAAAGCAAATTCAAAGTTCCTAAGCAATATCTCACGATTGCTAGCAGCTAGTCCCGTGCAGTACCCAGTACAGAATTCTCACACCCATTTTTGTTTTTGAACAAAAATCCTTACTGGGTGATATTCCAACTATATCATCAAGGCATACCTTCGACGAATGCATGCCTTCATGATGTAGTTGGAATATTTTATCAGTCGGGATTTCAAGACACCTGTATTTGATTCAAGGTTTGATTCGATTTCGAATAAAAGACTCGATTCGAATAAAAAATATGTGATTCACAGGGCCCTATTCTGATGTGTGGATATTATTGGTTTGGAATCATGTGTAAAGATTAATGAATCAGTATGTATACTTGTCTGTACATAAGAGGTGGATAAAATAATTTCCTGCAAAAGTCCTGGAATGTACTTGAAAGTCTACAAGAAAAGTCTTTGAAAGTCCTGGAATTTTGTTCTCTCAGCTGCATATGAATAGTGAATTATTGTATTGGGTTGGGGTTTTTTTTTTGTATTTTGTTTTTATTTCATTTTATTATTTTTTATTTATGTATTTTATTTTTTTGTTAGGTTGGGGAAGTGGGGAGGGCATAATGCATTCTTCATTGGTTCTGTGCTGGAAGCCCATATATGGGCTTGTCTAAAACATCATGTTGTGTAATAAAGTTCTCATTTTTAATGTGTGTTTTGTGTTCAGCTGTTAATAATATTCTCTTAAAATACATTTGTTTTGTTAAAAGTTATTAGAGAGTACCTATAGACACTCCCTAATAAATTGTAACAACACAATTATCAATTAAAATATTCTAACTACCAAAAATATCTCTGCTCTATATGTTAAATAGAGCCTGATATTGAGGGAAGCATTTCCCATGCTGAACAGTTGTCTAACTTGAAGAGTTGCATCCCTTGGATTTGAATGTAATGCAGCACTCAAACTTAATAAATCTTATATGAGGTGCATAATCAATAGGATGTGGCATGCCTTCAAAAATAGCCTGGTCACCACGATTGTAAGGTGAGGAACCAGGCATTCATATTCAGTAAAACTGTTTAAATTGTATGTGCACTTGATACTTTATAAGACCTATATTTTGTTGAGAACAACTTGAAATGACTTACACATCCACCTGTGTTTGAACCCGGTGCATAAAAAAGAAATGTTTAATTTTAAATATGTGACAGATATATATGATGCATATATATATATTGATATATATATGAGTACTGAGTTACCTTATTGTTGTGTCCTGTTAAATATTAGATAAATATTTATTGATTATTTTATTGAGATATTTTATTGGTGTATAAATATTTCCATTCGATTTTCACTCCCATTTATTCTCCCGGTGACATATTTACTTTATTTTTGATGTTGTGCATTTTATTGTCATGTACATATTTATAAGTATTAATTTATTTATATTGTTTGAATTTTTTCCACGATTTTCTTTTTTTTATGATTATTATTACGCAGTCATCAAGTAGTTTTGTATGACAATATTTTCATTATGCTATTCATGTTTTGAACCTCAAGAAAGAATACAGGAAATAATTCTAGGGTCAAGGCTGATATGAGATATGCAATAAACTTACAATCAGTTCTTTACCTAAGATGGGGTGCGGTGGTGTTGCGGTAACCGGTTTTCGTCAGATTACCGAAGTTAAGCAACATTGAGCCCGGTTAATCCTCGGATGGGTGACCGTCTGAGCGATCGATTCGGACTCCCGCGTTGTGTCCTTGGTCAAGGAAGGCACTTAACCCCGATTGTCCACATGGGGGCACGATGACACCGTGTACTAAGGCGTACTGCATGTCGATGGTCCGCATGTCTTCAACCAATCTAATCCTGCCTGTGCTGCAGTGTGGAGTTAAGATGTTGGAGAGCTGGCAGCTGCTTGTCATTGCTCGGTGGTTCTCACCTTGTACTTCGGCTTCCTCCACCCGTAAAATTGTCTCGGTCATGATTAGCCATTGTGCATAAGTATGTGACCTTAAACACCAATAAATAATAAAATAATAATATTACCTAAGATAATGGCCATATCTCAACAGCGATATTCACAAAAATCAACACTGAAATTTTATTTTTCTTTCAAGTTTTGTCACCAAACCACAGCTTATAACCTCTCATTGGAATGAGCTCATTAAGCTTGTTCCAGTGATGGGTTATAAGCTTCTTTTGTGGGTCTAAAATAAATTTTTTTTTTTTTTTTTTTTGGGGGGGGGGGGGGGGGTGCAAGTGTCATCCCTTGTTCATGTTTGGTAGGGGTTCAACCTTTGACCTAACGAATTGGCCACATTCACCTGTTTAATTCACAAATTGGGCATTTGAAAAAAAAATTATATTCCGAAAAATTTCAACAAAGCCATATCGTGTGACCCCTCACTGGAATGAGCTCATCAAAATCATTCCAATGAGGGGGTCACATGATATGGATTTGTTGAAATTTTGTGAACAAATATAATTGAAATAATAAGTATTGATATTGTAGACATTGTACAAAGGGTTAACCCTTCACCTATCAAAGCATCCAAAGAATATTAGACAGAATTAGCTACCACAACCTAAAATATCGCAGAAGTTTCTCAATAAAACCATACAAATATGGATATTAGAACCAGCTCGGCGAGCTGGTTCTAATGATATCCATATTTGTATGGTTTTATTGAAAAATTGTGAAATTTTGCTTTCCAAAAAATGTGAAATTTAATTTATTTTTTAAAAATACTGCGTTGGGTAAAGGGTTAATGATTTTATTCTCAGTTTGCAAGTTTTACACTGTGATGTATATAATTCAGCCCAGTTGGTGAACAACGACAGTAATGAACCATTTTCAAGGACCTGTGGATTTTTTGCCATACTATGACAGTTTATGCTCTATGATTTCACAAATGTGTCTAGGTAAATAGGCAGCCAAGACTGGTCTAGAAACAGCTGCCAATGTATGTAGAACATATTTTGCAAGTTTATCTCAAGACTGCATGTTGAGGTACCTGTTCTAAGGCAGTTTACATTGCCCGGGGCTTGAAATAGGAGTTGACATGATTGTAAGGCTGTTTTTGAAATTCTTGAAAAAGTATTGAAATTTGTGTTGGTCTTGAAAAGTATGGAAAAATGGCATTTAATTTTTAATCCACGGAGTATTTTCAAAATATTTTTTATCAAATCTAGTCATGGCTGCTGTGAAACAGCCATGACTAGATTTGATGAAAAATTCATCTAAATTTAACTCAAGAAATGGCACAGTCCAGATATGACAATTGCTTCAGGTAAATGCCAAAATAACTGTCTTTATGGCCTAATACTTTTACCCAACACAACTAGAAGGCCCTTCAAAAAAGTATCTTGAACAACAAAAAATTTCATTTTTGGTCTAAAAAAGATAGCGGATGACCCTTCATTGGAAGAAGTTCAATGATCTCATTCCATTGAGGATCATCTCCCATGGGGACCCTGGAAAGTGAAGCAGTGCTTGTTTACTGTGGAAAACAAGCTCTGCTTTACTGGTAAAATAGGACCTGGTCACCAATGCATGGGGTCAAAGTACTCTAAAATGGGCAACATCAGTATAAGACTAGACGTGACTTTATATCCATGTTGCAGTTATGATTAGCCATTGTAGAGAAACATGTGATATTAAACACCAATAAATAAATAATTATGAATTTTTTAGCTTATTATCATGTTACATTTACAGGCCTTTAAATTCACTTATTTTGGGCACACCATTTTGCCCTAATTTGGGCACATTAAAACCAGAAATAACAGTCTTATCCAGTTTGGTTTTATTGCCATGCCTTTCATTGTGTTTCAATGGTCATGTTATGATGAAAGTTATTCTCAAATATAGAAGAAGCACAAAGAATTTATATATTTTTCTTAATGTCTTCACACCTTCTCTAATTTGGGCACACCTGTAAATGTTGTAAAATTGGGGTAATCTAAAGGCCTGATTTATTTACTTATTGGTGTTTAAGGTTATTTGTAGCATATATTATGCAGTGGCTTGGTGGTTATGGCATTGGACTTTAGACTAAAAGGTCCATGGTTCAATCTTCATCAGAGGTATGACCATGGACAAGGCGCATAATCCTGAATGTCCATGTGGGGGCACAGTACTAAGGCATACTGCACATTGATGGTGCACTTGTCTTTAATCAATGCTAACCTGCTTGTATGGAGTTTGTACATTGGGGAGTCTGGCTGTTGCTCGCACTGCTTGGTGGTACCTGTAAAACTGTCTGACACGAGATTACCCTGACTGTCGAAACTATTGTTAAACCCAAATAAATAAATAAATAAATAAAAAAATAAATAAATAAATAGTGAGGGTTGTAAGCTGTGTTTTGGAGACAAAAATGAAAAAAAGTAATCAAATCTGAATGGCCAAATATAAGGTCTGAAAAGTTAAAAAATCTGTTTCTCAGGCCCTCCTGCATGGTCTTTTTGGCTGCCTTTTCCAAAAAGTTGGAAGTTTGGCTGCATGCCCTCTTTTTATAACCAATGGAAACTTAAAAAAATAAAAATTAAATGTTTTTTCTGATATTTTATCCATGTTAATAAAATTGATAAGTTTGTCCCTTGAGTGCAACAAGGCTTTGCAATGCTTTAGCATTGCAAAGCCTTCTTGCACTCAAGGAGCGAAATACACCACCATCCATGCTATTCTGTAGATTACGGGGCCTAAAACATAAAACAAACCAAGAGTATGAACTTTTGATGGCAAAAAAATAAAATAAAAAACCGCCCACCCACATGCAGTTTTACAAAAAATGGCCTGAGAAACAAGATCTTCTTTGTGGGGGCCTAACCACTACTTTAGTGAAGGGTTAATCTCATCATAACAATCAAATTTGTCCTAACAGGGATCTGTGAGTTGTCCAGATTTTCTGGTTGGAAATGATAACAACTAGGATGTCTCAGTGAGAACAATTGATAATCCATCCCCTTAAAAAACTCAGTTTAGGAGAGGGGGTTAACCCTTAACTCAATGCAAATGATATCAAAATTTTTTATTTAACCCTCTGCACTCTGATGTCAAAATTGCAAAGTTTTCAGCAGCAACTATTTCCCATAATGCAGTTTGATATAAACCAAATATACCTTGTTTGACAGAGCTCAGTGAGCTCTGACTGAGCTTTGTCAAACAAGATATAATTGGTTAAATTCATAGTTAAACAAGAGAAAAATAGAGTGATTGGAGACAGTTCTGTTGCTCTACGAGAGTCCTAGGGATTAATCATTTTTTCCAATTTTTTCAACTGAACCATATCATGTGACCCCTTATAGGAATGAGCTCATTCTAGTGAGGAGTTACATAATAGAGTTCTGTTGAAATTGATTCCTAAACAATTTTTTTTAACTTCTCAGTTTGTAAATTATGCAGCCAGATGCCGCCTATTTGTTAGGTAAAGGGTTAATTGTATTCAGTTCATGTGTACATCCTTCCATGTATCTTTCTACCTGTCTCTCTATGTGTTACATTTTCATTTCAATCTAATAACATTTAAGTGAAAACTGAGAATGAAATTAATTTTGGCATACTTTTATAACTATGTACCATCTAGTTTGTAGGTAAGTTTCATTTTGAGCCATTTCTAACGTTGTTTCAGATTCTTAAACCAAAATGGAGCGTGAAATCTTAAGAAATTTTCATTTTTATCCAATTACTTTTGAATGATAATTTTGTATCAAATACCTTTTGCCATATACTTATAACTAGACATATTAAGATCAAGTTTGATTTTGAACTATATCCAATATTTTTTAAAAAATGTCATTCGAAAGGGACTTTTAAATTTTAAGAAGTTTTCCATTTTCATCCAGTAACACTCAAAAATCAGTGGAGAATCAACTGTTTTTGGCATTTTTTTAAAACTACTGCATGCAATCTCTCCATTGCGTTTGATTTGGAACTTTTTTCTGCTTTTTCCTGCTTTTTCCTGGAGATTATTTTGTTGCAGTGCTTTCCGCTAGGGCTAGTTGAGTTTAGTCAGTAAGATTTATTAACCCTTAGAGGTCTCAGGGTTTTTATACATTTTCACTGCACTTTGACTGTCAACATCCTATGCCTTTGCAGTTGCTTCTAGGCATGTCTTGGCTGCCTATATAGGCAGCCAAGACTTGCCTAGAACCCACTGCAAAGGTACTTTGAAGGTAACTGTAAAATTTACCCAGAACCAGAGCTTATACTTCAACAAGAATCCAAGAATCAATTCAAGAAAAGATTCGCACAACAAAACCAGCAAGAATCCATGTAGATTCTCACTGCACCTCTACTACGATTCGTGTGAAAAGAATAGAGTCAATATAGCCCTTCACCTAACAACGCAGCTGCAAATTAACCAATACAAGGTTAGCATGCCTGAAATATCCTGACACTTTGTCAATAAAATTGTACAAATATGGCCATCATAGGAACCGGTTTCAATGGCATCCCTATTTATAAGGTTTTATTGGTAAATATTGTTGTTGTTGTTTTAATTTATTAAATTCAGCTTATGTTTTAAAAATTAAAAAGCTCTATTGGATAAAGGGTTAACATGTGTTATCAGTATACAACAGGGGTTCAAACATGGGATCCCGAGACAGGTATGGATTCTTGCAACTATTTATGCAAGAATCCAACCCAAATTTAGATGAAATAGAAGCCCTGCAGAACTGCATGTTGGGGTATCTGTTGTGCTGCAGTACACAGTGATCAAAGTTGGAATTGGGCTATTAAAAGTTGTTTAAGTTTGTATCATAACTAACTGAGAGTAATGATGAACTGATAAATCATAAATGGTGAGGTAGTCTGCTCATTGAGTATCTTATTTTATTTGCGTAAAACTTTATGAATTCCAGACTGATTGGGTTAAACATGTTTGTATGCATTGTCATAAATTGTTGCTATAATGCAGTTGTAAATGCTGAAAGTAATAATAAACTCGATTTGGCCATTAAACACACAAGACAGCAGAAACCTTTCTTGTGTGTCATGCTAGCTTTGAGTAAATAATCGTATCAAAGTGTGCTACAAACTGAACCTCCTAATAAAGATGCAATTAAATTCAGAAGTACTGATTTTCACTTCTCAATGTGCAAAATTTAACATACTAGATATATGTAATTTGAATCTTGTTGTTGAACATAGACAAACTGCGTCAAGTGTTCTAGGTGAAGCATGCAATCTGATTATTTAATTTTGAGGCAACAAATCTGTGCTTCAAAATTATTACCATTAATGTTGGACTTAAGATCGAAAGGTTGATCCTGACCTACTCAATCTGGCCAAGACACTTTACCACTGTTGCCTAAGTGGATGCACAGTAGTACTGTTTACCGAGGCATTCAGCATGGCAACGCAACACATGCCTGCAGCCCATGATGACCTGGCCTGTGACATGATAGTGAGTTGGAGAGTCTGACAGTTACTTGCCATTGTTCACTGGTTCTCAGATACTCTGGTTTCCTCCATCTGTAAAACTGACCAACACAATGTGATCCTGGCTGTTGACCGTGTTTTTAAACTGCAACAGGTAAAACAAACAAATATTTGCAGAAGCTGAAAGTTACAAAAGTTGTAATCATTGGACCAATACCTTTTGAAGAATTATATTTCTTTGTACCATAGTTTACTACTTCTCACTGGAAAAAGTTTGATGAGCTCATTCCATTCAAAAATCCCAACCCTTTGAACCTGTGAGCCAGCTTTACCAGTCCAGAAACATGATACGACATAATTTCATTAGGTAGGATGATTGCTTTGTGAATGTATGGAGTAGACCAATCAATATTTTCAACGCGCAGCCCCAAGGCTGCGCGTTGGAAATATTTATTGATCTACCCACAAATAACGAATATGAACTCTTCCCAATTAGTTTAACCCCCTCCACACTGATGTCGAAATATCTAAAGTTCAGGGACGCAAATATTTCCCATAATGCAACTAGAAATTTAACCAATTCAGTTTTGTTTGACAGAGCTCAATGAGCTCTGTCAAACAAGATTGAATTGGTTAAATTCCCAGTTGCATTATGGGAAAAATGGCTACTTCAAATCTGGACATTTTGAAATCAGTGTGCAGGGGGTTAAACAATATTTATTTCCAACAATATCAGGTAGTAATGTACAATACTATGTGGATTGGATTCAGCGATAAGCCATGGGCTCAATATTGTTGTTTGCATATATAAATTAATATTATAAAAACAGCTCAGTTCAGATATGACAGATATCAAGTGTACACTAATCATTATGTTTGTCAAAGGAGCTGTGCAGTATGTGTATGTTCAGTTATATGTTGAAAATATAGGTTTAAGAGAGAGAGAAAATAAATAATATTGATAACAGTGGATAGAGAGAAAATACAAATCAACAAGAGATGCATGATAGTTGAACTGGTTTGAGTAGCACATATTGAAGCAATTGGGGTGGATGGATTGTCCACAAAGCTCACTGCTTACTGAGTTGGGGGATATATGCATACTTAGGTCAGCATTCAGGTAGAAATACAAGTCCAGATTTCACAGGTTCATTTTCACGCATCAGCAGAAAAAATAAAAAAATGCACCCTCCCCAACCCTCCCCCCACCCCCTCTCGGTGACTCTCCGCCATCCCATGTGCAAGTATATAATAAAAAGTAATACCACACTCCGAAATCAGTTTGGCCAAAAACTAACCCAAACCAACTGGGTCAAGTGAACATGAACCCAGTCGGGTTCATATTCACTCAACCCAGCCAACCCAGGCTGATCTCCAACCCAACCAATTTCAGAGTGTAGTTGTACATATTTGAACAATCCTAATTCCCAATTGCTGTCATTGAACTGACATGGAAGATACCACCAGTTCAAAATGGTTTTGTTATAGTTTTGTAAGAGAAAAGGAAAATTTCAATGGTAAATTTTTGTGCATATTGCCAGGCAGTTTTCTTGATTTGTTAGATAAAGGGTAAAACTCTGTTAATTGAATAAATTACTGAGGGGACTGGGTTAATAGTAGTGTGCTCATGTCAATTAGTGCTTTATTGTCAGTCTTTATTTTTGTTGTTTTTTTTCCAAACTGATTACATATCAAATCAGTATAATTTTCTTTGTTCCACCATTCCTTGTATTATATATCCAGTTATATGCATCATATGCTTATCTGTGAATTGTGAGTGTATATAGACGTATAGATATATATATATATATATATATTAGACCAGCTAATGTCCAAATGTTCTGCTTGGCAGCTTTATCTGTATTTTTGGAAAACAAAAATTAGTTTTTTGTTTGGGTGTTTTTGTTTGTGCAGAATTTTTGTTTTGTTTTAGGCTACTTGAGTTCAGTTTACACATTCACATTACCACCAGGGGCCAATACAATAAAGCTTTTACAATTGTATTTTCTAGAATTGCATTTACTAGTTATGACTTTAAATGGGTTGAAATGAACCATTAGCATTTCCAAAGACGTGGCAAATTGCCATATCTTTTAAAATGCTAATGATTCATTTTAGTCAGATATATTAATAGGTAGAAAATACAATTCTAGAAAATACAATTGTAAAAGTTTTATAGTATTGGCTCCAGTTGATTATTTAGGATGCTCTCTCAGCCTACAGTATCTGCAGAAATAAGTGGTACAGTGGCCGCAAGAAAGCTTCTTACTCACACTGTTTATCTTCACTGACAATAGCAGCCTCTCACATTTTGTTCTTTGAATTACTTGCAGGTCATGGAATTTTGAAAAAAAAAACATGCTAATGACCAGAAAATCCTTCAGTATTTGAACTTTTCTTTAAAAATCAGATCCCAGGCAGTCAGGTGTCATCTGCTTTGTGTTTGGGCAAGACACTTAACCCCAATTGCCCAAGTGGGAGCATGATGATGCAGTGTGTTAAAAATGCTAACCCTGCTTGTAACTAACCCTTAGTAAGTTAGAATCTGACAGTTACTACTAACCACTCTGGTGGTTCTCTCTGAGAACTCTGGGTTCCTCCACTTGTAAAACCAGTCGACATGATTTGACATTGGATATTGAAATGTCATTAACCCTTAAAGGAATATTTCCGACTTTTACACCCCTCAGAACAGGTGCCCTTAACATGCCATCATGTCCTGCTGACAATAGACAAATTACGTAGTGAGTGGCTTCTAGTCAAGTCTTGGCTGTCTGCTTGACCAGAAATCACTGTTAACCTTTTACCTAACATGAAAAGCAGACGACACTTGCAAAAAAAATTCGTGAATAACTAATTTTTTTCATTTTTTGTCTCAAAAACATAGGTTATTACCCCTCGTTGGAATGAGCTCGACGAGCTCGTTCCAACGAGGGGTCATAACCTATGTTTTTGAGACAAAAAATGAAAAAAATAATGAAAATTAATTGGCGATTTTTGAGAATAGCGCTGGCCGGTTTTGGCCGTTATGTTGGGTAAAGGGTTAAGCCACTGGACATGTACAGGCTGTGTTCAGGTATGAATTTAGGACTTTTGTCCAGATCCACAAGGGTTAAACCCTAAAAAGAAAGATGAAGATTGCTGGAATGGACTTCTCAACTCAATAGAATGTATGCCAAACAGAATGACATTCATATATTAGATTGCTGATATTTTTGTGATTTGAAATATAACTTCTTGCCTGCTGCTGGCAGATATTTCTGCCCAGGACAGGAAATCTCTTGCTATTAAAATAAATTGGAGGATATTTAACTCTTTCCCCATTTCATGCGACATCAAAATGTATCATTTTAAATATGACTTTTCCAATTTTGAAAAGAAAATTCAACAAAGCCATATTGGGTGACCCCTCATTGAACTCATTCCAATGAGAAGTCACTTGATATGGTTTTGTTGAAATTTTTAAAAATTTGTTCTTTCTTTTAAATGATCAATCTGTGCATTATGCAGGCAGATGATGCTGATTCATTAAATGAGGAGTTTACTATTAACTATATTTTCCCCTGTAAGTTGTACATGTATAGACTTTTTAACCAATGATTTCTTGTATCAAATTTTCAAGAATTTTTCATCAAATCTAGTCATGGCTGCTTCACAGTAGCAGTGACTAGATTTGATGAACAATATTTTTAAATTACTCAGCGGATAAGAGTTAAGTAGAAAATACTGAATACAAATTCACTCAACTCAAATGTTCAGATAACTATGCATAGCCCTTCAAGGGGATCTGCCCTATTTTTGCCCCAGAAATTCGTTTTATTTCACTATCCAGCTCCTTGAAAATCCATTAAGACATGCTAACTGGGAAGAACCTGGAAACTCATTAATTGACTTCACGTTGGAGTGCAAGAACACTGTGACAAGTGTTGCTTGGAAACATCTTGATCAGTGTAAGAGGATGGTATTTTCTTCCCAAGAAGCTTTATCAGAAGCAAATGTCATCAATGAAGGAAATAAAAGAGATATTTTCTTACAATAATCTTGTAAGGGCAAAGACTAACTCTATGAAACTTGATAGACCTGGTAATTAGTGGTGCCATTTTGACAGTTTGTGTTAACACTTTCCCCATGGGAACTCCAGGGAGTGAATCACTGCTTGTTTATTGTGATAAATAAGCTCTGTTTTACTGGTAAAATATGACCCGGTCACCAGTGGTCTTTACCAATAAATAAATTCACTTCCACTGAAAAGTATGCCACAGTTCCTCCCTCACGTGGGAACCCCAGGAAGTGAAAGTAGTGTTTGTTTACTATGGTAAACAAACAATTTTACTGGTTAAATACGACCTGGTAACCAATGCCTGTGGTTGAAGTCCTCTAAAATCGGTGACATGGATGTAAACAATTGGCTGGCCTTTACTTTATATCCATGTTGTGTTACGATTAACCATTGTGCAGAAATATGTGACCTTTAAATGCCAATAAATAATATAAATACTATTTCTCCCTCACCTCTGACCAATTTATGTATGAAAATAAAAACTGGCTGATAGTACCGGTAATCAGAACAGGGCCAGTATGGCATGTAGGTAAGCTGATACATGCCTTTTTAAAGTTCTGTCTCTTGATATAAATACTTTAAGTTATAGTGTTACCCATTTTTGTTGACCGAGCGTGAATTAAGTTATTTAAAAATTTACTTCCTGTTTATGTTCATTATTTTTAGAGTACATTTGAGTATTCTCTGATAGTAGGTGGGGTAAAAAAAATAATGTGTTGAAATGACTGTGTGCAGTAGGGCTCTGTGAATCCCAAATTTCAGATCAAATTTCAATTCGAATCCAGCAGAAGTTCTTGAATTGAGTTCTAAAATTTTGGATCGAATTCCACATCAAATCCAGCAGAGGTTCTTAACCCTTTGAACCCTAGCGGCTGTTTTTCTGGCCAGCAACATGATATGTCAGTAAATAGGATTGCTGTTTAGTAAATGTGGCTGGGGTAGACCAATTAATATTTTCAACGTGCAGCTCCTAGGCTGCACGTTGAAAATATTGATTGGTCTACCCCAAATAATGAATATGGACTCTTCTAATTGCCGCCATTGAACTGGCATGGAAGATACCATTAGCAATCAAAGGGTTAAATTAAATCTCAAATTGAATCTTACAGTTCTTCAAGTTGTAAATATTGCATCTTCTTACAACCATGAATATTGCTAGTCTTCACTCAAGTATTGTTTTATCAACAGTGACTTGTCTGTTCTGGCAAGTCAATCCAAAAAGCGGAACATTCCAAAACGGAATCAAAGTAGTTTCAGAAGCAGAATCTCGTTGAACTCTTCTTCTGTCATCAGGTCTCTTGTACAGGAGACCTGATGATAGAAGAAAAATTCAAGAGTAGAGAAACACTTGTTTCAATCTTGAGAACATCACGATGATTTGAAAATTTCTGAATCAGCATGACTGGAATCAAATTGCATCAGGACGATTTTGAAGCAAATTGAATTTCAAAGCTTTGCAGTGTCCCAGAGTGTGGTATGATTTAGGGTCAGTAATGTATCACAACCTGACTTGGCCTAAACTCTGTATTAGGTTTCTGACCTGATCAATCATCAAATTATCATCATTTTACGAATAGCGTCCATTATCTAATGGTGCAATATTGTTATTGATGGGTGAGATTTTCCTCACAGAAGTAAATACCAATAACATTTTGTGAAAACTACCTTTTTCCAGAGTAGCAGAGCTAAAAATGAAAAGTTATTTCCCTCACAAATGAAATACATTATTATTTATGAAAAGAAAATGCTTTTCTGAGATATGTTATCAGTTCCAATCTCCAGATTTTATGGGCCCAGACTATTGCCAGTAATGGCTTCAGTTTTGCTGCCAGACTGATGATTGTCTTTTGAGTGGGCACAAGAAATATTGATTTCCATGAGTGGCTTTGCTGCGAGCGGAAATACATAATTTGTCATGTCCGTGATGAATTGGTTAAACATTCAAAAGACAGATCATCTAACGATTCCTCTGTTGTTCATTTAACTGACGCAGCAGATGTTGGTTCTGTAATATTTCCTGCGCAGTGCTTGTAAATGGGTTGAAACTGTTGTAGAATGATTAGTTAAGAAAAACACCATTCAATAATATTTTTGATTAACCCTCTGCACCCTGATGTCATATCAAATTTCAGCCTGAATTTTTTCCCATAAAGCAACTAGGAATTTAACATTTATTTATTTATTGGAGTTTAACGACACTTTCGACAGCAAGGGTCACCTCGTGTCGGTCAGTTTTATGGGTAGAGGAATCCGGAGTATACAGAAAGAACCACCATCAATGCAGGGACCAGCCTAGGGGGAAATTTAAGGAGACTTCATGTCTCCCTCCAGAAAAAATAGGGAGACTGCAGAGTCAAGTAGGGAGACTTCATAGGCAAAATTAAGAATATTTATGTTCCACCCCTTCATATTTTCAGCTTGTGGTCGGGGAGCGTGGTGGCTCAGTAGGTAGAGGTGCAGGCTGCAAGCCGAGAGGTCCTCGGTTCGAATCCCACCTGCGGCAACCGCGTTGTGTCCTTGGGCAAGACACTTCATCTCCATTGCCCGCGTGGGGGCACGGTGGCGTTGTGTACTAAGGTGTACTACACGTCGATGGTGCACTTGTCTTCAACCAATGCTAACCCTGCTTGTGTGGAGTTCGTAAGTTGGGGAGATGACAGTTGCTTGCCGTTGCTCATTGGTTCTCTCCGGGTACTTCGGCTTCCTCCACCCGTAAAACTGTCGCAGTCATGCTTAGCCATAGTGCATAAATATGTGACCTTAAAACACCAATAAATAAATAAGCTTGTGGTCCTCCATTAACATCCGATTAATCCAGGTCCAGTTATCTATGATGCATCTATGCCAGGTTAAAAAATCACAAAGTAATTATTGACTGAAAATCACCCACTGCTACCCTCTCCTTCATGACCCGCACCTCTCCTTCATGCCATCCCCCCTGCACCCTCCTGTGGTTGCCTTTCACCAAGGTCAACTAAGCTAATAATTTCCTAAGTTTGAAATTGTGAACAGGACCAGATGTAAGAAGGTTGCTTGGAAGGTACTTTGTTAGTTAATAAACAAAATACATTCTGGGGTCGAGTATTTTGTAAAATAAATGTCATTCCGCATCATTTTTATGGCATTCCGGTGTCATTCCGCATCATTCCGGTGTTTAGAAGGACCCCTTTTTAAGATCCTTCATATGCACACTTGTGCCCTGTACAAAGCTTTTCTTGTCATCACTGAAGCTTTTTTCATGTGTTTCAATTCCATTCATGTTTTTCTGGGAATAGACACCCCAACAGTGAACAGTCGTCAGCAAAACGAAATAAAAATACGGAGTTAGAAAATACGTCCATTGTGTATACATTTTCGGCATCCTAAGCGAGGTAACCTTTTTCAAACTGGGTTATTTTGTTGAGTTGCATAAGTCACCTATTTTCGTTTGCGACACTTGAAGCTCCGATTGAAACAGAACAAAATAGAAATAAAAAATCTGCAAAGCAACAATGGACAATTGATTGTCGTGTGATCTCAAATAAATGGTCGCTTATTTGACGAACAAAAAAGCCCATTTATCACACTCAGTCTCAAGCACATTCGATTCTTGAAAATAATCGTTTTTATGTAAACCTCGGATCACTCAGTTCAGCGTTTCCTCATTTTGGCCAATTTTTAGAGGGAGACTTTTAATCGCCCGACTATTTTTCTAGGCAACTTTAGGCTTAGAAGGGCGACATAATCGCCCCCAAGTCGCCCTCACGGCTGGTCTCTGCATCAATGGCAAGCAGCTGTCAGACTCCCAAATGCACTGACTCTCCACACGAGTATTGGTTGAAGACAAGTGCACCATCGGCATGCAGTACACATTAGTACACGCCGCGACTATGCCTCCATGTGGGCAATGACGATTAAGTTCCTTGCCCAAAGGACTCAATGCAGTTGCCCTGGCGATGATCAAACCGTGGACCTTTTGGTATGAAGTCCAGTGCCGTAACCACTGAGCCACCTTGCCCCCTACGAATTTAACAAATTCAAACTTGCTTCACAGAGCTCATTGAGCTCTGTCAAACAAGATTAAATTGGTTAAATTCCTAGTTGCATTATGGAAAAAATTTGCTGCTTGAATTATCTGCATTTTGACAAAAGTGTGCATGGAGTTAAAGTTATACAGTTTCATTGAAGCATCATAGGTGACAGCATGGATAACTTGATACGGCACTTTGACGTTAAAGACTGTGCTTCCGTGAAACAGCCCAGTTTCATTGAATCATCATAGGTGACAGTATGGACATCTTGATACGGCACTTTGACGTTAAAGGCTGTGCTAACATGAAACAGCCATAGCTCTTGCTCGGAAAATATCACATTTTACAACTTAACAAATTTTCTCACTAAATTCACACCTTAGGATATAATAATTGCTGTTACAGTGAAGCCCACTAAATGGGATATCTCTTAACTGAATAACCCTGTTAATCGAATATAATTTCCCAACACAAAACCATTTACCATACCTACAGTACAAATTTGACATGTTAATTGAATATAGCTTATAGAGTAAACTCCTGTTAATTGAATAAAAAATACCCTGACTCTTCACAGTTTTTCTTTGTTTATAGACCTATTTGGCCTCAGTACATCCAATACAGGCATTAATCTATTATATCTTGTTTGACAGAGCTCATGGAGCTCTGTCAAACAAGATATAATAGAATAAATACTAAGTTTATCTCTAGAATACAGGAAAGTGAAACAATCCCTGTTAACGGAATACTCCTGTTAACTGAATTATTTTCATTGGCAAAGTGGCTATTCAATTAACAACAGGGTTCCACTGTATTTGATACATTGTGGGAAAGATCTCAGACAGCCTTTTCCAGCAGTGTATCACATAACACCGTTTCATTAGCAAAGGAAGAGTCTACAAAACAGTTGAACAGTAGACTGAGATGATGGAGAAAATATATCTGAAGGCGAGAGATGTGAAAGTTTTAACTGATTTCAGACTGTGCTTTTAAGTAAAATTGCAACCTCTGCCTTTGCTGATAGAATATTGCTGATAGAAAACTTTCATGTGACATGCTGACAGAATATAATTTCAAGCAGCAAACTTTTCCCACAATGCAGCAAGGAATTTAATCAATTCAGCATTGTTTGACAGAACTCATTAGTTAATCCTTTACCCAACGAATCACCCGCGTAATATGCAAATTCAACATCTGAAAAAATACTATTTTTTGAAAAATTTTAACAAAACCATATCATGTGATCCCTCTTTGAAACGAGCTCATCGAGCTCGTTCCAAAGAGGGGTCACATGATATGGTTTTGTTGAATATTTTGGAAAAAATTTAAAAAATGATATTTAAAATAATAAATTTTGAAATCGTCTGCGTTGGGTAAAGGATTAAATTCCTAGTTGCATGATGAGAAAAATTTACTGGTTGAAATTTTGTTATCTTGACACCAGTGTGTAGCAGGTTAACTGCTATTTTTTTTATTCTCCTGCACTTTTCTTTCATGGCATTGTGAGTTAGACTTCACCACATGTCAGGCATTTGATCACTCCTGTTAGGCTGATAATAAACTTTAATGCCCTTCAGAATCATGTTATTGCTATGTTGGAATTTTGTTTGTAGTTTATCTGCAAGTCTGCAATTCATTTCTGCTTGTACTGAATATGGAGCTAAAATGCTACTTTTCACCTAAATCGACTGTGCCAGTGCAAAAAGACACGAGTAATTGATTCAATACTCTATTGAAAAGCAGTGTTACCATAATCAAAGTTTCCTTTTCTTAGGCCGTCGTTCAATTTCAATTGCAGGTGAAAGATATTTTGTTTTATAATTTATATCGATTGCTTCCATTTTTGAAGTACATTTGAAAGTGCATGCAGACCCTATTCAATAAATTGAGCCAAAAGAATTGTCAATAAAGAAATTCCATTAACCAAAATAACTTATGGGAACACCATTGAGCTCAGTGCAATGAGAATGATGGTTTTGAGGGGGAAAAAATTTTTTTTTTAATTATTCAAAAATTTCTTCTTTTTTTTAATGTATCATCTGCTCATGCAAGAACTAAACTAGCAAGCATAGGTATAAATGGTTTGCTTGACGTGATTTTATACTTGTGTCGCTGTAATGATATAGCCATATATGCAGAAAGTGACCTTAAACATCAATAATAATAATGACTACAATTCACTTTAGATTGTTTCTGTTAACCCTTAAGGGGCTGGAGAATTTTATAATTTTTTCTACACTTTTGACAGTCTTCATCTCATGGCTCTGCTGCAGTTGTGCCTGTGCAAGCAAGTCTTGGCTGCCTATATCAGCAGCCAAGACTTTCATAGATACATCTGCCCAGGCACTTAGAATATAACTTGCAAAGAATATAACTTGCAAGCTTCCCCAGACATCATGTTGGGGCACCTGTTCTGTTGCAAACACCCATCAAAGTCAGAATTAGGCCCTTTAAGTTTAAAACCCTTGTTTTTCATGATGTTGCCAGGTTTTTTTCGGAGAACAACATTTAACTTATCAATCTTCCACAAATTTATTTAGAGATAATCTGCAGAAAGCCTTTCCTTCCCAGATTGACAGTATTGCCCTGTATACATGTTAACCCGGTTGCATTCATGTGTTTATACTTAATTTGAAAGTGTGGTAAACACATTCTTTAGTGCTATAATTGTTAATTTATTATTATTGTTATATTTTTTTCTATTATTTTCGTTGAAAGTCTTCTCAAGTCAGTTGTAAATATGTGTAATATACATGTATGTGCATTATATTATTGTTTTTGTATCTATTTTCTGCTTTGAGTCTGTCGTTCAATGATTAAAAAGCCTGCAAGTCATGATTAACCCTATATTTAACATATCGACAGCATCAAATTGAGCAGATTAAAACATAATATTTAACCCTTTACCTAACATGAAAAGCAGACGACACTTGCAAAAAATTGCAAAAAGAATTCTTGAATAGGTAATTTTTTTCATTTTTTGTCTCAAAAACCTAGGTTATGACCCCTTGCTGGACCGAGCTCGTTCCAACGAGGCGTCATAACCTATGTTTTTGAGACAAAAAATAATGAAAATTAATTGGCGATTTTTTAGAATAGCGCTGGCCGGTTTTGGCCGTTACATTGGGTAAAGGATTAAAAAAAAAGGAAGTTAAAACCATATCATATGACCACTTATTGGAACGAGCTCAATGAGGGGTGACGTGATATGATATCGTGTTGGTTGTGTAAACGGTTAAAGGGAGACATGGTAAATGCCACTTCAATTTGAAAAGATTTGTGCTTGACACATATATGCCTAATTTGGGCCCCACCAGTAGGCAGGAACCATTTAGTGATTGCAGGCTCTGTCCAGGTATCATGCGTCCATCCAATTTGGTTTCTGAACTATAACTTGGTGATGCTTTGGCCTAGGACCATGAAACTTAACAAAAACATTGCCTTGGGAAAAGAGTTAAAAGACGATCAATTTGGGGGTCAAAGGTCAAGGTCACAGAATGCTTCCAAATTTGTTTTCTGTACTTTAACTTCACGATGCTTGGCCAAGAATCGTGGAACACCGCATAAGGATAAGGGATGGACCCTATTGAGTTTGGGGTCTGAGATCAAGCAAGGTCACAGGGTGCTCTAACACAGACTCTGACTTGACAACACTTCAGCATAGGATCGCAGGTACACTTCCTAGGGCAAATGGAAGAACCCTGTCGATTTGGAGGTCAGAAGGTCACAGGTCACAGTGCTTTAACCTAAAAACCTTTTTCTGGATTCTTAACTGGATATTTTTCTGGTCTAGGATCATGAAACTACACAGGTACACTAGTTAGTAGGCAGAAATGAACTCTGTCATTTTGAGGGATCAAAGATCAAGGTGACAGGGTGTTCCAACCTGAAAACTGTTTCTGGACTCATTTGTGCAGGCTTGTCATTTTGTGGCAAATGATTGACCCTTCTCCCCCCCCCCCCCCTCACCTTTTGTCCACCAGATTTTAAAATAAGGAGAGCAGGAAATGCCCCCCCCCACCCCCAACCCCCAAAAAGTAAGGGATTCTAAAACCCATGTTCGTACAATAAATTTAATAGAAACACAGGGGCACGGTGGCTCAGTAGGGAGAGGTGCAGGCTGCAAGCCGAGAGGTCCTCGGTTCGAATCCCATCTGCGGCAACTGCGTTGTGTCCTTGGGCAAGACACTTCACCCCCATTGCCCATGCGGGGGCATGGTGACGCTGTGCACTAAGGCGTACGCACGTCGATGGTGCACCTGTCTTCAACCAATGCTAACCCTGCTTGTGTGGAGTTAGTATGTTGTGGAGCTGACAGTTGCTCGCTGTTGCTCGGTGGTTCTCTCCGGGTATTCCGGCTTCCTCCACCCGTAAAACTGTCGTGGTCATGATTAGCCATTGTGCAGAAATATGTGACCTTAAACACCAATAAATAAATAAATAAATAATAGAAACACATAGCCTCTGTTAACCATTAAGGGTATTGGTAATTTTCTGTAATTTTTATAACACCACACTTTGTGGGCCAAGTGGCTTAGTAGTGATCTCTACCCTCTAGAGGCAGCCAAGACTTGACTGGAAGCCACTACCAAGGTATTTTAACTATTTGCTATCAGAACCTTTTATTGATTGTATATGTTAAAGTGCCTGTTCTGAGACCACACAGCTTATCAAAGTTTGATAGAGACATTTGACAGTTAACAGCTATGAAGAAAATTCTTTGATTCAGGGTTTTTCATTTTTTAGCTCAACTTTGGCGAAGCCAAATTTGAGCTTATGCCATGGCCAGTCGTCCGTCTGTCCGTCAACAATTCAATACAGCTCAGGCTAGAGGCCGTATTTATGAACCGATCTTTACGAAACTTCTTGGGTACCTTTGTTATGACCGTGGGCCGAGAACGAGTGTTTATGGGTCCAATCCGAAATTCAAGTTGACCGCTGGCGGCCATTTTGTACAGACTTGGGTGAAATCAGATTTTTGCTCCGAACTTCCATATGAAAGCGCTGATTTGAATAATTTTTTGTATAAATGTTTAGTACCATGGGATCACATATAATACGGGGTTTTTTCTCGTATGTAAATTATGCAAATTAGACTAACTTTGATGTATTTAGTGTTACTTTCAGCACTGTAAGTGCAAATGCCAATACGACCTGGGCTAGAGGCCGTATTTTTAAACCGATCTTTACAAAACTTCTTGGGTACCTTTGGTATCACCGTGGGACGAGAACGAGTGTTTTTGGGTACGGTCCAAAATTCAAGATGGCCGATGGCAGCCATTTTGTACAAAATTAGGTGCAATCAGATTTTTGCACAGAACTTCCATATGAAAGTGCTGATTTGAAAAAAAATTTGTGTGAATGTTTAGTACCATGGGATACATCACATATAATACGGGTTTTTTTCTCGTGCAGAAATTATGCAAATTAGATGAACTTTTATTTTTTCAGTGCTACTTACACACAGTAAGTACACATGTCAATACGGCTTGGGCTAGAGGCTGTATTCATCAACCCGATCTTCACGAAACATCTTGGGTACCTCTGTTATCACCTTGGGACGAGAACGAGTGTTTCTGAGTGTAGTCCAAAATTCAAGATGGCTGCCAGTGGCCATTTTGTACCAAAATTAGGTCTAATCAGTTTTTTGTACACAACTTTTATACGGCTCAGGCTAGAGGCCTTATTTATGAACCGATCTTTACGAAACTTCTTGGGTACATTTGTTATCACCGTGGGATGAGAATGTTTTGGAGTGTGGTCCAAAATTCAAGATGGCCACCAGCAGCCATTTTGTACCAAAATTAGTGCAATCAGTCTTTTGTACAGAACTTCTGTATGAAAGTTCTGATTTGAATAAATTTTTGTATGAATGTTTAGTAAAATGGAATACATCACATACAGTACGGGTTTTTTTCTCGTGCAGAAGTTATGCAAATTAGATGAATTTTGATTTATTTAGTGCTACTTATACACTGTAAGTGCACATGTCAATACGGATCGGGCTAGAAGCTGTATTTATGAACCGATCTTCACGAAACTTCCTGGGTACCTTTGTTATCATCTTAGGACGAGAACGAGTGTTTCTGAGTGCGGTCCCAAATTCAAGATGGATGCCAGTGGCCATTTTGTAACGAAATTAGGTCCAATCAGTTTTTTGTCACAACTTCTATACAGCTCGTATTTATGAACTGAACTTCACGAAACTTCTTGGGTACCTTTGTTTTCACCTTGGGACAGGAATGAGTGTGTTTTGGGGTGCCTTTGTTATCACTGTGCTATGAGAACAAATATTTTGGGGTTCAGTCAGACCCACTCTGGGACTCAAAGTTTTCTTTTCTAGTTTAGGATCTGACTGTCACCCACCTTTACAATACTTTACCTATACATTTGTTACAGGCTACGGTCAGTATTTATGTACAGACCGTTACAATACTTTATATATACCTTTGTTATCAGGTCATTACCTAGATGTTTGTCATTGCTGTGTCACATACTATACATGTACATGTCTTGACAAGTTGAGCTTCAGTGTCATTGACACTTTCATTTGTGAATGAGTGTTATACTACCCCTGTGGCAATCCTGATAAGTGAAACTGTGCTTGTTTACTCTGGGAAACAAGCTCTGCTTTACTGGTAAAATAGGACCCAGTTACCAATGCTTGGGGTGGAAGTCCTCTAAAATGGCAACATGGGTATAAACGATTGACTGAACTTGTCTTTATCTCCATGTTGCAGTTACGATTAGCCATTGTGCAGAAATATGTGACCTAAAACACTTATAAAGAAATAATAAAGAATGTTTTACTATGGGGACAATTGTCCTTCTGAACCTTTTCCAAATAAGACATTAGTCGCTCTCCTGTAATTTACAAAATGACAGGCTTGTTTATGATGTATTTCTCAAGGGAAGACATGGAAAATCTCAATGGGTTCTTAATTTCATGTTTCTTGTTTTGCTTGTAAAAAGAAACTTGGTTATCAATTACTTGTGCTCTTTATCATCTTTTGACTAGGAGCCACTATCGCTGCCTTTACAAAAAGTTTCATGTACAGTGGAGCTCCCTTTATTTGATATTGTGGGGAAAAAATTAACCTTTTCGATTGGGGGGTGGGGGGGGGGGGGGGGCAAGGTCATGGGGTGCTTCCAATTTTGGTTTCTCAACTTTAACTTGATAATGCTTGACCTAGGATCATGAAACTTCACAGGTACACTGTCTAGGGATAAAGGATGATTGGACATTTTTAAACGAATAACCTTGTTAATTGAGTATAACTTCTGAACACCAAACCATTTACCATACCTTCAGTACAAATTTGACCTGGTTATAGAGTAAACTCCTGTTAATTGAATAAATAATGTTGGGATACCTGGAAAAATGACCTTGGCAATCACCCAATTCCCCTTATTTGTAGATCTATTTGGCCTCCGGACATCCCATACTGTAACAGGCATTTAATCCATTATATCTCGTTTGATAGAGCTGCATGAGCGCTGTCAAATAAGATATTATAGAATAAATGCTCAGTTTGTCTCTGGAATACAGGAAAGTGAGCACATCCCTGTTAATTGATTACTCCTGTTAATTGAATAAGGCAATGTGGCTGTTCAATTAACAGGGTTCCAATGTATTTCTAAATTTAATAACCCTGATAATTGCCTATAACTTCCAAACATTAAACTTTTAACCACACTTTCAGTACAAATTTGACCTGTTAATTGCTTATTGGATATAGAATAAACTCCTGTTAGTTAGCTCGCCAGGCCTAAAAGGCCATGTAAGCTTTTGCTATCACTTGGCGTCGGGCGCCATCTGTAAACTTTTCACATTTTCATCTTCTCTGGAACCGCTGAGCCGCTGTGAACCAAAGGTAGGAATGGTCTATGGGAGGTCCTCGGTTCCACAGCCATTGTGAACCAAACCTGGTAGGAATGGTCTATGGGAGGTCCTCTACAAACGATCCTCATTTTGTTTGTAGTGGATGAAAAACATGGTCGCCAGAGGCATTCTTTGTTTCTGGTTGGTGGATTTTGAAAAATCTTCTCTAAAACTTCAAAGCCAAATGTTTTGAAACTTTGCTGGGACCTCCTCTACCAACGATACTCATTTAATGTTGATTGGGTTGCAAACATGGCTGCAATTGCGGCTTACAGTTACCATAGAAACCCTATGGGAAATCACATTTTCATCTTCTTCTCTGGAACTACTGAGCCAATGTGAACCAAACTTGGCAGGAATGGTCTATGGGAGGTCCTCCACAAATGATCCTCATTTTGTTCCCATTGGTTGATAAACATGACCGCCAGAGGCATTCTTTGATTCTGATTGGTGGATTTTGAAAAATCTTCTCCTCTGAAACTTCAAGGCCAAATGTTTTGAAACTTCACATTATTGATGACTGGGACACCCTCTATCAACAATCCTCATTTAATGTTGATCGGTTGACAACTTGTCCAAAATTGCAGTTTATAGTTACTATAGGAACCCTATGGGAAATCACATTTTCATTTTCTTCTCTGGAACTACTGAGCCGAAGTGAACCAAACGTGGCAGGAATGGTCTATGGAAGATACTCTACGAATGATCTTCATTTTGTTCCTGTCAGATGGAAAACATGGCCACCAGAGGCATTCTTTGATTCTGATTGGTCAATTTTAAAAAATCTTCTCTGAAACTACAAGGCCAAATGTTTTGAAACTTCACATGATTGATGACTGGGACACCCTCTACCAATGATCCTCATTTAATGTTGATCAGGCTGCAAACATGGCCACAATTGTGGCTTATAGTTACCATAGAAATCCTATGGGAAATCACATTTCTTATCAACCTACCCACAATTGTTTACTACAGGCTTGCACTACAGTGGAAGTCCCTAACTCAGATAATATACTCTCTATTTTTGTCTTTCCCAAGCAATTTGGGAAAGAAAAGTGGTGCAAAAGCACCAAGAAAAAATAAGCCAAAACTGGGTCGAGGGCAACTGGCGCAGACCCAGTACAGGACGCTCTCTTCCAAGTACAACTCCATGACTTCTGTTGCCAGTGTGCATAATCGTCGCTAATGACTCATTCTTTTTTTATCCGAGACACATGAAGGATGTGTCTCCGCCATATGCATTATGAAACAGTGATAATTCAACTCGTCGATAATGGTTTTCCTGTGACTGGAATTATGGATCTGAAGATCGTATAATAACAGGACTGTGTTTTATATATTCTCGTTAATATTTTCAACCACATTCTCATTGTATATTATTTACTATTCCATTTTCGCGAAGTTTTGTTTTCGACATCGTGTCAACGCGGTTCGACAAAGAATTTTTCGGTTGATAAATTTAATTGTTATTGGAGTTAGGTGTCAATCAGGGACTGTCTGGACAGGATTTCTTCACTCTGTTGAGGGCTGAATTTCTGCTTTTTTGGTCCCTGTCAGCCGTCTGGGTTCTGTCGTGTACCCATTGGTTTTTTTCTGCCACCTTCTCTCGTAGTTGAGGGTGTTCTTCTACTTTCTGTTTCTGTTGAGTTCACCTTTTTCTTCTACTGCTCTCACCTCTGTTATTTCCTGTTCAGTTCCTTTAGAGCAGTTCCTTTTGCCCTCACCTTGGTGCGTTCTCATGGCCGTTTCTTCCACACCCTCAGGTGGTGGAGAACGCTGTCGTTTCAGGGCCGCCCGACTCGACCACATCTGGTGAGAATTGCTCCCCCTCCGTGTGAGATGTGCAGCTCCTCCCACACCAGCGGGTGGGGTGGGGAACGCTGTCGTTTCGGGGCTTCCCAACTCGACCATGTCTGGTGAGAGATATTCCCCTTCCATGGGGAATGTGCAATTTTTTTTTTACCGTGGTGGATACTGCGGGAGCTGTTGGATTTCTGGTGAAGAGATGCCTGGTTCCGGGACTATGCGCCCTCTCCAGTCGACATCTGAGGCTGTCACTATGGTTGTGACTCCTCCTTTGGAGGCCGAGATAGGTGGCTCTCTCCGCTTTTCCGCCAGTTCCAACAGCTCCCGTCGTATCTGCTGCTACTGCTGTTCCGTCTACAACGCCATTGGGCACCGTTTTTAGTCAGCCTCGGCTTATCCCTGCAAGGGTCTGCAGGGATGTCTGCAGTGTGGTTGTGGGGTATCGGCCTCAGCCTTCCTCGACTTCAACTCGGTGAAGTCAGAAGTGGCTGCCGACTGAACCCCCTACTGTGTCCTCTCACAGTAGCACAGTAGTTTTATACCTGCAGTGGTCTGCAGTGGTGTCTGGGAATGTAGACGTGGGGGTATCGGCCTCAGCCTTCCCTGACTTCAACTTGGCGAAGTTGGAATCTCTTATCCTCACCTTCTCCACTGGACGAATGTTCAGTGGATCACGCAGGGTGTCCCGTTGGACTTACCCACGTCCAATTGTGTTCGGATGGCAGATGTCAGCGATCTTGGATGGTGTGCGACGTTCGATTCTCTAGGTCTTTCCATTCACGGGATGTGGGACCAGGATCGGGCATCTCTACACATCAACCAGAAGGAGCTTCTTGCTCTTCTTCTGAGTTTCAGGCAGTGGATCCCTCACCTGTCGAATCGTCAGGTCCTTCTGTTGTTCCGCAATTCGACAGTGGTTGCTTACATTCAGAACCAGGGCGGCAATCACTCGGTTCCAATGTGCAAATTGGCTCAGGTTCTTCTGCTGCTCGCTCAGGATGTCAACGCCGGGGTGGTTGTTCGTCACATTTCCGGTCGTCTGAACATCCTAGCCGACTCCCTGTTCTGACAGGGCAGGTTCTTTTCCACCAAGTGGATGCTCCACATGGCGGTGTTCCATCAATCTCTTTGCGACTCGTTGGAACCATCAGGTGGACACTTTCGTGTCCAGATGCTCTGGATTTCTCCATGGACGCTCTGGCCCTCCTTTGGGACGGTCTTGTCGGCTACGCCTTCCTGCCGGTTCCGATTCCGCCTCAGGTTCTCACCCAGATATGAACATGCAGTCGTCGAATCCTTTCGATCACACCCCTGTCACCTTGGTGGGTGTGGATCAATCTGCTCCACTCTCTGTTAGCGGCGGTTCCAGCATGTCTCCCTCTGCGTCGCGACTTTCTTTGCCAAAGTCGCCCGAGGAGGTTTCAAGTTGACCCGACTTCATTGTGCCTTCGCACATGTCTTTTATCGAATCCTGTCTCCTCCATAGTGGTTTTTCGAGACAAGCAGTGGAGTTGCTTTTCTTCTTCAAGGAGGCACTCTGTGGCTAAGTGGAAGGTTCTTCTGTCGATGGTGTGCGATCACTCTGTTTCTTCTGTCACTCCTTCGATCACACCGCTTGCAGAGTTTCTGGTATATGTTTGTTTCTCGGAGTCTCCAGCAATGGGTACAAGTCCATGCTTTGGAGACCTTTTTCATATGTGGTACCGCATTGTTTCGACACTCATCCTTGCCTCTCCAAGCGTGTTCAGCTCTTTTCTTTGAAAAGGCCTAGGACTTTGCAGTTTACTCCAAGATGAACACTTTCTTGGGTGCTGCTCTGCTTGGGGGTGGGGGGCGTTCGCGCCTTTATCCTGGATGGATATGCGTTTTCTCACATGCCAGATCTCTCCTGCATCCATTTCTCGATGGCTTTGTCTTGCTATTTGTGCAGCTTCCGCTCGTCTAGCTACTGGTGATTGTATTACCAATTGTTTTTTTTGCCACGAGGTGTGTGCATTGTCTTCCTCTCGGGGCTTTTACTAACTCCATCATGTTGTCGGATGTTATACTGGCAGCCTACTGGAGAAATGCTACCTTCTCCATTATCTGCGACAGTTGCAGGAGCCGACAGAGGACCTTTGTCCTAGGGGCCCTCTTTCTTCGGCTCAGGCTGTTGTCTATTCCAGCCATTCAGCTTTTTACAGGGTCAGTTCCAGCTCCGTGCTGTTACTGCCCTTTCTGTCTGTGCGTCGCACAGAACCATACGCCTCATCTTTCATTGTCTTTTACTAATGTTTGTGATGCTATGGTTGATAAGCCTCAGGACCTCTTCCGTCTGTTCACGGTTCCAGTGCACTTGGTTTATGTGTAGGGTTGGTTATGCAATTCCCTCCAGCCTATTGTCTATTCAGCCTGTAGTAAACAATTGTGGGTAGGTTGATAAGAAATTTACATTTTATAGTAAATTTCCTTTCTTATTATACCTACCACAATTGTTTACATGGAGGCCCTCCCGTCTTCTTATACGGGTAAGAATCCTTTCTCCCCGCTGATCACATAACTCTAACGTTGGCAGATTCAAAAGAATGAGGCATTAGCGACGCATATGCGCACTGGCAACAGAAGTCGTGGAGTTGTACTTGGAAGAGAGCATCCCGTACTGGGTGTGCACCAGTTGCACTCGACCCAGTTTTGGCTTATTTTTTCTTGGTGCTTTTGTACCACTTTTCTTTCCCAAATTGCTTGGGAAAGACAAAAATAGAGAGTATATTATCCGAGTTAGGGACTTCCACTGTAGTGCAAGCCTGTAGTAAACAATTGTGGTAGGTGTAATAAGAAAGGAAATTTACTATAAGATTTAAATTTTCATCTTTTCTGCCAGGTGGGTGATTATAGGCTCTTTAGAGCCTCTTGTTGAATTAATTGATTGTAATCTATTGATTAATTAAACTTAGGAAGCATGGTGGCTCAGTAGATAGAGATGCAGGCTGCAAGCCGAGAGGTCCTCGGTTCAAATCCCACCTGCTGCAACCGCGTTGTGTCTTGGTCAAGGCACTTAATCCCAATTGCCTATGTGGGGGCACAGTGGCATTGTGTACTAAGGCGTACTGCATGTTGATGGTGCACTTGTCTTCAACCAATGCTAACCCTGCTTGTGTGGAGTTGGGGAGTCTAACAGTTTCTCGCCATGGCTTGGTGGTTCTCTCCAGATACTCCGGCTTCCGCCACCCATAAAACTGTCCGGCATGAGGTGACCCTGCCTGTCAAAAGTGTTGTTAAACCCCAATAAATAAATAAATTAAACTAAGAACGACTGAATTCCTAATGTTTGTAGACCTACTTGGTAGTCCTATTTGGCCTCAGTACATTCAATGTAAGATTGTAATTATTTATATCTTGTTTGACAGAGCTCTGTCAAACAAGATATACTAGAATATATGCTTGGTTTATCACTTGAATACAGAAAACTGACAAATTTGTGTTAATTGAATATTTGTAACTGGCTAATTGGCTGTTCATTCAACAAGAGTCCTACTGTATGTGCAGTTAGGTCTCGGCAGGAAATGAAAGTTTAATCGGATTACATGTATATTATTTATCTTCCGACACGATGTGACCCTGGTGGTTAAAAGTGTCATTAAACCCCTATAAACAAACAATATTGTTTATCTGTAGGGTTAATTCCAATGAAGATTGACAATAAATAATGACAGTTCAAAATTTTGAGAATAGATAATGGAGTAATTTTTTTTTTATTGAGAAAGGAGGGTGGTTAAAATAATGAAATACTTCCCTGCGGAAATGAATGCTTTTCTACGAATAGCTGTTTGGCTCTCTATTCTACATAAACATACTTCCTCATTGTTCAGTTCTGCTTGATGAGGTTTACTAGTCATCAACAACTACTAAATAGAACACATGCAGTTTGGCTTAGATACTTGTATTTTTGCCAAGACTCCAGTCATCCATGAATCAACAAGATACTCACAAGTAGATGAATAAATGGGTATGCATGGCCATCAGAGATGACATATTGTTCATCTTATTTATTTATTTACTTATTATACCACCCACTTGAAAAGTGGGCGGTATATAGCATTCATGGTGTCCGTACTTCCGTACTTACGTACGTCCGTACATCCGTACTTCCGTACGTCCGTACGTCCGTGACGCTTTGGGGGTACACATCTGCTATCCGCTACTCCTCTTAAACCAGTGGGTGGATTTCATTGAAACTTACAGGCATTCTTTTCTATACATTATAGATGTGCACCTCCTATTTTGCTTTCAGGTATTTTTATTTTTTACTCTTTCCCAAAGGGCGAAATGAACTTAGCCAAATTGTTGTGATGCTTTAGGGGGGTACACTCCTGCTATCCGCTACTCCTCTTATACCAGTGGGCGAATTTCATTGAAACTCTCAGACATTCTTTTATATACATTATAGATGTGCACCTTCTATTCTGCTTTCAGGTATTTTTATTATTTTTTTTTTTTTTGGGGGGGGGGGGTTGTCAGTGTTTGTGCTCTCTACATTAAACACACTTTTACTGTTGTAAAATGTTTCTTGGTGGGAGTGGGTGGTATCATTTAGTGAGCAGTGATCACAGTTTTTCTAGTTTATTGTGGTTTTAACGGCACTTTCAACGGCCAAGGTCACCTTGTGTCAGACAGTTTTACATGTGGTGGAACCAGAGTACCCGGAGAGAACCACTGAGCAATAGCGAGCAACTGTCAGAGTCCCCATTGTACTAACTCAACACAATCGGGGTTATCATTGGTTGAAGACAAGTGCACCATCATTTGGGATTAAGTGCTTTGTCCAAGGACACAATGCAGTTGCCCCTGCCAGGGATTGAACCATGGACCTTTCGGTTTGAAGTCCAATGCTGTAACCTCTCATCCACTGCTGTAACCACTCATCTTACTGAGCATGGTTGTTGACAATAACATTCAGTAAGATGTGTTAACCCTTTATCCAACACACAGGATATCAAAATTTATTTTATTTATTGTTTTAAATTTTTAAAAACATTTCTGCAAAACCATATCATTTGATCCACACATTGGAACGAGCCCATTCCAATGAGTGGTCACGTGATATGGTTTTGTTTCAATTTTTTTTTAAATATTTATTTTTTTCAACTGCATAATTGTAAATTACACAGGCGGATGCGGACAATTGATTAGGTAAAGGGTTAAAGTATTCAGTTCCCCTCATGCTGATAAGTCGAATTTTAACTAGTCAGTAACACATGAGATCCTAGAAAACATGTAAACCCCGGGAAGTGGAACAGCACTTGTTTATTTTGGAAGACAAGAAGGTGGCTTACTGGTATAATAGGACCCATTAAGCAGTGCCTTTGATTAGAGTCCTTCAAAGTGAGCAGCTGAAGTATACTAGAAACTTCTGGATAAATTTGAATTGATACTTGTGTTATGGTTATGTCTTAGCCATAGATGGTAAAAGTGAACTAAAACCTCAATAAACTGGAAGATATGTACTGTATGATTACTGCATAATTTACAAATTTAGCAGTCGAAAAATGTATTTTTCAAAAACTTTCAACAAAGCCATATCAATTGACCCCTCTTTGAAATAAACTCGAAAAAAATAATTTTGATATCCTGTGAATTGGGCAAAGGGTTAATATGCATGTTAACTCCTCGCATACTGATGTTGAAATATCAATTTTTGAAACTGCAAATTTTTCCTATAATGCAAGTTGGAATTTAACCAATTCAATCTTGTTTGACAGAGCTCATTGAGCTCTGACAGACAATACTGAATTGGTTAATTCTTAGTTTCATTATGGGAAAAAGTTGCCATTTGAAATCTTGTATTTTAACATCTGTAAAAAGATGGTTAACGTGGAGTCAATATATGGTGTATGAACCTTGCAAAATTGGAGACTTATGAATTCTTCACAGTAGAGTTAAAAAGACTATGAAACTTATCATATACACTGCTTAGGGGAAAGGATTCAAGTCCATCGATTGGGGGCTGGGGGGTCAAGGTCACAGGGTACTTCCAAATTTGGTTTCTATACTTTAACCCTTTACCCAACGCAGACAATATCAAAATTTATTATTTTAAATATTTTTTAATTTTTTTTCAAAACATTTTAACAAAACCATATCAAGTGACCCCTCATTGGAATGAGGGGTCACATGATATGGTTTTGTTGAAATTTTTTGAAAAATAATATTTTTTCAGCTGCTGAATTTGCATATTATGCGGGCAGATGCGGGCGATTCGTTGGGTAAAGGGTTAACTTGACAATGCTTCACTGAGGATCATGAAACTTTACAGGTACACGCCTAGGAATGAAGGATGATTGGATAGCTCTTAACTGAATAACCCTGTTAATAGAAAATAACTTTCAAACACCAAACCATTTACCATACCTTCAGTCCAAATTTGACCTGTTAATTGCTTAAAGGTTATACTTTCAGTACAAAAATCACTAATCTGAGTCAGACTACACATGGCTAAGGCAGATCTTCAAACACTTCATACACCTCAAGTGGCAGACTATACTTGCCTGAACTCCTAACACTCAACAACAGGACCCAAATTGACCCGATTCTATTGATACACCCATTTGTAAAAATGGTCGTATTATGTAAATAGTCTGTCTGTCCATCCATCTGTCCATCTGTCTGTCTGTCCATAAACATTTGGTTTCCAACCGATAACTTGAGTTTGGATAATTTGATCTCAAACAAGGTTGGTATGTGTATTACCCAGCTAGTAATACAGGCCAAGTTTGAATATGGGTTCTGTCCAATTATTTTTACATGAGTTACGGCCCTTTTTTGACTTAGAATTCAACCATCTATTAACATTTTTGGTTTCCGACTGATAACTCCAGTTTGGATTATTTGATCACAACCAAAGTCAGTATGTGTATTACCCAGCTAGTAATACAGGCCAAGTTCATTTAGGGGTTCCATCCAATTATTTTTACATGAGTTACAACCCTTTTTCAACTTAGAATTCGGTCGTCTATTAACATTTTTGGTTTCCAACCGATAACTCCAGTTTGGATTATTTGATCTCAACCAAAGTTGGTGCAATTCAAAATGGCTAATGGGCATATTTAGCCATGCCTGCCTGTGCTCTTGTTCTCTTCTGCCATGATCAGACATGCTTCTGAAAAGTTATAATTATTCATTATAATTATAAGGGTTGAAAGGTGCTATTCTGTCCCAGTACAGTCCCTGCATGCCTTCAGTGGGCACTAACCATTTCTTTGCAAACCATATCCTTGTTTAGGATCACCCCTATTCATCAACATATTTGTACATGAATGTTTAGACATTTACTTTTCAAGTGCAAAATGTTGATGAGTTGATTGGGGTTAATCCTTAGTAATATTTGAGTACTATTATATTCTTTTCAGTTTTTTACATGTGAAAAAAAAAATCAAAACTCACTGTTAGGCAAGTAGAGACAAAGGTTAGTAAGAAAAGGATTTAACCCAAATGTGTGATTTTAGCAATTTCAATAATGCCAAAAAAATTCTTGAATAACTAAAATTTTAACGTAATGGCTATAACCTGCCACAGCTCTTCATAAATATTGCCATTCAAATTTTATTATTTTTTTCATTTTTGACTTAAAAAAAATTATAGCTTATGGATCCTCGTTGAAATCAAGTTATAGAGATTTGTTTTTGAGGCAAAAACTGAAAATTTATACCATGTAAATTATTCTAAGGTTCAAACAGGCTATAGAATATCAAAAGCTGCAGTTTTATTTTCCAGTATCTTGAAAATTTGAGATTTTTTTTCAAAATTGGCTGTCAAAATATAGGATTTAGGTTGTAGTTCTGTCCCCTTCCCAGATCTCTTAATGCTGATTGATCAGTGGGTGTAGGAGAGGGGTGGGGGTTGAATAGCAGGGCTTATATTTCGACGATAATCCGTGAATCGATTCATGTAAAGATTCGCACCACAAAACCAGCGAGAATCCATTTAGATTCTCGCTGCATCCCTGCCAGGGTTCGTGTAAAAAGAATTTAACCCTTTACCTAACGTAGTGGCAGCAAATTAATCAATACAAGACTAACATGACCTGACATATCCTGACCCTTTGTCAGTAACATTGAGCCGGTTCCAATGACATCCATATTTGTAATTTTATTGGTAAATATTGTTTATTTTTTAAACTGCGTATCTGCTTGTTGAGCTGTCAAGTTTCCGTTGATCCAAAAGACAAAAGCTTAGGTATCTGTCCATCTCTTGTGTGGCCGTATTCTAGATTACTCTGTGCATACCATAGTTCAGTACCCAGTGGGAACCCTGTGAAGTGGAGTGGTGTTTGTTTACTACAGTAAACAATCTCTATTTTACTGGTAAAATCGAATTCAGAAACCAGTATATGCAGTGGAAGTCCTATAAATTGGGCAGCATTGGTATAAACGATTGGCAAAACTTGACTTTAAGGCTGAGGTCATAATATAGCCTTAGATGCATAGAGAAACCTCAACACCAATGAATATATAATAGTGCTCAGTACACACAGGGTGATTTGCACCTGCTCACTCCATGGTGGACATTGCATTTACACTTACAAGCAAAACTACAGTTCATGGACCACTGGGTAGAATACCCGGTGGTCCATGAACTGAAGATTTGTTTGATGTTTATTGATCTAAAAGCCAAAGGTATTGGTTGATGGTCATCTTTTGTGTGGTCCAGTACCAGGTTATCCTGAGCATACCTTTGTTCATTGGCATTTATGGTATGGAAAATTTATCTGTAGGCTTTGGAAAAACTTTGGTAACATAGGATAATCCCAGTGAAGCAGTGCTTTTTTACTGTGTAAAACCAGCTGCGTTTTACTGGTAAAATAAGACCAGGTAACCAGTGCCAGGCGTGGAATTCCTCTAAAATAATCAACATGGGTATAAAAAAATTTCTGGACTTTATTATATCCATGTGATCATGATTAGCAGTTCAGTTGTGCAGAAATATGTGACCAATAAATAAATAAAATAAACTTGTGTGAACTCCGGTTATTCATGCCTTTTCCTCTTACAAGTTATAAAATTTAACATAAACACTGGAGTTCCAAGTTGGGTATTTCTTGTTCGCTGTGAACACAGGCAGACTAAAAGAGTAGGGTATTATAGAGATGATGTGCATCTGAAGAAATCAGATGGTTCGAGATTTACATGTTTAAAAAGATAGTTCTAGTTCATATTGTTATTTGTTAGGCTTTGTTGACATTACATTCAATGTTTCCAGTTTCCTGGAATCATATTTTTAGGGCAGTAACAATGATTCAAGTATTTTGTTTTGCAGAAATATTCTTTTCACCCGAACCTACCTTTCAGCCTTGTGTATTATTAAGCTTTTAAGTAAAGAAAACGTAAGCTTAATTCAAAATAAAAATTTAAAATTTCCATTCTTGTGTTATGAAATTCTTTATGAGTTTTCCTTATCACCAAAACCCACGTGACTCGGTTTTACACACTGATAGCACCGTTTCATAAATTATTGAGCGCTGTCGAACTATATTTAATTTTCAAAAGCAAACCCAACACACCACATATATTGACAGTTTTATTATTGAGTTACATATGGCTGTCATGGACTGGTCACTTTCCACGGGTGGGCAATACCTTCATACCTTCATCTTTATAGTTGCTACGTCATGTGACATTTGTTCAACTGCTGCGCCAGTTGGAATAGCTCTTTTGTCTAAATATCCCTACTCCTTATATTTTCAGCTCAACTTTGGCGAAGCCAAATTTGAGGTATTGCCATGGCCCGTCTGTCCGTCCATCACACCATCAACATGGCTTGGGCTAGAGGCCGTATTTATGAACCAATCTTTATCTTTGTTGTCACCGTGGGACAAGAACAAGTGTTTTGGGGTCCGGTCCGAAATTCAAGATGGCCTCTGGCAGCCATTTCGTACAAAATTAGGTGCAATCAGATTTTTGCACAGAACTTCCATATGAAAACTCTGATTTGAATAATTTTTTGTATGAATGTTTAGTACCATGGGATACATCGTAAATAATGCAAATTAGACTAACTTTGATTTATTTAATGTTACTTTCAGCACTGTAAGTGCAAATGCCAATATGGCTCGGGCTAGAGGCCGTATTTATGAACCGATCTTTACGAAACTTCTTGGGTACCTTTGTTATCACCGTGGGATGAGAACGAGTGTTTTGGGGTCCAATCTGAAATTCAAGATGGCCGCTGCAGCCATTTTGTACAAAATTAGTGCAATCAGTTTTTAGCTCATCTTGACAAAGTCAAGCTGAGCTAATCTAATCGCTTCCCGTCCGTCGTCCGTCAACACCATGTTTTGGTCTTCTCCTCCAAAGCCACTGGGCCAATTCAAGTGAAAGTTTGTGTGAGTGATGGTCCCAAAGGGGCATTTCATTTTTGTTCAACTCAGTATGCCCAGCCCCATAGGGAGGGAGTGGGGGAAAATGCTCCAAAATATTTTTAAAATCTTCTTCTCAAGAACCAGTGTGTGTAATGACTTGATATTTGCTGTGTAGCTTCCATATGAGGTGTAGAATCAAGTTTGTTCAAACGAAGTTCGTAAAGTAATATTTGGCTTTGTAATAGGAGGGGTAAGATTTTTGGCCCCGCCCAAAATTTCTATTTTCTCAACCGATGGTCCGGTATGAACCAAATTTGGTTTGTGGTAGCATTGGGTCATAAGTACTTGACCGATGCAAAAAAAAAATTTCCCACATCCCCATGGGAACCCTGGGAGCTAAAAATAGAAATATTTTCAAACACCCATATTTCCCAAACCCCATGGAACAGAGAGCTTTTATTTGGTATGAAGTATCTTTATGACCAGTAGAATTGAAAGTTGCCATCGGTTATGTTAGGGTGTTCTGTAATGGGCATCAAAAAAATGCTGAGTCAGCATATTTGCAAAAATTTAAAAAAATCTTTTCTCCAGAACTTCCCATGGAAGCCCAAATTTTATCTTTGTTCAATATGGAGGGTAATTTAAAAAAATCTTCTTCTTCAGATCCATCAGTCAGAATGCTTTGATATTTGGTATGCAACATCTCTATGGGGGTCAGATTCAAGTTTGTTCAAATCAGATCCCTAGGTATATATTTGGGCTCACTATGGTAGCCCAAATTTTTACTTAGTGCAATATGAGAAAATTTCTTTAAAAATCTTCTTCTTCAGATCCACCCGTCGGAATGCTTTTATATTTGGTATACAATATCTCTAGGGGGGTCAGATTCCAGGTTGTTTAATTCGAGTGCCTAGGTTAATATTTGGGCTCCATATGGGAACATGAAATTTAACTTAGTACAATATGAGGGAATTTCTTCAAAAATCTTCTTCTTCAGATTCACTTGTCAGAATGCTTTCACATTTGGTATACAACATCTCTAGGGGGGTCAGATTCAAGTTTGTTCAAATCGGATCCATAGGTCAATATTTGGGCTCGCTATGGTAGCCCAAATTTGAACTTAGCGCAATTCGAAGAAATTTCTTTACAATTTCTCTTCTTCAGATCCAACGGTCAGAATGCTTTCATATTCGGTACACAACATCTCTAGGGAAGTCAGATTTAACTGTGTTCAAAGCAAGAGCCTGGGTTAATATTTGGGCTCTCTATGGGAGCCGGAATTGGCCATTTTGCTGAAGAATTAAAAATTTTGTATTCAGTACCCTCTAGAGGTACTAAGATTAATCCACACAGGTTGTATCAAGGGGCTTCATAGGGGAGCTCTACATTTTACTTATGATCAACTGAAGAAAAGGCATGATGCCTAGATTATTTTTGTCACTCCTGAGGGACTCAAGGATTGACAGTGTAGCCTATGGAGATGGCTTGCTTAATGTAGACTCATTCTTGGACTCTGTTTAAATTGTGTTCTGCACAAGATGAGCTCTTCAGGCCACGTGGGGCCTCTTGTTTGTACACAACTTCTATACAGCTCAGGCTAGAGGCTGTATTTATGAACCGATCTTTACGAGAACTTCTTGGGTACCTTTGTTATCACCGTGGGACAAGAACGAGTGTTTTGGGGTGTGGTCCAAAATTCAAGATGGCTGCCGGTGGCCATTTTGTACCAAAATAAGGTACAATCATTTTTTGGTACAGAACTTCTATATGAAGGTTCTGATTTGAATAAATTTTTGTAGGAATGTTTAGTAACATGGAATACATCACATATAATACAGGTTTTTTTCTCGTGCAGAAATTCTGCAAGTTAGATGAACTTTGATTTGTTCAGTGCCACTTATACACAGTAAGCGCACATGTCAATACGGCTCGGGCTAGAGTCTGTATTTGAACCAAATTGGATATGTGGTATTATTGGGTCAGAAGTACTTGACTCGTGCCAAAAAAATAGAATCCTACATTCCCATGGGAACCCCAGGAGCTAAAAATATAAATATTTTCAAACGCAAGTATTTCCCAAACCACACAGAACGGAGAGCTGTTATTTGGTATGAAGCATCCTTAGGACCAGTAGGATTAAATGGTAAAAAAAATTTGTCACCGGTTACGGTTATGTTAGGGTGTTCTGTAGAGGACATCAAAAAAATACTGAGTCGGCATATTTGCAAAAATTTTAAAAAATCTTTTCTCCAGAACCAATCATCAGAATCTTTTGATATTCAGTATACAGCATTCATAGGGGGGTCAGATACAAGTTTGTTAAAATAAAGCCCATTGGTTCATATTTGGGCTCAATACAGGAGCCTGAATTTTTAACTTAGGGTAATAAAAATCTTCTTCAGAACCACCAGTCAGAATCTTTTAATGTTTGGTATACATTATTGTTATGAGGGTCAGATTCAAGATTGTTCAAACTAAGTCCCCAGGTTAATATTTGGGCTTCGTATGGAAGCCCAAATTTTAACTTAGTTCAGTATGAGGGATCATTTTTTAAAATCATCTTTTTCAGATCCGCCAGTTAAAATGCTTTAATATTTGGTATGCAACATCTCTAGGGGGTTCAAATTCAAGTTTGTTCAAATCGGTTCCCTAGGTATATATTTGGGCTCGCTATGGTAGCCCAAATTTTAACTTAGTGCAATATGAGGAAATTTCTTTAAAAATCTTCTTCTGCTGACCCACCAGTTGGAATGCTTTCATATTTGATATACAGCATCTCTAGGGGAGTCAGATTCAAGTTTGTTCAATTCGAGTGCCTGGGTTAATATTTGGGCTCCATATGAGAACCTGAAATTTAACTTACTACAATATGAGGGGATTACTTCAAAAATCTTCTTCTTCAAATCCACTAGTCAGAATGCTTTCATATTTGGTATACAACATCTCTAGAGGGGTCAGATTCAAGTTTGTTCAAACCGGATTTGTAGGTTAATATTTGGGCTCGCTATGGTAGCCCAAATTTTAACTTAGTGCAATATGAAGAAATTTCTTTAAAATTTCTCTTCTTCAGATCCAACAGTGAGAATGCTTTCATATTTGGTACACAACATCTCTAGGGAAGTCAGATTCAACTTTGTTCAAAGCGAGAGCCTGGGTTATTTATTTATTTATTTATTTATTGATGTTTAAGGTCACATATTTATGCACAATGGCTAATCATGACCGTGACAGTTTTACGGGTGGAGGAAGCCGGAGTACCCGGAGAGAACCACCGAGCAACGACGAGCAGCTGCCAGCTCCCCAACATCGTAACTCCGCACTGCACTGTAGCACAGGCAGGGTTAGATGAGAGCCTGGGTTAATATTTGGGTTCCCAACAGGAGCCGGAATTGGCCATGTAGCTGAGGAATTGGTAATTTTGTATTCAGTACCCTCTGGAGGTGTGTAACTAATATTAATCCACATAGGTTGTATCAAGGGGCTTCATAGGGGAGCTATACATTTAACATTATGATCAACTGAAGAAAAGGCATGATGCCCGAATTATTTTTGTCACTCCTTCGGGGCTCAAGGATTGACAGTGTATCCTTTGGAGATGGATTGCTTAATGTAGACTGATTCTTGGACTCTGTTTATATTGTGTTCTGTTCAAGATGAGCACTTCAGGCCCTGTGGGGCCTCTTGTTTAATTGGAGACATCAGGCCTAACCCTTAGCCATTCTAGCTACCTTAATAATGGAGAAATGCCATATTTTTAACAAATTACACCTCAATCCCGTGGCCTGTAGACCTAAAAAGTAGGACGACTTTTTTTGGAAGTTTGCACACTTATTAGCTCAACTTTGACGAAGTCAAATTTGAGCTATTGTCATGGCCCGTCGTCCGTCTGTCCGTCCGTCCGTCCGTCCGTCTGTCTGTCTGTCCATCTGTCCGTACGTCAACAATTGGCTATGGCTCGGGCTAGAGGTCGTATTTATGAACCGATCTTTACGAAACTTCTTGTGTACCTTTGTTATGACCCTGGGATGGGAACGAGTGTTTTTAGGTGTGGTCCGAAATTCAAGATGGCTGCCAGTGGCCATTTTGTACCGATGATGCAAAAATCAGTTTTTTGTACAGCACTTCTGTATGAAAGTTCTGATTTGAATAAAGTTTTGTATAAATGTTTACTACCATGGGATACATCACATATAATACGGGTTTTTTTCTCGTGCGTAAATTATGCAAATTAGACTGACTTTGATTTATTTAGTGTTACTTTCAGAGCTGTAAGTGCCAAGCTGCTATGGCTCGGGCTAGAGGCTGTATTTATGAACCGATCTTTACGAAACTTCTTGGGTACCTTTGTTATGACCGTGGGACGAGAACGAGTGCTTTTGTGTGCGGTCCGAAATTCAAGATGGCTGCCAGCTCCAGCTGCCATTTTGTACCGATGATGCAGAAATCTGTTTTTTGTACAGAACTTCCATATGAAAGCTCTGATTTGAAAAATTTTTTGTATGAATGTTTAGTACCATGGGATACATCACATATAATACGGGTTTTTTTCTCGTACGTAAATTGTGCAAATTAGACTAATTTTTATGTTTTTTGGGGTTACTTTCAGCACTGTAAGTGCAAATGCCAATACGGCTCGGGCTAGAGGCCGTATTTATGAACCGATCTTTACGAAACTTCTTGGGTACCTTTGGTATCACCGTGGGACGAGAACGAGTGTTTTGGGGTCCGGTCCGAAATTCAAGATGGCCGATGGCAGCCATTTTGTACAAAATTAGGTGCAATCAGATTTTTGCACAGAACTTCCATATGAAAGCCCTGATTTGAATAATTTTTTTGTGTGAATGTTTAGTACCATGGGATGCATCACATATAATACGGGTTTTTTTCTCGTGCAGAAATTATGCAAATTAGATGAACTTTGATTTTTTCAGTGCGACTTACACACAGTAAGTACACATGTCAATACGGCTCAGACTAGAGTCTGTATTTATGAACTGATCTTCACGAAATGTCTTGGGTACCTTTGTTATCACCTTGGGACGAGAACGAGTGTTTCTGGGTGCGGTCTAAAATTCAAGATGGCTGCTAGTGGCCATTTTGTACCGAAATTAGGTCTAATCAGTTTTTTGTACACAACTTCTATACAGCTCAGACTAGAGGCCATATTTATGAACCAATCTTTACGAAACTTCTTGGGTACCTTTGTTATCACCGTGGGATGAGAGCGAGTGTTTTTGGGTGTGGTCCGAAATTCAAGATGGCCACCAGCAGCCATTTTGTACCAAAATTAGTGCAATCAGTCTTTTGTATAGAACTTCTGTATGAAAGTTCTGATTTTAATAAATTTTTGTATGAATGTTTAGTAACATGGAATACATCACATATTGTAAGGGGTTTTTTTTCGTGCAGAAATTATGCAAATTAGATGAACTTTGATTTATTCAGTGCTACTTACACAATGTAAGCACACATGTCAATACGGCTCAGGGTAGAGGCTGTATTTATGAACCGATCTTCACAAAACTTCTTGGGTACCTTTGTTATCTCCTTGGGATGAGAATGAGTGTTTCTGGGTACGGTCCAAAATTCAAGATGGCTGCCAGTGGCCATTTTGTACCGAAATTAAGTCCAATCAGTTTTTTGTCACAAGTTCTATACAGCTCGTATTTATGAACTGATCTTCACAAAACTTCTTGAGTACTTTTGTTTTCACCTTGGGACAGGAACGAGTGTGTTTTGGGGTGCCTTTGTTATCACTGTGCTATGAGAACAAATATTTTGGGGTTCAGTCAGACCCACTCTGGGACTCAAAGATTTATTCTAGTTCAGCATCTGACTGTCACCCACCTTTACAATACTTTACCTATACATTTGTTACAGGCAACGGTCAGTATTTATGTACAGACCGTTACAATACTTTATATGTACCTTTGTTATCAGGTCATTACCTAGATGTTTGTCATTGCTGTGTCACATACTATACATGTACATGTCTTTGTCTTGACAAGTTGAGCTACAGTGTCATTGACACTTTCATTTTTGTTTTGCATAAATATCTACTCAACAAACTTGCAGTGATAAGTTTAAATATCACCCTTAACCCTCTCCCATTTCTTTTAACTAGAGTATGAGTGGTGTTTTATTTTGTAAAATATTCACGCATTTTGTGTTAAATTTTCCAGCATTATGAACGACGTAGATATAGATTTGTTGCACAGGGCATATAGATCCTTAACTGACGAACATTATTGCTGTTATCAGTTATCTTCAAATGTTCAACACAATGCCTTTTCTGCTCGCATTAATGTAGGAACTGTTCAAAAACATCAAAATTTCATACTTTGGTTACAGTTTTGGGGCAGTTGCAAGAGTGTTAACTTCACACTTTTTGTTTGTCCTTGTTAGCAATTGCAAACTAAATAATCTTGCTTTTGCAAGTAGAGACCTCGGGTATAACCCTTATCTGTTCTCGTTATCTTTATAATGGAGAAATGTGTTCATTTTTAACAAATTCCACCTCAATTTCATGGCCTGCAGATCTCAGAAACGGGCTGAATTTTTCTGAAAGTTCTAACACCTATTTGTTCCCATCTGAAGTTGTTTCTCGGCATACCCTCATTGTAGTGGAAACATTTTACGCACCAAAATCTGAGAAAAATATGGCAGAATTGAAGAAAAATATGGGGATGTCTGAGTCCAGGCTAGATTAAATTTTCCATATATTTAAAGTGTAATATGATGCAACAACATAACTGAGCAGCGCCATCACTTTGAACCACTATCGACCGTTAATTGGCCATAGTTTGTGAATTTTAGCAAAACTGCACAACTTCTCAAGTTAAAATTCCTATATAACAACTGATATATGATCATAATTTTAGTATAGGAAGATGCCACGTTGGTCGTAAAACAAATTTATGGTTCAAGTTTGTGGCATTTAACCCTTTAGCACAGTGATTGATAGAGTAAGGGTACCATTTAAAAAATACCAAAATTCACAAACATTGGTTACTGTTTTCGATCAGTTGTATGAGAGTTAACTTTAAACTCTTTCTTTCCTGGTGTGTAGAGATTCTTGGTAAGCAAAGTTGCTGTTATAAGGTTATATCTTTGATAAAACCCTCTCTCAGTTTTGGTAACTTGAATAGGGGTAGTGTCAGTACTATTTTATCAAGCATGGTGAGCCTGTGATTCTACAGAATCACAATTTTCTAGCTATATATATATTTTCTTTAATTTTGCTTACATTTTATATTCCATACTACTTCATGCTAACCAACCCATTTGCCCGTGGGAACCCCGGGAAGTGAAGCAGTGCTTGTTTACTGTGGTAAACAAGCTCTGTTTCACTGGTAAAATAGGACCCAGTCACTAATGCTTGGGGACCGAGTCCTCTAAAATAGGCAACATGGGGTATAAACGATAGACTGACCTCGACTTTCTCTCCATGTTGTGGTTATGATTAGCCATTGTGCAGAAGTATGTGACCTTAACCAACAATAAATAAATAAATCAATAAATAACCAACCCATTTTTGGCTTAACTTGACAAAGTCAAGATAAGCTATTGCCATCACGCGTGCGGAAGTCTGTTAGTCTGTGAGTCTGTTCACATTTTCCCTTAGCACAGACTACATCCCGTAGTTCTTGTATGATTGTCACGAAATTTCATATGCAGGTTTGAGGTCATGTCTAGATGAGAATGTCCCCTTTTGTTCGCGATCGATCAACTGTCATGGTTGCCCGAGCCCAAAACCCCAAAACCTTTAGCACAATCTACAGGTCGTATTTATGAAGGGATTTCATTGTAACTTGATAGGATGCCTCTGTATAATATCCAGATGACAACGTCCCCTTTTGGTCATGATCTGTCAACCGTGACGGCTGTCCAAGCCCGAAACCCAACAACTTTTAGCGCAGTCTACAGGTCGTATTTAATATGGAGGGATTTCATTGTAACTTGGTAGGATGACTCTGTATGATGTCTAGATGAGAACTTCCCCATTTGGTCGCGATCTGTCAACCATGATGACTGCCTGAGCCCAAAACCTGAAAACCTTTAGCACAGTCTACAGGTCGTATTGATTCAGGGATTTCATTGTAACTTGGTAGGTTGACTCAATATAATGTCTAGATAAGAATGTCCCCTTTTGGTTGCGATCATTCAACCATGATGGCTGCCCGAGCCCAAAACCCGAAAACCTTTACCACAGTCTACAGGTCATATTTAAGGAGGGATTTCATTGTACATTGGTAGGATGACTCCATATAATGTTTAGATGAGAACGTCCCCTTTTGGTCGCGATTGGTCAACTGTCACGGCTACAGGGGCCTAAAGCCCAAAAACCTTTAGCACAGTCTACAGGTCGTATTTATGAAGGGATTTCATTGTAACTTGGTAGGATGACTCCAGATTATGCCTAGATGAGAACGTCCCCTTTTGGTCACGATCATTCAACCATGATGGCTAGTCGAGCCCAAAACCCGAAGAACTTTAGCACAGACTACAGGTCATATCTATGGAGGGATTTCATTGTAACTTGGTAGGATGACTCAGTATAATGTCTAGATGAGGATGTCCCCTTTTGGTTGTGATCAGTCAGCTGTGATGGCTAAATTGGCCCAAAGCCCAAAAACCTTTAGCAGAGTCTACAGGTCGTATTTATGGAGGGATTTCATTGTAATGATAGGATAACTCATTTTGGAATAATTTCACTGTAACTTGGTAACTTTTGTTGACATACATTAACTGTGAGGGCCACATACATTAACTGTGAGGGCCACATTAACCCACCCCTCATTTCTTTAGTACAGTCTACACCTCATATTATTTTTATTGAAAACATAGCATACAGGAAACAGAAATTAACAAATTTCCAATTATCACAATTCTTGTCTTATTTCATAATCCTTTCATAAACATTGAACATTACCATTTTCATCAAACACAACACACAGACAAGTTAAGCTACAATGTCATTGACACTTTCCTACTACCTGAATGCACCTTGTTCAAGTTATTATGGTATGTCACCCAACGAAGTTGGAATGACTTATTGCGATCGTTAGCCTTTTTCCACTTTCTTTCTTTTTTTAGCTTTCCTGACTTCAAGTCAGTGGGAGCTGTTGCCATCACTTGGCATCCGCCGTCTGTTAACTTTTGAAACTTGTCTTCTTCAAAACCACTAGGCCAAATTCAAACATATATTGCACAGACCATCTTTGGAGTATACCCTTTCTATTTTGTTCAAATAGAGCAGCTGCCATCTTTGCCCCCCTCCCCCCCAAAGCCTAAAATCTTTAAAAATCATCTCATCAACCAACAGAGATAATGCCTTGATATTTGGTATTGAACATCCTTTGGTGTTGAAGATTAAAGTTTATTCAAGGGAAGTTTATTTGGGCTCTCTTTGGAAGCATGCCGATTTGGGGCACCACCCAAAATTTGTATTTCAAGAACCGATTGGCTGATTTGAACCCCAAAAAGTTCACAGCCCTGTGGGGACCCCAGCCAAAAATAGAAAAAAATTCATACGTGCATATTTCAAAAACTGCACAGACTACAATATCGTTTTTAGCTCACCTGACTGAAAGTCAGGATAAGCTATAGTGATCACTCACCGTCCATCGTCCGTGAACATGGTGTTTGCACCTACTCTTCCTAAACCGCTGAACCAATTTTAGTTAAATTTTAGGTGATTGCTTGTTTTACATCGCATTTTATTTTGTTCATATCAACATGCCCAGCCGCATAGGAAGGGGGTGGGGGGAAATCTCCAAAATATTTTTAAAATCTTCTTCTCATGAACCAGTTGGTACAATGACATGATATTTGTTATGGAGCTTCCTTTTGAGGTGTAGAATCAAGTTTCTTCAAACGAGGTTTGCGAAGCAATATTTGGCTTTGTAATGGGAGGGGTAAGATTTTGACCCCACCCAAAATTTCTATTTTCTGAACCGATGGTCTGATTTCAACCAAATTTGGTATGTGATGTTATTGGGTCATAAATAATTTTGTGGCCCTTTGAGAACCTCAGGAGCTAAATATAGAAATATTTTCAAATGCCTGTATTTCCATATTTCAAACCACATGGAACAGAGAACTGTTATTTGGTATGAAGCATCCTTAGGACCAGTAGAATCGAATGGTAAAAAAAAATTGCCATTGGTTATGTTAGGGTGTTCTGTAGGGTGGGGGGGGGGGGGCATCGAAAAAATGCTGAGTCAGCATATTTGCAAAAAAAATTTTAAAATCTTTTTTCCAGGTCCAGTGGTCAGAATCTTTTGATACTTGGTATATACAGCATCCATATGGGGGTCAGATACAAGTTTGTTAAAATGAAGCCCATTGGTACATATTTGGGCTCAATACAGGAGCCCAAATTTTTAACTTAGGGCAATATGGGGGATAATCTTTAAAAATCTTTTTCTTCAGAACCACCAGTTAGAATCTTTTAATGTTTGGTATCATCATTGTTATGAGGGTCAGATTCAAGATTGTTCAAACCAAGTCCTCATGTTAATATTTGGGCTTCCTATAGAAGCCCAAATTTTAACTTAGTGCAATATGAGGGATAATTTTTAAAAAATTTTAAAAATCTTCAGATCCACCAGTCAGAATGCTTTCATATTTTGTATTCAACATCTCTTGAGGGGTCAGATTCAAATTTGTTCAATTCGAGTGCCTGGTTTAATATTTGGGCTCCCTATGGGAACCCAAATTTTAACTTAGTGCAATATGAGGGAATTTCTTCAAAAATCTTCTTCAGATTCACCTTTCAGAATCCTTTCATATTTGGTTTACAACATGTCTGGGGGAGTCAGATTCAAGTTTGTTCAAATTGGGTCCCTGGGTTAATATTTGGGCTCTCTAGCCCAAATTTTAACTTAGTGCAATATGAGGAAGTTTGAAATTTCTTTAAAAATCTTCTTCAGATCTACCAGTCAGAATGCTTTCATATTTGGTATACAACATCTCTAGAGGGGTCAGATTCAACTTTGTTCAAATCGAGTTCCTGGGTTAATATTTTGGCTCCCTATGGGAGCCGGAATTGGCCATGTAGCTGAAGAATTAGAAATTTTGTATTCAGTACCCTCTAGAGGTGTGACATAAGTTGTATCTAGGGGCTTCATAGGGGAGCTCCACATTTTACATTTTGATCAACTGAAGAAAAGGTATGATGCTTGGACTATTTTAGTCACTCATGAGGGGCTGAAGGATTGACAATGTATCCTATGGAGATGAATTGCTTAATGTAAATTCATTCTTGAACTCTGTTCATATCATGTTCTGTTCAAGGTGAGCGCTTCAGACCCGGTGGGTCTCTTGTTTTTAAAATCTTCTTCTCATGATCCAGTGGGTACAATGACTTGATATTTGGTATGGAGCTTCCTTTTGAGGTGTAGAATCAAGTTTGTTCAAACAAAGTTCGTGGAGCAATAATTGCCTTTGTAATGGGAGGGACAAGATTATTGGCCCTGCCCAAAATTTCTATTTTCTGAACCGATGGTCCGATTTGAATCAAATTTGATATGTGGTATTATGGGGTCATAAGTACTTGACACCTGCAAAAAAATTTACCTGTGTCCCCGTGGGAACCCTAGGAGCTAAAAATAGAAATATTTTCAAATGCCCATATTTCCCAAAGCACGCAGAACAGAGAACTGTTATTTAGACATGGTGGTAATACTTTTAGGGACAGTAGAATTAAATGGTAAAAAAAAATTGCCATCGGTTGTGTTAGGGTGTTCTGTAGGAGGCATCGAAAAATTGCTGAGTCCGCATATTTTCAGTTTCTCCAGAACCGTGATCAGAATCTTTTGATATTTGGTATACAGCACCCATGGGGTTGGGTGGGGGGTGGGGGGGATGAAGTCCCTTGGTTCATGTTTGGGCTCAATACAGGAGCTCTAATTTTTAACTTGAGGTAATATGGGGGATACTCTTTCAAAATCTTCTTCTTCAGAACCACCAGTCAAAATCTTTTCATGTGTTGCATACATCATTGTTATGAAGGTCAGATGCAAGATTGTTCAAATCAAACCATTGGTTAATATTTGTGCGTACTGTAGAAGCCTGAATTTTAACTAAGTGCAATATGGGGGATAATCTTTTAAAATCTTCTTTTTCAGATCCACCAGTCAGAATGCTTTCATATTTGGTATACAACATCTTGGGGGGGGGGGGGGGGGGGAGGGGTGAGAGGGAGGGGTCAGATTCAAGTTCGTTAAAATCGGATCCCTGGGTTATTTGGGCTCCCTATGGTAGCCCAAATTTTACCATAGTGCAATATGATGAAATTGCTTTAAAAATCTTCTTCGTTGGCGATAAAATGCATTCTTTTTGTTGATAGTTCAAATAAATTGCTGAGTGTCCTAATAAAACTCGGGGGATGAGTTGTCAAATGAATTGCTGAGTGTACTTCTATTTATTGCTTTCATAGACGCGAAGGCGTGTAATAAACACAGAACTACACAATTATGTGAATGGGTTAATCGATATAGCTCTTGTGCCATCGCTGAAGGATAAAACTCGAGGCCTGCGGCCAGTCGTTTTAGCCTTCCGCGCTAGCACTCGTGCCATATCGATTAACCAATTCATACGCGTGTATCGTTCTGTGTATATATCGCAACCTGTTGGCAGGTTACGATACAGAGCATGGTAGTAACCCATCGGAAAAAGGTGTTGTAATTCTCCGCCTTCTCTGTTTTTTACTTTGCCAGTCATGCTTTTTTACGTTTCAATGGCATTTCCGCCTACATAAAATGTCAATAACTGACGCGCGAATTCGCCCAAGCGCGTTAGTTGTTGCTATTTATTTTGACCCAATTCCGAAATTATTTTAAGATGGAAACAGCATCCCATTCTATTCATATGTGGATGCAATACTCAACCTTTGAGTTTGGATAGGTCAGAAAGACTACCAAGTCTTTTTGGTAAATCAAGCGAAATTACCGATTTAATCAAGTTATGTTGCACTACTTTGTCATAATCTGTAGTTCGTTCACATATTTTACAGTTGACGTAACCAACACGTAACCTAAACGGTCGTTCGCGACTTATTTCTAGGCCCGCATAAGCTATGTTTTAGTTATTCGAGAATTGCCTTTTCAAGTATACAGTGTCTTAGTCGTGTTAGGAAGGGGGTTAAGTTTGAGGTAATCACAAAGTCCCCCACCACTTGTAATTCCAAGTCCTATCAACGCTACTTGAAAAACTAGGGTTCCCGATCTCTTGATCTACTCCAATTTTACGTTTTACCCGCCGACCCTAAACTCTGAGATCGGTTGCAAGGAAAATTAGTTTACTTTGAAATTCCCCAGTCTGATAATGCATAAATTAAAAATACACAAATAATACATCAAAATGAAGGTTATGTTGTATAAAACACGGAAAATACATGCAATCAACCCACAGAGGTGATAGCATGCACCACTGATTCTTGGAAGTCTGCTACCGTATTCGTACCAGAACTGATAAAAGAATAATATTTCGGGAGAACAAATCGTGGCCAAATGAGCGTCAGACATCCAAGAACAAAGCTAGAAAATCAGAATTCTTCAAACCACATCGACAGAGCTGCGTGGGGTAAATTCCAAAACTCTGCTTTGTTTTGTTTTCTGTCTGTTGGCATTACGTCCAAAGTTATCAGGGCCAAAAAGAGCATCGATACACAATGCCATCTAAAAGCAAACAATGAAACAGATCGCCTTCACACCAAACACTATTATTATATGGAGATCGCGCAATATTTATATTTAATTATTTACTGGTGTTTAAGGTCACACACTTATGCACAGTGGCTAATCGTAACCGTGACAGTTTTACGGGTGGTGGAAGCCGGAGTACCCGGAGACGGAGAACCACCGAGCATCGACGAGCAACTGTCAGCTCCTCAAAATTCTAACGGGACACACTAAAAAGTGTAGTCCGTGTCCGTGTCGGAGAAAAAGTGTAGTCGGGAATTAAATTATCATTTTCTCCTTTATTTGTCGGTTGTTTTCTATGAAATTTGGAAAGTATACTCAGGGGACGATACGAAATATATATGCCAAAAGAGAAGTTTGTACGATGTTATTTTACGATGTTAGAAGACATTTTCTCTTTCAAACACACTAAAAAGTGTAACTGACTCGGATCCGTGTTAGCTAATTAATTGGTTTACGCTGTGTTGGCTGTTGACACAGCAAGACGGACTGATTATCCTGGTTCTTTTTATGATTATGAGGAGATTAGTGGGGTGTGGATGAAAGAATCAACGAATAATTTAATTTTCAGTATTTTATTGGATAAATACAGGACATGAAGGATATAGCTTAGCACAAAGATATAGAGATACAGCTCAAAAATGAACAAATCACAAACATATTTATAACAAGCAAAAGTAAATTTAGTTGGTATGTCGTTCCGAGTGTTTTGTGGTTGGATTCCCTGCGACAGTGGATAAAGGTGTCGATCGTGTTTTAAAACCAGACGAAATAAGAACAAGATTTTTTTTCACCCAATTATTTATAATTCCAAAATTTGACATCATTTCTTGGGAAGGTCTCAAGCACGGAGACCAACCTTACAAATCATGTCAAGTGTCGCGATTACCAACAAGCACGTGGAGTACGATGGTAACGTTCGCTTGCATGGTTGCTGCTTAGTTTTGGCATCACAGTGCGGTCTCTCAAGATGAAGTGTTTCATTGCCTATATAGTGAACTAGGGCAAGTTCTGTTGATGTTGAATAATATACTATTCTTTGATGATTTTAGGGGTTATATGGGGGATATACTTCAGTGTAGGCATAGGCGTACGGGCCAAGGGGGGCTGGGCGGGCTGAACTCCCCTTGAGTCGGTCGAGGCATATATTTTGGGCATTCCATGAGAAAATGTTCCAGGGTCTCCACTACTCCACAATTTTACAAATTCCAACACCTGACATAATATCTTTGGAAACTTTCCACGAGAGCTTCCAAAGAAATAATGTCAAGTGTTGAAATTATCAACATTTGGAAAATATAAGAGAATTCAGTTTTTCAACGTCTGTCCTACATGTACAATTCCAGCTGGTATTGTAAAATTCTTATTATTTTAATTTAGTTTATTGTTTTTGTCTCCGCCCATTTCATTCTTCACTCAATGTGCAGCGTCCTAAACTTTATTTCAATGTTTGTTTCTCCGCCGCCATTTTGGTGGAAAGTATTTTAATTATTGATTTAACAAAAAAACCCTTTAAGGGATAATTAATTTTTTTTCGCCGGAGGTGGGGGGTGGGGGCGGGGGGTGGTATTTGAAATTCCAGAAGGATAACCAGATATTATATATACCCCCCCCCCCCCCCCCCCCCCGCATCCTATCTCCCTGAAGGCTTGATGGATGACTCCCGGATATTCAAAACTATACTGGCGGAGATTTCTCCACTCTTTTTTTGTAACCGCTATGGTCAATATACCGGGGCCGCTACCAAACCGGCGTTGCTGTTTGGTTTTCTTTTCTTCTCTGTCAGTCACAGTTTCATTCATTCATTCATCGCAACCGATTTGTGAAACAGAGTGAGATTGAGAGGGCGCATGAGAGAGAGAGAGAGAGAGAGAGAGAGAGAGAGAGGGATGGAGAGAGAGAGAGAGAGAGAGCGTGAACGTGTAACGACCCACCACGGACATTTAACATAATCTTATGTAAATGGAAAAAAAAGTAGTGAAAGAAAATCTATCAATCCAATCAACACCCCACTAATCTCCTCATAATCATGTGTCAACACAGCGTAAGCCAATTAATTTGTTAACACGGCGCCGAGTCAGCTACACTTTTTAGTGTGTTTGAAAGAGAAAATGTCTTCTAACAACGTAAAATAACATCGTACAAGCTTCTCTTTTGGCATATATATTTGGTATCGTCCCCTGAGTATACTTTCCAAATTTCATAGAAAACAACCAACAAATACAGGAGAAAATGATAATTTAATTCCCAACTACACTTTTTCTCCGACACGGACACGGACACGGACTACACTTTTTAGTGTGTCCCATTCTAACTCTGTTCAAGCTCGGCTCAAGCAGGGTAACAGCGGTTGAAGACATGTGCACCATCGAGGTGCAGTACGTCTTAGTACGAGGCGTCATCGTGCCTCCATGTCTGCAATACGGGTCGTCCCGGACGGAGATCGAACCCGGGACCTCTAGCATAGAAGTCCAACAACCTACTACTGAGCCACCGCGCTCCCGGAGATCGCGCAACTGCCATATTACTTGCAATGTATCATGACACCTGTTTGAACTTCTTAGAATTACACGATTGTTTTTTGATGAAAATTCGTGGTATCAGGTGATATGGAAACCCATCGACCATGGAAACCCATCGACAATAAAAAATGCAGACAGACAGTTCGCCCCTTGAGTTCATAGAACACATTGGAACCCAGGGGACGCAGTGTTGGTCTTTCCCCAAATGCAGTCCTGTCGCTGCATCGCAAAGTATTTTGAATGCCCAGCTTTGTTCTTGGATATCCAAAGCTCATTTGGCCACGAGTTGTTCTCATGAATATTATTTATTAGCAATTCTGGTACGAATACGTTAGCAGACTTCTGGGAACCAGTGGGGCAGCCTACTGCCAACTATTTCTTTTCAACCTACACACAATTGTTTACAATTGGCTGTAACGTAAGTGCAAGCCCTACTTCGGAACTAACTCAAGCTTTTAGAGAACTTTTCCAAACAAGTTGGAAAAGTAATAGAGTGCAAAAGCACGAAAAAGATCGAAAAAAGGGTCGAGCGAGACCAGCGCTCGAAATTACAGGTACTCTCTCTGCACACTTCTTGCGTTTACCGAGCGCATGCGCATCAACCGTGCGGTCAATTCCTTTTATTTCCGCCATTTGTACATGGTCGGAAATTTTTGTGACTCATTCTACTTTGCTGTTTTTCTTCGTGAACAACTTATTATATGTGCTCTGCATTCAATTGTGTGCAAGTGGATTGTATCCTTTTGTCAAGCTATCCAAATTGTTTTTGATTAATGTTATTTTTGATCATTATTGCTTGTTTCTTCACACTTAATCTTGTTTTTCCCCACCGTGTGAACACGACCTTTTTGCTGTTTTCCGTCGGCGGGAAGCTTGATTCCATTATTTTCATTCATATAATGCCAAAGACTATTCCTTGTACCTCTTGCTTGCAAGTGAAGCATGTGGACGACTCTCATTCCACATGTGTCACTTGCAACAATTGCACTCAGGCCCAATCATGTGGTGTTTGTGGGGTTTGGTCCTCTAAATTCTGGGCTTCTGTTAACAAGGTGGTTCTGTCCAGAGCTAGAACCCCTTGTTCTCGGGGTAAGGGAAGCCGTGCCGTAGCAGACATTTCTGCTGGTGCACGTGGTGACTCTGTCACACAGGATTCTGTTCTGTCTTCTGTGGCGAGTTCCTCTGCAACTGTTGACGGTGCTAGTTCAGTGATACCTGACGCGGAGACCGTGGTCTCTTTGTCTTCTGATGTCACTCTTGAGGCGTTTGTTTTCGTATAGAGCTTCTCCGAGGTCAGCTCGGCGACCCTCTCCGATCTGCCTCCTACGCCGTCGACGGTTGCTGAGGAAGTTGTTACTACAGATCCTATTCTGTATGATGGTGGCTCTTCCATCTCTTGGGGGATGGCCTACAGTCTCGGGGGACCGAGGATGTATCTGCTGGTGTGTCTGTGTGCTCTCAGCCTCCCCTAGCCTCGCGGCGGGGCTGTGCGGATTTGCTGTCTGCTGTCTGGGTGTCACAATCGGGACTATCCTCCGGTGTCTTCTCACCGTATCCATATTCTGTCTGCCGTTCGACGTTCGACGTCGGTCTCTTCTGAGGATTTGGGTTCTTCTACCAGAAGGGTCCATTGGGAGGACACTCCGTCGGGCGATGCTGCTGCGACGGATTCTCAGGGTGACCTGCGTCAGGCCGTTTTGGCGCTCACTCGGTTGCTTTCTGGCAACCCTCAAGTTGGCCTCCCTGTGCCTCCTGAGGCACAACCTCCTTTGGTCGGTCGCCGAGATGTCTCACCTGGCCCCTTGGATACTGCTCAGTCTTCCCAAGAGGTTTCTGCTGGTCAGCCCGAGTTGGGCTACGTCTCCTCTGCTACGGAGGATGACGATTATCTGGAAGGTGATGGGCCCCCCTCGTCAGTCTTGGGGCAGGCTTTGGATTTCGTCTTCGGCTTATTGCCGGAAGTTCGACCTTCAGACCAGCCATCTGTGACCGTCCGGCCGCGGTCCACTGTGGAGCGCCGTAACCCTGATGACCTTTCTAGCTGTGGGGCTTTGCGTCCGCTGCAATCGGCTCAGGTTGTCGATGCCTTCCAGGGCTTAGACGCCAAAATGCGTTCTAAGGCCCTCAAGGGTTCCTTCTTTCTAGAGCTGATGCCTTTCTGCCTCCATCGCGGTTTCGTGTTTACGATTCCGTCTGTCCACCAGTCTTCCAAGGGATGACTACTGTGGATGAGGATTCTTCTTCCCTCTGGTTAACTAAGCTTAAGTCAGCAGTTCTCCCGATGTCGGTAGTTGAATCTATGGTGGGCCTGTCCCGAGAGATGCTGGGTATGTTATCTCTCGCGGACCATGTCGTCGCTGCTCTGTCTGAATATTTTCCACCAGGGGAGTTTGATGACGCTCAGGCGCCTTTTTGCGTTTTGTCACAGGCTCTTATGAACTTGACACACGCTCACGCCTGTAACACGGCTAATTTGGAGCTGGCACGCCGGGATGCGGTGTTGGATTCTTCTCCATCCCTTCCTTCTGAGCAACGTGCTGTTCTGCGGTCTGCCTCTTTGGTGGGACCTCAGTTGTTCCACGGTTCCGTGGAAGCTGTTCGTGGCGAAATTCAAGGACCAGCTTTTGCTGCGACAGCTTGACCAACCTGCTGCTGCGAGTGGTGGTCGTTCCAGGCCCGCCAAGCGTAATGCTGCGTCTGCCTCGTTGGCGAAGTCGGCTACGCCTTCGGCTCCGTCAGCTCCTTCTGCACATAAGAAGCGCCGACGTGGCCAGGCTCGCTGGCAGCCTCAGACAGGAAAGTCTCAGGACCCTGTCATTTCCCGAGGTGGTTTCTCCTCTCGGGGGGCCTCGTCGAGGCCGCAAGTGAAGGTCTCACCTCGATTCGCCTCCAGTCGGGGGAAGGCTGTCGCTGTTTTACGACCGCTGGACAGAGATAACGTCGGACCCTTGGGTCCTCGACGTCATTCAATCCGATCTGCGACTGTCCTTCCATCGGCACCCCAGTTTATCTCGGGTGCCCCTCCCGACTCAGGTCCCTTCCGATTCTCTGCGTCGGGACCTTCTGGTGCAGGAGATCGACAATCTCCTCTCCAAAGGGGCGATCGATGTGGTCAGGAACACCCTTTCACCAGGGTTTTACTCGAGACTTTTCTTGGTGCCGAAGAAAAACGGCCAATTTCGTCCTGTCATCGAGCTGAGTATCCTGAACGAGTACATTATAGCTCCTCGTTTCAGTATGGAGACTTTCCGGTCGGTTCGCGTTCAGTTCATCAGGTCGACTTTGCTGCCAGTATTGACCTGAAGGATTCCTTCTTCCATGTACCCATTCAGCTGGCGTCACGGAAATACCTTCGGTTCTCGTTTCGGGGTCGAGTTTATCAATTCAGAGCTCTCCCGTTCGGTTTGAACGTGGCTCCTTGGGCCTTCATCCGACTGATGTCACATGTGCTTGCTTTCCACCGTACTCAGTCGGCTGTGACTTCGTCAGCCTACCTGGACGACATCCTCCAACGGCACCACGATGCTGCTGTTCTGGAGTTAGATGTCCGGCAGTTTCTTTGCCTGCTAGCGTCGCTGGGTTTCAGAGTCAATCGCGAGAAGTCGGATCTCCTTCCTTCTCAGCGATTCCGTCATTTGGGGATGGATTGCGACACTCTTCACAATGTAGTGTCGGCCCCCCATGCTCGGGCGACGATTCTTTCCGCCTTGACTCGGAACCTGCTTCAATCTTCCTCTGTCTCGGCCAGGACTTTCCTTCGGATGCTGGGCCTTTGCGGTTCGGTGACAGATCTCATTCCGCTCGGTCGCTTGTTTGTCCGACCTCTCCAACACTTCCTGTTGGATCATTGGCGTCCGAATGTAGATCCGCTGGACCTGGAACTCACTATTCCTCGGTCTCTGCTTTGTCACCTCCACCCTTGGGCCGATATTCCCTGGCGGACACAGGGTGTTCCGTTGGATCTTCCTTTGGCCGATCGCATCCTTACTGCGGATGCCAGCGATCGGGGCTGGGGTGCGACGTTGGATCCTCTCGGTTTGTCTACTCACGGCGAGTGGGACAGCAAGCAGGTGGGCTTCATATCAACCAGAAGGAGCTCCTTTCTCTTCTGTTGAGTTTTCGGCTTTGGATCCCTCATCTGTCGGACCATATTGTCCTACTTCTTTCGGACAATTCGACAGTAGTGGCCTACATACGGAATCAAGGAGGCACACATTCGATTCCCGTGTATCGGCTGTCTCGGGATCTTCTTCTGTTGGCGCGGGATGTGAACGCTCGGGTGTCCATTCGACACATTCCCGGGCGTCTCAACGTCCTAGCAGACTCCCTGTCCCGAGGCGACAGTGTCCCTCCAACCGAATGGATGCTACATCGGTCGGTGTTTCAGGCGATTTGCGAGCAGTGGGACTGTCCTCAGGTCGACCTTTTCGCTACTCGCTGGAATCATCAGGTAGAGACCTTTGTCTCCCCTTGTCCAGATCCTCTGGCATTTGCAGTAGACGCTCTGTCTCTGGACTGGACAGGTTGGATCGGCTACGCCTTTCCTCCTGCACCGATTCTTCCTCAGGTATTAGCGAAGATTCGTGCTTGCAGTTTCAGGATCATTCTGATCGCACCTCTGTCTCCACAGTGGGTGTGGATCAATCTGTTGGCAGATCGGCCGATTCGTCTACCTCAACGTCGCGATCTTCTTTCCCAGGGTCATCCCAGGACGTATCACAACAACCTGGCGAGCGTGTCCCTTCACGCCTGTCTTTTATCAGGTCCTGTCTCCGACGTAGAGGTTTTTCGAGACGAACAGTGGAGTGCATTTCTGCATCGCGGCGACATTCCACTGGCATGACTTATGCTGCGAAGTGGAAGGTTTTCTGCCGCTGGTGTGCAGCTCACAATGTGGATTACCGTGATCCGTCAATCGCTCAAATTGCGGATTTTCTGGTATATCTTTTTGACTTCAATGGCCTCCAGCCTATTACGATTAAGGGCTATCGGTCTATGCTGTCTGATACTTTCTCTTATGTGGGAAAGCGGTACATCGGTCGTAATCTTTTTCTCTCCAAACTCATTCGGCACTTTTCGTTGAAGAGGCCTCGAGTTTTGCGTCTTATTCCAAGTGGAACTTGGCATGGGTGTTGCACTGTTTGGAGAGGGTGCCACTCGAGCCTTTATCTGAGACCGATATGCGTTTTCTCACCTATAAGACGGCTTTTCTTCTAGCGTTTGCTTCTGTTCGACGAGTCCGTGAGCTTCATGCGCTTCTGTTGATTCTTCCTTCTTCAGAAATGAGGCTAACAGTGTCTCCTTCACTACTGATTGCTCTTTTTTGGCTAAGAATCAACTTACTGATTCAGTACCCACTCCCATCTGCATTCGGGCTTTCCCTGCTGTCGATGGCCAGAGACCTCTTCTTTGTCCTGTTCGTGCGATCAAGACTTACATTACTTGCACTCAGTTCATTAGGAGGGGTCGGAAGAGATTCTTTCTGTCTCTCATTCCTAAGAGGCAGTCTATCTCTTCCCATTCTATTTCCAGGTGGATCTGTCTTGCAATCAAGCTGGCTTATTCCCGCTTGTCTGCGTCGGATCTTGTTTCGAACCGGTTTAATGCTCATGAGGTTCGTGCCATTTCTACATCCTGGGCGTTCTCCAATTCTGTTTCGCTCCGGGATGTTATGAATGCGGCTTACTGGAGGAATGGCTCTACCTTCTCCTCCTTTTATCTCCGCCACCTTCAGCAGCAATCTGAGGACCTTTATTCTTTAGACCCTCTTGTTGCTGCTCAGGCTGTTGTGCACCCTCGTTAAAATTGTTTTTATCGTGGTTGTGCTTCGCTCAGCCTTGTTCTTTTCAGGTGCCTTCTCTCGATCTTCATTACAGGTTTCGCTATTGTTCTCTGCCCTCCTTGCTTTTCTTTCTGCTACTCTTGTTGGTATTGGTTGTGTGATTCACCTCCTCCTATTGTTTATTCAACCAATTGTAAACAATTGTGAGTAGGTTGAAAAGAAATTAAAATTTTTTAGTAAATTTTGTTTCTTGACATACCTACCACAATTGTTTACCGTAGGCCCACCCTCCTTGGGGATATCCTTGACATCGATGCCTCCCCGCTAAATCACAAACTTCCCGTTGGCGGAAATACGGAATTGACGTCACGGTTGTTGCGCATGCGCTCGGTAAACGCAAGAGGTGTGCAGAGAGAGTACCTGTAATTTCGAGTGCTGGTCTCGTTCGACCCTTTTTTTCGATCTTTTTCGTGCTTTTGCACTATATTACTTTTCCAACTTGTTTGGAAAAGTTCTCTGAAAGCTCGAGTTAGTTCCGAAGTAGGGCTTGCACGTACGTTACAGCCAATTGTAAACAATTGTAGTAGGTATGTTAAGAAACAAAATTTACTAAAAATTTTTAATTTTTTCTTTGAGTTGATTGCTATAATGTTCGAGTTCTGTACATCTCAGCCTTCATTTCAATGTATAATTTGTGTATGTTTAATTTGAATTTATGGAATATATCAGAGGTGGGAATTTCAAAGTAAACAAATTCCCCTTACTTTTTTAGCACCTTAACTCTTTTGAGTGTGAGTGGACCATCGTCTACCGCGAGCAAACAAAATCAGACTGGGCAAAATTCTTGGTGGAATCGTTGCTCGGTGGTTCTCTCCGGGTACTCCGGCTTCCTCCACCCGTAAAACTGTCACGGTCATGATTAGCCATTGTGCATAAATATGTGACCTTAAACATCAATAAATAAATAATAAATAAATAAATAATTCTTGGTGGAAAGCCCCTAGTTCCTACCCGAATTTTGGCTACATTCATGAAAACCATCACCTATTCGCGCACCGTACCTTCATTGACAGCACTACAACTTGCGGCATAATTTTTCGAAGTCTCATAAGGTCCGTTACCGCAGCTGACAAATAAGATGAGATTGGTTGTAGTTAACACCCCCGATTTACACGGATGCTCTAATACGGGTAACAGTTAAATCCGAAATGTAAATACAATGTAAATATATTTGCTCCGAGTGAAATTAAGTAAGCTCATTGCACGAGGAAGTAATCTACATTTCCCGAAACTATTGAAGTGAGGAAAGATATTATCGACAACGGATATTATCAGAAACACATTTTGTCAGTGTCTCTTGTTTGTGACCTAATATGAAGAATGAGGCATCAGAGAATTCCATAGTGGGTACAGTTTAGGAAATTCTGCACCCTACCAGTTAATTTTTTGTTGCATCATTTACGGACGTGACAACTCTTACTTATTCCTAGTTCCTTATTCGACATTCGTTATCGATCGATAAAATCGCTTGATAACAAATGTCGAATAAGGAACTGGTAATAAGTAACAGGTGTCACGTCCACGCATTATTCGGCACTTTATAACTCAATTTAGTAAGAATTTTAAGATTTTTAGCTCGTCTTGACAAAGTCAAGCTGAGCTAATCTAATCGCTTCCCGTCCGTCGTCCGGCGTCCGTCGTCCGTCGTCTGTCGTCCGTCGTCCGGCGTCCGTCGTCCGTCAACACCATGTTTTGGTCTTCTCCTCCAAAGCCACTGGGCCAATTCAAGTGAAAGTTTGTGTGAGTGATGGTCCCAAAGGGGCATTTCATTTTTGTTCAACTCAGCATGCTCAGCCCCATAGGGAGGGAGTGGGGGAAAATGTTCCAAAATATTTTTAAAATCTTCTTCTCAAGAACCAGTGTGTACAATGACTTGATATTTGCTATGGAGCTTCCATATGAGGTGTAGAATCAAGTTTGTTCAAACGAAGTTCGTAAAGTAATATTTGGCTTTGTAATAGGAGGGGTAAGATTTTTGGCCCCGCCCAAAATTTCTATTTTCTGAACCGATGGTCCGGTATGAACCAAATTTGGTTTGTGGTAGTATTGGGTCATAAGTACTTGACCCATGCAAAAAAAGAGAAATTCCCGCATCCCCATAGGAACCCTGGGAGCTAAAAATAGAAATATTTTCAAACGCCCATATTTCCCAAACCCCACGGAACAGAGAGCTTTTATTTGGTATGAAGTATCCTTACGACCAGTAGAATTGAATGGTAAAAAAAAAATTGCCATCGGTTATGTTAGGGTGTTCTGTAATGGGCATCGAAAAAATGCTGAGTCAGCATTTTTGCAAAAATTTTAAAAAATCTTTTCTCCAGAACCAATCATCAGAATCTTTTGATATTTGGTATACAGCATTCATAGAGGGGTCAGATAAAAGTTTGTAGAAATAAAGCTCATTGGTTCACATTTGGACTCTCTACAGGAGCCCGAAGTTTTAACATAGGGTAATATGGGGAATATTCTTTAAAAATCTTCTTCTTCAGAACCACCAGTCAGAATCTTTTAATATTTGGTATACATCATTGTTATGAGGGTCAGATTCTAGATTGTTCAAACCAAGTCCCTAGGTTAATATTTGGGCTTCCTACGGAAGCCCAAATTTTATCTTTGTTCAATATGGAGGGTAATTTAAAAAAATCTTCTTCTTTAGATCCATCAGTCAGAATGCTTTGATATTTGGTATGCAACATCTCTATGGGGGTCAGATTCAAGTTTGTTCAAATCAAATTCCTAGGTATATATTTGGGCTCACTATGGTAGCCCAAATTTTTACTTAGTGCAATATGAGAAAATTTCTTTAAAAATCTTCTTCTTCAGATCCACCAGTCGGAATACTTTTATATTTGGTATACAACATCTCTAGGGGGGTCAGATTCCAGGTTGTTCAATTCGAGTGCCTAGGCTAATATTTGGGCTCCATATGGGAACATGAAATTTAACTTAGTACAATATGAGGGAATTTCTTCAAAAATATTCTTCAGATTCACTTGTCAGAATGCTTTCACATTTGGTATACAACATCTCTAGGGGGGTCAGATTCAAGTTTGTTCAAATCGGATCCATAGGTCAATATTTGGGCTCGCTATGGTAGCCCAAATTGGAACTTAGTGCAATTCGAAGAAATTTCTTTACAATTTCTCTTCTTCAGATCCAACAGTCAGAATGCTTTCATATTCGGTACACAACATCTCTAGGGAAGTCAGATTTAACTGTGTTCAAATCAAGAGCCTGGGTTAATATTTGGGCTCTCTATGGGATTTTGCTGAAGAATTAAAAATTTTGTATTCAGTACCCTCTAGAGGTACTAAGATTAATCCACATAGGTTGTATCAAGGGGCTTCATAGGGGAGCTCTACATTTTACTTATGATCAACTGAAGAAAAGGCATGATGCCCAGATTATTTTTGTCGCTCCTGAGGGACTCAAGGATTGACAGTGTAGCCTATGGAGATGGCTTGCTTAATGTAGACTCATTCTTGGACTCTGTTCAAATTGTGCTCTGTACAAGAGAGCGCTTCAGGGCCCGTGGGGCCTCTTGTTTAATACAAAATCGGGAAAATGTCTGATTGGAATTTCGAACTTCAGGGGCCATAAGCTGAAATATTTCTGACCACGGGATGGGAGAGGGTGCAACTGAAGCCGCCAGCCCCCCCCCCCCCACCTCCCCATCAGAGTTGGAGATTCTATAATACCAGCCAGGAAAATTGGAGGGGGGGGGGGGGGGCAATGGTCTTCGTTGGTTTTTTTTAAGGACAAGACCACAAATTTATAAGACGGTGTAATCCTCTAAAGTTTTAAAAAAAAATATTTTCAAAATGGGTGTCTAACGGTTTAATTTCCTTTCTGGCTCTTAGCAATCATTTCTGTCTCCCAATGGAGGAAGTGGATTATCATTTGAGGAAATTAAATCCGATAGAATCAAAATTATCCGACAATGTTCTGGTTGTTGTGGGAGGGTGCCTCCCCTATCCTTATCTTAACCCTTGATTAAGTAAAAAAAATCGGTAGCCAGCCAGGAGGGGCGGGTGCATGTTGGATTCCGGAGGCACAGCTCCCAACCACCCTCATTTAGGATCCTCAACCCATATCTCTGACTGACAAGTTAGTGGTTCTATTCCTCATATGATATCTTTAATGCTCAATTCTGGCATAACCAACAAGAAGGAAACAAAATATTAATGGTCCTCTACAACTGAACATTGTTCTTAACTGTTTCCGAAAGGTCCTGTCATAGTCATACACAAAAAAAGTTCCCAGGTAACAGAACACAACCAGAGTAGAGTTGGGGGGGGGGGGGGGGGCTGGAAAAAATGACCTGAGTTGGAGTTTCTCCTGCATTTCGCGCGAGTGAAATACATGAAAAACTCCATCAAGAGTCGTTGATTCCCATCCCATTACTCTATCCGAGTTGTGTTCTACATTTATACCAAGCACGATTAACTCTCGCTACCGAAAGCGACTAATGTCACATATTTTATGATGGTTATCTGTACGTTCTGGTATGCGCAATCAAACCTACACTTGACTAATTGCGGGAAAGGGCTCAGAGAGCCCTTTCCAGCAATTAATCAGATGATAGAGTTTCAAGTAAGTCATTTTTTTTAAACTTCCTCACATAAAGGTGTACACAGAGGGCCTTCATCCTCCATATATGGCTAAAGTGGGCGTGGTAGTGAAAGGGTTAAACTTGAATTAAGTGAATGAATTAAGCTGATATTTTTAAAGAAAATATCACTTTTGGTCATTTGCGGCGGAAGCTCCAAAAAAGTGGGGGTCACACCTTTCTGGGTACTGCAAGAGTGTAGGGTGGAAAATATTTTTTCTTCGGGGGGGGGGGGGGGTCCAATAGTGGTGGGGCGGTGTATTCATGCAAAATATATAAAAACAATTCTATACACTACCCCTCACCCTTGTTCCCAACCTATTTAAGACACTAACCTTAGCGACCTCAACCTCAACCTAGCCTCAATCTTATTGTCATTATTTTGCAATATTGGATAGGATATTGACCGGTCAATATTGAATGATGCGGCATCAGCTGTCTTCGGGTGTTACCACAGCTTAGGGCAGTGGTCTTGGATTTAATTTTTTCATTTTTGATTAAGAGTAACATTCGTCTTTACATATCTCAACTTTTGGTACACACCACAACCTATATGACGTCCACTCGCATACTTTGGATTGGATTGAATTAAACTAGTTCTTTACCATTGAATACAAATTTATATTTTGCAAAATCACGGGGTAAAAGTGAATGAGAAAAGAAATACGGTACATATGAATCGAATGAGAATTGACGAGAAAGAAATGAGAAATTGTTGTGGTTATATTTACGCATTTTACGGATTGAATTGCGTCAATACGAATAAAGAAATGGCCCCCCTGCATGGCGATCGAAAACAAACAATCAAACAAACAAACAAAGTGAGTATTATTTGCGTGTTTATTAACCCTCTACCGAACGTAACGACCACATCGCTATTCTCAAAAATCGCCATTTAATTTTCATTATTTTTTCATTTTTTGTCTCAAAAACATAGGTTATGACCCCTCGTTGGAACGAGCTCGTCGAGCTTGTTCCAACGAGGGGTCATAACCTATGTTTTGAGACAAAAAAATGAAACAAATTAGTTATTCAAGAATTTTTTTCCAAGTGTCGGCTGCTTTTCATGTTAGGTAAAGGGTTAAACATCTGACGTCATCTTTGAAGAGGGACCTGTTTTTTAGAATTTACTTTAGTGTGAATGTTCTCAATTACAAAAATTCAAAATCGTCTAAGTTTTGGAGAAACATTGAGAAAATCATATGAATAATGAAATATAGAGCAACCGGAATCTGTGTTGTGGCCACAGGGGCTGTTTATTACACGCCTGTTCTATGAAATCTCCATCTACAGCAACACTAAACCATGCAGAACATGGAAATCCGTTCCGCTCCTAGACCTACTATTTTTAAATGGAAGCAAAACATCACTGGAATTTTCTGTAGGTCGTGCTCCGCAATTACAATTTGAATCGCTAGCGATTGCTAAACATCGTCCCCTGAGTTCCAATGTGTCACATTGGAATACAGGGGACGAAATAGTAACTCGGGTTCCCCTCGGAAATTTGGTAGGCGATAAAATGTGTTCTTTTTGTTGATAGTTGTCAGTAGTATGTAATGTACCTTTCAGGGGTTATTGGCAGGACCCCGGTGCAGGACCCCGGAAGTGACGTCATGTCACGTGACCCAGTGGCGCCATGTTGTGTTGTCATGGTAACCCGCGTGAGCGGCCATCTTGTGACGTCATCTCCATAGTGATACGTGGTGTGAGTGCGAATGCGCAGCGCGTGTTGTTAGGGTGATACGTGTTTCCGTCGTCCATTTTGTATACTGGAGGCCGCCATCTTGGTTTCTATGGTAGCACGTGATTGCTATATTACCCAATTTTTCTGAAATAAGACGGGGGTATGTTCGGAGGGTGTGTTCGATTGAATCGGAGTAAATCTAATTACCATAAACAACCCGACAATCCTTCCAAATCACCAAAATCCACCCCAGATTACCGAAATTGACTTTATTTGATACGGATTTCCCATTTTATCGGCATAGCACGTAGTGCTATAGTACCGAGGGGTCCCTGGGGGGGGGGGGGGGTCGATTAAACTAGAGTATACCTAGTTACCCAAATAGACCCGACAACCCTTACAGACCACCAAAATCTCCACCAAACCACTCAAACGGACATGTGAAGCCCCATTTTGGGCATATAAAAATAACACGTTATGCTATAGTACCAGGGGGTACAGGGGGTATGTTCTATTGAATAGGAGTACAAGGCCTGATTTTCCCAGAATCCTATTTTAATGCCTATTGCATATGTTTCTTTATCACTAACAGTCTACCCAGTCCAAACTATCTCTGGTTCTCTCGTCCAAGTCTTATAATTACCAGTGCTTGATTTCCCATAATGCAGTTATCTCCCTTGTGTATATCAAAAGCATTCCCAAACCCAGTAAGCAATCGAGGAGTTACTGATTGACCATTGCTCGAATGACTCGAATCCCATCGAGCAAATGAGCTTTAGAGTAATTGCTCGATCGAGTGACTTGGCATATTGCTCGAACGACTCGAAGCTCATCGAGCAAATGAGCCAACGAGCAATTGCTCGTTCGAGTGACTCCTCGAATGACTCTTAGACTCATTTCAGTATTTGAGGATACCTATGGCCCGGTATTGTATTATTTGAGGATACCTATCGAGGATATCTTTTATAGGATACTTATCTGAGGATACTATTACTTATTTGGCTCAAACTTCTAGGCCACCCCAAGACATACCTATCCCAAATATACCTTATCAGCTAAAGAGTCAAGAGAGTAATTGCTCCATGAGCAATTGCTCGAATGACTCGAAGCTCGTCGAGCAAATGAGCCTTAGAGCAATTGCTCGATCGAGTGACTCCTCGAACGACTCTTAGACTCATTTCAGTATTTGAGGATACCTATGGCCCGGTATTGTATTATTTGAGGATACTTATCGAGGATATCTTTTATAGGATACTTATCTGAGGATACTATTACGTATTTGGCTCAGCCTTCTAGGCCACTCCAAGACATACCTATCCCAAATATCCCTTATAAAATATCGAGTAATTGCTCCGTGAGCAATTGCTCGAACGACTCGAAGCTCATCGAGCAAATAAGCCTTAGAGCAATTGCGCAATCGAGTGACTCGACATACTGCTCGAACGACTCGAAGCTCATCGAGCAAATGAGCCTTAGAGCAATTGCTCGATCGAGTGACTCCTCGAACGACTCTTAGACTCATTTCAGAAAAAGGGATTCTATAGCCACAGGCATTTTCCAAAAAGGGATTCTTCAAAAGGGATTTCGTAAAATGGAATTCCTATCCGACTCCGTAAAATGGTATTCCGTGTTTTATCATCGACACTCGAGGGTATTCCCCTTCCCTATTGGAAGAATTCAGTTCAATGGGTTGTAGTTCATTCTGTTAAAATTTATTAAGTTTAAAAATTCATTCAGTTCGAAGGTTGTTAATACCTTCATTTAGGTTATAGTTAAAAACTGTATTGGCTTCAAAGGGTCATTCAATTTTGTTCAGTTCAAGAGGGTTAACATTGGGTTATATATGGGTTCATTCAGTTGAAAACTTTGTTATGTTGACTTTGATCTTGGTTGTATTCAATCAGATTAGTTCGATCTTCGTTCACTTTGTTATGTTCACTTCGATCTTGGCAGTGTTGGATCTTTGTTCATTGTTTATGGTCAATTCACTTCGATAACTTCATTGGATCTTTGTTCACTTTGTTCTGTCCCCATCCATCTTGGTTGTATTGGATCTTTGTTCACTGCGACTTCAACATTTCAACTGAAGTTGAGTTGGTTCTGTTCAGTTGTTTCCAACTAGTTCGATTTAGGGGTTACAGTCCATTCAGGTTAAAAATTGTTTTGTATATATTGGGCGTTAAGATTAAATCATAGTTTATGTTGTGTTCCCTTCGATCTTGGTTGTCAGTTGTATCTGTTCGGGTTCTTGTTGTAGTTGATGGATTAGGCTTTATTAGCCCCTTTCCATACCCTCGAGTGTCGATGATAAAACACGGAATCCCATTTTACGGAGTCGGATTGGAATTCCATTTTAGGATTCTCTTTTGAAGAATCCTTTTTTGGAAAATGCCTGTGGCTATAGAATCCCTTTTTCTGAAATGAGTCTAAGAGTCGTTCGAGGAGTCACTCGATCGAGCAATTGCTCTAAGGCTCATTTGCTCGATGAGCTTCGAGTCGTTCGAGCAGTATGTCGAGTCACTCGATCGAGCAATTGCTCTAAGGCTCATTTGCTCGATGAGCTTCGAGTCGTTCGAGCAATTGCTCATGGAGCAATTACTCGATAGTTTTAAGGGATATTTGGGATAGGTATGTTTTGGAGTGGCCTAGAAGGCTGAGCCAAATACGTAATAGTATCCTCAGATAAGTATCCTATAAAAGATATCCTCGATAGGTATCCTCAAATAATACAATACCGGGCCATAGGTATCCTCAAATACTGGAATGAGTCTAAGAATCGTTCGAGGAGTCACTCGATCGAGCAATTGCTCTAAGGCTCATTTGCTCGATGAGCTTCGAGTCGTTCGAGCAGTATGTCGAGTCACTCGATCGAGCAATTGCTCTAAGGCTCATTTGCTCGATGAGCTTCGAGTCGTTCGAGCAATTGCTCATGGAGCAATTACTCTCTTGATTCTTTAGCTTATAGGGGATATTTGGGATAGGTATGTCTTGGGGTGGCCTAGAAGTTTGAGCCAAATAAGTAATAGTATCCTCAGATAAGTATCCTATAAAAGATATCCTCGATAGGTATCCCCAAATAATACAATACCGGGCCATGGGTATCCTCAAATACTGAAATGAGTCTAAGTGTCGTTCGAGGAGTCACTCGAACGAGCAGTTGCTCATTGGCTCATTTGCTCGATGAGCTTCGAGTCGTTCGAGCAATATGCCGAGTCACTCGATCGAGCAATTACTCTAAAGCTCATTTGCTCGATGGGATTCGATTCATTCGAGCAATGGTCAATCAGTATCTGCTCGATTGCTTACTGGGTTTGGGAATGCTTTTGATATACACAAGGGAGATAACTGCATTATGGGAAATCAAGCAGTGGTAATTATAAGACTTGGACGAGAGAGCCAGAGATAGTTTGGACTGGATAGACTGTTAGTGATAAAGAAACATATGCAATAGGCATTAAAAATAGGATTATGGGAAAATCAGGCCCTGTACTCCTATTCAATAGAACATACCCCCTGTACCCCTTGGTACTATAGCATAACATGTTATTTTTATATGCCCAAAATGGGGCTTCACATGTCCGTTTGGGTGGTTTGGTGGAGATTTTGGTGGTCTGTAAAGGTTGTCGGGTCTATTTGGGTAATTAGGTATACTCTAGTTTAATCGAACACACCCCCAGGGGACCTCTCGGTACTATAGCACTACGTGCTGTGCCGATAAAATGGGAAATCCCTATCAAATAAAGTCAATTTCGGTAATTTGAGGTGGATTTTGGTGATTTGGAAGGATTATCGGGTTGTTTGTGGTAATTAGATTTACTCCAATTCAATCGAACACACCCTCCGAACATACCCCGTCTTATTGCAGAAAAATTGGGTAACATAGCAATCACGTGCTGCCATAGAAACCAAGATGGCGGCCTCCTGTATACAAAATGAACGACGGAAACACGTATCACCCTAACAACACGCGCTGCGCATTCGCACTCACACCACGTATCACTATGGAGATGACGTCACAAGATGGCCGCTCACGCGGGTTACCATGACAACACAACATGGCGCCACTGGGTCACGTGACATGACGTCACTTCCGGGGTCCTGCACCGGGGTCCTGCCAATAACCCCTGAAAGGTACATTACATCCTACTGTTGTCAAACGAACTGCTTCGTGTCCTAATAATTATTTTTTATAGACGTGAAGGCGTGTAATAAACACAGAACGACACGCGCGTGGGAATGGGTCAATAGGTCAATCACTCGTGTCATGTCGATTAACCCATTCACACGCGCGTGTCGTTCTGTGTTTGTACGTTATGTCGGAAAATGCCGTTCGGGTACCTATAATTGGTGAAAAAGTGTGTTGGGGAATGTGGCCCCCCCCCCCGACTCCGCCTCCCCTGCTTTCGGTGGTCTGATAACTTTCGTGCTTGGTGTCGAAGCATTTCATACTTCCGAGAGATGCTCTAAAAACATGATATTTTCCCCCGTTACATTGTCATATTCTTTACGGCATCCAAGTTTGGGGTCACTCACCTTCCTTAATCCTTAATCTGCAGAAAAAAGCAATGTGCATAATAGACAACAAAAAATACAATTCACACACCAACCCCCTGTTCAGAAAATTTAAAATTCTGAAATTCAAAGATCTATATAAACTTAACGTCCTTCTCTTTATGTACGACCGGTTCCACAATAGACTGCCCGAGAGTTTTGAAAGTACCTTCCAGCTTTATGCAAATCCATCAGGAATGGATACGAGACAATCGGGGAAGATGTACGTTCTCAAACCTCGCGTACTCAGTTATCAGCTAATCTCCCATTCCACTCTTTTCCAATAATGTGGAATGAAACTGAACCATTGGTTCGAAATCTCAATAGATCTGAATTTAAAAAAATTCTAACGGACAGGATGCTAAGCCCATAGCCCCTTAATGTTGCCTGTAGTAACCCTGCATGCCCGGACTGTAGTTATGACTGAACTAACTATCGCGCTTGTAATTAATGTTCTGCCAACTCGCCCACTATTAAATTGAGATGCCTCAATATTGGGTAACACGGTGGACCATGTTGCTGCCTCGGGGTACTCTGTCTTCACCAGGTACAGCGGGCGGCGCCATGGTGGACTGTGGGTCCTTTTCGGGAGAGCACTCAATAGGTACTTAACTTATTTTGTTTTTCTTACTAGATACTGGTGAATATTGGTCTCCATCAGTGAATCAAAATGCAGGCGAAATCTGCTGTGAAGATTACATTTAGCCTTTATGTGGGGACGACAGGAAGACAGTCCTTGTGACTATGCTGTCTCCCCGCAGTATAATAGAGTTAATTTTGTTTAATACACGTATACTATTATATTATTATGCTGCGAAATAAAATATTCATTCTCTCATTCTGTCATCAAGTCACTCAGACGCGTTACATTCAAACAGATAATGTTCTTACATGACATTCTTGCACGTAATCGGGATTCCACGCGTGGTGTGTTGGCCTACCTGGAACATTTTCCAGTGTCTGTATTGTATCGCGTAATGTTGAATACACACAGCAATCGCGGTATAATAAGTACATTTAGCTGTGCACTTTCGGTTAATTTTATGCGTAAAAATACAATACAAAACAATAATGCAACGAGAGAAACAAAATTTACTGTGATCAGTAAATTGGAATCTGTGTGAAAAATAAATCGGTCAGAAATAAACGGTGCAGAAAGAGAATTTATGGGGACTTATTTTCACCATTTCTCGGGAGTAAAATACCTTTAAATAAATGAGAAATAGGTTTTCGTAAACAGCATTTCAAGATTTTCATACAAGAATCAGATAATTCTTTTCAAGAAACCAGAAATACCTTCTGTGCACACTGCACACCAGTAGGTGATACTTGCGGGTTCAAGCATCATCGTACATGAACATGTACGTGTACGTGTACATGTACACCTCCATAGGATTTAGTGTTAAAATCGTGTACATGTACAAGATTTTAACGTTTTTAGGGTGCTTTAGAATCCACTTGCGGATTCAAACATCACTGATTGTATCCAAGAATGACAGAAAACGCATGAAATTTTACGTACAGTACATGTACCGTTTTGATGGAAATCGGTAAATGGATTTCTCCCATAGGATTCAGTGTTAAATTGCGAGCAAAAAAACGTTTTGCGGTTTCTAACATCATCCTCTCGCCGATTCTAACAATCCGCGTCCGTACACGATTTTAACACTGAATCCTATGGGGGAAACTCGCTTGCGGATTTTAGGTCTGAAATCGACTCGCGTGAAGAGGTGATGTTTGAATCCGCAAATCCACTGTTGCGTTTCTCGAAGTGAGACTAGCGCACGTTATTGCGAGGTGATGTCGATGAGCATTTGATGGAAATGTTTTGAACAAAGAGTGTTGTCGTCGGTGTGTTAGAAATTCGCGAGCCCGCTGTCACGTCTTCCTGAAGTAAAAACTAACACATGTTATCGTTATGACTGAATGAGGTTTTTGTTCAAAAAGAGTCGATTATGAATATGGTCTGTATTATAGACATTCGTGTTTTGTCTTGATGAGACGGATAGAAATTGAGTTTTGGAGGATATTGTTTCAAAAAGTCGATTTGTAATAGATATTCGTGTTTTGTCTTGATGAGATGAATAGAAATTGAGTTTTGGGGGATATTGTTCGAAGAGTCAAACACTTAGTGGAATGTTTAAAATGCATTTTCCGCTCAATTAGGTTTTTGAGTGGTAAATTTTAAATATATTCATGATACCAATCAGAGAGAGATGAATAAGTTCTCAGCGTTAAAATTAGTTTTCTTTTGTGTGTTGAAACTGTTTAACAGTCATCAAAGGGATTCTCTCTTAATTCGACATGAGTGAATGGTTATTTGATGTGTGAATGGAGATCTTTTGACAAAATGTAAAAACTACTGTCAAAATGCGTTAAATCAGAAACCGGTTTGTCATGTACTGTTTAAATGTATTCTTAAACTTCACCAATTCAATTAATAGTCAGTTAAGGTGAATATTTTCAGATTATTATATTAAAGACGGAAAGATTTTTATTACTTAAAACATAAAAATATAATTAAACATTTAATTTTGAAAATAATAAAACAATTAACACGAAAGATGTTTTTACAGATGGATCCTAGACGCCGAGATCTAATTTTAGACGAGTATGAACGTGCTAAGAAGGGGATTCAGTCGGCTGATAGGAGCAGACGTCTTGGTGAGATGGAACTCAAACACGAAGCCACAAAAATATTTAAACCCATGACGGAGGGTCAAGAGCAAAGCAGGAAGGAGATAGTCAAAGAATTGAGACCTATAAAGGAGAGTTCTTTGAGAATGGGTTCGTTGCCTCCTATTTTTGGAAATCGGTATTCCGTTCAATCTACACCGGATTACGTTCCCACGGGAATTCAAACAGAGAGCGAGTCTGATGATACAGCTTCGACTATCACCACTAGTAGTGTCACATCGTCTGATGATGATGGCAGTAAGAGAGATCAGTTGTATGGATTTTTTAAGGATTCGGAGGGAAGGATTTTTGTAGGAGACACAGAAGTAGAAATTCATGATGATGAATTGATCGTGGGTTCGAACAAATACGAATTGACTGATGGACTGCGCAGATTGCTCCTTTACGACAAGCCTGACGATTACTCGGAACAGGATTTCGACAATTACGGCGACATTCTGGTTCAGACCCACGCCATGAAGAGAAATAACTATGCCAGAGAGACAAGACCCAAAGCCAACAGAGGTTACAAGTGGACGAAAGTGGTGAAACTCATATGGGATATGTACAAGAAGTTCGTCGAATCGGTGACTGGCAAAGGGGTGAAAACCACTTTTCTTCCGAGTGATTCTGACGCTCTGTCTCAGAGATTGAGTTTGTTGATGGCGAGCAGACGGGCTGGTAACACAGGATTAGATAATCAGATAGTTGCTATATCTGACGAATTGTTAAGACAGAAGGTTTTGAATAAAAACCACTATAAAAAGCTGATGAACGAATTGAAGGATTGATGTGTATATAATAAGTAGAGAGAAACAAACAAACAAACAAAAATACAACAGTAAATTCTTATACTAGAATAATAAAAGTATTTAAAAACAACAAAACGATTTACCAGTGAAAAAACAAAATATATTATAAAAATAAAATATGTTGGTGATAAAGAACAGGGGATACGTCAGAACTTACGTTCAAGGCGGTTCTGGCATCGTCGATTCTATAATGCGAGCGTTCACGAGCGATGCGGGTAGAAAACTCACATCAACCGCATTTGAGGTCGGTAAGAAGACAGCTTTGGATGCTGGTAAGAAAGCCACTTCCGAAGCCAGTGGTAGGATAGCTTCTGTGGCTGGCAAGAGGGCAGCCGATGCGTTGATCGACAAGTTGATCAGTCCGCCAGCGAAGCGAGCTGCGTTAGAGCGAACACTGAAAAGTTAGAAAGATTTTAAGGATGCTGTGGTACCCATACAAGATTTAGCCAAAATGACGAGTGGATCTGGATTGAGGAGAACTCTCGACGGTGTGATATAAATAAATAATAATAACATTAAAAACATAGTTTGAAAAACATAAAAAATTTGCGTTTGAAAAGAATCTAAAATAACAACAACAAAAAAATAAAACAAAGATGAACATTAAAGATATGTCTTGGAACGATGCCGCAACCAAGAGGTCGAATAACGAGTTCTTTCCCAAAAGCATAAGAGGTTTGAGAGTGGGAAAATCGAATTGTGGAAAGACCAATCTGTTGATGAATCTGTTGTCCCGACCGGACTAGTTGGATTACGACAGATTGTTCGTGTTTGGCAAGAGCTTGTTTCAACCCGAATACAGATTGCTTCAAGAGTGCATGGATCGTAGATTGCCCAAGGACGTTATAGCCAGAATCTTTGACAGTAGGGAGGAATTCGACAAGAGCAAAGCTCCACTTTTGACCATTTTGGATGGTGCGGCGATGGAACTGATGAAGAGAAATGCATCTTCGAATGTCGAGTGTCGATTTTATGAGAACGCTAGCGACGTTCCGGATCCTAGAGAACTGAAATCGGAAGATAAGAATCTCATGATTTTCAACGATCTGCTTTTGGAGAGACAGAACCGATGTGAATCGTATTACGTTAGGGGTCGACACAGCAACGTGGACTGTTTCTACCTGTCGCAGAATTATTTTCGATTGCCCAGACAGACGATAAGGGAGAACGCTAATTTTCTATGTCTCTTTCGCCAAGATCTCAAGAATCTCAATCACATCTACGGTGATCACGTCGGAAACGACATGAGCGCGGTGGAATTCAGGAGATTTTGCAAGAGGGTTTGGGATGGTGGACTTTACAATTTCGTCGTGATCGATTTGACAAGCGAATTTAATCGCGGAAAATATCGGTGCGGATTCGACAAGTTTTATGTTTCTGATGATAATAATAAGATAGAGCATGAAAATAAAATTTAGAAAATAATAAATCTTCAAATAATTAGTTTTGAATAAAAAAAATAAAATTAAATATAATGTTCGAACATGGAGAATTGTTAGAACGAATAGCCGAGAATACGGCTGCAAAACAATCCATTCAAATCTTGGTGAGTGGCGATTCGACTCGATTCGCTACGAAATTCGAACCTTCCATCGAATTGAATAGAGAGAAAAGATACGAGATGGCGTTGGTGAATCTGGAGACTTATTATTCCTTTCCCAACGTCACCGAAAAGAATAACTCGTTCAAGTATTCCGACGGAGTGGATTGGTTGGAGATTCGAATTCCCAAAGGGAGTTACGACATAGACGATTTGAACGATCACATTCAGACGTGAATGAAGACGGATGGAAAGGGAAGCAACAAGATCAGACTCGCTCCCAATCCTAATACCTTACAGACGATGTTGGATTTGGAAGATAATTTTTGAGTGGATTTCAACATGGATGATTCTATAGGCAAAATGTTGGGATTCGATTGAAAGGTGTATCAAGGCCACGCGGCATCTGAAAATACGGTTGACATTCTCGCATTCAATACCATTTTGGTGAACGAGCACGTGATTGCTGGAAGCTACGTGAATGGTAGCGCTCAACCGACGATCTATTCCTTCTTTCCAAACGTGTCGCTGGGTTATAAGATCGTGGAGCGACCTCGAAATTTAGTTTATCTACCAGTGATTTTAGACACGTTGTATAGTCTCAAAACCACGTTGACAGATCAAAATGGTGAACTGTTAGATCTTCGCGGAGAGAGAGTGACGATACGATTTCACATAAGAGAAATATAAAAGCAAAAAAAAAAAAAATATTGTGTATATATATAGATAACAAAAATAAAATAAACGCAATATTAATTTTACAAAATTATTTTAATATAATTATTAAACAAGAAACAATTGAAGTAAATATATTTTAAAAAACAGAATTATGACAGAATACGTGGTTAAAAACGTGAACATATCTGCAGGACAGAGGAAGAAACTTAAGAGAGTGTTAACAACTCGAGGCGAGGCAGTGAGATTCAAATTCACTCACGAAGATCTGACGAGAGGCGGTCAGGATTCGATCGCCTGGACCAGAAGTCAAATCAAAAGGATGCAGAAAGCGATTCGCAATGGAAGAGGGTTGACGGTGAGAATGAGTCCCGCTCAATTGAGATACAATTTGAGAATGAAAGGTGGTTTCCTACCGCTATTGGCAGGAATAGCCGCAAAAGCATTACCCTTCACCGCAAAGGCACTACCCTTTCTCGGAAAGACTCTCGGCGTGGGAGCTCTTACGGGACTCGCTAGTTCGGCAGTTGAGAAATTAATGGGTGGCAGTGGACTGTTTTTGAAGAAGGGAGGAGCCGTGTGTCACGTCCACGTAGACGACAGCGGTAAAGGATTGTATCTCGAACCCGTTAGAGGCGGCAACTCTCTGAGAGGAAACGGTCTCTATCTGAAGAGTGGATGGAACATTGAGCGACTCGGCAAGGGTTTGTTGCTCGGTGAGAATTCGCCGTTTAAGAATATACCGATTTTGAATATGTTATTATAATATAAAATTGTATAAAATATAAAATCATAGAAAGTATAAAATAATATATTTAAAATTAGTAAAAAAGGTGGAGAAATAATTTTATCATCAGGATGACAAGGTGGAGAATTTATCACCTGGATGAAAAGGTGGAGAAACAATTTGACGATAATGACGAACATCGCAAGCTAGAGAGCGAAAAAATAAAAAAATGGTTAGATGCTAATGATGGATATCTAAGGAAAGAACTGATGAAAGAGACAGATAAAGCGCGAGATAGACGGTTGAGAATGAGACGATGCTTTCCACTGTCACCACTACCTTCAGAAGAGAATGGTGATGATGCGAGTGTTACCAAGAGATGCACAACATTCGTTCATAATTATGATTCAGATAAACAAAAATGTTGTTATAAACATATCATATCACAAAGAAAAAGAAAAAAAGAAAAAGAAGAATCAACGCTGAAAATTGAGAGAAAAGGAAACGTTATTACAATATATGGTAATAGTGAAGAAGAAGGAAAACAAAAAAAAAGTAATGTGATCTAAAGATGATCTCATTCCTTTTTTTTTTTCATTTTTCTTCGCTAAAAATCAATCACTCTATTGTTTATATTTCCAAGTCTGTTATTAGCATGTTGACACTTGTGTCTTCTCCTTTTTCGAAAACGTGTTGAATGTTTATCTTTACTCTTTTGAGTTTTTTTACATCGGTCAACTCGCTCTCACCACCCAATTTCTCCACGAGTTCGAATGAGATGTTTGGAAATATGTAATTTCCATAGGGCAACGACAAATCATCGTTGTCGAATTCTCTATCTTTGGCGATGACGATGTTCTGCAGATCGCTTTGGTACTCGTAAATCAAATCGAGCGCGGCTTCATCCAATTTCAAAGGCATCTTATATTTGTCGTATTTGTGCTCTAAGCCCTTCGTCTCGACCTCGTTCAATTTGATGGGATCGTGTCGTTGTAATCTATAGATTTTATGACCGAATTTCTTATTCGTTTCGACTCGTTTCAATTTCAATTCGCATCTTTTAGGTGTTGTTGTCCTCATGATCGATTATTTAGTTTTTTGTTTTTACGAATTCTTGCAAATAATGTATATTTAAAATTTTGTATTTTAATAATTTGTTTAAAAAAAGTTTTGTTTTTTTTTGCTCCTTATATATATAAAAAAAAAAAGTTGTTTTTAATTTTAATTTCTTTAATGTGAAAATTTTTTTGTAAAAAGTAATGAGATCACCTTCAGATCTCATTACTTTTTTTCCTTCTTCTTTGCTAAAATCAATCTCTCTATTGTTTATATTTCCAAGTCCGTTATTAGCATGTTGACAGGCGTCATTTTTTCACTTATGAAAATTTCTTTTTTGTTTATCTTTACACTTTTAAGTTTTTTTACATCGGTGAACGCGCTCTCACCGCCCGATTTGTCTAAGAGTTTGAGTGAGATTATTGGATATATGTAATTTCTAAAGAACAACAACAAATCGTCCTTGTCAAATTTTCTGTCTTCGGCAATGATGATATTATTCACCAGATCGCTTTGGTACTCGCAAAACAAATCGAGTATGGCTTCATCCAATTTCAGATATTTGTCGTAGTAGCGCTCTAAGCCCATCGTCTCGACCTCGTTCAATTCGATGGGATCGTGTTGTTGTAATGTATAGATTTTAAAACCTAATTTCGTACACGCTTCGACTCGTTTCAATTTCAATTCGCATCTTTTAGGTGTTGCTGTCATGATCGATTATTTGGTTTTTTTGTTTTACGAATTCTTGCAAATAATGTATATTTTAAATTTTTGTATTTAAATAATTTGTTTAAAAAGTTTTTTTTCTCTTTAAATATATATAAAAGTTAAATTTTAACATCCTTTTTTTCGTATTAATTTAATTTTTTTTCATGAGTTTTTAGAACGGGCAAGACATCGAACATTTAAAAATTAGCCTTCGCATCTTGCAGTTATCATCATCTATTGAGAAGGAATCGGGTAACATGAACACGCATCTGCTTCGTGGAAATTTGTTTTGAACCTCGTGTGAGGCTTCGCGTAAAAGTCATAAGAGTTCTATTTGTCTTGAACCTTCTTTTTTAATAGTTCGAACGACATTGTCGATTAATTTTTGTTCGCTAATAGTATTACGATTCGATTTTCTATCGCAAATCGTATCGTTTTCTTTCGAAACGCATAAATATAAATTACGATTTTTTTCTTCTTGGTTTTTTGGAGAATAACGATTTATTAAACAACGTCGACGTTTATGTCGAGATTCTGTCGTGGAATGTTGTCGTCATGATCGATTATTTGGTTTTTTGTTTTACGAATTGTTGCAAATAATGTATATTTTAAATTTTTGTATTTTAAATAATTTGTTTAAAAAAGTTTTTTGCTCTTTATATATATAAAAAAAAGTTGTTTTTTTAATTTTAATTTTTTTTTTTTTTTTTCATATTAAAGAAAAACAAAACTTTTTAAACAAATTATTTAAATACAAAATTCGGAAAAAAATATATTCTTACAAAATGAAACAAACAGATAAAAAAAAATTGGAAAATTTAAATGAGAAAACCGTACCTCAGTTAAACGAGATTTGTAAACTATTAAAAATTTCACATTTCAGAAATCATAGAACTAAATCAAAAATGATTGAAGTCATACAGAAACATTTGCAAAACGATGGAAAGGCAAACGAAATGCCTATAGCAATGACATCAAAAAATGCATCGGTTGTGAAAAATGAGAAGAAAAAAAAGATAGTAAAAGGAATCGAAATTCCGACGCCGAAAAAAACCGGAAACGTTTCGATTGTGAAAAATAAGAAGACGACTAAACGAAAAGCCGTTGAAGAAGAACTTCAAGTTTCCAAAGAAAAGAAAAGAAAAACTAAAACGAAAATGAGTGATGCACATCAGATTCTAGGCAAACGAGATATATCAAGCAAACTTTGATGAGCAATAGACGTAGGGAAAGGAGAAGAATATCTACGTGACTCACTGCGGAACTATTTCAATCGAAGTCCATGGAATGGGAAAGTGCAATCAAAGGTATTTTTAAAACTTTCGATGTGGTTCCCTTGTTGAAGAAAATCGATCCGAAATCGTTCATGGAACGGGTGAAGAAAAAAGTATTGGATTTGTTTTGCAAACACATGAACGTGGGACTAAAAATTAAGATGATACTCCATTGCGTGATGAATAAAATCGACGTGAAGTCCGGCGAGAGCATCGTGAAAAATGCATATTTCAGATCTAACGTCGAACCCGTATTTCGAGGTTCAGATTTATCAGACGTTTTCGAAAAGATGAAAGACAAGATGTTGACGTCTCTCGCGAATTATCAACATGAAGGTAGTAATTGGACACTCGATGAGATGTTGAAACTCGAAATTCATATAACTAAAAACGATTTGTTGAAAGGGTCTTCCTACGTGAAATTACCGTATTTCCTAGCAAAAAAACATGCCATGATCAACGTGAAAAATAATGATGATCAGTGTTTTAAATGGGCAGTCACTTCCGCTTTATACCCTGTCAAAATGAACATCAAAAGAGTTTCTTCTTACGAGGTAACTTCTAAAAATCTCGATTGGACCGGAGTGACTTTTCCAACGCAGTTAAAACACATCGAACGTTTTGAGGTTCAAAATCCCACCGTAGCGGTGAATATCTTTGGATACGACGACGAAAAACGAACGATCTATCCTCTCAGACAGACTTTGTATCACGGAAGAGAAAAGACGATTATTTTATTATTGATTTCGAATGGTGACAATCGTCATTATTGTTGGGTTAAACATCTGAGCCGATTACTGGCGAAACAATATAATAAACATAAAGGAAAGATATCTTTATGTTTCAATTGCATGAACGCGTTTCACAGCGAAAAATCGTTAGCGAAACATCAGGAATATTGCAATGAAAATCAAGGTGTCAACGTCGAAATGCCTAAACCCAACACCATCGTGAAGTTTGAAAATCACAATAGAAGGTTAAAAGTACCATTCGTCGTGTACGCCGATTTCGAATGTTTCACCGTGAAAATGAGTTCCTGTCAACCCAACGCTCTTCAAAGTTACGTCGAAAGATATCAAAAACACATACCTTCGGGCTATTGCATTTACGTGAAATGCGCTTTCGACTCGCAACACGACATGGGTCCCTTCACCTACACGAAACAGTATGAAGACGACGACGTGGCTCAAATGTTCTTGGAAGAGTTAGAATGGAAACTTCAAATGTTATACGACAAATTCAAAACTCCGGCAAAAATGATCATCACGCAAGAGTAGCAGGACGAAAATAACAGAGCCACCGAATGTCACATATGCAAACAATTGTTCGACAAGAATTCGAAGGAAAATAGGAAGGTCAGAGACCACGATCATTACACGGGTCTGTATCGTGGTCCAGCTCACAGCAAGTGTAATTTAAAATATCGAGACGCCGTTTTCTATCCGGTGATGTTTCACAATCTCTCGGATTACGACAGTCATCTCTTCATGAAAAATCTTGGCACCTCACATGGAGAATTAAATTGCATCGCGAACAGCGAAGAAAGATACATTTCCTTCACGAAATGGAAGCTCATGGAGGAGAAAAGAGTAATCGACAGAGAGACATTGGAAGAAAAAACGAAATTCATTTGTAGAGCCATACGTTTCATCGACAGTTTTAAATTCATGTCGACCGCTCTGGAAAAATTAGTCGATAACATGAGCAAGGATAAATTTAAAATCACGAGCGAACATTTCGAAGAACGAGTAGACATCATGTTGAGGAAAGGAGTCTATCCTTACAATTACATGAATGATCTAAAGAGATTTGAAGACACCGCACTACCTTCAAAAGAAGATTTTTATTCGAAATTATATGAATCCGACATTTCTGACGAGAATTACGAACACGCTAAAAACGTGTGGAAATCATTCGATATGAAAACCATGAGAGATTATCATGATCTCTATCTGAAGACTGACGTTCTACTCTTAGCAGACGTGTTCGAAAATTTTTGAGACGATGTCCGAAAGGGCTGTGAGAGGTGGCGTCTCGATGATCTCCCACAGACATTCTGAGGCTAACAATCCCTACATGAAAGAAGGTTTCAATTCGAAACGGTCGACTAAATACATACAGTATTGGGACGCCAATAATCTGTATGGTTGGGCTATGAGTCATCCTTTACCGATTGGAAATTTCGAATGGGTGAAGGAACCGGAAGAGATGCAAAAATGGAGAGACTATCCTTGCATTTTAGAAGTCGATTTGAACTATCCGGAAGAATTACACGATCCACACAACGATTATCCGCTGGCTCCCAAACGAATGGAACCGAACGAAGGAGACGAGGAAAAACTCATTCCCAATTTATTTAACAAACGTAACTACGTCGCCTACAGCGAGAATTTGAAACAGTACGTCGATTACGGGATGAAATTAGTTGACATACATCGCATCATTCGATTCGACGAAGAGCCTTGGATGAAAAAATACATCGATCTCAAAACGAATCTCAGAATTCGAGCCAAGAACGATTTCGAAAAAGATTTCTTCAAACTCATGAACAACTGCGTGTACGGTAAATCGATGGAAACATCAGGAAGAGAACTGATGTTCGACTCATCACGTCTGAGAAAAGAGCTAAATCATTAGTGGTGAAACCCAATTACAAACACCGAACAATATTCAACGAAAATCTAGTAGCCGTTCACATGCAAAAGACGCACCTGAAGTTTGACAAACCGTATTATCTCGGACCGATCATCTTAGATGTCAGCAGGCGATTGATGTAGGAGTTTCACTACAATAACGTCAAACGAAAATTTGGTGATAAAGCCAAACTACTGTTCACCGACACAGACAGTTTAGTTTACGAGATAGAGACGAAAGACGTCTACCGAGATATATCTCCGGACGTGGCCGAGTGGTTCGACACGAGCAATTATCCCGTCGATCACCCGTCCAACATTCAATCGAACGACAACAAGAAGGTGTTGGGTAAATTTAAGGACGAGAGCAACGGTAAACAAATCGTCGAATTCGTGGGCTTGAGACCTAAACTGTATGCTTATCATCTAGAAACTGATGAGATCAAGAAGTGCAAAGGAGTTAAAGCGTGTGTGGTGAAGAAAAACATCTCTTTCCAAGAGTATAAAGATTGTCTGTTAGGAAGTGGTCCGGTGTATAAGACTATGAAATCGATTCGAAGCGAAAATCACGACTTGTATACCGAAATAGTCAACAAGATTTCGCTGACGGTCGATGATGATAAGAGATTCATATTAGACGATAAAATAAGCACTTTGGCACTCGGACATTGGACTTTAGATCTAATTATAGACGATATGAATGTGGATGATTGGATTCCAGAAAATCAAGAGGAATTTGACGAATTCAAAATTATAGAAATCGATAGAGACATCGAGAGTGTTAGTTTAAAAAGAAAAAGAAAAAAATAGAAAAAATAACATCATTTTTAGTAAATTATAATAAAATAAATAAAAAAAATATATACGCATTTATGAATAAGAAAATAAAGATATCCGTAGAAGGTGTCATCTTACCTAATGAACCCCTATCCAACATCGATCTGTTGAATGCGGCAAAAGATTTGAAAATCAAAGATTTTCTAGGAGTGTTTTCCAGAGATGCCTTGCCGAAGAGAAGACCTCGACAATCGGAATGCGGAATTTTAAATCTAGACGATTCATCGGGTGAAGGCACTCACTGGGTGGCATGGATGAAGAACGGAAGAAGAAAAATTATTATTTTGACAGCTACGGAATCTCGCCGCCAAAAGAAATAAAGAACTATTTCAACAAATCGATGGTTCGTTGCAACACGGAACAAGTGCAATCACCACATCAAGTGTTTTGCGGTCACCTGTGTCTCTACATTTTCAAGAGATGGTCTGAAGGAGATCGATTTCAAGACATTCTCAATGATTTACATTAGAGAGAGATTTTTTTTATAGTATATATAAAGATAAAAAATTATTTAAAAAAAATTTTAATTGAATAAAAACGAAAAATAAAATAACATAGTTCATTTTTAATAAACTGCGTTTTGAACATATTTTTCTAAAAAACAAAAAATCCCACAACATGCCAGTCGATAAATTTGGTAGAAGTGACGACGAAAAAGTCCACCCAAGAAAGAAGAGGAAGACGTTCGAAGTCGACGATGGTTACGACATTGCCAACTTGGACGAACATTACGTTCGGAGATATGAACCTCGAGAAGAACCTTTGAACATGAACGATAAGAAGCTCTACAATCTTCCCGAGCTGATAGATCTCACAGATGCTGCGACTAAAAAATACGTCGACAGGGGGAACGCCGATTTCGAAAGAATCCTGCTAGATAATTACATGGATAAAACCATGACCGATGATCTGGATCTGAAATCCAAACGTTTGGTGAACGTCGCGAATCCCATAGATCCCACCGATGCCGCGACCAAGAAATACGCGGACGACTCTCACGTGAGATTCAGCGAACACCTGAGAAATAGATATGTTCAGAAAACGATGCACTCGGAATTGAACGCCAATTCTAACAAGATAACGAACGTGGCCACTCCCACGAATCCCAAGGACATGACGACCAAACACTACGTAGATCTGGAACAGAGAAAGTCTGACAGACGAGAAATGAAATCGGATCTGAATGCGGGATTCAACAAGATATTGAATCTGTCGAAGATCGAAAACACGGATGCGGACTCAACCGCGGTCAACAAGGGCTACGTAGATTCTGCCGTGATACAATCACAAGAATACCTAGAATCGCAAGTGGACGATCTCTACCTGAACAAACAATCTGGCGGAACCATGGAGGGTGGCATCGACATGAATGTTAAGAATTAATTCGGACTCAGTCACGATCCCGAATTCGATTCCAGCACAGTCAGCAGGAAGTACGTGGATGACAACTCGGTCTGGAGAAAGGGTGACATCATGGAAGGTAAACTAGACATGGGTGGACACGCGCTCACGAATCTACTGGATCCCGTGAACATGACAGATGCCTGCACCCTGATTTCGGTGGTGGAGAAAGTCAAATATGCTAGACAATTGATCACTGTGTGGGCTGAAGAGGCCGGCGCCTTAGATGAGGGAAAAGCTGAGTGGTCTTTCGGAAATGGAGGTAGCGGATCGAAACATGGTCAGGTGGGATATCCCATGCCGTTGGGAGGTGAAATCCTTCGAATGAGTCTGGCTTCCTCGGATCTGAATAACAGAGTGGTCGTCAATCTCATGGTGAATGGTGTAGAGAGCGATAAGAGATACAGCATTGAAAAGACTGAGAATCAACACGCGAATGTTAGCACGTTTGGCACGCCTCTCAAAGTGAACGCCGTAGACAGGATTAATTTCATTACGAAAACCAATAATCCCAAAGCCGCCACTTCCATGGTGAGTCTACTGATCGAACTAGATCCTTTGAACAAACAGTGAACGCGTGGAAAATAATGAATTAAAAAAAATAATGTGTGATTATTAAAAACAAAAAAACAAAAAAAAAAAGTAATGAGATCATCTTTAGATCTCATTTTTTTTTGTTTTCCTTCTTCTTCACTATTACCATATATTATAATAACGTTTCCTTTTTTCTCAATTTTCAGCGTCGATTCTTCTTTTTCTTTTTTTCTTTTTTTTGTGATATGATACGTTTATAACAACATTTTTGTTTATCAGAATCATAATTATGAACGAATGTTGTGCATCTCTTGGTAACACTCGCATCATCACCATTCTCTTCAGAAGGTAGTGGTGACAGTGGAAAGCGTCTCATTCTTTTCATTTCCAACCATCTATCCCGCTGTTTATCTAACCATTTTTCCACATCTTTTTTTTTGTTTTTTTTTTGGCTTGCAACACAGGATGGAACATCTGACGGAAACGGAGAGACGATCGCACAGGATCGAACAATCTAAGATCTGTTCGAGTTTTAATATCTTCGTCACGAAATATCCTTTTTGTTTCTCTCGAGTGAATAGCACGTGATCTCTCAAGTAATTCAGAATGTAATCGTAAAAATCTTTTTTTCTCAAATGCGAAAATGGAACGTTTATTTCGTTTTCTACGTGACTACTTACGAATTGTGACATTTTGTACGTCGAGAATATTGAAAAAAGACGATTTTTTTCTCGGATGAAACTTTTTTTTTTGTTAAAAAAATATCATTAAAAACGAATTTATTTTTTTTACGTTTTTTTTACTTATTTTTGCATCATTAAAAAATAAGTAAAAAAAACCTTAAAAATATAATCCAAAATCGCGAAAGAAAAAATACCAAATAAACGATGCCACTAATATATCAATCTCCAGTATTCACACACTCGTCTATCATCGAATGATCGACATCTTATTTCCGTCCGATTCGAATTGTTATTCTCTGTCCGACAGGACCAGGGCGAAGGCTTCGGTTTTTCTCAGAACGTTCCTATCAAATTGCATCTTGATCTGAATGTCTAAGACGCTACTCTTGAATCGTTCACTCTGTTTACTGACGTCGAATACGAACATGGGATACATCAACTTGTATTTGCCGGGAGACATGTTAGGGTTGCTCATCAATTCGTGTAGACCGTGATACTTCTTTCTAAAATCAGCGGCATCGCCGTACAGTCTGCAGAAATCGTTCTTGTCGAACGATGCGTTGTAATCGATTGCTGGATATCTCATGGCGTTCAGAAACACTTGCATGTTTCTCAAACTGCAATGATCGAACAGCGACGCATTCTTTTCCTGAGACCCGTCCCTATCAGTCTGAAATGCAACCATGATGAAACGCGGTCTCTCGGAAGCGGATTTCACCGTCAATCTCCAATCAAAGTGATTCGTGGAGGGAGAAATGCTAGCCGTGTCGCACTGTCTCATTCTAAATCCCACGGGTAATTTACTCTTGGATTCTATGATCTTGTAGAGACACGCTTTCTCCACGATCGAAGGCTCCACGTGCGGAACGAACCACGATATCTTGTGAAGAGTTATCTTACCCACATCGGTCGCAGTGAGTCTCACTATTGCGTCGTCATTTCCTTTTCGAATCAACGTCAGATTGTGTTTGAATCTGTACATGATCTTGTTGTAATCGTCCGCAAATCCGAAGATGTGTTTCAAAGGTATCCTGAACGAAAACGTTCCTTTAGGTCTGGACATCTTGATGACGTAGTCGAATATCAAGGCGGCGCCGGCACTAGCAGGGCCGACGGTGTCTTTCACCCACAACTGATTAAGTCCTCTGGATTTTGAAAAATCATCAGGATACATCAAGAGTCCGAACATCGTGGTGGCCTGACCGGGATGAAACACAGATTGTATCTCTTGTCCGGATAGCATGTATTTTATGTTACTGAATAGATGCATGATGCCATTATTGGCTAGAGTAACCGTGTCGTTGTCGGCGTAGTCGCTCCCATCTTCCTTTGTGAGACATCCTTGCACCACTATGTAACTCTCGCTAGGATGTACGAATAGATCTTGAGTTTCGACGTTGATTCTTATCTCTCCCGCATTGTTCAAACTCGTTCCGGTTACCGGTTCGTATTCGTGAACCTCATATTCTTGAATACTTTCATCTTTCACTATGCTTTGTGCTATATCTAGTATATTTGTCATTTTAAAGGTTTTTTAGTTTTTTGTTTATTAATTAACTTGCTTTTTTTATCTAAAAATAGTTTTTAATTATTTTTTATTATTTTTTTCTCTCTTATATATATGTGTGTAAACAAGAAAATGTTAAAGAGAGTAAATAAAAAAAATTTTGTTTTCTTCATCAAAACTTCGTCTTCTGTAATTGTTGTTCGTAAAACTTTCCGATGATCTCTTCTCCATCCAAAGCTTCGATTTCATAAGTCACCGGATCGGTGTGAAATATTTTGATTATCACGAAGATTTCCGAGGTCCATCGAGGAGTATAACCCTTTTCGAAGTGCTTCTTATAAGCGTAGATTCTCACTCGATCACCGATCGCAAATTTCAGATTTCTAGACTTCTTCCTGATCTTAGATCTCTCAGGATATAGATTCGCGTAGACCTGTTTTTCGTTTCGAGGATCGCTAGCTTCCGCGGGAGTCATCTTGATCGATCTGTGTTGCGTGTTGTTGTAATCTTTGACCAGACCGTTCAGAGCGTATATGTATTTCTTGGTCGAATTCGCCGTGAAGTATCTGTGCATCTTTTCCTTCATTGTTCGATTCAAATGTTCCACCACGCTGGCTTTCTCTTCGTTTTCGATCGAGTAGAGGTCTACCAATCGATGAACGTGCTTGTTGTAGAATTCCTTTCCCTTATCCACCCACAATTTACTCGGTTTTCGAGAAGACGAGTCGAACATGCTCTTCAGAGCCTCGGCGATGCAAGGTCCCGATTTATTCTTCAAAGCTCTGATCCAACCGTATTTGGAAAACACGTCGATGACCTCAATAGGTATTTGACGCCCTCGTTCCACCTCGAAAACGATCTCATGTCGACCAAATCGGCAGACCAAATATCATCCAGACTCTTCACAAACACCCTTCTCTTTTGAAATTTACGCACTATGGGTTTGTGTAACTCCTCGGCCAATTCGCTCATCAATAATCGTTTCTTCTTCTTTTCAGATGCGCTTTTTTTTTTGAACGCCCCATCTGAATCGACGTTTCGCACCGATCAGATTGCCGACCAGCGAACGTTCCATCTTCCCTCTCCTGGTCGAATTCGATATGCCTCTCAATTTCCCCAACATGTTTTTATCGCAGACGTCGTTGCGAGTCTTGGTGTCGGGATGTTCGACGTAGCACAGATCGTGATCATACGCGGCCGCGTCCACCCTATTCACAGGTTTGCTCCAAGATTTGGGTGTCAGATCGGCGTTGAGTCTCTTGTTCAATTTCGTTCCGGGTCCCATGAAACTGTGACCGGGCAGATGAATTTCAAAAGGTAGATTATTGGTCATTTTATTCACGATGCCTTTACCTTTGCTCGCGTTCTTTTTTTTGACGAATCGTGTCTTGACAGAACCACACACGTCGCAAATTCCGCGAAGCATCTGTCTGTCGTTTTTAGTTCGCACTTCTCGAGAATTACTCGTCTCAGTAACTCTCTTACACTTTACGCAATACATTTTTTTAAGAGTTATTTAAATTAATTTCGTTTTTTTATTTTATACATAAATTTAATTATTTTTTTTTAAAATTCTGTTCTTATTATATATATTTTTTTTTTTCAATCGCTGCTCTTGAGTTCTATCATCTTACTGAATTCCTCCCTGGCCTCTTTCCTCCCCTTTTCCACGAGAGAATCCTTCATCTCTTCCTTGATGATCTGATGAGTCTTGATTCTCACGGCTTCTTTCATGGCATCGTATTTCGTTTTCTCGCTCAATATCGCGAAGTATTCACCGTCCGATATCCTACCGTCTTTCAACGCCATAGAGATCATTTTGGATATCGTGTCAATCTTGGAGTCGGCCAAGACGCGAATCTTGTCGTGTTTCCTCGCCTTCAGATATAATTTCCTACTCAAAAAGTTTCCGAGCGTGCTAAACAATCTGGCGGCCACTCCTTCTATGGTCAACACGATCGGAATGCCGACCGCGGTCGACAACAATCCGATGCCGGCTGCATGTAAACCCATGGAAATCGTGATGAGTGTCGTGTTGATCGCATTGACGAATTTCACGAAACGCGAATACTTCTTCTTGAGGGAACGACGAGAATCTCTCTCTCGAGTTAGATACTCTTGGATTCTACTGATTTGATCGATGCGATACCTCTCTCCTCTTTCTCTTTCTTCTAATGATGGTGCCGTCGGCAAAACGTCGATCGGCTTCTCGTCCTCGTCGTCCACTAACGTCGGATACAATTTATTTCTGGTTCTCATTTTTGTTTTTTTCTTTCTAATATTAGATAAAAAATTTATGTGTGTATTTATTTTTATTTTCTATTCTCCCTTATTTTATATCAACGAGAAAACTTAGACGTATGCTTTGTTGAACAATAATTTCAAGATGCATCCCTTATCTCGTAAAGTCAGACTTTTACGCGCCAATTTCTGTTCTTCCGAATCTGTGGGCTTGCTTCGATTCTTACAGTAGAGTAATCTCTTCCAAAACGCGATCACTTCATTGATTTGAACGCGTTCAAACGCCGGTTCGAAATACTTGATGACCATATCTTCCCTTTCCATCCACAGACACGAATGATTCTCGTGATCGAAGTCTAGGTGATCCCGACATCCGACGCATCGTTCTAACAAGAGACGACCTAGTTGTTCATTCACGCAGAATGCATAGACTCTCATCAGCATTTTTAAAAGAAACCTCACTCTAATATCCTGATAATCGCTCATGATTTACGTTTTTATTATCTATTCGATTTGATATATTTATTTTTTTTAAATAACTATTTATTTATATTTTTTTCTCTCCTATATATATCAATCAAAAACGTGACAGCGGGCTCGCGAATTTCTAACACACCGACGACAACACTCTTCGTTCAAAACATTTCCATCAAGTGCTCATTGAGATCACCTCGCAATAACGTGCGCTAGTCTCACTTCGAGAAACGCAACAGTGGGTTTGCGGATTCAAACATCACATCTTCACGCGAGTCGATTTCAGACCTAAAATCCGCAAGCGAGTTTCCCCCATAGGATTCAGTGTTAAAATCGTGTACGGATGCGGATTGTTAGAATCGGCGAGAGGATGATGTTAGAAACCACAAAACGTTTTTTTGCTCGCAATTTAACACTGAATCCTATGGGAGAAATCCATTTACCGATTTCAATCAAAACGGTACATGTACTGTACGTAAAATTTCATGTGTTTTCTGTCATTCTTGGATACAATCAGTGATGTTTGAATCCGCAAGTGGATTCTAAAGCACCCTAAAAAACGTTAAAATCTTGTACATGTACACGATTTTAACACTAAATCCTATGGAGGTGTACATGTACACGTACATGTACGATGATGCTTGAACCCGCAAGTATCACCTACTCACACCTTTCAGGCTGTTCAAAAAAGGAAGCAGAAATGGATATCTTTTGGCTCTGTCCACTTTTTTAGTGGTGGAATACATGTATGAACTTCGGGAATGGTTTAGGGGTGGGGGAGGGGGATAAGTGTGATTTCCAACCATTCTGAAAAAAATGCAGTCCGCGACCTCTAGGTGATCTCAGTTACCTTGGCCTATATTTTAAACTTCCATCGTGCTTCAATTTAGTTTGCGTTGGAACCAGGCCCCCAGATCATTCCATGCTTGAGATACGAGTGTTCGGTATGAAATGTTTTAGGCTCTGCCCACCTTTTGGGGTGTAGAAATGTATGTATGAACTTCGTGAGTACATTAGAGAGCCATAAAATGTGATTTCCAGCAATTCTGATAAATGTACTCAAAGACTCCTTAGTGATCTTTACTCATATCTGGAACATTCACTGAGTTTCAACTCATCTGGAATTGGTCCCACTCTGTAGATTATACCATGCTGGAGATATGGGCGTTATCCACATTCAAAATGTTTGACCCGCCCACTTTTTAGTGTAAAAAACATGTATGAACTTCGGAAATGCATTGGGGGAGGGGATATAAAATGCGATTTCTTGCAATTCTGAAAAATGCACTCAATGACCCTTGAGTGACCTTGGCCCATATCTTGAACATCCACTGAGTTTCGACTCATTTGGTGTTCGACCCAGGTCATGTGTCATACCATGCTTGAGATATTAGTGTGGTAGGCTATGTCAGAAATTGTGCTCCCGTAGGATTTGAATGTCCAAATTGAGATAAGGGCTGATTCTGAATCTATTTTTTGTGAGGAATTCAAAAATGGACGGTAACAAATTTTCTGACCTCATTTAGGGGGTTAAATGACCCCAAATGACCTTGACCTTTTTTGATTACTTTGAAACATATTTGCACTTATCTCATCGATGTGTTCCCTTATTTCATAGTTTAAATTATATAGACCTATGTTCTATTGAATGGCAATTATTCTAGAATATGTTTCAAGGTCGTGTGAGGTCAAGGTCACCCAAAAGGTCACGGTCAAATCACAAATACAAGATTTTATCAGTGAAATCCAGATCCTTGGAGTTACAGCAAGTAATATTTTAGCACATGTTAGTAATTGCACACATAATTGATATTAGCTCATTAAAGGTTGATGTTCTATCACAGGTTATACTTCAGAATGTTAAGATAGACCGTCAAGTGAGGCACAAGCCAAAGAGCGATACCGGTTTTCGGCAAAGGCCTGAAACGCCTGTTTCAATAGGTCTCCCACTTCCATTGCATTGTAGGGTTCGCGATAAACGTCTAGTTAACTTTATATCTGATATGTATTTGGGCGGTTCTTATAATAGTGTATTAGATTTGCAGAAAAGAGTTGCTTGTGGGGTCATAGATAGGATGAGGGAAACAGGTGGCTACGTTCTTCCAAGTTTCGTGAAGAAAGACAAACCTGTCTTCTTCGCTATTGACAACATCGACTTCTTAGAGGACACTCCCTACGGCCAAGACACTCTACACGGGACCCTAGCTGTTATTAATCAAGAGGATAGTGAGGGTGATCCTGTCAATGAACCACTTCGAATTCCTGAGAAGCCATGGCCAGCCTCAATTGATGTTCTCTACCATGATGAGCCAATTATTTTACCAAAACCAGTCAAATTTGAAGAGTATGACATTGAAGCAGGCACTGATTTACTATCGGTCTATAAGCAAAAGGACCGTGCATGGGTTCTGGCAAACCACCTTAGCAATAAAAAACTGCAGATACCTGGAAGGCTCGACTCCTCTGAGGATGAAGGCAATGGCGAATCTAAAATGCATTCTAATGAGGACCTGAATCCAGTCGACGAATCCCCTAGAACGTCTGGACAACATAGTATTCTGGAGGTATCCCAAGAACCTAGTGTGAAATCGTAAAAAAACTGCGAAGGAAGACGTTTTGCCAACATGGGCAGCTACTAATTCCATTCTGGAGTATAATGAGGGGGGGGGGGGTTGAAATTAAGAGGACTAACAGTTCACCGATTGCTCCCTTATTCAAACAGTCTCCAACGGATTATGCAACCCTGTATACTGCTCTCATGCTCACTCAGGAAATATCGGCAGTTGTGGTTGGACCAGAAAGGAGGACTGTCATCACACTTGATCTTGACCTCTATGAACGGGCACTCAAGATCCAGCAGTCAACAGGAAATGATAACTGGGTTCTCCGGGCTGGCGAATTGCATATAACAATGGCTGCTTTACATGCTCTAGCAAAATACATTGAGGGCAGTGGTCTTGACACGGTTGCTATTGAGACATCCATCTACTCTCCCGAAGCCTTGCGAGCCATCTTCACTGGAAAAGCATTCAAAAGAGGAGTAGAATACCACATAATGAATGCACTGGCTTGCTTTTACATGAAATTTGATGCTATTCTTGGCGAATCTTCTCCCGGTCCTCTGATATTCCAATGTGAGGAGCTCAGAAAGAGCTTGCATGGTCAGGATCCAAAGTGTTTGGAACATTTTGACGCTGTTCGTAACCACTACAATCGGATGCAGATGTCTACACCTGGTGCTGGAGAACTTGCAACCTTCTTGGACAGCTACACGACACAAGTTGAAGCGCTTCTTCACCTCATCAGAGCGAGTCGGCAGAATGATTGGGAAGGTTTCCTAGCTGTGCTGAATGAGCAAATCAAGTACTTTATGGCGCACGATTTGTTAAAATATGCCCGCCTCATGCCTGTTCATTTAGCACAGATGAAAGCTCTTGAAAAGGATGATCCATTGACTTGGGCCGCACTGAAGAATGGTGATTTCTGCGTCAGAAAGTCCGACACACCTTTCGCTGCCTTGTTTGTTGATCAGACCCTCGAACAGGAAATAAAGAAACTGAAAGGGTTCGGCGGTATCACTGGTCTAACACAGCAGGAGGGGCTACTTGACCGATTTCTCCTCATCCAACCCGAACTCTCAAAAATTGTGGCCGATTTTCAAAACAAATATACTCGAATGTGTGGTCTCAGGGAACCTGTTAAACGCCATTACCAACTCTCGGGGGAAATCTCCATAAGATCGACAGCAAATGCTCTCAAGCTGCGAGACTGTATTCAGCTTCACTGTGAAGGTAACCCATATGAAATTGAAATACCGCTAAAAAGCATTGTTTCCTCGGCGGTCGTACCTGAAGCAGCAAAGATAGACATTCTAAATAGGGATGAGAAGGGACAGTTAGCTTACAAGACCTTTATTGACGAGAGATTGCTAACTCACTCCACAATTTCAATCTGGAATCCAATGACAAAATTGAAATTAAAGACACATTCAACATGGATGCCAAAGCAGATTGTGCGTGTTGGGGAAAAGATTATTAAATTGCGTGAGGAACGACAACTGTTGGCTAGATTCCTTGTGATTCAGCAATCTCGGCCGGAATTGGTACCGAAGTTGGCCGCTACTATAGGGGACTATGAGATGTCTGTTCTTCCAAGATCTTTGTTTGCTAATGACGGATCTCTTCTAATCCCGACCGACAAAAGTAGATTGATGCATGCAGTTGAGGACCAAAAGGACATGAGCATGTCAGAGGACCCATCAGATACGACTGCGGTAGCACAAGATGTCAAGGCTGAAGTGGACTCAGACAACATTATGGTGGTTGGTCCGCTACTTGAAGAAAACAGCAATGTGAATGAAGCTGCGGTTATATTTGATGGCATGGCTGTCTTGCAGAGTATGAAGAAGACGTCTGCAGTGACGAAGATTATCCATTTGAAGACAGCATTCGTGAAAAGAATGAAACGCTTGATGAAGGGGTACACTGAGGGCCGCATCATATTCGACAGATACTTGGAAGTGTCCCTGAAGGATAAAACTCGCCTTAAACGTGCTGCAAATGTGTTGGCAATAGAGTTCATGGTGCATGATGAAATGAATATTGCAAAAGTTACGCTAAAAGAACTGCTCGCTAACTCAAAAACAAAATCCCAGCTGACTGAGATGCTTGCTGAAGCTCTTCTAGAAGCTTTTGAGGATTCAAATCAAGATTTGGTTGTATCCTATACTGACAAAATCAAGTCTAACCGTTCCGAGCTTCTTCGACAGGACATGAAGACACATAACCATGAGGAGGCGGATACAATGATTCCGCTTCATGTTCTGGATATAATCAGAGAGTCGAGATTTAAAACAATAGATGTTTGATCCCCGGACACCGATGTACTGGTGCTTCTCGTGGATTTGGTCGCAAATAGACATTTAAATTCCCATACAACTCTTCGCTTTTTGACTGGGAAGGGAGTGAAATACAGGACGATTGATGTGTGTCGTCGAGTATCAGCAATAGGAGTGGAAAAGTCAAAGGGTTTGATTGGTCTGCGTCATTTCTCTGGTGCAGACTGGGGAGGTAAATTCGTTGGAGTTTCCAAGAAGACGTGGATTTCCGTTTACCTTTCACTACCCCAGAATGATGAAATTCTGCAGACATTTGCTAGCATGGGCCATGAACCCCTAACAGGTGAAACTACGGAAATACACTTGCTAGATGATGGGAATATGCCTGTGAGGTATCGGCCAATTGAAAGATTTGTTTTCCAGGTATACTCAGCAAAGAGCAACATAGACTCCATTCCAGCTCTGAGATGGGAACTATTCCGTAAAAAAAAAATGGAAGGCGAAAAGCTTCCACCAACACGAGGAACACTTCTACCACACATTGCAAGAGCAAACTATATGGCAATGAGAGACAAGTCGTACACTACAGCAATGCCTGAGCTTCCGAAACTTGGCCAAAATGGATGGGAGATCACTTCTAATGGGGATTATCAACCTATCAGATGTCTTAAAGGACCAGCACCCAAAGCAGTTCTGGAGCTCATCAAATGCGGATGCCGTAGTTCATGCAATACATCTAAGTGCTCTTGTCTCAAAAACGATCTGTCTTGTACGGCATTATGTAAATGCACCGACTGTTCAAATGCTGGCAAAGAATTTGACCTCAGCAATGAAGCTGATGACATTGATTAGTATTAGGACTATCAAGAAACCTTGTAGTCCAATTTCCAAGCCAAATTTTACCAATTTAAAGAAAGATAATGCATCCGATATATAATCAGCAAATATGGCCTTGATTTTCTAGTGTGACCTTTACTTTCGAGTGTGACCTTGACCTCTGATGACCTTGAATTAGGTTTTAATCTATTCCCTGATATAAGTACTGTAAGATCAGTCACTGATGACAACAAAATTACTGTATTACATCACATGACTTGCTACTTTCTGTAGAAGTATGGTCAAAAACGGTTAAGGTCATTAATAGGTCACATGACCCCTTAAAAGTGACCGGAAAATTTGTTACCGTCCAATTTCATGATTCTTGTATCCCATTAAAGCAAAATCTACCCCTAACTCAATTTGGACATTCAAATCCTACGGATTGACATAATGTACCACACTATATGAGTGTGATCCGCTTTCAAAATTGTTGGCCCAGACCAATTTTTTTAGTTTAAAAACACATGTATAAACATCGGGAATGCATGGGGCGGGGGGGGGGGGTCATAAAATGCGATTTCCAGCAATTCTGAAAATGCACTCAGTGACCCCGGGTGACCCATATTTTGAACCTTCATTGAGTTTCAACTCATTTTGTTTAATGACCCTTCCAACGGTTAGGGTAACATCATGTAGGAGAGTTTTACGGGTCGACTCATTTGGTGTTGGTCACCTGTTCATAGGTCATACCATGTTTGGAATATTGGCGTGACCTACTTTCAAACGTTTTATCCCCACCCTACCATTTTAGTGGAAAAATACACATGTTTACATTGAGAATGCATTAGTACATTAGAGAGCCATAAAATGTGATTTCCAGCAATTCTGTTTGTCATAAAACTCTGCTAGAGACAATGAATTCTGATTTTGGACTTACTGGTGTTGCTGCTAGTTGGCTATAATCATACCTCAAGAATCGACAGCAGCGTGTATCAATAAACGGTAATCTGTCAACAGACTTCCATCTTGAATGTGGAGTCCCACAGGGCAGTTGGCTTGGTCCTGTTCTGTTTCTATTCTATATTTCAAAAAAATTCACCATCATTGAATCTCACCTGCCTGACGTCCATGGTTATGCTGATGACACACAGGTAATTGGTTCACGACAACAACTCACTAAAGTTGACATCAATTCTGAGAAGGTAGGAGATACCGCCATCAGTGCTAGTAACTGTGTACGTGATCTTGGTGCCTTCTTTGACCCTACCATGTCTATGAACAGACATGTTACAAATATGTGCAATAAGGCTTTCGGAGGTCTATACAAAGTTAAACAGATAAGACATTTCCTCACCAAAGACTCAACAAAAACCCTAGTTCATGCCTTTGTAACTTCACATTTGGATTATTGTAATGTCTTACTGTTCAACCTTCCACAATATCAGTACTCTCGCCTGCAGATGGCACTAAATGCATTGGCCCGAGTGGTATGTAGGGTATCACGATCTCAACATATCACTCCTGTTCTGAGGGATATGCACTGGCTGCCAGTTAAGTATATTCTGTTGAAAACAGCTATCGAGGTCCATTAAATTCGAGTAGCCACAGTATGTTTCGAATAATGTACTGTTGGAAATGCCGAACAACGTTGTTGCGCTTGTTTTGATGACATTCGCGAAGAAGGGTTTAGTGTTTTTAAATGTCCTCTGTGTAAAAAGAAGGTCCACCTCGTCTGTGGTCAGACATAAGTGGATATGGCCCCTGCGAAAATCTGTCCCGTGTGTCGCGCGGACGTGAAGTGGAGAGAACAGTTAAAACTCCACGAATTAAGCGGTGTTAATGAAAGGTTCCTCTTGTACCAGTGCCAGTTTTTAAATTTATTGTCAAGGGGGAAATGTTTCTATAGGGATTTATGCAGAATCTATAAAAGAGGTTGAATGAATTAACAAATGTGAAACAATTATGGGGAAAAATTGTTTTTGGGCGGCATCAGAATATTTTTAACATTATCACTGGGCGACAAAATATCGCCCAGTGATGAATATTTGTCTCCCAGTAACAGTAGTTTTCAAGGTACTGGGCGACAAGGTATTTTTGTACAAAATAAATGCTACCAAAGCTTTCTCTGTTACCGTAGTATTTTTTTATGTTGTAGTGTACAAGTAATGAAGTGAATTGTGAATCATGTCCAAGCGCATTACAGACTATTTTGGTGTGCCAGCAAAAAAGAGACTAGTTTCTTCATCAGCCACTAAAGATAATGATTTAAGTTCAACCGATTCACTTACCCCTTCTGATGATCCACCAGCACAGGGGGCTATCATTATTATTTCTTTTTAAAAATATTGGTAATATTAAATTTTGTATTTAGACTGAAATGCATGACCAATTTTGAATCAGTTGAGAACTTACCATTTTTGAGAAACCATAATGTAATGGGTAGGTGCCTATTAGAGATCTATGTCGCCCAGTAGAAATTGCTTAAAAACTATTCTGGGTGGCATCCATACCCATATTGTTGCAATGTGGTGTTCTCCGATTAACCTTGTGTTCTCTTCGCAAATCGTCTCTCTTACTGTGATCAAGTCCCTTGGGGTTTTGATCCTCGGTGGGAGAGGAATGTTGCGAAATTCGCCCACCGGGGTTGATTAAGCGCGAGAGAAGAGCTACAGCTCTTCTAAGCTCTTTTATTGTTTAAGTGAGATGATAGGGCCATGATAGAATTCACAGACAATTTCTATTTGGTGAATTGGACTCGGATTTTATTAACAGATTTATTAAAGCTAATTACATGGAATTGTATTAACTGGCAATCAGAGTACAGAAGTATTTTGAGTTCCCACACAGGAGTGGACACCAGATGTTCAGTTGACAATATTAGGCATAACTTTGCAGGCCAATACTGTCAACAAACAGAAATATTGTAGGATTTGATGGATGGTATAATAACATTCTGCAGTAGTTTCTGGGATGTTATTGTGCGAACTGTCACCAAGTCATAACATGCACCTGGTGGAACATCACCAGATATCAGGTAATGCTGCGTTGCAGAATTATAAAATTCACCAGGACATTCCGCCGGTTATCAGGCACCGGGCGGAATACTATTTGCATGTAAAGATTCCATGGACAGCATGCAGACTGACCGGCAGTCTGCATGGCTGTATAAGAGTCCAAAAATGGCGACCGCCACGTCAGGGGACTTTCTCTAAAATTCCGCTGACTGTTAGTCGCGTGATTAGGTATTGTATCAGAAAATTGGTCAATATAAGCACTGTTTTCTGGGTGATTGAGCGAAGTTGTCTCCTGGCTCTTCACATGCTGTATACCTACGAAGAAGTCGTTAGAAGTTTTTTTTTATATTAGGATTTAACGACACATTAACAGCCAGGGTCATATCATGTTGGTGACAGTTTTACAGGTGGAGGAAGCCGGAGTACCCGGAGAGAACCACCGAGCAACGGCGAGCAGCTGTCAGCTCTCCAACATAGTAGCTCTGAACTCTGCACCGCGGCACAGGCAGGGTTAGAATGGTTGAAGACATGCGCACCATCGACGTGCAGTACGCCTATTACACCACAGCGTCATCGTGCCCCCATGTAGGCAATCGCGGTTAAGTGTCTAAGCCGTCAGATGGATGCCGCCATATTGAAAGGTATGAACTTTGATACTTTGAGTATTCATGTAAATAGCCGAAGGGAGACAACGCAGTTGCTTGCATGTTTATTACATTAAATGGTAAATTATTAGAATCGAGAGTTCGTTATATATTTCCATTGGTACACGACAAGATTCGTGCAGTTTCTCGAAGCTGAACAAATCTGAAACTTGCGTTCGAGTACGTCTGTCAGGGAAAATCACAAAGCCACGGGCTGGTGGGACTTCGCGGTTCTATCAGTTAACACAACGACTAGTCCAAGCTTACGATCGCAGATTGATAGACATTTCCATTAACCCTGTAGCAAGAGCCTATAATGACCGTTCCTAACACCAAATAGTGTATCAGTGATTTTGCCTCACCGCGGGTGTAACATGTGATTGATGGGTGAATATAGCTGAAATGGAGTTTGAATTAGGGGGGGGGGGTGAGATGGGAGGGGGGGTCTAGATGGCAGGGGGTGGACCTCGAAGACACCCCATACCTCTGTCACTGCCCCAGACCCCCACCAATAGGAGAGGGACAACCCCTCATATAACCAGCATCACTCCGAGCCTGCGGCCTTCGGATATGCCTTCGGCATATATGGGTGCCCCTTGCTTAAGTACGTTCTAGGGCCCCAGACAGTCTTGGGCCGCCACTGTCTATCAGTGTGCCAAAACGCAACGAGATAGGAAGACTTGTGTTCGAGTTATTGTGAAGACAAGGAGGTGGTGAGAAGACTGAAGACCAGAAGAAAAAGAAACCTTACAAAAATACTAGTCTGTGCGTTTCACACAGAGCACGTTTCATGAGTGAACGTACGATTGGTCACGGAAAAATCTGACAGAACCTAAAGTTCTGACGAAATCCCCGGTAGACAAAAAGGGACGGTCGCCTAACGAACGTGACAACCATTACTTATTCTCAGTTCCTTATTCCACATTCGTTATCAACCGACTGTATCGGTTGATAACGAATGTCGAATAAGGAACTAGGAATAAGTAATGGTTGTCACGTACCCGGTCACCTAAATCATATCTATGCCACTGAGTCAATTTATTTATTTATTGGGATTTAACGACACTTTCGACAGTCAGGGTCACCTTGTGTCGGACAGTTTTACGGGTGGAGGAAGCCTGAGAACCCGGAGAGAACCACTGAGCAACGACGAGGAGCTGCCAGGCTCCCCAACATACTAACTCCACACAAGCAGGGTTAGCCTTGGTTGAAGACAAGGGCACCATAGAGGTGCAGTACGCCTTAGAATACAACGCCACCGTGCCTAACGTAACATCCCAAACCTATTCACAAAAATGACATTCAATTTTAATTTTTTTTTCAATTTGTGCCTCAAAAACATATCTCTCCCGTGTCAGAGCCCGAACTCCCCTCCCCAGCGCTCACCATGACAAAAAAATGGTGCTGCCACTGATATAGAGTCGAAAAAATAGTCATCATGTGTGCAAACAACATGTCCGCGTCTTAGACCTTTACCTAAAAAGATTAGGGGGTGACACATGCAAAAACATTCCAGATTAACCCTTTACCCAAAACACACGATTTCAAAATTTCTTATTTTAATTGGAAGCAGCTCGTCCCAATGAGGGGTCACATGATATGGTTTTGTTGAAATTTTTTTAAAACTATATTTTTTTCAAATGCCGATTCGTAAGGTAAGGGGTTAACTAATAATTTTCATTTTCTCTCAAAGACAGCTTATATGGTTGAGATCAGGAGCTGTTTTCAAATCAAGAATTTAAAAACTAATTGAACGGCGAATTTTTTTTCTGTGAATAATGCTAATTGGATATGGTCGTTAGATAGATAAATTTACTACCCAAAGTTTGCTAAGCACCAAGTACATCCAACTACCTGTTTCACGTTTTAGTTGAAATATTGTTATCAAAAGTGTATATACTTTTTATTTAATTATATCTTTAATTATTTATTTGTGTTTGACATTATTTTTTAGCTTTTGAATATGATAACCATAAAAAATGGATATTTTTGGTAAAAGAGGAAATTTTTCAATATGCCAAAAAGTTGACGGAGCGAACTGGTATGGTTTCAATATCGAGTATGAGACCCATTATAGTGGGCGGATTGCTATAAAAATAGTTCAGTTTGTGATACAAGCATGAAATTTGGTATGGAAGTCACTTTTGGTATATAGAGTACTTTAGGATAGCTGGCCACGAAATATCTTATTATTTTCAAGATGGCCCCCGGAAGTGAAAAAATCTGCTCTATTGGTGATGTGAGTGCAGCATATATGAGTGAAACATATAGCATTAAAGCAATTTTTCTGCTGTTATATCATTCCTTTATGCAAACCAAGACTGAATATGAATTGAAATAATGAACAGCAACGACAATTGTGGTTTAAAAGGCTGTGGAAATATATGGCAAGGGAAATAACTCTATATGCTCAAATGTGCGGTTACCGGAGATTTGTTTCTTTTTTAAACGTACACGTATTTTCAAAATAAACCTCATAATCTGCAATATCAATGCCAATGTTTTGTATCTCATGCATTTAGAATCGATGCCCGTATATATCACAGGTGTATTTGTTGATACTAACTGCTTTCTTGGCAGTTACAAGAGCAAAGTGCAGTGCATGACAATCCTGTGCGGTACCATTTGCAATTTCCAGAACATGTTGAACGCTTGCAGCAGCATTTCTGTATTTCTTGACAGCACTCTGCTATAGCAGAGAGTGTAGTCCAGTGTGGCTCCCACAAATTGTTGTGTTTAAGTCAACCCCAGCTGATAGGATCTGGTAACTGTTGCACTGGAGAAGAAGCCTGGCCCCAAACATGACCCGCTTGGAAAACTGCCCTTTTAACATGCTCATATAGGGATGCCCTAGTTGGTGGTATGCCATTGTATGGATGTTGCTTTCGAGCGAACAAATTAAGGCGACATTCGTCTACTCTGCATGTTGTGCTTGAACGGTCGTACATGACAACAACAAAATGTTCCAAGATATCCATGTCTGCCTCTGTAACTTCATTCTGTGGTGAACTGAGTCGACAGAAAACCTCTGTTGCAGCCTCATACACATTCCATGCCCGCCAAGCAGATTTCTTTCCTTTTCCCACAAAGGCAGACACTGTATCACGCCCCGTAAAGCATGAAAAGAAAGGTAAAGCACTTGACCGAGGTCCAGCTGATTTGGTAATGTCGTGTACTGGGAGCCAGCGGAAGTGTTGTCCCTTCCCAAAAGCTAACCACATTGAATTAATCTGAAGGTCAGTAAACACGGAGATGGCTATATCAGCAACATCTGTGTCGAAAGTAACAGCAGTCATGCTATTAAAACCTGTAACCGCATGTTTGGGATGAACAAACATGCGGGTGTCTGCCTCTTCATGGTTACAGGGTGAGTATGTTCAGTTCCTTATTACAGGCAACATCATCCCCTTTAGTGACAACTATAAGGCTGTTTGTCTGAACATTTACAATTCTATCTGCCAAAAATCCAAACAGTTCAGTTTTGTTTTCATCACACATCAGGTAATTGTTCCACGACTTTGGTACGTTATTCTTACCGACCACTTTTCTTCGAAACCCAGCTCCCCTTTTCTGTTGAGTTCCTGCTTTGAGGCTACTTTCAAGGTATACATCAAAAACAACATCTACTCTTGTACATTTTTGTGCACATCTTTGTCATCTTATAATGTATGGTATAATAACCTCAGCAGCACAGTCATCACATGTTTTAGCAGTTCCAGGTGGTTTTGCATTGACCATAGCCGCATCATCTGTAATCATAACTTCAGTATGAGGCTCTTCTACTCGAGCAGCTATCCCTGTCTCTAAAATGTCCATCAGCTGTGATTTTACTCTAGAGTTGAGCATACCATTGTGTGATAATGATGGTGGGTGCTGGTGGTTTTCATGTTGAAAAAAGTTTTGAAGGTCACACTGTCGATTTTGGCACGATATAAAAAGTCGTGAAAAAAGTTGACAGTCATTTTTCAAACTCTCTTTTTTCAGATTCCCCACCGCAGTATGAGACTTGATTTTTTTTGCCGAAAAGGGAAAACTTATTTTTTGCCAAGGGTTCATGAAAACTTTCTTGTCCATTAGTTGTCGATTTTTTCAGGAATTTATCATACTGTTTTCTGTCAACAGGTAAAAGCTGAGCCATCGACTCGTTTACCTTTTTATCCGCAACTTCTTTGACATCGAGGGAATAAAGGTCTTGTGAATATTCTTCAAATGGACTGCCATACTCAGATATTGTGGAAATTAGTCTACATACATTATCCTGAAAGTCCTTCTGAGCAGCAGGGGTATCGTCATGGTGTCTTCAATGACAAAAACATTATGGCCGCCCATCTATTTTTAGAAATGTCGGCCATCTTAAAAATAGCCTAATTTTCAGTGGCCAACTATCTCAGGTTTTTCTACTATATCTAAAGAACACATGGTGAAAATTTCATGCTTGTATCATCAAGTGAACTATTTTCATAAAAAATCGCACTGATCCGCTCCACTATTACTGTTAATTACAGCTTGACAACGCTTCTCATGCGCCCAATCAGGTTCCTGGTAGTCCTTTGTGGGATGTTGTTCCATTCTTGGACCAGCATGGCACCAAGCTCCTGGACACTTTTTTTTAGCTGGACTGGACGGCTGAAATTGCAAGCTGAAACTCATTCCAGACATGTTCGATTGGATTGAGGTCAGGGGATCTTGCTAGCCAATCCCCTCCCTCTGTCGGTACTCCCCGACAGCATGGGCAACATGAGGACGGACATTATCGTCCATCAGAATGAATCTATCACCCACTGCACCTGCATACAATCTGACATGGACATCCAGGATCTCATCAATATACCGTTGTGCAGTCAATGTACCACGTTCAAGGACACAGAGCTCTGTACGTCCATCCCAGCTGATGCCGCCCCAGACCATGATTGACCCTCCTCCATAGCGGTCATGCTCGGCAATGTTGACTGCATGGAATCGCTCTCCTGGTCTTCCCCATACCCTAGAACGCCTATCTGTGTGGTCTAGGCAGTACCTTGACTCATCTGTAAAAAGGACAGGTCGCCAATCTTCTCTGGTCCATCCAACGTGGCCCATGGCCCATTCATATCGTGCCTGGCGGTGGTTCTGGGACAGCGGAATGCGAATACATGGTCTTCTCGATCGGAGACCACGTTCGTGCAACCTTGCCCGGAAAGTCTGCGTCGAAACATTTACCCCGGATGCATTCTGAAGGTCACTGCGAAGCTAGGTTGCTGTAGCAAAGCGGTTCCTACGGGCCTGAATGATCAGAAACCGGTCTTAAGCTGCAGATGTTGCCCTGTCTCTGCCACCACCATGACGTCTTACTGGTGTGCCATATTGCTGAAATCTTGCCCAGGCTCTGGTGATCACCGTATGGTGCACACCAAGGGCTTCACCAACCTTACGATGGGTAGCCCCTTGCTCCACCATCCCTACAGCCCGCCAAATTTCTGCTTCAGACAAATGTCTTCTTACATTTGCATTTGCCATATTCAATCATTAAATCACAAGGGTTTGTGTTGAAATGAAGACTGAATACCATACACATGTCATGTACATGTAGACAGTACACGAAAACATCATGAAAATCAAGGGGTACATTATCTGCTTCCCATGACTGTCACGAAAAGTCTGCCTGTCGAGAGAGCTAATGTAAACACTGGGGACCATCTCAATATATTCCTCAGTCATATCCACCAAAGATATCGCAAATATGTCACAAGCAAATTTCACAATGATGTGTAAAATATTTGGTGCTTAGCAAACTTTGAGTAGTATAGATAATTTAATGACAATAACGTTCACATGAGACACAGGGGCGGCGGAACCGGGGGAGGGGTGGGGAGCCTTTGCCCCCCCCCCCCCCCCCACACACACACACTTTTTTTGCCGGGCCATGTTTTTTGTTGTATGCATATATTTTAACACAACCAATGACTGGTAAAACAAGGAGCGGATCCAGAGCCTCCCCCATATTTTCGCCAGCTGTGTTTCTCTCGTACTGGTTCTGTTTCGATAGATTTCGGATAATTTTTGCAGTAAGTGGCAGCAAACGCTAAAATGTATACAGTCTGGTTAAAAAATCGGTTAACTGAAATAGATCGTAATCTTACAGACATACAAGTACCAAATCCACCCCCAGACAAGATAATCCACAGACAGTATAGTTGCTGTTAACGTCAGGTGAAGCATACAGGTGAGGTCCATTTATCAGCTTTGGTCGTTACGACCAAAGCTGATAAATAGACCTCACTTGTGTGCTTTGTACCGACGTTTTTTAATAGCTCTCAAAGTGTGAAATCTTTCAAATACATCTCCTGAAAAATCTCAAAATATCCGCTCAGATGCATGGAAATAGGGGTTTGGGGACCCTGGAATTTAAAAAGTTGGTACGGCGGGCAGAACCATGGTCGGCGCGTCATACCGACGACCATCCATCGCCCCATCCACCCCCCCCCCTCCCCACACACACACACCGAGACAGATGCCAGTAAATAATGACAATAAACAATATAATGATAACCATACATTTCAGTATCTTTTACTCTACACATGTATATAATCAACACTTATTCGGTGAATCATTTCTTTTTCGAAGGAATGATCTAACCATGTTGCAGATGACGTTGCATTTATCACTTCTCTTGGTACTCATAATGCATATGAAGTTTTGTTTGTCGCTCATGTTCGTAAAGTTTTGATTTAGTTTCCCAATTTCCGCGAAATATTGTTTTCTGGGTTCAGTATGACCACGGGGAACTGGTCACGGATAAATTCTGAACTGGGGAATTCGCTTTATGAAATACTGAAACTAAATGTCTTTACACTTAAACAAATTTAATAATATATAGTACATAGATTGACAAGGGTTGGTGGCCAAACCTTCGTCATAAGTTTCCTAACCGGCTATCCGTGTCTCTCTACACAAGAATACAACAAACATAGGTACAGTAACTTATCAACATTAAACAATTATAGAAAGTTGTTATGACAAAACCTGTATAAACTTGCATTAATCAACTGGTCATTGTTAATAATTTTTCTCATAGACTGTCTAATAGAAAATACCTTTATCGAGATTAACACTCTGTTCATAATCTAATTCTATTGACAATTAATACCAATTTTTTAGCTTGGCTATATTACCTCTCGCCTTCCGAAGAATGGTGCCATCATTCTGGCATTGTAATGAATATACATTTATTTCAATAAGGATTAACCTTTTAGCACTATAATATGTACACTCTAACACATGCAATTTGCAAAAACAAACAAACAGTAAATTTATACACACCAATTTGTTGAGAACAAATCGTTTTATTTACAGAACCAACTTGACCAGTGCGGATCTAACCGTTCCCTTAATGCGGATGGCACTTCTTCGATTGGTATTTCCTCAACATCACCATCGCGGTACTCAACACAGAACATTTTCAAACCCTGAGGTGATATATATCCAGATAAAATGTCAACCAATTCATTGGAATTTCGGAATCGTTTGGTACATGAGTTCAGCATGTTGTCACGAGAATTAATGTTCTGACGTTTTGGCACATCTGTGTGAACCAGATTGCTATTATGAGTTTTCAGTTCATTCGACGAATTTAATTTCAAGCTCATGCATGATTCGTCATTCTTGCCTCGAATGTTTCTGTGCCGAAAGATTTGGTTAAAAGTTTTGTTGTTCGCTGAATGCATTTTCTTTTTTGTAAAACGGTCCTTTTCCAAATGTTTAACCTTTTTAATCGACACCTCCTTTGATTTGCTTGTGCACAATTTCATAGTCTCTCGTTTCTGAACTCCGGTATTCTCATGGCCATTGAATGTTTCTGCCACAGAGCATGACGTAACAGATGCCACTTGTTCTGGAGAGGTGGTAGTGGGGTTAACTGACACATCCGAGCTAGCTTTCAACAAAAGAAAAGGTTTCGTACTCACGTCAGGTTTTTCCTCCATTATAGAAATCTGATCAGTTTGTTCCTTATGAACAGTTTCTTCGGTATTTTGCACATACTTTTCTCTTTGTTTCCGTATAATGAACTCTTCCTGACGCTTTCTGTCTCTGGCAAGTCTTGCTGCTGACTTTGGCTTCTTGAAACAAGATGAAGGCTTCCTCCATTTAAGTAAAAGACGGGTCTCGTTTGTTTCAACTTGGAGATCCCAAAACAGTTCTAATCTCTCGACGCTCAAGCTCCGTAATAGGTTCACTATATTCAGGGGAATCACACTACACATTTTTGATTCGGAAATGTCTTCCAATACCTCAAAGTGAGCTAAAGAGTCACTTGTATGCCGCGGATTCTCTCACCATATATGACCACGGGGAACTGGTCACGGATAAATTCTGAACTGGGGAATTCGCTTTATGAAATACTGAAACTAAATGTCTTTACACTTAAACAAATTTAATAATATATAGTACATAGATTGACAAGGGTTGGTGGCCAAACCTTCGTCATAAGTTTCCTAACCGGCTATCCGTGTCTCTCTACACAAGAATACAACAAACATAGGTACAGTAACTTATCAACATTAAACAATTATAGAAAGTTGTTATGACAAAACCTGTATAAACTTGCATTAATCAACTGGTCATTGTTAATAATTTTTCTCATAGACTGTCTAATAGAAAATACCTTTATCGAGATTAACACTCTGTTCATAATCTAATTCTATTGACAATTAATACCAATTTTTTAGCTTGGCTATATGTTCAGTATATATTGGACATCTCATAAGGAAATGTTCTTCTGTTTCGATTTCTGAATTACACTTTTTGCAAATCCTTTCATTAAGCGGTACTTTTGGTTGCTTGTGTCGCCGTTTCTCAATTTCCAGTAAATAGCTACTAATTCGTAATTCATCGAAGGGTTTTCTCAAGTCCATACCTTTGACATTTTTCAAATATGATTCTAATTCATAATCAGATTTAAATTTTACGATGCATAGGTGAATGGTCAACAGATGATTACACAAGAAAGGTCTCAAGCATACGAGATATTTTAGGCCGTTTAGATATTTGAGATGAGCCTCACCGCTCAAATAGTTGAAGCAAATATCAGTTGATTCCGTATTATCCAATTTTTCTTTCTCAGTTGGTGTTGGTGTAGATTATTCCAGCGACCCTAGGTATTGCATCCTATTTCTGTTCAGGTGCATACGGATCTAGAAATGTGACTTGGGGGAAGAGGGAGTCCATCACAGATCACCGAGGAGTACAGGATAGCTAAAGTTTCTAGCGTGAATGCTCTGCGGGCCCCTCACGGGAATATGTCATGGAACGCCATGGGATTGTTACCAAAAACCGGTACACCAGGCTATTATCTTGGTACATTTTGGGTCAATACATGCTGTACAATGGAAATCTTTTACAGGGGTTCTATGGTGTATGCATGGCTGTATCGTTTCAAGAGAGGTCCCTGACCTTCGAAGGTACTGAGTTGACCCTCAGGTAGTGTGGGGGTATGGTTCACCCCCTATGACCATGTCTGTCGGAAAAGTTTGTTGTCTCGGGAAAAATTCTGGTTGCTCGAATGCCAACTTTATCTCTGAAAGCCGCTAATTTAAAAAGTGTTAATCTTTTAACCCTTTGAACACGAGGGGCCGATCTTCCGGCCCAGTTACATCATACGTCATAATTTCATTAATAGGGTGACTGCTAACTGAATGTGTGGGGTAGACTAATCAATATTTTCAACGGGCTGCACATTGAAAATATTAATTTGACTACCCCTAAATAATGAATAGGGACTCTTCTAATTGCTGCCGTTGAACTGACGTGGATGATACCATAAAAATTTGTTATTTTAATTAATTATTTTCAATTTTGAAATTTAAAAAAAGCATACATGTATCATGTGGCCCCTCACTGGAACGAGCTCGTTCCAATGAGTGGTCACAAGATATGCTTTTGTTGAAATGTTTTGATTTTTTAACAGCTTAATTTGTAAATTACGCGGGAGGATAGGATCGATCCGAAAGGTCAAGGGTTAACCAGCGCTATTCACAAAAATTGCCATTCAACTTTCATTTTTTTAAAATTTTGCCTCAAAAACATAGCTAATGACCCCCACATTCGAACGAGCTCGTTCCAATGAGGGGTCATAAGCTATGTTTTGACGCCAAAAAAAAAATAGTTATTCAATAATTTTGTTTGCAAGTGTCGTCTGCCTTTCACGTTAGGTAAAGGGTTAAAGACGTGTACTGAGTTAGGTTTCAAGTTCGTACCGACGATAATAACACCGACGATAATGACCCTGGAACACTGTCCGAAAATTTTAAAATCTTACCCACCATGTCACGGAGGGTGACTCGGGAGGGGGGGGGGGGGCAAAAAACTTCCGCGGTGGGTGGGTGGTAATGTGCTGGAAAAAACGTGTTTTGATATATTTTGTAAACTTTTTCCCTAGGGGTTCATTTAAGCTTAAAACAGCTTCTCTTGCCTTAATAATCATAATAGCGTGTTCTTCTGGTATATATGGGCCTATGTAATACTTGAATTTACAATTATTGAACAAATTTTGCTCAACCTTGAAACCATAATAGGCATCCTGAATGAAGATGAGACTGGGACTGACTTGAGACATTATGATGTAACGATTGTGTATTGATCAGCATTAATGAAAAATTGAACTATGACAACGTCAAAATTAAATAACATCAAAACATCACAGCTGGATATAAAACTAAACCCAATCTGAAACAATGATTTTGGAGGGCCGTTAAAAATCCATAATTTCAGTGACGTCATTCGACGGAGCCGGGCCGCGCGCGATAATGGTATAAATAGTCATTAGCGGCCCGCGGCCCGGCTATTTTTAGATTCCATGGTCTGATAAATTACTCTCATTCGGATGACGTCCCTTTGTATTTTTGAACTGAAGTCGAATGCACGATCGAAACAGAAATATCGAACCGACTTCAGTGATTATCTCTTCCAGCAATTCCCTCGTGCGGTTAGCTGTAACAGGGAGTGGTAATAATAGTAATAACATGATTGTTGTCAGACATCATGATTCATTAGCGGCCCTGCAGCAATGATGAACAGCCCTTGGGCTTATTAACGGCCCTCGACTTCGTCTCGGGCCTTTAATAAACCCCCGGGCTGTTCATCATTGCTGCAGGGCCGCTAATGAACCATAATGCCCTCCAAAATCATGTTATTGTTATATTATCATGCCCCAAAACAACTGAACTTGTTGTTGACTAGACCTTGTTTAGTTCATTTCCTTGAACGGTATTTTGAACTTTAATAGGTTATGACTATAAATAATAAGATTTCATTGAACAGGGATTTCTCAAATAAACACTGGCTTAATTTGCCGGGGGGGGGGGGGGGGGGTGGGCGGTTCAACAGTTACTGTTAGATGTGCAAAGCACATAGCAGATTTTTGGTTTTGGTTGGTCACATAATAACATTATGGCATCCACATACGAGTGTGGATACAACAAGCAGTCATCTGACCACATTAAATTTCGAATCACTTCCACCTGTTGCAGATTGGCCAATCAAATTCACTATATATAAACCAATATAAAAATAAGTTAAAATTACAAATTAAAATTAGATATGGAAAATTATTCAACATCACTTATTTTAAGTAGTGTGTATTTCAACAATTCCAGTGCTAATCCGATGTCCTTGAAGGGAGTGTGGTGGTTCGGTAGGTAGAGATGCAGGATGCAAGCCGAGAGGTTCTCGGTTCGAATCCCACCTATGGCAACCGCGTTGTTTCCTTGGGCAAGACACTTAATCCCAATTGCCCACGTGGGGGAACCGTGGCGTTGTGTACTAAGGCGTACTTCACGTCGATGGTGCACTTGTCTTCAACCAATGCTAACCCTGCTTGTATGTTGTTACTACGTTGTGGAGTCTGTCAGTTGCTCGGTGGTTCTCTCCGGCTTCCTCAACCCATAAAACTGTCCGACACGAGGTAACCCTGTCTGTTGAAAGTGCTAAACCTAAATAAATAAATAAATAAATAAATAAATAAATGTCCTTAAAATGTGCGCAAATGTTGGGCATATGTTTATATGGGCAGGCATAACGGCAGAGACCTGTATGGAGAAGGCTCCCCTAAATACAAGATACTCATCTTTCAAAAACTTAACGAAAACTATCCAAAATATATAGCACCCACATTTGTATTTAAAACGTTCTTGTTTAAAAAAAGGTAAAAACTGAAAGTGAATGGAAAAATAAACAGAAAACTACACCGATATATAAATAAAAGACGAGAGGAGTGACTTTGAATGAATTAGTATAAAGAACAAATAAAAATAGTATGAATGAATTAGTATAAAAAAAACAAATAAAAATAGAAAAAAATAAATGAAACAATATGTTGCCTTTGATCAATGTGTTATTATTTCACAAGCTGCACCCAAAATCACAGAAAATCCAAACATTTCTCTTTAGTCTTCACTGGTCAACAACCAATATTTACTCAATAACTGGACATCACAGGACTTGGCAAATGCGGTTTTTATCTTGTATTGATACAAGAGGAATAACTCTATATTTCCTTAATCATCAGCGTGACTGTCGCCCTGTTTCAAACGTAGCACAGTTTTTTTGGGTGCCTATGTGCACTCATGTGTATATAGACATTAATGATTATTGTCAAAATTACCTATTTAAACCTTTTACAACTGTGCTTGTGGCGTTGTTTTTGCACTTTCCATTTGTTAGCTTTGGTTATGGCAAAAGTACACCCCTTGAGAGTACATGTAACTTCATTGAATGGATAGTGGATTAGGATGGATTAGGATGAAATTAGGATTGGGTGGAGGTTGGGGTAGGGTGGGTGTCTAAAATGTTGAAAAAAAAAAAAAAAATTTTTTTTTGCACACTAGAGTGGTGGGTGGTCTGAACCCCCCCCCCCCCCCCCCCCCCCCCCACCTTCCCCCGACCATGTTGGAATATTTTGAGATCCTGGCTTCGGGCCTGCTACCGGGACTAAAATTTTGTTAGCTCACAGAAAAATTAGCAAGACATCGATTGTTCTCCATTCTATGAATTTAGGAAATTAGGAAAATTTTAGAGGGTGACCGGCGTTGACTCCTCCGCCACCTGAATACGCCACTGCAATTTAACCTATCACATACCCCGAATCAGTCTTATTTTGTTTGTGGTATTTGTGATGTACCTTCTGTTCTCACCCTTGTAATTACAGGTACCCCTATATACTCCTACCGGGGGGGGGGGGGGGATGGCTCAGTTGGTAGAGGTGCAGGCTGCAAACCGAGAGGTCCTCGGTTCGAATCCCCCCCCCCCCCCCCCCTGCGGCAACCGCGTTGTGTCCTTGGGCAAGACACTTCACCACCATTTCCCACCCGGGGGCACGGTGGCGTTGTGTACTAAGGCGTACAGCGCGTCGATGGTGCACTTGTCTTCAACCAAAGCTAACCCTGCTTGTGTGGAGTTAATATGTTGGGGAACCTGACGGGTACTCCGGCTTCCTTCACCCGTAATACTGTCCGACACGAGGTGACCCTGGCTGTCGAAAGAGTCGTTAAACCCGAATAAATAAATAAATAAATAAATAAATAAATAAATAAATAAACATACTCCTACCAAACTTATTTGAACCACCCTGTGTTACATTGTTGAGGAACTAAATAGAATGAAGAATGTTCTTTCTGCGAACTTTCAAACCTCTACAATGCATTTTTAACCCTTTACCTGACATGAAAAGCAGACGACACTTGCAAAAAAAAATTCTTGAATGACCAATATTTTTCATTTTTTGTCTCAAAAACATAGGTAATGACCCCACGTTGCAGCGAGCTCGACGAGCTCGTTCCAACGAGGGGTTCATAACCTATGTTTTTGAGACAAAAAATGAAAAAAATAATGAAAATTAATTGGCGATTTTTGAGAATAGCGCTGGCCGGTTTTTGCCGTTACGTTGGGTAAAGGGTTAAGAAATCCCTCCCCTTGTCCACGAATACCCTTTTCAAAAATGACTGCAACTGGCCAGTGAACTTGTTTCGAGTATTGTGATGTATTGTGATGTATTGTGTATCGAAGGATAAGCTAGAAAGCTTAAACTATGTTCCAATGAACTTTGGATGGATTAATTCCCGAGAGGTACAGTTTGAACCAACACACACTAAAACTTCTGTAGTAACTACTTTTCTTGCCTGAATTTACAATATAGTTTTCATACCTGACCTAAAATGCAGTTTCGAGTATTCAGGAATGTATTCCTAATTTGTGAATACGGTAGACTACCCGCTAACCCTACCCATCCCGCCGAACCCAACTCTTGCCTTTTTGTTGATTACTTTGTGGGAATTATATCGAATATTCAACTGAAACGGGCTTGACCCATTCAAAATATTTGACCCGTCAAACTTTGGGGAATTTTTACATATGAATTTTAGGAACGTGTGTGTGTGTGTGGGGGGGGGGGGGGGTGGGGGGGTGGTGGTTGTGATTACCGATATCTATATGCAGTCATTAACCATAGGGCGACCAAAAAAAGCTTGGCACATAATTTTGGAGCTTCAAAGAGTTTCAACTTTATTTTTAAAGGTTCCAAGTTGATACTGCCATACCATGCTGGAACTATCAGCATGACCATCTTTGAACTTATTTGACTTTGTCTTCTTTAGCCTTAGTTTATACCATGCGCTAAGGTGTGGACAGAGCCAGTAATTTTGAAAAGGTAGACCACTTTCAAAATGTTTGATTCCACCCACTTTTCAGAGTGACGAAATACATGTATGAACTTCGCAAATGTATTGCCCAGTAATTCTGAAAACACACCCAATGAACTCTGTGCGACCCCAGTGACCTTGCCCATATTTTGAATCTCCATCGCATTTCGACTCATTTGGTATATGTCCCAGGTCCAAAGATCATACCATACTTGAGATATGAGCGGGACCCACTTTCGAAACATGTTAGACTCTAACCACGTTTGTGCGATTAGAAAGATACCAGGGGTATTAAAATGAGACTTCCAGCCATTCTGAAAAATGCACTCAATGACCCCTGGGTGACCTCATTGACCTTCACCTATATTGAACCTCCACTGAGTTTCGACTCATCAATTTTGTTTACCGACCCTTCCGACAGTTAGAGTAACATAATGTCGGAGAGTTTTACGGGTGGGGGAAGCTGCAGTATCTGGAGAGAACAATCTAGCAGCCCCGAGAAACTACAAGACTCTCCAACTCACTAACTCTGTAACTCTGTACAAACAGACTTTTCGTTTTATAGTCCAATGCTCTAACCACGAGCCATCGTGCTCCCTGTTGTTGATCATGGCCCAGTTCGTTTGGGTGCCAATTTCCTTGTGGATGATAGTGGTGAATTCGTGTGGGCGGATCAGACGTACACCCACTGAAAAAATTTAGCACAATCGCTTGATAAATAGATTCTTTATTCACAGAATATATAAACAATAACAAATACAGAAACGTTGTTTCGGTCCTATGGGGAAATTTGTTAAATAAGAGCCAAAAATGCGCATTTTTCTCGACTTTAAAGTCCATACTGTAGCCAGCGCGTTCCACACGTTCCCAATGCTGCTGCCGAAAGGAAGCAGAACCAAGTAATCACGAGAACTTCATCTAAAAAGCTGGATTCCAGCCATCGTTTTAGACGGTGTGCAATGATCTAGTGGTTTAGGTGTTGGACTCCTGATTGCCAGGTGGGGTTGCCCAGGGTTCGTCTCCCGGCCAGGGGTCAGAAACCAACATTTTAAATTCCTCTAAAGCATGATTGTGTCCTTAAAAACACACACAAGGCCCGTCTGAGGCCAATCACAGCACTTTCGTCGTACTGTAGCCAGCGCGTTCCTCACTTTTATGATGCTGCCGAAAGGAAGCTGAACCAAGTAATCACGAGAACTTCATCTAAAAGCTAGATTCCAGCCATCGTTTTGGACGGTGTGCAATGGTCTAGTGGTTTAGGTGTTGGACTCCTGATTGTCAGGCGGGGCTGTCGATGGTTTGACTCCCAACAGGGATCAGAAACCACCATTCTAAATTCCTCTAAAACATCATTGTGCCCTTCAAAAAACACACGCACGCACGCACGCACGCACGCACGCACGCACGCACGCACGCACGCACGCACGCACGCACGCACGCACGCACGCACGCACGCACGCACGCACGCACGCACGCACGCACGCACGCACGCACGCACGCACGCACGCACGCACGCACGCACGCACGCACGCACGCACGCACGCACGCACGCACGCACGCACGCACGGAGAGAGAGAGAGAGAGAGAGAGAGAAACGCGCCTTGGCTCTCTCTCTCTCTCTCTCAACTATTTCCCCAACGCGAAAAGCATAATAAGAAAAGATCAAGGCAAAGCACTTCTCCCTCTTCTTTTCCTTCTACTGCTTCTTTCTCTCAGAGTAAGCGCCTCAATTTGCAAACATCTCCGATCCACATTGTGACTGAAGATGCTCGCAAATTGAGTAACGCTGTCTCGCCTCGTCTTGTTCCTCTACCTCCTACTCCCCCTCAGCCGTTCTTCTCTGGTTCTCCTAGTGCTCTCACTAGAACTCCTCCTCCTTCTGTTTCTTCTCCTGCTTCTGTTTCCTCTCCTGTTTCCTCTCCTGCTTCTGTTTCTTCTCACCCTTCTCCTGCCTCTAGTGTGGTTCAAACGGGTACATCGTACTCAGAGAAAGTCAAACCACCGAGCCGCAACTCGGGCCGCTCATTTGACTCTAAATTCTCCCAGTTTCGGCATAAAAGCGGAGTTAATTTTGACAAAAGGAATTGGCGCCTCCCCGATGTTTGTGAAAACATCCTTATGATTGGAAATTCAAATTTAGGACGCATTGATCGAAATCCCCATCCGGACATCCAGGTGGAGTGTTACCCCGGCGCCAAATTCAATCATCTGCGCTCTATGTTTAAAGGGCACAGGGGCCAGTCCAGTCCCCCCAAAATATTATTAAATATTGGCGTGAATTCTCGAAACGATAATTCTGATCTCGTAGTTAAGCAGTTGCGGAATATTCTTAGCGATATCAGGGTCAAGTTTTGATCAGCAAAAATTTATTTCGCTGAACTAAACTTTTCGCAAAAACTCCCTCAGGCTGAGAGGAGAACCCTGAGCATCATCGACGAAACCATTCAGAAAGTGAAGGATGTTAACGTTATACCAAAAATTGATGACGCGAAGTTTGATGTTGCTTAGGATTTAATCCATTGGACCACGAGAACCGCCAATATTATGTACGATCACTGGTTGAACCACCTAAATTTAAACTAAGTAAAGGCAAAGGTAACAGCCGACTAACAGATGTGGGATTAGGAACTAATGTGGTTAACCTGTCTGGCACCAATGACCTAACAACCCAAGAGAAATCGCTTTTAGATCGCGGTTTAACTGTTGTACCAGCACCAAAGCCTAAAACTGATAACCAAACAAATTTACCATCATACAACTGTAATTTTCTTAGGCAAGTGAAATTAGCAGACCGCTTTAGAACCTCCAGCGGTCGGAAACTTCCTTTTACAGAATCGTCTGGTTGGTCACCTCCAGATAGTGAAGTAGATCCAGAAATTATTGAGGCTAGCAAACGAATCATCCAAAAGGTGTTCAGCATGAACATACTCTCCGATAAAGACAATTTAACAGCTGGTGAACGGAGAGCCCTCACGAAACTTCGAAAAAATAAGAAATTAGTAATTAAACCAGCCGACAAATAGTCCAGGCACATTAGACATAAAAATGAGAAAGTAAGGAAAAAAATCGGAGAAAGCTGATTTTTTTTTATATGTTTCCGGGACACACATTGCGGATAAAGTGTGAAAAGTCCCCGCGAAGCCGAGTTGAGCTTTTTTTAGTTATAGCGTTTTTTTGATGAAAAAAAAAATTTTAAAAAAAATTCGACCCAGCTCCATATTTCTCATTCTTATTCGCCTTAGTAGGGTGAGAATCATAAATATCGTGCTGAATTATATTGAGAATACATATCCCCAACAGAAAATGCCAACTTTGTACCAATCCTCACACTCAATGGTGAAATATTCACGAAAATGTACAAAATTACGAAAAATTTTTTATTGTTTTCATACACACAACGGTACACAACGTCCATTAAATCAAATCTACGACTACTTTGGGAGTTAAATTATATATCAAAAATTGCGCAGAAAAGCAGTGGCTTTATAATGATATATAACAATAGTCATTTATTCCATAATGAACTGGTGAAACGTGTGAAATATTAACCATACCCCCTAAACTCAAATTCAAACGGCATCGACTTTTCTCATTCAAATACCGTATTATAGCATCATTGTTTCAATTTCCATGTTCGATTAAATCACATAATGTGGTGTTCGCCTACACTCAAGATGCATTGGCATGTAATGTGTGCACGCCCTTGATGTGTACTCGGCGGCTTCCATATGATTATGTCATATTTAGGGGCAATTGGTTCGATCATGGCTGGTAGCGGCTTGGATGAACTTTGGGGGACTGTTTATGCTGGTGGGTCAATCCATCATTTGATCAGTGGTCATGCATATTCAAGAGCAGTTCGTGCCCATTTGCTAACACAAATTGCCATTACAAAACTTGTGTTTGAAGAAAGCCGAACACTAGATAACATAGACTGCAAAGAAGTCAATGAAATATTCTGTGGACTTGCCAGAGGTGACTGTACAACAGCTGACGCTGTCAATCAAGAAAGTGTCAACCATCTACTGTCAAAATTACACGAACTGCTCCAGAATGCGTCCGTAGGACGCACAGGAAAGCTTTGGGTACAATACTACGAGCAAATAGGTCTTCTCCAGTTGTTCTTGAGAGCAGAGCGCACAGGCGACTGGGAACTCCACACATATTGTGTTCGCAATATGATTCCAGTATTTCACGCAGGTGGTCATTTTGCATACGCAAAAAGTTCTCATCTCTATTTGCAGCAGATGAATGAGCTAACAGAAATAATGCAACAGGATGATTTGAAGTTGTTCACTGACAAAAGGTTACTTTACCATAAGGCGCTCAGATAAATTCTGGCACGGGATATATTCTGATCAGACCATAGAGCAGTGTTTAATGAGAATGTTCAAGCTCCCTGGTGGTCTAACACATGGCAGGGGAATAACCGATAGCACTGTTGCGAAATGGGTACATGGACTACCTCTTTGCCTTCCGATATGTAATGCTCTCGAAAATTTTGTTCATGTTCACACTGGTCATGGCGAACAACATCGGGATCTCCGTCAAAGTTCACAATTGACTGATGCCAATGATATCACCAAATTATTGAACTGGCTCAGAGTGCATTCCCCCTTTCAGAATAGAGATCCACTACAATTAGTCTCTATAGCGACCGGGCTTGTGGCCGACGAAACTGTGAACTGTGACCAAGTTCGCAAAATTGGTGAATGTTGCGTATCGAATGTTGTAAGCAAAACGTTCAACAGCATCAAACTACGACGTGTTGACACTGTGAAGTCTTTCGCATCGATGGCAAATAGCATCAAAGTCCGTGGAAGTAAGGTAGTGATTGACTCCACAATTCTGTTCAACCGCATCACATGTGTTATTCAGTCACAAGCAGAGATGGAAGAGTATCTCAAATATGAACTCGCCCCGAAACCACCAGCATTGTTTGATTCTGCTGGAATGAGGAAGACACAGAAAAGCACGCTCGGTAAGATCCTCAAAACATACGGTTCCGAGCAAACTAAAATCTCAGAACATTCTCTGTTTGTTGTAGATGGTGGATTTTTATTGAGGGCAGTTGTATGGCCTAAACAGTCGTCATATAAGGACATATGTACATCATATTCCAATTATCTAGTGAGACATTTTGGGGCGAACGTCGTGGTTGTTTTTGATGGTTATGCTTGTACAATGTCGACAAAGGGCATGGAACAAGCCCGTAGATCTAAAGACAGGTATTCCATTGATATCAATATCTCACCCGAGTTACCAGCCACCACACCCCAATCCGATTTCCTTGCAAATGCCAAGAACAAAACCCAACTGATCGATCTTCTAATGCAGGAGCTATCTGCTATCAATATTCAGTCCAAGCAGGCCGAGGCTGATGCTGATGTACTGATAACCGAAACTGCACTTGACATCGCTCAAGATGACAACAATGTTGTCGTTGTGGGAACAGACACAGACTTGTTAGTCATTCTTACCTCTCGAGTTCAACCGGGATGTAATATTCACATGATGTATTCCATTACCCCAAACTTACTAGTTTCAGTTAGTGAAATAGCAACCAAAATGGGTGACCATAGAAGCAACCTCCTTGTAGCACATTCTATAAGTGATTGTGACACTACTTCTTCACTCTTTCGAGCTGGTAAGAAGAAAGTATTCAGTACAATTGTCTCCGATGTTACTAGCGACTCACAACAGTATGTCAACACAATTTTGGCGGATGACAGTACACCAAGTGCAGTAGCCGCTGCCGGGGAACAACTTCTCCTGGTCTTATACGGGAGTAAAACTGTTTCCTCTCTCGACCAATATAGATATGTCACTTACAAGCGTTATGTAGCAAAATCTAAACTGAATAAACCCATCGACCTAGCCTCACTCCCACCAAGCAGCGATGCTGCACAACAACATGTCTACAAATGTTATCTCCAGGCCCAACAATGGCTGGGCACTTCGCTTCCTCCGACGGATTGGGGGTGGTCGCTAGACAATGGACTTCTTGTACCGACTGCAGCCACAAAGCCATGTGCCCCCGATAACCTACTGAATCTGATCAGTTGTGGTTGCAAGAGTGCTTGTACAAAAAGGTGTGGGTGTAAGAAGGCAGGACTCTCTTGCTCAGGTTTGTGTAATTGCAGTTCGGATTCTTGTAACAACCACAGAAACACTGTCCTGTCGGAAATTTCTGAGTTCGATGAATAATATGTATATAGGTCATGTCATTTCTGTATATAGCGTTGATAATAGTCAATGTAACTTAATCCATGTTGATTGATTTGTACATTCTGTAAATATTATTTATTGATTTTTGTACATTCTGTAAATATTATTTATTGATCTAATGCTGCCAGAAACAGATGTGTCTGTTCGGTCCCAAGCCCGAAAATAGTTGAGTTCTCATGCTGACGAATTTTATGCCAAAAGGGGAACTCGGCCAGAAGCAGAGGGGGTCTTCCATAATGTCTATTTTGTAAGCAATGATAAAAGTCTTCAAATGGTGGTGGATTTTTTTATCGTCTGTCCAACTAACATCCCGTTCTGTACTACGACCCTTTGGGCAAATCCGTTAGGAAAATCGTCATTTTTTGCGTAAATCCGATACTTTTTTGTGAATTTTCAATAATTTTTCGCAGAAATTGTCACAGAATGCACATTTTCCTCTAGGTAAATGTATATTAGACATTATGTAGCTCGAAATACGCGTAAACAAAAAACACAGTTGGATCAATTCGAGGTTACAAAGTTCGTGCGATTTTTTTTGATTTTTTTCAAACGCGTTTTCGAAAAAAGGCTGTAGAAAAAAAAGCTCAACTGGGATTTTAGGGGACTTTTGTCTAATCGTTCAGTGACATGTACTCGACATTCCCTGAAAAAATCAGCTTTCTCCGATTTTTTTCCCTAGTGAAACCTAATGTTCTTGGGCTAAAAGGTGGGTCGGTAGTTGTTCTATCTCGGGATAACTATATAAAGGAAGCCATGAGACAACTCAGCAATACTAAACATTACAAGAAAATAGATTCACTTATTTGGTCTAGTTATATCGAAAAATTCAATAAGATCTTAAAATTTCTCATCGGCGAAGGTCACATTACCAAAAAACAATTGAAATATTTAACAGCTAAGCTCAGTGCTCAAACAAGACAATTTTATATCCAACCAAAGATCCACAAGGATCGTTCTTCATGGACGGATGACTTAACACCACCCGAGAGGCCAATTGTAATTCGGAATCTTATGCGATCTCGGAATTAATTGATTATCATCTGAAACCTATAGCAAATAGACATCCGAGCTATCTAAAAAATACACAGGATTTCCTGTCAAAAAATTCGAAATTGAAAATATCGAAAGATGCAATTCTGGCTACTTTGGATATCGACAGTATGTGCACGAACATTGATATTGATAAAGGTGTTAAATCAGTTAAAAATGCATTTGAAAAATATCCGGATGCAAAACGCCAGGATGAACAAATTTTGGATTTTTTAGAGCTGAGCTTAAAAGGTAATGACTTTCAATTCAATGGAGAATATTTTCTACAAATAATGGGTTGTCCTATGGGTAAAAGGTTCAGTCCTAATTTTGCAAGCATTTATGTAGCGGAATGGGAGGAAAATGCCTTAAGCAAATGTGCAAAGCATCCTCTCGTATATCTCAGGTATTTAGATGACATTTTTATTATTTGGGAACATTCAAAAGAAGATTTTGATGAATTTTTAGAAATTTCGAATAATCACGATCCAAATATTAAATTGAAAGCTACTATCAGTGAAAATTCTGTTGATTTTCTCGATGTGACCGTGTATAAAGGCAAGCAATTTCAGGCGTCCGGTCATTTAGATTATAAAGTATATTTTAAACCCACTGATTCACATCAATTGTTGCACACAAAATCATTTCATCCTCAACATACATTTAAAGGTATCATCAAATCACAACTCATTCGTTTCCACCGCAATTCAAGTGATAAGGTAAATTTCAATGAGGCTTGTTTTGCTCTATTTGGCGCCCTCAGATCGAGAGGGTACTCGCTGCGCTTTTTGTGTACCTTAAAATCTCAAACTCTGAAAAAGCTCGAAAGTCCAGCTGAAACTACTGATTTCGAACCACTGAAGATTGAACACAACAGCCCGTTGCAGAATGGTAGTGGCGCGGTATTTAAATGCAAAAAGCCTCGATGAAAAGTGCATACTTTTATGCCTGATCAGAAAGAGGAATTTTCCTCCGAACAAACGAAAAATCATTATCAGATCCGTAACCCACTCCATTGTGATTCACCAAACATTATTTATCTTATCACATGTAAGCGCTGTCGGAACCAGTATGTTGGTCAAAGTCAAAATCCTTTCCGAGAACGTGCTGCTAGACACAAACAGGATATAAAACATAATGCTGATGCCCCAGTAGCACAACATTTTAACCTTCCTGGCCATTCTTTGGACGATTTCGAAATCCATCCTATTGAACAACCACCAATTAAAGATACATTAGAAGAAACGGATGAATTTAGAAAAAAAACGTGAAGCTTTTTGCATCAACACGCTTCAAACCCTCTGGCCATTTGGTATGAACATATCAGAGGGCGAATGCGAAAGGAGGTCCATCATTCTTTTCACGTTAACGTACAACAGAATGAATATCGAAATAGCGAAAATGTTAAAAGATGAATTCAATTTTACCAATGCTAAATTAAATGAACCTTTGAATCTTCGACCTGTCATCGCCTATAAGAAAAACAAAAGCTTGCGTAACATCCTTGTAAGGACTAAATTAGAGCCCATCAATGAATAACATCAATTATTGCCAGTCAGTTTAACCAGTTCCTAAGCTCATCACTTAGTTTAAATCAATTTTATGTACTTTTTTGTCATGTTTGAAACTCATCAGGGTTCAGTAAATGAAAACAATTTTTCGGCGGCATATTAAAAGAAAAAAAACGTTTCAGTAGGAAATGTCTGTGCCAGCACGCACGCACGCACGCACGCACGCACGCAGAGAGAGAGAGAGAGAAACGCGCCTTGACTCTCTCTCTCTCTCTCTCAACTATTTCTGGAAAAAAGTTGATGGGAAGTTCTCCCTTCACCGGTTCCTACGCATAGGCGTACGAGCCAGGAGGCGGCGGGAGGGGGGGGGGGGGCAACTGCCCTCCCAAATGAGGGCAAAACAGTGGGAAAAATTCTGGCAAAGCAAGAAGAAAAAATCGGACAGCGAAAGCAAAAAAAATATTAACAAAATGATGGTCATTCGGATGTACACATAAAAGTCATTCCCGTTCTGGAAAAGAATCAAATGCAAATTGGTATTGTTGATCGTCGAGAAAAAATACAGAAAACTGATAGTTCCGGCTGCACTGCTATTGTTGGAAACGATTGCAAGCCGAACGTAAAATTTCTCACCTTTATTTGATGGCGTGACGTGGATGTCGTTATTGTCAGTTGTGTCTTGCGATGCTATCGTGAGTTCTAATCCACAGCTCGGTTCAGAATTCACGATAGTATCTCAAGACACAGCTGGCAGTAACGACAACCACGCCATCAGACAAAGATGAAAATTTTACTTTCCTCTGAAAGTATCCTCTCCGAATGGTTTAACATGCACATGCACATGCACCGTACGGGTCTCAGGAGTAGAATTTAATTCAATAGATATGTATTAAGAAATTTTCTGTTAAAAATAAGGCCATGTTCCCCTTCTGAAAATACCTTGACTGAGTACTTAGGAAGCCTCAAAATTGCCCTCAGTGCCACGAATTTGTCACAATTTTACCGGGGGACGCCCCCCCCCCACCCGGCCCCCACCAATGGGAGGGGACACCCTCTCCCATGCCTACCCCCATCTCGGGCCTCCAGCTCTCAGGAGATGACTTCGGCATTTCGTTGCCAATTTTTCGGGCAATTCTGTATTCACCTCCCAAAAATTTTACTTCCCGTACGCCTATGTTCCTACATCCCTGACCCAGTATTGTGCTCCGCAACCTGTGTAATCTATAATGTAATCTTAACATTTATTTTAAAAACAGAAGTTTGCTCATTGCTTCCAATGCCAGTAACCTCACATAAAATTCATAAAGCATTAAGATAAGATAAGATAATTTATTGACAATAACACCCACATGAGGCTAATCACAAACATAAGAGATACAATATATACAATAATACGTTTGACAATATACATGCGAAAAGGGGGCACGATGACGCTGTGTACTAAGGCGTACTGCACGTCGATGGTGCGCATGTCTTCAACCAATCTTACCCTGCCTGTGCCGCGGTGCAGAGTTCAGAGTTACGATGTTGGAGAGCTGACAGCTGCTCGTCGTTGCTCGGTGGTTCTCTCCGGGTACTCCGGCTTCCTCCACCTGTAAAACTGTCACCGACATGATATGACCCTGGCTGTTAATGTGTCGTTAAACCCTAATAAAAAAAACCAAAAAAACATGCGAAAAACATTTTATGTGATTATTTATCAGGAACGCTTATTCTCTTACGAAACATGTTACAGGTTATGCTGCATATATTACGGTCGTCATTACTGATGATAGTTTATAGTTTATCATTTCATTCATATCTCTGAAATTTTTTCCCATTTTCATTAACCCTTTACCCAGCACGAAATGCAGACGGCGTTTGCAAACAAAATTCTTGAGTAACTATTTTTTACAATTTTTTTGCATCAAAAACATAGGTTGGTTATGACCCCCTCATTGGAACGAGCTCAACGAGCTCGTTCCAACGAGGGGTGATAAGCTATGTGTTTGGGACAAAAAAAATGAAAAATAATGAAAACTGAATGGGGATTTTTTTTGTGAATAGCACTGGTCGGTTTTTGCCGTTGCGTTGGGTAAAGGGTTAAAGAAATGTTCTCGTGTGAAGTTGTATACTGAACGTCCGATTATAAAATGCTCCTCAGATTTAACAGCGTTTGTGGCACGTTTGTTACTTGCTCTCAGGTTTTCTCGGGATTTGGGGTTGTTTATGCCTCCCTTTCCCAATTTCGAGACTGTGGTTACTAAATCTCTATTTAATGAAGAAGGAGCGAACCTAATTTTTTTTTATTTCATTCAAGTAGAGCTCAATCGTGCATTTTTCTTTAAATTCTCTACAGGCCTACATATTTATAGTTTATTTTTACCATCAACGTCCTCGTCATCAAAAATTTCACGTCTATATTATGACACCCGTGTCAACTAAAATAAAGAATATATTTGAAAATAGTATTCCCTCTAAAATTTTACAAACTTTTGGAAGTGGGCGCAATCGAGGATTTCGATTAAATTTTCTGTTAACTGCATAATCATATCATAATTTTGCAATTTTTTCTTATCACAAACTAAATTGTGTTTTAATATCTGGCGATGCCGGTAACCTCATGCACAAGGAAGTAATCATGCATGTGGATGCAGACAAAACTTATTTAAGTAAGAAATCTTTTATTATTTTGACATGTGTATACAGTCATCCATATTTTTTCCACTAAAAATCATTTACACAAGCGGCCGGTCTATCGGGCCATCTGTATTATTACATTGAGTTTACGTTAAGTGAATGGACTTGCAATTTGTTTCTTTATTTTTATGCTATAATTCATGTGTAATGTGATATAATAATGCTATTCCAAAAAAAGTAGGGGATTTCCCAACTGATTTTGATATTTTCGGAAATTGGTATTGGATACGCGTGATTGAACACATCAATATGTTACCAAGTTTAGTGTGGATCATGAATGTCACCAGCCCACGAAAATTTCGGGCAGGTTTTTCGCACGTGCGCCGCGTTAATGTCTGTGGGGTATGTTTTGAAATTTTAATTTGTTCTGGACGGGCTTTTTCGGAGGTCTGTTCGTTCTTATCTTGGCATAAACTCGTTTATCAATAGTTTCTGGTCGAAACATAACTTTTGAGGTATGTGAAGACTGACACGTGACGAACGTTTATGTGTCGTTGGCATGTTGGAAGCTGGCAACAGACAGACTGCAGTGGCTCAAAATTCTCAACGTTACTCAATCAGTGATTAGCAGGCTGTGGTCGCGTTACCGTCAGACAGGCAATGTTGATGACAGACGTCGATCAGGTCGTCCGAAGGGCGACAACTGCTAACCAGGATCGTTTCATCTGAACCACAGCATTATGTAACCGCCATCAAAGTGCCTCAGACATTGGACAGCAGCTGCACCGAGCGACAGATATGCGAGTCAGTGGTTAGACTATCCGAAATCGCCTACACAGCTGGAATTTGTACGCTCGACGACCTCGAATAATTCCACTTTTGACTGAACGTCACATCGCATCAAGGAGTAATTGGTGTGGAGCACGACAGTGCTGGTGACAATCGTCGGTGGAGCAGAGTCATGTTTTCCGATGAATCGAGGTTCACTCTCGACTTCCACGACAGGCGAAACAGAGCTTGGCGGCGGCGAGACGAACGATACCATGACGTAACCGTTAGGCGGCAGGATCGTTTTGGGGTGGATCGGTTATGGTGTGGGGAGGCATAACCATGACAAGCAAAACAGCATTACATGTCATCCAAGGGCGTGTCACAGGGCAGTACTACCGTGACAACACATTAGCAGCTCATGTGGTGCCATCTGCGCGACGTCATGGCCGTCGATTCATTTTCCAAGATGACAGTGCAAGAGCACACAGGGCCCGTGTCGCTACAGAATCCCCCCAGGAGCAGAACACTACTGCACTGCCTTGGCCAGCACTAAGATCAGACCTTTCACCAATCGAACACGTCTGGGATATGCTTGGCAGGCGCCTACGACAACACCAAAAGCCCCTACCAATGTCCAGGAACTCGCCGCTGCACTGCATGAAGAATGGAATAACACCAGTCGAGCTGATATTGGACGTTTGGTGAGGAGTATGCCACGTCGGATCCGCGCTTGTCTCGCGAACCGAGGAGGATTCTATAGCCAAGCTAAAAATTTAGTATTAATTGTCAATAGAATTAGATTATGAACAGAGTGTTAATCCCGATAAAGGTATTTTCTATTGGGCAGTCTATGAGAAAAATTATTAACAATGACCAGTTGATTAATGCAAGTTTATACAGGTTTTGTCATAACAACTTTCTATAATTGTTTAATGTTGATAAGTTACTGTACCTATATAAGTTTGTTGTATTCTTGTACAGAGAGACACGGATAGCCGGTTAGGAAACTTATGACGAAGGTTTGGCCACCAACCCTTGTCAATCTTTGTAATATATATTATTAAATTTGTTCAAGTGTAAAGACATTTAGTTTCAGTATTTCATAAAGCGAGTTCCCCAGTTCAGAATTTATCCGTGACCAGTTCCCCGTGGTCATATATTGTGGAGAATCCGGGCATACAAGTGACTTTTTAGCTCACTTTGAGGTATTGGAAGACATTTCCGAATCAAAAATGTGTAGTGTGATTCCCCTGAATATAGTGAACCTATTACGTAGCTTGAGCGTCGAGAGATTAGAACTGTTTTGGGATCTCCAAGTTGAAACAAACGAGACCCGTCTTTTACTTAAATGGAGGAAGCCTTCATCTTGTTTCAAGAAGCCAAAGTCAGCAGCAAGACTTGCCAGAGACAGAAAGCGTCAGGAAGAGTTCATTATACGGAAACAAAGAGAAAAGTATGTGCAAAATACCGAAGAAACTGTTCATAGGGAACAAACTGATCATATTTCTATAATGGAGGAAAAACCTGACGTGAGTACGAAAACTTTTCTTCTATTGAAAGCTAACTCGGATGTGTCAGTTAACCCCACTGGCACCTCTCCCGAAGAAGCGGCATCTGTTACGCCATGCTCTGTGGCAGAAACATTCAAAAGCCATGAGAATACCGGAGCTCAGAAACGAGAGACAATGAAATTGTGCACAAGCAAATCAAAGGAGGTATCGATTAAAAAGGTTAAACATTTGGAAAAGGACCCTTTTACAAAAAAGAAAATGCATTCAGCGAACAACAAAACTTTTAACCCAATCTTTCGGTACCGAAACATTCGAGGCAAGAATGACGAATCATGCATGAGCTTGAAATTAAATTCGACGAATGAACTGAAAACTCATAATAGCAATCTGGTTCGCACAGATGTGCCAAAACGTCAGCACATTAATTCTCGTGACGACATGCTGAACTCATGTACCAAACGATTCCGAAATTCCAATGAATTGGTTGACATTTTATCTGGATATATATCACCTCAGGGTTTGAAAATGTTCTGTGTTGAGTACCGCGATGGTGATGTTGAGGAAATACCAATCGAAGAGGTGCCATCCGCGTTAAGGGACCGGTTAGATCCACATTGGTCAAGTTGGTTCTGTAGATAAAACGATCTGCTCTCAACAAATTGTTGTGTGTAAATTTACTGTTTTTTTTTTTGTTTTTGTTTTTTTTTTGTTGCACATTGCATGTGTTAGAGTGTACATATTATAGTGCTAAAACGTTAATCCTGATTGAGATAAATGTATATTCTTTACAATGCCAGAATGATGGCATCATTCTTCGGAAGGCGAGAGGTAATATAGCCAAGCTAAAAATTTAGTATTAATTGTCAATAAAATTAGATTATGAACAGGGTGTTAATCCCGATAAAGCTATTTTCTATTGGACAGTCTATGAGAAAAATTATTAACAATGACCAGTTGATTAATGCAAGTTTAAACAGGTTTTGTCATAACAACTTTCTATAATTGTTTAACGTTGATAAGTTACTGTACCTATATAAGTTTGTTGTATTCTTGTACAGAGAGACACGGATAGCCGGTTAGGAAACTTATGACGAAGGTTTGGCCACCAACCCTTGTCAATCTTTGTAATATATATTATTAAATTTGTTCAAGTGTAAAGACATTTAGTTTCAGTATTTCATAAAGCGAGTTCCCCAGTTCAGAATTTATCCGTGACCAGTTCCCCGTGGTCATAGCACCGTGACATCTGGTGAATGATTTCAGCGATAGTTGGGTGTCTGACAAGCACACATTCCACGCACTGAGCTGCAGAATACATGGACAGATAATCAGAGAATTTACCACATTCCGTCAAGGACCTCAATACCTTGTAAATCCTCCTCGGTTCGCGAGAAAAGCGCGGATCCGACGTGGCATACTCCTCACCAAACGTCCAATATCAACTTGACTGATGTTATTCCATTCTTCATGTAGTGCAGCGGCGAGTTCCTAGACACTGGTAGGGGGCTGTTGACGTTGTCGTAGGCGCCTGCCAAACATATCTCAGACGTGCTCGATTGGTGAAAGGAGTGGACTTAGTGCTGACCAAGGCACTGTGGTGATGTCCTGCTCCTGGAGGAACTCTGCAGCGACACGGGCCCCGTGTGCTCTTACATTGTCATCTTGGAAAATGAATCGATGGCCGTGACGTCGCGCAAATGGCACCACATGAGCTGCTAACATGTTGTCACGGTAGTACTGCCCTGTGACACGCCCTTGGATGACATGTAATGCTGTTCAGCTTGTCATGGTTATGCCTCCCCACACCATAACCGATCCACCACCGAAACGATCGTGCTGCCTAACGGTTACGTTATGGTATCGTTCATTCCGCCGCCGCCACACTCTGTTTCGCCTGTCGTGGAAGAGGAGAGTGAACCTCGATTCATCGGAAAACATGACGTTGCTCCACCGACGATTGTCCTAGCGCTGGCGTGCTCCACACCAATTACGCATTGCTGCGATGTGACGTTCAGTCAAACGTGGAATTATTCGAGGTTGTGGAGCGTACAAATTCCAGCTATGTAGGCGATTTCTGATAGTCTGACCACTGACTCGCACATGTGTCGTTCGGTGCAGCTGCTGTCCAATTTCTGAGGCACTTTGATGGCGGTTATGTAATGCTGTGGTTCAGATGAAACGATCCTGGTTCGCAATGTCGCCCTTGGACGACCTGACCGACGTCTGTCATCAACATTGCCTGCCTGACGGTAGCGTGACCACAACCTGCTAATCACCGATCGAGTAACGTTGAGAATTTGAGCCACTGCAGTCTGTCTGTTGCCAGCTTCCAACGTGCCAACGGCACGTAGACGTTCGTCACGTGTCAGTCTTCGCATACCTCAAAAGTTATGTTTCGACCAGAAACTATTGATGAACGAGTTTTCCTCCTAAAAAAAGAACGACTAGACCTCCGAAAAAGGCCGTCCAGTACAAATGAAAATTTCAAAACGTCATTAACGTGGCGCTCGTGCGAGAAACCTGCACGAAGTTTTCGTGGGCCGGTGACATTCATGATCCACACTAAACTTGGTAACATATAGATGTGTCCAATCACGCGTATCCAATACCATTTTTCGAAAATATCAACATCAGTTTGGATATCCCCTACTTTTTTGAATAGCATAGAATGGCCCGATTTCAAAGATGCATTGTGGCACACGCAGTGGTGGAAGCCCTTGCATTATAACTATTTCCACCTTTCAGTTTTCTAGAATAGCGTTTCAGGTAGAATCGCGGAAAGCAAGCGATACGGCAGAGTTGCACAGTCACAAGCGACCTAAGCGGGATGGGGAGATATAAGAATAGAACGCCTTGACTGGGCATTTATGTAGATCTACGGGAGGTAGGCGGTGGACATTCACGCACGAAAGAAGCAATGCACGAGTATAAAATGGTTGCGGAAACAGCGCTTCGTCATTTGGCGCGTGAACAAACACTCTCCGATTAGCATGAGCCGAACAAGAACAGAGAAATAGTTTATCTTCGGGATGATACTGAGAACTTCAGAAACAGCTGGAGAGTATACCGCCGCGAAGTTACTATTGTGATCGGCATCGATGACAGCTGATTTTCACCCAGTCATTGCCGGCCTTGGTTCTTAACACAGTCGGAATTACGTTAAGTGCATAGGGATTGTTGCTCGAAGGTGTAGCAATCGGTAGTAGCTTTCCATTAATCGCAGGGAGGTATATTAGTTATCACCTTGGTTTGAGGGCTAAAAAATGATAGCCCCCCAAGCAGCCTGATAAATTGTTTGAAGAAGGATTGTAGTTCACACTAAGCATCTGTGGCTGATCAGCACTAAAGAGGAATGAATTAATGCAATCATTAAGTCACTCAACGAAGTTGGAATGACTTATAGCAGTCGTCGGCCTTTTCTTTCTTTTTTTCTCTTTCTTTCTTTTTTTTGTCAGACCAAAACTTCGGATCCTTCCCCTCAGCCTACACTCACAACATTTGGCACATTGATCAGAAAAATGACAATCTCGCCTGGACAACCATTTGTTTCCCGAAATTATATCCACGATGAGAGTGATGCTGAACGTTTTTACGTAATTTCACATTTTAGCCTATTTTGGGGCATATCTCATGAAAAACGCTACTTCTCATTCATATGTCCCAAAATTTGATTGTCAGTTATACATACACACAGCTGCTAAACTTTATATGCCGTTTTCTGGTTATTTGAAACTTTTCAATTTTTTCTCATTCTAAATTTATGCCGATTTTGCATTTGTTTGCTTTTGGGGTTTTTTTTCTATAGGCCTACCTTTTATTTTTAACCTCATTTTCAGCCTCAGCCTTCGAAATTTTGCGAATATAATCTACGCAAATAAAAACCATATCCAAAATGTGTTGCCGTCCAATGATATCATCAACCATTCTGGATAAAATCGGCGGTGACGTCATGGTGGGGGGGGGGGGGTTGATAGGGTCAAAAATTAAAATAAAATGCAGCGGATTTTTTTGGAATATTAAGATGTTGTAAAGCTCAAAAAGTTATGAGATAGCTGGTTGTTTGTTTACGATTTAGCGCCATTTTTAGATTTTTACCTAACATCAAAGTATAGCCTGTTTTGGACATTTATAATTAAAACCCCTAATTTGGTGACACACGCCATTCCATACCTGTTAAATATACAGCTTTCAAACTTCGTACATCGATTTCTGGTTATCTGAAGTTTAGGCTAAGCAAAATTAATTTTTTTCGGCCCGCTTCGTCATATTTATTTCGGAGGCAAAATTCAAAATGTATAAAACTATTATAAGGTGTGATTTTAGCGGTATCGCATCACGATTTGCGATGCAATATGTCGTATACATTAATATAATATTGTTATTCTCTTCGCGAAATGCGACACGATTCTCATATGTGTGTACAAAATAAATATTTATTTAACTGGTTGGGGGCTAGATTATGTTTGGTGGTCAGAATTTGTTCATCAAAAATGGTCAAAAATTGTTTTATTACAAATTATTGGAGAATACCAACAAGCTCTCTCCAATAATTTGTAATAGAACAAATTTGTATAAACAAACTATTATTTACGTTTGACTGAATACGAAACTTGGGCAAGGAAAAGGTCGGCTTTTGCACTGGTACCATTATTTTTTTTTGAAAGGCCTGATTGTGGCTTATAGCACTCAACCAGCTAAAAAACTCCTTATTATTTTTGATCTCCATTTTAGTTGTTCAATATTGATTTTGTGTTGTATGATCACTGTTACAAAACAAACTATATGGTCACTGTTACAAAACAAACTACCAGTGAAATCAGTATGGAAGCTCTAGTATTTAATTTTAAGCTCTCACAACTGAATTTTAGGCATCGGTGATAGTAGGTATAAATTGAGAGTTCAACCATCATCGTACATGTGCGTGTACGTGTACATGTAAACCCTCATAGGATTTAGTGTTAAAATCGTGTACGTGTACAAGATTTTTAGCGTTTTTTAGGGTGATGTTAGAATCCCTTGAGAATTCAAACATCACTGATTGTGTCCAAGAATGACAGAAAACGCATGAAATTTTTCGTACAGTACATGTACCGTTTTGATTGAAATCGGTAAGTGAGTTTTCCCCATAGGATTCAGTGTTAAATTGCGAGCAAAAAAACGTTTTGAGAGTTCTAACATCATCCTCTCGCCGATTCTAACAATCCGCATCCGTACACGATTTTAACACCGAATCCTATGGGGGAAACTCACTTGCAGATTTTAGGTCTGAAATCGACTCGCGTGAAGAGGTGATGTTTGAATTCTCAAACCCACTGTAGCGTTTGTCGAAGTGAGACTGGCGCACGTTATTGCGAGGTGATCTCGACGAGCACTTGATGGAAATGTTTTGAACGAAGAGTGTTGTCGTTGTCGGTGTGTTGGAAATTCGCGAACCCAGTCACGTCTTCCTGAAGTAAAAAAACTAACACATGTTATCGTAATGAGTGAATGAGGTTTTTTGTTCAAAAAGAGTCGATTATGAATATAGTCTGTATTATAGACATTGATGTTTTCTGTTGATGGGACGGATAAAAATTGAGTTTTGAGGGTTCTTTGTTCGAAGGGAGTTGATCTGTAATAGATATTCGTGTTTTGTCTTGATGAGAGAGATTGACTGTTAAGCGTTCGTTCGAAAAAGTCAAAAACACTTATCGGAATGTTTAAAACGCATTTTCCGCTCAATTAGGTTTTGAGTGGTAAAATTTTTAATATATTCATGATAGCAATCGGAGAGAGATTTTGTAATGAATAAGTTGTCAGCGATAAAATCAGTTTTCGTTTGTGTGTTGAAACTGTTTAACAGTCATCAAAAGGATTCCCTCTTAATTCAACATTGAGTTAATGGTTGTTGGATGTGTGAATGAATGAAGATCTTTTGACAAATGTAAAAACTACTGTCAAAATGCGTTAAATCAGAAACCGGTTTGTCATGTACTGTTTAAACGGCTACCGGTCATATCGGCCGCCAGCCAAATCGGCCGCTGCAATTTCGGACGAATCGGCCGCAACAATTTGGGTCAAATCGGCCGCTGGAAATATTTTTTTAAAAGAGTAAAATAGACAAAAATTAAGTAATTTTTCACACTCACCCCAAAACTAAGAATAGGATACACTGAATTCCGGAAACTAAATGGGATAAAAAAAACCCATTTATTTTCTTGTAGGAGTGCACTCAATCCCATTAGTGCCCCGTTTGGAGAAACAATGGAAAATGATTGACACCTGGGCGTGACACTGATGCTTGACTAGTCTGTTTGACATCACTCACTCAACTATCTCTCAGAAAAGGCTTTTTGTACAGTCATTTAATTACAATGCAAACTTGCCAGCTGACGTAGTGTTAGCGTTTCTTTGTTCAGTAATAATCACTTTGCAAATCGGCAGGCGTACTGTTTTGGATTATAAATTAACTTACTTATCCGCTTTATTGTTTCCTAAAACCTTTCATTCATTCATCATTTATTGTTCCAAAGGGAGTCATGGAACTTGCACTTTGTGTGTATTGCGCAATGTTGTGCAATGAGAGCTCACAATGTGACTTGTCACAGATGGCAACATGGAACTTTCCAAACCGATATCTCCCACTGATTTTAATTTAGACTGAAAAGTGGGATTTTATTCATATGGGTAGCGTTCACGCAATTTAAGACATTTATATGCACTTTTACATACATATAGGTTACATGAAACATTTTATCACATTTATTTTAATTAAAGGCAATTTTTGAAAGGCTGATAATAATGCACTAATTGGGCCAGATCACATAGGAGGGTGCGAGCGCTGAAGGCGCGAAGCCTTTGAAGGGGGGTTTAGAGGTACTCCCCGAAAAAAATTAAACTTTGAAGCCCTCAGATGTGATCTGGCCCAATTAGTGCATTATTATCAGCCTTTCAAAAATTGCCTATAATTAAAATAAATGTGATAAAATGTTTCATGTAACCTGTATGTATGTAAAAGTGCATAAAATGTCTTAAAGTTTCATTTATTTGTTCTTTATTTCATGACAATATACTGATAAACTACAAGAATAAAAAATATTTTCACTTATAATCTTCTTCATTTATTATGTCATCAGCGGCCGATTCGACCGAAAATGCTAGCGGCCGATTTGTACTGACTGGCGTTCGATTCGTCCGAAATTGTCAGCGGCCGATTTGGCTGGCGGCCGATTTGACCGTTTCCCGTTTAAACGTATTTTTAAACTTCAATTAACACAGTCAGTTGAGATGTGAATATTTTCAGATTATTATATTAAGACGGAAAGAGTTTTTTTATTACTTAAAACATAATAACACATGTTATCGTAATGAGTGAATGAGGTTTTTTGTTCAAAAAGAGTCGATTATGAATATAGTCTGTATTATAGACATTGATGTTTTCTGTTGATGGGACGGATAAAAATTGAGTTTTGAGGGTTTTTTGTTCGAAGGGAGTCGATCTGTAATAGATATTCGTGTTTTGTCTTGATGAGAGAGATTGACTGTTAAGCGTTCGTTCAAAAAGTCAAAAACACTTATCGGAATGTTTAAAACGCATTTTCCGCTCAATTAGGTTTTGAGTGGTAAAATTTTTAATATATTCATGATAGCAATCGCAGTCATCAAAGGATTCTCTCTCAATTCGACACTCAGTGAATTGATGTGTGAATGAAAATCTTTTGACAAATGTAAAAAACTACTGTCAAAATGCGTTAAATCAGAAACCGGTTTGTCATGTACTGTTTAAACGTATTTTTTAAACTTCAATTAACACAGTCAGTTGAGATGTGAATATTTTCAGATTATTATATTAAGACGGAAAGAGTTTTTTATTACTTAAAACATAAAAAAAATATAATTAAACATTTAATTTTGAAAATAATAAAAACAATTAAAACGAAAGATGTTTTTACAGATGGATCCTAGACGCCGAGATTTAATTTTAGACCAGTATGAACGTGCTAAGAAGGGCATTCAGTCTGCTGACAGGAGCAGACGTCTTGGTGAGATGGAACTCAAACGCGAAGCCACAAAAATATTTAAACCCATGACGGAGGGTCAAGAGCGAAGCAGGAAGGAGCTAGTCGAAGAATTGAGACCTATAAAGGAGAGTTCTTTGAGAATGGGTTCGTTACCTCCTAGTTTTGGAAATCGGTATTCCGTTCAATCTACACCGGATTACGTTCCCACGGGAATTCAAACAGAGAGCGAGTCTGATGATACGGCTTCGACTATCACCACTAGTAGCATCGCATCATCCGATGATGATGGCGGTAAGAGAGATCAGTCGTATGGAATTTATAAGGATTCTGAGGGTAGAACTTTTGTAGGTGATACGGAAGTGGAAATGGATGATGATGAATTGATCGTGGGTTCGAATAAATATAAAGTAACTGATGGTCTGCGGAGATTGCTCCTTTACGACAAGCCTGGAGATTACACGGAACAGGATTTCGACAATTACGGCGACATTCTAGTTCAAACTCACGCCATGAAGAGAAATAACGATGCCGGAGAGACGAGACCCAAAGCCAACAGAGGTTACAAGTGGACGAAAATGGTGAAACCCATATGGGATATGAACAAGAAGTTCATCGAATCGGTGACTGGCAAAGGGGTGGAAACCACTTTTCTTCCGAGCGATTCCGACGCTTTGTCTCAGAGATTGAGTTTGGGTAACATGGGATTAGATAATCAGATAGTTACTATATCTGACGAATTGTTAAGACAGAAGGTTTTGAATAAAAACCAGTATAAAAGGCTGATGAACGAATTGAAGGATTGATGTGTATATAATAAGTAGAATGAAACAAACAAACAAACAAACAAACAAACAAACAAAAATAAAACAGTAAATTTTTACACTAGAATAATAAAAAGTATTTAAACGGCAAAAACGATTTACCAGTGAAAAAAACAAACAAAAATATATCATAAAAATAAAATATGTTGGTGATAAAGAACAGGGGATACGTCAGAACTTACGTTCAAGGCAGTTCTGGCATCGTCGATTCTATAATGCGAGCGTTCACGAGCAATGCGGGTAGAAAACTCGCATCGACCACGTTTGAGGTCGGTAAGAAGACGGCTTTGGATGCTGGTAAGAAAGCCGCTTCCGAAGTCAGTGGTAGGATAGCTTCTGTGGCTGGCAAGAGGGCAGCCGACGCATTGATCAACAAGTTGATCAGTCCACTGGCGAAGCAAGCTGTGTTAGAGCGAACGCCGAAAAGTTGTAAAGATTTGTGGTGCCCATACAAGATTTAGCCAAAATGACGAGTGGATCCGGATTGAAGAGAACTTGCGACGGTGCGATATAAATAAATAATAATAACATTAAAAACAGAGTTTGAAAAACATAAAAAAAAATTTGTGTTTGAAAAGAATCTAAAATAACAAACAAAATAAAACAAAGATGAACATTAAAGATATGTCTTGGAACGACGCCGCGACCAAGAGGTCGAATAACGAGTTTTTTCCCAAGAGCATAAGAGGCTTGATAGTGGGAAAATCGAATTGTGGAAAGACCAATCAGTTGATGAATCTGTTGTCCCGACCCGACTGGTTGGATTACGACAGATTGTTCGTGTTTGGCAAGAGCTTGTTTCAACCCGAATACAGATTGCTTCGAGAGTGCATGGATCGCAGATTGCCCAAGGACGTCATAGCCACAATCTTTGACAGTAGGGAGGAATTCGACAAGAGTGGAGCTCCACTCTCGACCATTTTGGACGGCGCGGCGACGGAGCTGATGAAGAGAAATGCATCTTCGAACGTCGAGTGTCGATTTTATGAGAATGCTAGCGACGTTCCGGATCCTAGAGAACTGAAATCGGAAGATAAGAATCTCATGATTTTCGACGATCTGCTTTTGGAGAGACAGAACCGATGCGAATCGTATTACGTTAGGGGTCGACACAGCAACGTGGACTGTTTCTACCTGTCACAGAATTATTTTCGATTGCCCAGACAGACGATAAGGGAGAACGCTAATTTTCTATGTCTCTTTCACCAAGATCTCAAGAATCTCAATCACTTCTACGGCGATCACGTCGCAAACGACATGAGCGCTGCGGAATTCAGGAGATTCTGCAAGAGGGTTTGGGATGGTGGACTTTACAATTTCATTGTGATCGATTTGACAAGCGAATTTAATCGCGGAAAATATCGGTGCAGATTCGACAAGTTTTATGTTTCCGATGATAATAATAAGGTAGAGCATGAAAATAAAAAAAAATTAGAAAAATAATAAATCTTCAAATAATTAGTTTTGAATAAAAAAATAAAATTAAAATATAATGTTCGAACATGGAGAATTGTTAGGACGGATAGCCGAGAATACGGCTGCTAAACAATCCATTCAAATCATGGTGAGTGACGATTCGACTCGATTCGCTATGAAATTCGAACCTTCCATCGAATTGAATAGAGAGAAAAGTTACGAGATGGCTTTGGTGAATCTGGAGACTTATTATTCCTTTCCCAACGTCACCGAAAAGAATAACTCGTTCAAGTATTCCGACGGAACGGATTGGTTGGAGATTCGAATTCCCAAAGGGAGTTACGACATAGACGATTTGAACCATTTACATTCAAACGCGAATGAAGACGGATGGAAAGGGAAGCAACAAGATCAGACTCGCTCCCAATCCTAATACCTTACAGACAATGTTGGATTTGGAAGATAATTTTCGAGTGGATTTCAACACGGACGATTCTCTAGGCAAGATGTTGGGATTCGATCGAAAGATGTATCGAGGCCACGCAGCATCTGAAAATACGGTCGACATTCTCACAGTCAATAGCATTCTGGTGAACATGGACGTGATTGCTGGAAGCTACGTGAATGGTAGCGCTCAACCGACGATCTATTCCTTCTTTCCAAACGTGTCGCCGGGTTATAAGATCATGGAGCGACCTCGAAATTTAGTTTATCTACCAGTGATTTTAGACACGTTGTATAGTCTCAAAACCACGTTGACGGATCAAAATGGTGAACTGTTAGATCTTCACGGAGAGAGAGTGACGATACGATTTCACATAAGAGAAATATAAAAGCAAAAAAAAAAAAAAAAATATTATATATATAGATAACAAAAATAAAATAAACGCAATATTAATTTTACAAAATTATTTTAATATAATTATTAAACAAGAAACAATTGAAGTAAATTATAGTTTAAAAAAAAAACAGAATTATGACAGAATACGTGGTTAAAAACGTGAACATATCCGCAGGACCGAGGAAGAAACTTAAGAGAGCGTTAACAACTCGAGGCGAGGCGGTGAGATTCAAATTCACTCACGAAGATCTGATGAGAGGTGGTCAGGATTCGATCGCCTGGACCAGAAGTCAAATCAAAAGGATGGAGAAAGCGATTCGCGATGGAAGAGGGTTGACGGTGAGAATGAGTCCCGCTCAATTGAGATACAATTTGAGAATGAAAGGTGGTTTCCTACCGCTATTGGCAGGAATAGCCGCAAAAGCATTACCTTTTCTCGGAAAGACTCTCGGCGTGGGAGCTCTCACGGGACTCGCTAGTTCGGCAGTTGAGAAATTAATGGGTGGCAGCGGACTGTTTTTGAAGAAGGGAGGAGCCGTGTGTCACATCCACGTAGACGACAGCGGTAAAGGATTGTATCTAGAACCCGTTAGAGGTGGCAACTCTCTGAGAGGAAACGGTCTCTATCTGAAGAGTGGACGGAACGTTGAGCGACTCGGCAAGGGTTTGTTGCTCGGTGAGAATTCGCCATTTAAGAATATACCAATTTTGAATATGTTATTATAATATAAAATTATATAAAATATAAAATCATAGAAAGTATAAAATAATATATTTAAAATGGATAAAAAGGTGGAGAAACAAATTTATCACCTGGATGAAAAGGTGGAGAAACAATTTGACGATAATGACGAACATCGCAAGCCAGAGAGCGAAAAAATAAAAAAATGGTTAGACGCTAATGATGGATATCTAAGGAAAGAACTAATGAAAGAGATAGATAAAGTGCGGGATAGACGGTTGAGAATGAGACGATGCTTTCCACGGTCACCACTACCTTCTGAAGAGAATGGTAATGATGCGAGTGTTACCAAGAGATGCACAACATTCGTTCATAATTATGATTCGGATAAACAAAAATGTTGCCATAAACGTATCACATCACAAAGAAAAAGAAAAAAAGAAAAAGAAGAAGAATCGACGCTGAAAACTGAGAGAAAAGGAAACGTTATTATAGTATATTATGATGATAGTGAAGAAGAAGGAAAACAAAAAAAAAAAAGTAATGAGATCTAAAGATGATCTTATTACTTTTTTTTTTTTTCATTTTTCTTCGCTAAAAATCAATCACTCTATTGTTTATATTTCCAAGTCCATTATTAGCATTTTGACACTCGTGTCTTCTCCTTTTACGAAAACGTGTTGAATGTTTATCTTTACTCTTTTGAGTTTTTTTACATCGGTCAACTCGCTCTCACCACCCAATTTCTTCACGAGTTCGAATGAGATGTTTGGAAATATGTAATTTCCATAGGGCAACGACAAATCGTCCTTGTCGAATTCTCTATCTTTGGCGATGACGATGTTCTGCAGATCGCTTTGGTACTCGTAAATAAAATCGAGCGTGGCTTCATCCAATTTCAAAGGCATCTTATATTTCTCGTATTTGTGCTCTAAGCCCTTCGTCTCGACCTCATTCAATTCGATGGGATCGTGTCGTTGTAATCTATAGATTTTATGACCGAATTTCTTATACGTTTCGACTCGTTTCAATTTCAATTCACATCTTTTAGGTGTTGTTGTCTTCATGATCGATTATTTAGTATTTAAATAATAATTTGTTTAAAAAGTTTTTTTTTTTTGCTTTTTATATATAAAAAAATTGTTTTTTTAATTTTTAATTTTCTTTAATGTAAAATTTTTTTAGTAAAAGTTTTTTTTCTCTTTATATATATATAAAAAGTTAAATTTTAATTTCAATCTCTCTATTGTTTATATTTCCAAGTCCGTTATTAGCAAGTTGACATTCGTCATTTTTCCACATACGAAAATGGTGTGAATGTTTATCTTTACTCTTTTGAGTTTTTTTTTCATAGGCGAATGTGCTCTCACCACCCGATTTCTTCACGAGTTCGGGTGAGATTATTGGATATATGTAATCTCCATAGGACAACAATAAATCACCCCTGTCGAATTCTCTGTCTTCAGCGACGATGATATTATTCAGCAGTTCGCTTTGGTACTCGCAAAACAAATTGAGCGCGGCTTCATCCACTTTCAAACACATTCGATATTTGTGGTAGTAGCCCTCTAAGTCCACCATCTCGACCTCATTCAATTCGATGGGATCGTGTGGTTGTAATGTATAGATATTAAAACTGGATTTCTCATACCCTTCGTCTCGTTTCAATTTCAATTCGCATCTTTTAGGTGTTGTTGTCATGATCGATTATTTGGTTTTTATGAATTCTTGCAAATAATGTATATTTTAAATTTTGTATTTAAATAATAATTTGTTAAAAAAGTTTCTCTTTATTTCTCTTTATATATAAATAAAAGTTAAAAAAAAAAATATTCTTACAAACTCAATTTTGAGGTAAAAACAATGATCAAGTCCAAACATCCGAATTATAGTCTAGAACGCACAAGACTTCAAACGTTTAAAAATTGGTCTTCGCATCTCGCTCCAAAACCCGAAGATTTAGCCGTCACAGGTTTCTTTTACGTGGGTAAAGGCGACAAAGTCAAATGTTTTTGTTGTGACATACTTTTGATGAATTGGGAACCTCACGACGTACCTTTACTAGAACACATAAGTAATATTGAAAAAGGCGAATGCGATTATTTGAACAAGATCCTAATGTTGGGATTGATCAAAATCCAAGACGAAGAGAGGGATAGAGACAAAAACCAAAAATTATTGATGGATATGTTACAACTCGGATACACCAGAGAACAATTGTACAATGCATTAAACAAAGCGAACAAGACTCTGTCTCAATTCAGGACTTTAGAACATCTCATCAAATTCATGGCGGAAGCAGACGAGTTATCGTCACTCATCGAAAACAAACCAAGTAAAACGTCCACCACCAAGTGTCTGGTCTGTGAAGGTGTCGCAAACGTCTTGTTTCTACCATGCGCACACCTGCGTTACTGTAGAGAATGTCATTCCGAAGACGAGAAAACGTGTTCGGTTTGCGAGCGAGAAATAAAAGCGGTCTTAAATTGTTTTTGAATAAAAACACATTAAAGAAAAAAAAATTTTAAATTTAACTTTTTTTTTTTTTTTTTTTTTATTATATATTTAAAAAGAGTAAAAAAGCAAAACTTTTTAACAAATTATTTAATACAAAATTCCAAAAAAAAAATATTCTTACAAAATGAAACAAACAGATAAAAAAAAATTGGAAAATTTAAATGAGAAAACCATACCTCAGTTAAATGAGATTTGTAAACTATTAAAAATTTCACATTTCAAAAATCATAGAACTAAATCAAAAAAGATTGATGTCATACAGAAACATTTGCGAAACAATGGAAAGGCAAACGAAATGCTGATAGCAACGACGTCAAAAAATGCATCGGTTGTGAAAAATGAGAAGAAGAAAAAGATAGTAAAAGGAATCGAAATGCCGACGTCGAAAAAAAACAAAAACGTTTCGATTGTGAAAAATAAGAAGGCGACTAAACGAAAAGCCGTTGAAGAAGAACTTCAAGTTTCCAAAGAAAAGAAAAGAAAAACGAAAACGAGTGATGCACATCAGATTCTAGGCAAACAAGATATATCGAGCGAACTTCAACGAGCAATAGACGAAGGGAAAGGAGAAGAATATCTAGCACGACTCACCGCAGAACTATTTCAATCGAAGTCCGTGGAACGGGAAAGTGCGATCAAAGGTATTTTAAAAACTTTCGACGTGGTTCCCTCGTTGAAGAAAATCGATCCAAAATTGTTCATGGAACGGGTGAAGAAAAAAGTATTGGATTTGTTTCACAAACACATGAACGTGGGACTAAAAATTAAGATGATACTCCATTGCGTGATGAATAAAATCGACGTGAAGTCCGGCGAGAGTATTGTGAAAAATGCATATGTCAGATCTAACGTCGAACCCTTATTTCGAGGTTCAGATTTATCAGACGTTTTCGAAAAGATGAAAGACAAGATGTTGACATCTCTCGTGAATTATCAACATGAAGGTAGTAATTGGACGTTCGGTGAGATGTTGAAACTCGAAATTCACATAACTAAAAACGATTTGTTGAAAGGGTCTTCCTACGTGAAATTACCGTATTTCCTAGCAAAAAAACACACCGTGATCAATGTGAAAAATAAAGATGATCAGTGTTTTAAATGGGCAGTCACTTCCGCTTTATACCCTGTCAAAACGAACATCGAAAGAGTTTCTTCTTACGAGGTAACTTCTAAAAATCTCGATTGGACCGGAGTGACTTTTCCAACGCAGTTAAAACACATCGAACGTTTCGAGGCACAAAATCCCACCGTAGCGGTGAACGTCTTGGGATGCGATGAAAAACAAAATATCTATCCTCTCAGATTGACTTCGTATCCCGGAAGAGAAAAGACGATTATTTTATTATTGATTTCGAATGGTGACAATCATCATTATTGTTGGGTTAAACATCTGAGCCGATTACTGTCGAAACAAAATAATAATCATAACAGAAAGATATCTTTATGTTACAATTGCATGAACGTGTTTCACAGCGAAGACTCGTTGGCGAAACATCAGGAATATTGCAACGAAAATCAAGGTGTCGCCGTCGAAATGCCCAAACCCAACACCATCGTGAAGTTTGAAAATCACAAAAGAAGGTTAAAAGTACCATTCGTCGTGTACGCCGATTTCGAATGTTTCACCACGAAAATGAGTTCCTGTCAACCCAACGCTCTTCAAAGTTACGTCGAAAAATATCAAAAACACATACCTTCGGGCTATTGCATTTACGTGAAATGCGCTTTCGACTCGCAACACAACATGGGTCCCTTCACCTACACGAAACAGTATGAAGATGACGATGTGGCTCAAAGGTTCGTGGAAGAGTTAGAATGGAAACTTCAAATGTTATACGACAAATTCAAAACTCCGGCAAAAATGATCATCACGCGAGAGCAGCAGGATGAAAATAACAGAGCCACCGAATGTCACATATGCAGACAATCGTTCGACGAGAATTCGACGGAAAATAAGAAGGTCAGAGACCACGATCATTACACGGGTCTATATCGCGGTCCGGCTCACAACAAGTGTAATTTAAAATATCGAGACGCCGCTTTCTATCCGGTGATGTTTCACAATCTCTCGGGTTATGACAGTCATCTGTTCGTGAAAAATCTCGGCACCTCACACGAAGAATTAAATTACATCGCGAACAGTGAAGAAAGATACATTTCCTTCACGAAATGGAAGCTCATGGAGGAGAAAAGAGTAATCAATGGAGAGACGTTGGAAGAAAAAAAGAAATTCATTTGTAGATGCATACGTTTCATCGACAGTTTTAAATTCGTGTCAACCGCTCTGAAAAAATTAGTCGATAACATGAGCAAGGATAAATTTAAAATCATGAGCGAACATTTCGAAGAACGAGTAGACATCATGTTGAGAAAAGGAGTCTATCCTTACGATTACATGAACGATCTAAAGAGATTCGAAGACACCACACTACCTTCGAAAGAAGATTTTTATTCAAAATTATACGAATCTGACATTTCCGACGAGAATTACGAACACGCTAAAAACGTGTGGAAATCATTCAATATGAAAACCATGAGAGATTATCACGATCTCTATCTGAAGACCGACGTTCTACTCTTGGCAGACGTGTTCGAAAATTTTCGAGACGTCTGTTGTCGAAATTACGATCTGGATCCCGCTTAGTATTTCATCGCACCCGGTTTGTCGTGGGACACTCTGCTGAAGACCACCGAAGTCCGATTGGAATTATTATCTGACGTGGACATGTTGCTCATGTTCGAAAGGGCTGCGAGAGGTGGCATCTCGATGATCTCCCACAGACATTCTGAAGCTAACAATCCCTACATGAAAGAAGGTTTCGATTCGAAACGGTCGACTAAATACATACAGTATTGGGACGCCAATAATCTGTACGGTTGGGCTATGAGTCATCCTTTACCGATTGGAAATTTCGAATGGGTGAAGGAACCGGAAGAGATGCAAAAATGGAGAGACTATCCTTGCATTTTAGAAGTCGATTTGAACTATCCGGAAGAATTACACGATCCACACAACGATTATCCACTGGTTCCTGAACGAATGGAACCGAACGAAGGAGATGAGGAAAAACTCATTCCCAGTTTATTTAACAAACGTAACTACGTCGTCTACAGCAAGAATTTGAAACAGTACGTCGATTACGGGATGAAATTAGTCGACATACATCGCATCATTCGATTCGACAAAGAGCCTTGGATGAAAAAATACATCGATCTCAACACAAATCTCAGAACTCGAGCCGAGAACGATTTCAAAAAAGATTTCTTCAAACTCATGAACAACTGCGTGTACGGTAAATCGATGGAAAACATCAGGAAGAGAACCGACGTTCGACTCGTCACGTCTGAGAAAAGAGCTAAATCATTAGTGGCAAAACCCAATTACAAACACCGAACCATATTCGATGAAAATCTAGTGGCCGTTCACATGCAAAAGACGCACCTAAAGTTCGACAAACCGTATTATCTCGGACCGATCATCTTAGATGTCAGCAAGCGATTGATGTACGAGTTTCACTACGATTACGTCAAACGAAAATTTGGTGATAAAGCCAAACTACTGTTCACCGACACGGACAGTTTAGTTTACGAGATAGAGACGAAAGATGTCTACTGAGATATATCTCCGGACGTGGCCGAGTGGTTCGACACGAGCAATTACCCCGTCGATCACCCTTCCAACATTCAATCGAATGACAACAAGAAGGTGTTGGGTAAATTTAAGGATGAGAGTGGCGGTAAACAAATCGTCGAATTCGTGGGCTTGAGACCCAAACTGTATGCTTATCGTTTAGAAGATGAAGAGATCAAGAAGTGCAAAGGAGTTAAAGCGTGCGTGGTGAAGAAAAACATCTCTTTCCAAGAGTATAAAGATTGTCTGTTAGGAAGTGGTCCGGTGTATAAGACTATGAAATTGATTCGAAGCGAAAATCATGACTTGTATACCGAAATAGTCAACAAGATTTCGCTGACGGCTGACGATGAGAAGAGATTCATATTAGACGATAAAATAAGCACTTTGGCACTCGGACATTGGACTGCGGAACTAACTATAGACGATATGAATGGGGATGATTGGATTCTAGATATGATTGTGGATGATAAGATTCCAGATATGATTGTGGATGATAGGATTCCAGAAAATCAAGAAGAATTAGATGAATACAAAATTATAGAAATCGATAGTGACATCGAGAAAGTTAGTTTAAAAAGAAAAAGAAAAAAATAGAAAAAAAAAAACAACGTTATTTTTAGTAAATTATAATAATATAAATAAAAAAAATATATACACATTTATGAATAAGAAAATAAAGATATCCGTAGAAAGTGTCGTCTTACCCAACGAACCCCTATCCAACATCAATCTGTTGAATGCGGCAAAAGATTTGAAAATCAAAAATTTTCTAGGAGTGTTTTCCAGAGATGCCTTGCCAAAGAGAAGACCTCGACAATCGGAATGCGGAATTTTAAATCTAGACGATTCATCGGGTGAAGGCACTCACTGGGTGGTGTGGATGAAGAATGGGAAGAAGAAAAATTATTATTTCGACAGCTACGGAATCTCGCGGCCAAAAGAAATAAAGAACTATTTCAACAAATCGATGGTTCGTTACAACACGGAACAAGTGCAATCACCACATCAAGTGTTTTGCGGTCACCTATGTCTCTACGTTCTCAAGAGATGGTCTGAAGGAGATCGATTTCAAGACATTCTCAATGACTTACATTAGAGAGAGATTTTTTTTTATAGTATATATAAAGATAAAAAATTATTTTAAAAAAATTTTAATCGAATAAAAACGAAAAATAAAATAACATAGTTCATTTTTAATAAACTGCGTTTGAACATATTTTTTCTAAACAACAAAAAAAATCCCACAACAACATGCCAGTCGATAAATTTGGTAGAAGTGACGACGAAAAAGTCAACCCGAGAAAGAAGAGGAAGACGTTCGAAGTCAACAATGGTTACGATGTTGTCAACTTGGACGAGTGTTATGTTCGGAGATACGAACCTCGAGAAGAACCTTTGAACATGAACGATAAGAAGCTCTACAAATCTTCCTGAGCCGATAGATCTCACAGATGCTGCGACTAAAAAATACGTCGACAGGGGGAACGCCGATTTCGAACGAATCCTGCTGGATAATTACATGGATAAAACCATGACTGACGATCTCGATCTGAAATCCAAACGTTTGGTGAACGTTGCAAATCCCATAGATCCCACCGATGCCACGACCAAGAAATACGCGGACCACTCTCATGCGAGATTCAGTGAACACCTGAGAAATAGATACGTTACGAAAACGATGCACTCGGAATTGAACGCCAATTATAACAAGATAACGAATGTGGCCACTCCCACGAATCCCAAGGACGTGGCGACCAAACACTACGTAGATCTGGAACAGAGAAAGTCTGATGGACGAGAAATGAAATCGGATCTGAATGCGGGATTCCACAAGATATTGAATCTGTCGAAGATCGACGACGCGGATGCAGACTCAACCGCGGTCAACAAGGGCTATGTGGATTCTGCTGTGATACAATCGCAAGAATACCTAGAATCGCAAGTGGACAATCTCTACCTGAACAAACAATCTGGCGGAACCATGGAGGGTGGCATCAACATGAACGGTGACAATTTATTCGGTCTCGATCACAATCCCGAATTCGATTCCAGCGCTGTCAGCAGAAAGCATGTGGACGACAACTCGGTCTGGAGAAAAGGCAACATGATGGAACGTAAACTAGACATGGGTGGACACGCGCTCACGAATCTACCGGAACCCGTGCACATGACGGATGCCTGCACCCTGATTTCGGTGGTGGAGAAAGTCAAATATGCTAGACAATTGATCACCGTGTGGGCCAAAGAGGCTGGCACCTTAGATGAAGGAAAAGCTGAGTGGTCTTTCGGAAATGAAAGTAGCGGATCGAAACACGGTCAGGTGGGATATCCCATGCTGTTGGGAGGTGAAATCCTTCGAATGAGTCTGGCTTCCTCGGATTTGAATAACAGAGCGGTCGTCAATCTCATGGTGAATGGTGTGGAGAGCGATAAGAGATACAGTGTCGAAAAGACTGAGAATCAACACGCGAATGTTAGCACGTTCGGCACGCCTCTCAAAGTGAACGCCAGTGACAGGATTAATTTCGTTACGAAAACCAATAATTCCGAAGCCGCCACTTCCGTGGTGAGTCTACTGATCGAACTGGATCCTTTGAACAAACAGTGAACGCGTGGAAAATAATGAATTAAAAAAAATAATGTGTGATTATTAAAAACAAAAAAAAACAACAAACAAAAAGTAATGAGATTTAGAAAGATGTTCAATCTCTCTAGATCACATTACTTTATTTATTTTTTTTTGTTTTTTTGTTTTTAATAATGACTCATTACTTTTTATTTTTTTTTTTTTGTTTTTTATTTTTTTCACACACTCGTCTCTCATCGAATGATCGACATCTTATTTCCATCCGATTCGAATTGTAATTCTCTGTCCGACAGGACCAGGGCGAAGGCTTCGGTTTTTCTCGGCACGTTCCTATCGAATTGCATCTTGATCTGAATGTCTAACATGCTACTCTTGAGTCGTTCACTCTGTTTACTGACGTCGAATACGAACATGGGATACATCGACTTGTATTTGCCGGGAGATATGTTGGGGTTGCTCATCAATTCGTCTAGACCGTGATACTTCTTTCTAAAATCAGCGGCGTCGCCGTACAGTCTGCAGAAATCGTTCTTGTCGAACGATGCATTGTAATCGATTGCTGGATATCTCGTGGCGTTCAGAAACACTTGCATGTTTCTCAAACTGCAGTGATCGAACAGCGATGCATTCTTTTCCTGAGACCCGTCCCTATCGGTCTGAAACGCAACCACGATGAAACGCGGTGTCTCGGAAGCGGATTTCACCGTCAATCTCCAATCAAAGTGATTCGTGGAGGGAGGAATGCTAGCCGTGTCGCACTGTCTCATTCTAAATCCCACGGGTAATTTACTCTTGGATTCTATGATCTTGTAGAGACGCGCTTTCTCCACGATCGAAGGCTCCACGTGCGGAACGAACCACGATATCTTGTGTAGAGTTATCTTACCCGCACCGGTCGCAGTGAGTCTCACTATTGCATCGTTGTTTCCTTTTCGAATCAACGTCAGATTGTGTTTGAATCCATTCATGATCTTGTTGTAATCGTCCGCGAATCCGAAGATGTGTTTCAAAGGTATCCTGAATGAAAACGTTCCTTTAGGTCTGGACGTCTTGACGACGTAGTCGAATATCACGGTGGCGCCTGTGCTAGCAGGGCCAACAGTGTCTTTCACCCACAACTGATTAAGTCCTCTGGATTTCGAAAAATCATCAGGATACGTCAAGAGTCCGAACATTGTGGTGGCCTGACCGGGATGAAACACAGATTCTATCTCTTGTTCGGATAGCATGTATTTTATGTTACTGAATAGATGCATGATGCCATTATTGGCTAGAGTAACCGTGTCGTCGTCAGCGTAGTCGCTCCCATCTTCCTTGGTGAGACGTCCCTGCACCACTATGTAACTCTCGCTAGGATGTATGAATAGATCTTGAGTTTTGACGTTGATTCTTATCTCTCCCGCATTGTTCAAACTCGTCCCGGTTACCGGTTCGTATTTGTGAACCTCATATTCTTGAATACTTTCATCTTTCACTATGCTTTGTGCTATATCTAGTATATTTGTCAATTTTTTTGTTTATTAATTAACTTTATCTAAAAAATAGTTTTTAATTATTTTTTATTATTATTTTTTTCTCTCTTATATATATATGTGTGTAAACAAGAAAATGTCAAAGAGAGTAAATAAAAAAAAAATTTGTGTTCTTCATCAAAACTTCGTCTTCTGTAATTGTTGTTCATAAAACTTTCCGATGATCTCTTCTCCATCCAAAGCTTCGATTTCATAAGTCACCGGATCGGTGTGAAATATTTTGATGATCACGAAAATTTCCGAGGTCCATCGAGGAGTATAACCCTTTTCGAAGTGCTTCTTATAAGCGTAGATTCTCACTCGATCGCCGACCGCAAATTTCGGCGTTCTAGACTTCTTCCTGATCTTAGATCTCTCGGGATATAGATTCGCGTAGACCCGTTTTTCGTTTCGAGGATCGCTAGCTTCCGCGGGAGTCATCTTGATCGATCTGTGTTGCGTGTTGTTGTAATCTTTGACCAGACCGTTCAGAGCGTATATGTATTTCTTGGTCGAATTCGCCGTGAAGTATCTGTACATCTTCTCCTTCATCGTTCGATTCCAATGTTCCACCACGCTGGCTTTCTCTTCGTTTTCGATCGAGTAGAGGTCTACCAATCGACGAACGTGCTTGTTGTAGAATTCCTTTCCCTTATCCACCCACAATTTACTCGGTTTTCGAGAAGACGAGTCGAACACGCTCTTCAGAGCCTCGGCGACGCAAGGTCCCGATTTATCCTTCAAAGCTCTGATCCAACCATATTTGGAAAACACGTCGATGACCGTCAATAGATATTTGACGCCCTCGTTCCACCTCGAAAACGATCTCATGTCGACCAAGTCGGCAGACCAAATGTCATCCAGACCCTTCACGAACACCCTTCTCTTTCGAAATTACGCACTATGGGTTTGTGTAACTCCTCGGCCAATTCGCTCGTCAATAATCGTTTCTTCTTCTTTTCAGATGCGCTTTTTTTTTGAACGCCCCATCCGAATCGACGTTTCACACCGATCAGATTGCCAACCAGCAAACGTTCCATCTTCTCTCTCCTGGTCGGATTCGATATGCCTCTCAACCTCCCCAACATGTTTTTGTCAGGCATCGTTGCGAGTCTTGGTGTCAGGATGTCCGGCGTAGCACAGATCGTGATCATACGTGGCCGCGTCCACCCTATTCACGGGTTTGCTCCAAGATTTGGGAGTCAGATCGGCGTTGAGTCTCTTGTTCAATTTCGTTCCGGGTTCCGTGAAACTGTGACCGGGCAGATGCATTTCGAAAGGTAGATTGTTGATCATTTTATTCACGATGCCTTTACCTTTGCTCGCATTCTTTTGTTTGACGAACCGCATCTTGACAGAACCACACACGTCGCAAATTCCGCGAAGCATCCGTCTGTCATTTTTAGTTCGCACTTCTCTAGAATTACTCATCTCGGTAACTCTCTTACACTTTACGCAATACATTTTTTTAAGAGTTATTTAAATTAATTTCGTTTTTTTATTTTATATATAAATTTAAGATTTTTTTTTTTTTTAAATTCTGTTCTTATTATATATAAATATTTTTTTTTTTTTCAATCGCTGCTCTTGAGTTCTATCATCTTACTGAATTCCTCCCTGGCCTCTTTCCTCCCCTTTTCCACGAGAGAATCCTTCATCTCTTCCTTGATGATCTGACGAGTCTTGATTCTCACGGCTTCTTTCATGGCATCGTATTTCATTTTCTCGCTCAATATCGCGAAGTATTCTCCGTCCGATATCCTACCGTCTTTCAACGCCATAGAGATCATTTTGGATATCGTGTTGATCTTGGAGTCGGCCAAGACACGAATCTTGTCGTGTTTCCTCGCCTTCAGATATAATTTCCTACTCAAAAAGTTTCCGAGCGTGCTAAACAATCCGGCGGCGAGAGCCACTCCTTCTATGGTCAACACGATCGGAATGCCGACCGCGGTCGACAACAATCCGATGCCAGCCACGTGTAAACCCATGGAAATCGTGATGAGTGTCGTGTCGATCGCGTTGACGAATTTCACGAAACGCGAATATTTCTTCTTGAGGGAATGACGAGAATCTCTCTCTCGAGTCAGATACAATTGGATTCTACTGATTTGATCGATGCGATACCTCTCTCCTCTTTCTCTTTCTTCTGGCGACGGCGCCGTCGGCAAAACGCCGTTCGGCTTCTCGTCCTCGTCGTCCACTAACGTCGGATACAATTTATTTCTGGTTCTCATTTTTTTTTGTTTTTTTTCTTCTAATATTAGATAGAAATTTTATGTGTGTATTTATTTTTTTTTATTTTCTACTCTCCCTTATTTTATATCAACGAAAAAAACTTAGACGTATGCTTCATTCAGCAATAATTTCTTGATGCATCCCTTGTCTTCTAAAGTCAAACTTCTACGCGCCAATTTCAGTTCTTCCGAATCTGTGGGCCTGTCTCGATTCTTACAGAAGACTAATCTCTTCCAAAACGTGATCACATCGTTGAATTTAACGCGTTCGAACGCTGGTTCGAAATACATGACGACCATATCTTCCCTTTCCATCGTTAGACACGAATGATTCTCATGATCGAAGTCTAGATAATCCCGACATCCGACGCATCGTTCTAACAAGATGGGACGTAGTTGTTCGTTCACGCAGATTGCGTATGCTCTCATCAGCATGTTTAAAAGAAACCTCGCTCTAAAAGTCTGAGTATCGCTCATGATTTACGTATTTTTTTATTATCTATTCGATTTGATATATTTATTTTTCTAAATAACTATTATTTATATTTTTTTTTTCTCCCCTATATATATATCAATCAAAAACGTGACAGCGGGCTCGTGAATTTCCAACACACCGACAACGACAACACTCTTCGTTCAAAACATTTCCATCGAGTGCTCGTCGAGATCACCTCGCAATAATGTGCGCCAGTCTCACTTTGACAAACGCTACAGTGGGTTTGAGAATTCAAACATCACCTCTTCACGCGAGTCGATTTCAGACCTAAAATCTGCAAGTGAGTTTCCCCCATAGGATTCAGTGTTAAAATCGTGTACGGATGCGGATTGTTAGAATCGGCGAGAGGATGATGTTAGAACTCTCAAAACGTTTTTTTGCTCGCAATTTAACACTGAATCCTATGGGGAAAACTCACTTGCCGATTTCAATCAAAACGGTACATGTACTGTACGAAAAATTTCATGCGTTTTCTGTCATTCTTGGATACAATCAGTGATGTTTGAATTCTCAAGGGATTCTAACATCACCCTAAAAAACGCTAAAAATCTTGTACACGTACACGATTTTAACACTAAATCCTATGGAGGTGTACATGCACACGTACACGTACATGTACGATGATGGTTGAACTCTCAATTTATACCTACTGGTGATCATTCCATCAAGAATAAAAAATAAAAATAAAAACCGCCCTCTCTCATTCATTTAAAAAAAAATGTCCGAGAATCAATTATTTAATTTTGTTTGGCCTTATCTATCCGATTTTATTTTTTGACATTTACCACCCTCCATTACCAGCTCATTTTTAAGCTTATCTTTCTGAAATTTGTTAAATCGTGTTAAATTGGGAAAAGAATACTCAAAACAGTATAAACCCTAAAACCAAGTCCATAAAGGAACCATCAGAATATTTTAAAATAATACAGAACAAAGACATTCTTATCAAAATGTGGTAATTTTCAACCATTATCATTTTTTTTAGTAAGCTGCATCGGCACGGCAAATGTTTATCGCCAACACAGTTCATCCATCGTTGTTGTAGTTTCATTTATCACTGCTTTTGCACAGCTGGAAGTCTACAAGATTTTGGAACGATAAGGAACACGAGACATATATTTTGACATAGAAAGTTGCATTTACATAACGCAAACCAGTGCTTTAGAATCCACAAATTATGATGAGTAGATTAGGCCAATGGACAGATGGGCATCCAGATGCAAAACTAATTGAGCTTGTAGAGTAAGGTCCGAAACATTGTGGGTACAAATAAACACTATTAAACAAAAAGTGGGGGATATCCAAACTGATGTTGATATTTTCGGAAAATGGTATTGGATATGAGTGATTGGACACATCAATATGTTACCAAGTTTAGTGTGGATCATGAATATCACCGGCCTGCGAAAACTTTGTGAAGGTTTTTAGCACGCACGCAGCATTAGTGTCTGTGGGGTACGTTTTGAAATTTTCATTTGTACTGGACGGCCTTTTCCGGAGGTCTCATCGTTCTTTTCTAAGGAGGAAAACTTGTTCATCAGTAGTTTTTGGTCCAAACATAACTTTTTGAGGTATGCGAAGACTGACACGTGACGAACGTTTACGTGCCGTTGGCATGTTGGAAACTGGCAAAAGACAGACTGCAGTGGCTCAAATTCTCAACGTTACTCAATCGGTGATTAGCAGGTTGTGGTCACGCTACCGTCAGACAGGTAATGTTGATGACAGACGTCGGCCAGGTCGTCCAAGGGCGACAACTGCTAACCAGGATCGTTTCATCCGAACCACAGCATTACGTGACCGCCATCAAAGTGCCTCAGAAATTGGACAGTAGCTGCATCGAGCGACACATGTGCGAGTCAGTGGTCAGACTGTCCGAAATCGATTGCACAGCTGGAATTTTACATCTCCGTGTTCTTCATGTATCAAATTAATTAAATATAGTACTTTGATCAGGGAAAATTGGTGGATGAAATTGATTTGTTTTTAATAATATTAGTAGTAGATGTATGAAACGTGCCTCATTGGGGGACCCCTCAGGGGACCACGGAAGTGACGTCATGTCACGTGACCTGGTGGTGCCATGTTTGGTTGTCATGGTAACCCGCGTGAGCGGCCATCTTGTGACGTCGCCTCCATAGTGATGCGTGGTGTGAGTGCGCATGCGCAGCGCGTGTTGTTAGAGTGACACGTGTTTCCGTCGTCCATTTTGTATACTGTAGGCCGCCATCTTGGTTTCTATGGTAGCATGTGGTTGCTATGTGACCTAAAGTCTTCTAACAAGACAGGGGTATGTTCGGAGGATGTGTTCCTTCTAGAAGAGCAATTTCCCGATTCCTAGAATTACCACAAACAACCCGACAAGTTTTACTATTTCGAATTCTTTCAGAATTCTCTGCTTCTATCTATATATACAATAGTTTTCGTCTATCGGGCCATGTTCCTTTGTTCCGGAGTATACTCCAGTAGCGTAGAAGAGCCTATCAACTGGAACAGCTTTGCTTATTAGATTAAACATATTTTTATTTGCCATTAATAAATGCAAATCAGGATTAGAGAACAAGTGCTAGTCACTTAGAAAACTCTCCGCTCCTGTACATAGAATAACAGAAATACAATGGCAGAACAAAATTATGAAAAACAAATTAGGATAGATAAAAAGAAAGACTTAATTAGATAGTGAAAAAGTTACCAATAAAAAGGAAAAACATAAGGAAAACAGAAAGAAAGAAAAAACCTGCTCCATACTACACTATATACATATAGTGATGATGCCCTCCCTTCACACACCCTGCTTCCGGTGTCTCTGGCTGATGCAGTGCCGCAAGAAACAGTATCAACTACATGTTTATTGTTACTATATTTAGATATTCTGGTCTGTTCTTGTTAGTTCTGACCCTATTCCGTGTACTCTTGTAGTTTCCTGTATCTAGATCATTTATATAAATTATAACTAACCAATCAGATTGCTTGATTTCCCATAACCTGTACTTAATCGTACAGAGTTATCTCCCCTTATTACAACGAAGTTGTATCCGATTCTCATCGCCTCTATATCCAGTGGCCATTTCCTACGGAATCCCTTTTTTGTCGTATGAGGCCATGAGGGCTATGTAGAAGCCCTCAACGAGTCCTCATACATTATTCCTCATAGCCTCATTGAATTTTGAGGTTATGAGAATAATTAAAAATCCCTCAATGAGGTATAATTTACTACGACTTTTAGCTTCATTTCAGTATTTGAGGATACCAATGGCCTGGTATTGTATTATTCGAGGATACGTATCGAGGATACCTTTTGGAGAATCCCTTTTTTGACGTATAAGGCCATGAGGGCTATGCAAAAAACCCTCAATGAGGCCTCATTTATTATGCCTCATAGCCTCATTGAATTTTGAGGTCATGAGGGCCATGGAAAATCCCTCAATGAGGTATAATTTACTACGACTCTTAGCCTCATTTCGGTATTTAACAGGTATATCCTTTGGAATCCCTTTTTGGAAAATGCCTGTAGCTATGGAATCCATTTTTTGTCGTATGAGGCCATGAGGGCTATGTAAAAGCCCTCAATGAGGCCTCATTTATTATCCCTCATACCCTCATTGAATTTTGAGGTCATGAGGTCCATGAAAAATCCTCCAATGAGGTCTAATTCACCATCCCTCTTTGCCTCATCTCGGTATTTTAGGATACCTGTTGTATTGCATTATTGGAGGATACCTGACATTGGACTTTACATCCGGGTACTTCATGCTACATCCGGGTACTTCTGTTGGGAAAGGTATAAAAGGGGTGTTGGTACGAAAATAAATTCATTTGTGTCCTGACCGTCGTCGAGTGAAGACATGTTACCAGTTCGATGCAGATACTGTTCCAAATTATTTTCGAGATCGGATCATGCTAGAAGACATGGTCCGATAGACGAAAACTATTGTATATATAGATAGAAACAGAGAATTCTGAAAGAATTCGAAATGGTAAAACTTGTCGGGTTGTTTGTGGTAATTCTACGAATCGGGAAATTACTCTTCTGCAAAAGAACACAACCTCCGAACATACCCCTGTCTTGTTAGAAGACTTTAGGTCACATAGCAACCACGTGCTACCAAAGAAACCAAGATGGCGGCCTCCAGTATACAAAATGGACGACGGAAACACGTGTCACCCTTACAACACGCGCTGCGCATTCGCACCACGTATCACTATGGAGATGACGTCACAAGATGGCCGCTCACGCGGGTTACCATGACACCAAACATGGCGCCACCAGGTCACGTGACATGACGTCACTTCCGGGGTTCCATGCGGGGTCCCCCCCCCCCCCCCCAATGAGGCACGTTTCATACATCTCCTACTACTAATATTATTGTTCATATTACTTGTATATTCTCAATTTTTGTCCTATAGAGGATGTTTTATGCTCATATATACATGTTAATTGTTAAATGTTAGTGTGGTAAGACGTACAACTGTTGTGAAATTAGCTCACAAAATGCGATTGTCAACTTTTATCATTCATTTACATTCAGTGGCGGCGACATTCCGCACTTTAGTCTCCTGCGCAGCCCACCAGGTATTCACCTACAGGTCTGCTTTCAGCTTCAGCCATTTTAAAATGACTGAAGCTGATAGCAGTCCTCTAGGTGAATACCCAGTGGGCTGCGCAGGAGACAGCCCGCACTTCAGCGCAAAGTCGGTAGCCAGACTACTGCTTTCAAGAAATTAATACATTATATACGAGACCGTGACCAAAAACAACGACATGAGACCTGAAATTCAGAGCAATAATTATAGCTTATAGGTCTTATAATATGAAAGACTAATCAGCAGTTAGCAGCTTATACATACTTTTCACAAGAATACATTCGGCCTAACACAGACAACACTATAATTACTATAATGACTACAAAAATCAACATTTACGCTTTCTTTCTATAATTTTAAAATACCTCGTGCGTGGAAAATTTGTTCTTCGGAATTTATCTGGAAAACCTGCCTCTAACAATAATATTGTCAAATGTCTACTGACATTAAAAGTGCAGTATATTGTGGTACACCCACATTGCCCGCGACCAGAAATTATCACGATAGTGAGTTTTATCAGACAAAAACCATATTCGATCCTCGAAAAAAACGCAAATTTGACAAAAAGAACCCTCTCGCTTCAAACACCAGTTATCGCACCATTTTGCATTTATCAAATGACCATCAAGTGTTCATCGGTAGGCGGGTACATTCCCCACGCAGAGTCATATACACATTGACTGATTGCTAAATTAACAAACACACCAATTTCTTTGACGTCACCCTCGCCTCAACAACTATCCGCCTAGTTGTGGCCACACAGGATCCTCAGTTGCGTAATCGGGCAGAATTGCGATGCAATCAAACTGTTTTTCTTTGTTCTTGCTAACCGATTACATAGACATTGCGTGCAAGTCAGAGTCTTGTGGGAGTTGTCATGGTAGTCCGCATGCGCGGCCATCTTGTGACATCATTACCATGGTAGCATGTGGTCTCACTGCGCATGCGCAGCGCCTGTGTTTAAGTGGCACATTCTTCCGACGTCCATTTTGACCATGGGCACCGCCTTCTTGGTTGCTAAAGGTGGCACGCGGGTGCTATGGTGCCCAGTGGCCTCCTTGTGGGCGGGTGCGTTCTAAGGATGTGTTCTGTTGAGCGGGAGTATGTTTTGTAACAGATCAAGAACAGCGTATGACGACAGTAGTGCAGAATATCCTGTTTTGAAGGTTTTCCGAGGGTTCCCTCCCTGTTTCCTCTTACTATAGGCTGACTTCACTGATGTGGAAGAGTACTAGACTGGCAGATCAGATAATCTAGGCTATGTTCCATTCGATGGAAGTACTTCGGTAGAGCAGCCAAGCCTATCATTTGGAACAGTTTATGCCCGTTTGTAGGCTTTCGACCCTTCTTCTCCCTGATAGACTCTGTCCTACCTTGTCGACTAAGGGACCGAGCCAAGGAGCCATGGAGCAGCCCCCAGAGGAGGGACTTCTCGAACGACTCTTACAGATGGGTCATAGAGGAGCAGCTCGGGTAGCAGCTTCTCGAACGACCCGATGCGATCGACTAAATGAGTAATTGAGGGGCTGCTCTCTGCGAGTGACTCCTCGAACGACTATTCTAGCAGCTTCGAGCAACTGCGCGAACAACTCTTCGACTCATCTAGGTTCCAATCATCACTAGTGATCGCTACTAACAATCGCTGGCGATCACAAGTACTGGAACCTAAATGAGGTAATATCTAATAAACCACTGTCTCCCCAACTTGACACAAAAAGTATCTGACATTCCCAGTGAGACACGTTGGCCTGCCCCAGAGAGCTTGGCTAAGAGGCCTTAATCCGCTCCACTCGATCAACTACCCTCACCCCATTAGTAACCCGGGGGCCTTATTCTAGAAGCCCTAGCGTCTTCGGCTCCCACCAGTGACCCAGCGATCTACAAGTCCTGACCGTCCCGACCAAGAGCGACATAGTTGCCCTTCCCTTCTTCTAGAAGTCCTATCCTCTCCAAGCTCAAAGAGTCGTTCGACAGATCAGTCGATCTGTCATTTGACGACGACATCCTTTGGTTTGAAGTAGATAGCCATATTAAATTCATCCTTTGTGTAACTTGTAGATCGGAAAGGGAATGCTCTCAAGATTACTGGTCCACATTGGAAGACAAATTAGACTTAACTGTGTAAAGAAATCCTTCGGTTATCATACTAGGTGATCTCAACTGCGACTTGTTGAAATCTAAAGGCAAACTATAAACTCTCATGAGTAGTTTGAATATGATAAATGTTATCACTGGAGCAACTCGAATAACCCCCACCTGTAGTTCGCTGATAGGCTCTATAATTGTGAGAGACACAATTAGAGTATTGAACTCGGGAACATCTGATCTTGGACTGTCTGATCATCGAGCCTGGTATGCCTATATCTCCTACAACAGATTGACCCCCTTCCCCCACACCTACAAAAATAACGGTCTGGAACTTTAAAAATGCTGATTGTATGACAATGAACCGAATTCTGAGTGAAACAGGCCGGGAGACTTGTATATGTTCTCCGCATGGTATTGGTGAATCGGTTTATAACTTTACTTCGCGATTTTTTGAAATCGCCAAAGAATGCGTTCCTTCTTGTAATGGTACCATCAGAGGGAGAATCGCAATAGAGACAGACTTCGAAAACACTCTATCGAAAATAACTCTTCCCCCACATATGCAAAATACAAAACTGCCTGAAATAAAGTTAATAACATGAAAAAGTACGCTAAAGAGAAATATTTGGAAAAGATTGACGTGTCCTTTTCTGCTGACACACATCCAAAACAATTCTGGCATGTTGTGAAAAAGTTCTTTGGGAATTTTGCCAATGCCCCCGGGATCCCTCCTCTATATCGAACTCATGATGATGAAACTTTTGATGATAACACCGAGAAGGCAAACTTATTGAAACTCGACCCCACAGACCATGTTTTTCCCCCCTTTAAAAGAAAATGTACTGACACCATAAGCAGTATATCCTTCACTGAAAATTATATTATTGGTATTTTAAAGGATCTAACGGTTAAAAAAGCTAGTGGCCACGACAATATTGGACACAAGTTTCTAAAAGAAATAACTCACGTATTTTGCCACCTAGCTCAGGCAGCGTATTAGTGTCACTTGAGAATTTTTTTCACAAGTCATCGCTTCAATTAAAACTTATGTATCTGTGAATTAAAACTTATTATCTCTTAATTAAGACACAGTATCTCTGAATTAAGACTTATTACATCTGAATAGACCATTTTTACATAGCGCCATCTTACATCCGGGACTCGATTTGCCCACACAAACCGGCTTTATTTATCAACATTGGGCACACGTGTACTGAGCTGCTAATCCGCATTGAGAGCTTCATTTTTCGTCGCCGTTTTATCAATTAAAAATTCGACAGTTTACCTAATCTGCGTTTGTTCTCATCCCCGAAGAGAACAATGGTTGGGTGTTAGAAATTTGTGTATTTTGCAATGTTATTTCCATTCTTATCATTTTCGTGTTACAATCATTCACGTACGTTCCGACGTTCATCACAACTCTCAACTACAATGTACCTTCGGCTTCTTTGAAGCTAAAATGTTTCGTTCGAAGAACAGCAGGCAAGCACACAATCAAAATTTGTTTCAAAAGAACGACAGCAATGGCAAAAAATATTTATAAAGTGGAAGGAAACGATATCAACGCAGCGTTCAGCACGGTACAGCAGACACGGGTGCCATTTTAGTAACAAATCTGAATGGCTGGTTTTGAGGGGACATATCGAGTCCCGGATGTAAGATGGCGCTATGTAAAAATGGTGATCTATTAAGACTTACATATCTCTGAATTACAACTTACGTATCTCTGAATTACAACTTACGTATCACTAAATTTAGCCTTACGTATCTCTGAATTAAGAATGCGAGTAGCATGAGAGCGATGGATCGTTCCTCATTGGATGGACCCCGCAATGGACCCCAGACGTGACGACCCTGTTACGTTACGTTTGGTTGTCATGGCAGCACGCGTGGGCGGCCACGCTATGACGTCATCCCCCATACTGATATGGGGTCCTAGTGCGTATGCGCAGCGCGTGTTGTTAGGATGATACGTGTTTCATCGTCCATTTTGTATACTGGAGGCCGTCATCTTGGTTTCTATGGTAGCACGTTGTTGTTGTGAGACAGGAAAACTTCTTAAAGGACGAGGGCATGTTCGAAGGGTGTGTTCGATTGAATAGGGGAAAATCTAATTACCACAAACAACCCGACAATCCCTCCAAATCATCAAAAAATCACCGAAACGGGCTTAGCAAAGCACTATTTTAGGCTAATAAAAGTAGAGCTATAGGATCGAGAGGTATCCTAGGGGTATGTTCGATTGAACTAGAGTACTTTGCTGGTTCGTTTACTTCGTAGAATTACCCAAATAAACTCGACAATCCTTCCAAACTACCGAAACGGACTTTATTTGGTACGAACTACCCTATTTTGGGCTTATAGGAGTGGCATGTAGAGATATAGGACGTGTTCCACTGTATAAGAGTAATTTTATTGCTTCGGATACTTCGTAGAATTATCCAAATAGACCCGAAAATTGTTTTACTAGTTCGGATTCCTTCAGAATCCTCTGAAGTGTCCGAGCGACCGCAGTATTCAAAGCTACAAAAATTACTGTAGGATATTCAACAGAGTGAAAAAACAATGCAAGGCCATGTATTATAAGAACATTCTAGCTCAAAATAAACATGACATGCGTAAAACGTGGCATATTAAACGATAGCATAAACAAAGCAAAACGAGAAGCCAAACTGCCCTCCTTTTTTAGGCAAGGTGAAAGAGAAATAACTGATCCTAACCAAATTGCCACAGAATTTAAGTTTTTTTGCGAACATTGGGAAACAAATAAGTGAGTTATTACCTATGTCAAATAAGCCTTTCTGGGATTACATGAATGGGGAGTTTCGAAATAACTTTTTTTATGACACCAACTACGCCAGCCGAAATTGTTAACATAGTGCAGTCGATGAAATCAAAATTAAGTAAAGACAGTAATGATATCACGTCAACTCTCATCAAGCAATCAATCGACCAAATTGTAGTACCCCTCTCACATATTATCACATATTATCAATAACTCCTTTGCCCAAGGAGTAGTGCCAGAACAAATGAAAATTGCAAAGGTCATCCCTATTTTCAAATCTGGAGATGTGCATAATTTTACTAATTATAGGCCTATCAGTATCCTTCCCACCTTTTCAAAGGTTCTAGAAAAACTCATGTCAATTAGGCTGATAAGCTTTCTCGATAGCTTTGAAAATAAATGTAGCAGTCAATATGGGTTCAGAAAAAATCTCTCAACTATCCACCCTGTCCTACATCTCCTAAAGTACATTGCCGATGCAAATAACAGGCAGAGTAAATACATAACATTAGCGGTATTTTTGAACTTATCTAAGCCGTTCGACACCATAAACCATGGTATCCTATTAAAGTAACTAGAATGGTATGGGATTAGGGGCATCTCCAACAATTGGTTCAAAAGTTACCTATCAAATAGACACCAATTTGTTGCATACGGTAAAGGCACATCTGACGTAGCTGAAATAACCTGTGGTGTTCCACAAGGTTCAATATTAGGACCTATATTGTTCTTGCTATATATAAATGGCCTTTGCAGTTCGACAACATTAAACCCTTTATCTTTTGACGATGACACCAACGTACACCTTTCAGGATCTAACACTGACAATTTTTAGTGATAGGCGTTTTCATGTGACTCTATCAAGGCAATACAAACTTCTTTGGGCCCTGAAAGGCTTATAATGGTCAACTTCGTGGACGTATCTGTTCGCTCCGGGGGTGAGGTCAGATACGTCCATGAAGTTGACCAATCGCCAGTGTATTATTACTATCGAACTATCCTTAACCGGGCAACCCTTTGCCTAACATAATCCTATTTTTTCCCCTTTAATTAACAATAGCCAATTCCCAACCCACATTATTGAACTTTCCTTATTGCTACCTATAAAATTTGAGCATTTCTAGGATCAGTTCATCGAGACGATTTCAGTGATATGCACGTTTATATGATTCTCTCACGGCGTTTAAAATTACTTAGGGCCCCGAATGGCTTACATTGATCAAATTTATGGATTCATTTGTCCGCTTCTGGGGTGTGGGGTAAAACTAGTTAAAATGAATTGACAACAGTGAATGTTTGCAGAACTACATTAGTTGTTTATGCATAATTGCGCTTGCGTCAGACCCATCAACCACAGGTGGGACGCCATTGATTCCTTCTTGCAAACACATTTTTTTGTGTGTTCACGTCCCTAATAATAATATTTGTAATAATGGTACATATCACTTGATGACTCTTGCGCAACTAACACTTCCCACGAACAGTCCTTATTGATATCTGATCGTGAGTCGTACCCGCTTACTGCCCCAACCCATCAATATTCAGTATTATAGTTGGAAAATAGGAGATAGGGTCTCGGTCGGATCGCGACTGTGTCGTGAGCTGATCGAGATTTTATCTCCTCTTTTCTCCTCAAAGTGCCGCTACTGGTGTCACACTGTTACCTCACAGCATTTCGCGTGGATAGTGTTACAGGTACCGTTTTAGTTAAAATGATTTGATAACAGTGAATGTTTGCTGAACTACTTTAGTTGTTTGTGCATATCTGCGTTTGCGTCAGATCCATCAACCATAGGTGGGACGCCCTTGATTCCTTCTTGCAAACACATTTTTTGTGTGTTCACGTCCCTATTTATGTTAGCTCATTTGTTGCAAGATAGAATATATTATCAGGGGTGGGTCCCCCTCCTCCATGCCATTCTATTACACAATACAAATGCGACAGCACTTTCTTCCTGCCAACTTTCAATACTTCCGTGGCAGGAAGGATTTGCGTTTCGTCCTTCAGTACTACGGTCTCGTAATAATGGTACATGACACTTGATGAATCTTGCGCAACTAATACTTCCCATGAACAGTCCTTATTGATATCAGGTCGTGAGTCGTACCGATTTGTACCCCCAAATATTGGCTGATAACAGTTCTTGGAATTAATGTAGTGATAATCTACTACTGGTAAACAGACAACTATTGACTTCGCTTAAGCAGACTATAAACTCTACCTCTATACAAACACTACAGTTATTTTGTATATATTTTATTACCTTCATATCTTTTTTTAGTGTCTCATTCGTATATTTTACTTTCAAATTTGTACCACCAATACTCTTTATTCTACATTACATCAGCTTGAATACATTTTGCTTCTAAAATTAAAATCATATCTAATGTGCTCAGTTGAATTATACCGTGCCCGGATAGGAAATTTCAACCTTACACTTTATTCCAGCAGCTTAAAGCATTGTTTACCAAAAGATAGATCTACGTGCATCTTATTTTACTTGCTCTTGCGTCTCAGTGGTGCTGAGCTGCATGAAAGCTTCACTACCATGTTTGCTTTGTTCTTTGGGCAATCCCCTCACTCAGAAAATTCGACTGAACCATTTACACGTCGCTACAGTTCTCTGAATGTCTCGAAGGATACATCAACACTAAAAGTATTAACTACAGCTTTCCTATCAACGTTGTTTCTCATCTCTTTAGCCATAAGCCTATTATTCTCAGGTGACACTGAAACTAATCCTGGTCCAAATTCTCTTAATTCAGATGGCAACCTGAATACTCTAAAAAATTATTCATCTTAACATTCAAAGCCTCAAACCTAAACTGGATATTGTACAATGTGAATTTACACCATATGATATTATGGCTTTTAGTGAGACATGGCTACACAGCGATTATTCCTCATCTGATGTCCAACTCCAGGGGTTCCATGAACCACTGCGATTCAATCGCGCGTCAAGGGGAGGTGGGGTTGCCATTTACATTAACGACGATATCTCGTTTCGACACAGACCGGATCTTGATACACCGAATACGGAGTGTCTATGGGCTGAAATATTTACAAAACGGAACAGGTCGTTATTACTATGAGTATTCTATCGCCCACCCAATAGTCCCCCAGACACATGGGATGCCATATCGGCTTCCATGAAAAAGCTAGAGACACGTCAGTTGGTGACTTAATTATCACGGGTGATTTCAACGATAACCAAATGGTATCCTCAAGAAGTAGCTTCTCTGAAATAATCAATTACTTTAACCTCCGGCAGCTTGTGAGCGAACCAACTTGTTTTACTGAGCCATCGGCTTCACTGTTAGATATTTTTGCTGTCAGTAACACAATCAACGTGAAAACAAGCGAAGTCCTCGAACCAATTATCCCAGACATGATCCGCTATCACTGACCAATTTTAATTGAACTCGAATTTTTAAAACCAAACCCACGTTCTTTTAAGAGGAAGATATGGCTTTATTCTCAGGGTAATTATGAAGTACTAAACGCGGCTTTCTCTAACGTCGATACTATGGTTTCCAAATTCACTGATAAAATACTTGACATTGCATCCAAACACATACCTAATAAAATGATTACTTCGAGAATGGACCAACCGAAATGGGTGCATAATGAAATAAGATTACTAATGAGACAGAGAAAACGCATTGCTAAACGTACTAATATTCCATACAACTGGAATAAATATAAACGTAAACGGAATGAGGTTGTATCGGCCATCAGGAAGGCCAAAGCCCATCATCTTTCAAAAATCCAGTCCACACTGAGAAGCAACGAAACCCCGCCATCACTGTGGTGGAAGACCTTAAAAACACTAATCGGTAGCTGTAACACAACAGGAATTCCCACCCTGGTTCATCTAAACAAAATATATTCTTCAAGTGTTGAGAAAGCTGAAGTTGAATACTTCTGTTCTATCTCGACAGTTGACGATTCGAATGCTTCCCTACCAGATCCACCACAACGTGTTTCACCCTACATTGCAGTGAAATATATGCTGCAATGAAGTCGATAAAGGTGTCCAAGGCGTCTGGTCCTGATCAAATAAGCCCGCGTCTCCTAAAAGAATGCAAATCCTCTCTCCGTGAGCCACTCTCAATTTTATTCAACATTCTACTGAATAATTCGTACTTTCCTTCATTATGGAAAAAAGCAAATGTCTACCCAATCCTTAAAAAACAACCCCCAAACACAGTCACTAATTATCGTTGGGTAAAATATTTGAAAAATGCGTCTTCAAACGCTTGTGGCAATTTTCGAGTGAAAATAATGTCCTTAGTCAGTTTCAGTCAGGTTTTACACCTAGAGACTCAACCGTCCTCCAACTGACTGACATATATGATGAATTCTGTCGCGCGCTTGATGAAGGCAAAGAAGTTAGGGTAGTTTTTTGTGATGTCAGTAAGGCATTTGGCAAGGTATGGCATGCTGGTCTCATCCACAAGCTGGAGAGTATTGATGTTTCAGGAGAACTACTTAGGTTTCTAAAATCGAATCTTGCGGATAGGTCGCAGCTAGTTGTGATAGCCTCGGAGTCATCGTCATGGAGACCCATCAATGCCGGTGTACCTCAGGGGTCTATACACGGACCCTTACTGTTTTTGATAAACATAAATGATATAACCATTGACTTATTCAGTAGTAATAATAATAACACTTTGGCCAGCCGCTGATTTGTCGCGGTTCTCGGACGAGAAGGCCATGGTTACCCCTGTACTCCCAACTGCCTCCCTATTCCCACGCTTCTCCTCTCCTCCCAACACTCGGAGACGAACTGCTTGATGATATCCCTTGTCCCATTCTTCCCAATCTCTCCGATTAGCATATTAACCCTCTCCTTTGAGTCTCCCCCTAACCACATGTCCTTCATTCTCCCATCCCACTTCCCCATTATACTCCCAGTGAATCTCATTCTTTTAGGCTGATACTTTGGGCATTCTAGAAGAAAGTGTTCCAGGGTCTCCACCATGTCCAAGTTACACATCTGGCACTCCCTTTCACCGTCTTTCCCAATTTTCCCCCTCAGCTCCAGGGATCGCGACCTCAGCTTGAACAACAGTGACCCCCAAAGGTGCCATCAAGGTACTCTTCAAAACCTGGCTTCTCTTTATCACGCAGGCCACCCAAAGACCTCTTTGATTTGACCCCCTCTCGCCAATTACGCTTACAATCCTCCATGACCCTTTCTCTGACGATTTTTTTACCCTGGTTTGCCCCAACGTCCAGGTCCGAGATCTCCAATGAGTAGTTCTCTACTAGCTCCCTCACTTGGACCATCCACCCGTTTTGATATTTGAGTTGAAAATTCCCAGGAACATTACTTTACACCATCGGCTGTCGGGGAGATTTACCAAATAATTGAGATAACCGAGCTTCAACAAGTCTATCCTGTCCTTGATCCTCATCCACCCAAGCTCACCCCTGATTGCTTCTAGCGCTGCGGCATTACTCGACCCCGTTATCCATCGGCCTGCATCGTTCTGCAGGATTTCCAAGCTCTTTACCACCGTCTGGTTTAGGGGTACCACTTCCGTACCGTATGTTATACTTGGCAGCCCCACCATTTCCCAAATGGTTTTCCCCACGAAAACCTTATTGAAACTGTTTCTCCCTATAAGTTTCATTTGGTTAAGGATTCGCTTCCCCTTCAGAATCAATTTATTTGTGTGGTTCCGGTAGATGCCTCTTCCTGTAATGTTTATATTTACCCCCAAATACTCGTAATCACCTGTCTCTCCCACACTGAGAAGTTTGCTGCTCCCTTCCGGAATGCAGAACTCACCCACTCTCCACCTTCGAGTGGGGTCCACTTTGCTCTTGCTTTCATTAAGTTCGAGTCTCCATTTGCTCCCATATTTCCCAACAATTCCCAGCATTTTCGTTAGCCCCTCTTCGCTTTCTGACACTAGAACCATATCGTCTGCAAAAAAATAGCCCTGGGATCTTCAAGTCCCCAACTGCTACCCCCTCCTCGCTACGCAGGAGTTCATCTCCTAAACATTTGATGTACAATGCAAACAGGATCGGCGAAAGGATACACCCCTGTTTTAGGCCTATCTCCATAGGCACACGTTTCGTTGTAATGTTACCCAGGCTAAGTCCACTCTGTACATCTTTATATAATGCTTTCATAATTCCAACAAACTCGCCTCCTAAGCCCATAGCCTCCAGCTTGCGCCACATACCTTCCCTCCATACTCTATCGTATGCCTTTTTGATATCCAAAAAGGCCATGAACATCTTTTTCTTTTTTGCTTTCGCGGATTCTATCATTTGGGATAGTGTGAAAAGATGGTCAGTAACTCTCCTTCCCTTCCTGAAGCCATTCTGGATTTCTCCCCAAAAAAACCTTCTCCTCAATCACCTCCTCTAGTCTCCCATACAGGACTTTACAGAAAACCTTTCCAATGTTGCTGCTGACAGAGGTCCCTCGATAGTTATCCAAAACGTCTTTTTCCCCCTTTTTGTGAATAAATGTCACTTTACTTTCTCTCCTCTCCTTTGGGACCTCTTGATTTTCTATGGCTAGATTGAATAGGGCAGTTAGGCTTTTCACGAGTTCCTCTCCCCCTTTTTTGATAAACTCGTTAGGAATTTCATCCACTCCTCCCGCTTTTCCATCCCTTAATTTTGATATCACCTTTCGCACCTCCTCCGTTTTAATTTCGCTGCACACGAAGCTCGATAGGTTTTCCTCCACCTGATTCGGACACTCTGGTGGGCTCCCCATGCCCCATCGCTTATCGTTTACCTTTTCCCAGTGCTTGACTAGTTCTGATGCGACTTGATCTTGCTCGTCTGTAACTTTGCCATCTACTTTAATACTCTGGGTTACTTCCTTTGTTACGTTTATTCACCCATTTCCAAAATACGTTCGAACTCGACCCCCCTGTCGTTCTTATCGTCCTAATAAGACAGCTACTTCGTACTCTCCGATTATCGTCTTTAATCTTATTTACTTTATTTCGTGCTTGGTGGTATTCTTCCTTAGCAACTGTGGCCTCATTGCTTTCCGCCCCCTTAAGTTTTCTACTTCTCCTGTATGCAGCACATTTAGCTTTTCTTCCCTTTATGGCACTTTTCAGTTCTTCGTTCACTCTGTACCCAAGTTCCCGTGTTGGCACCCTGACCTTTCCTACACTTTCCTTTCCTGCCTCCACCAGGCTCGCAACTATGACGTCGGCCATCTTCTGGACACTGCCCCTCTTGGGTACGGTTGCAAGCTTTGGTTTCAGTTTTTCATTGAACTTCGCCCAGTCAGCATCTTTTTTGAGTTCCCAAATCTCCTTAGAGCTTCCTTTGCTTTTTACTAGAGTTTTGGCCCTGATCGTCACTGTAATCAAGTTGTGATCACTATCCACCTCCATTTTACCCTCACCATCCACTTCTACCCCTATCACATCCCTCCATAAATTAATATCTGTGAGGATGTAGTCGATTATTGATTTTCTGTCGTTCCTCTCCCAGGTCCATTTCCCCTTACACCTCGCGTCCCTGTTCAGAATCTTCACCGAGCTCGTTTTTGAAGTTCAACAGCTTCCTTCCATTCCTGTTGACTTTATTGTCCCCACTCTCTATGCCTTCTTCATCATTACCTATGTGGCCATTAAAGTCACCCATCAGAATTATACCGAGCCCCTTGTTTTGTAATTCAGTGATATTGGACCTTAGTGTTGAGTATATCGAATCATTCCATTCGGGTTTGCTTCCCTCCACCGCACAATACACAACCCCAAGGGCAATACTTTTGTTTTTCAGACTGATCCTTACCCATCCAATTTCTTTCAATACCTCAGCCGGGGTGCTGATGTTTTCCAGGTCTGTGATCAGCGATGGTTTTAAATCCCCTTTAATGTGCATGCCTACCCCTCCCCCTTTTTTCTGGCCTTCCGTTCACCCTACACCTATCTATACGTACCCCTTACTTGGTCTACCCGTTCCCCGTGTCTTATCCACGTTTCGCTTAAGCCCATGACGTCAAACTCCTCTGCCTCAATCAATGTAGCAATTTCACTTACTTTCCGGTGGAGACCCTGGATGTTGCTATAACCCACTTTCAGGGTGTCAAGGTTCATTGGCTTCCGCCTACTGGTCCCTTTATTATCTAGTCCCTGTATGTTTGTATATCCCACTTTGTGTACCTGTGCTTTCCTTGGGAAGCTATTCCTATTGATTTGGATTTTTGGTCCCTTTTCCTTATCCCCCTTGTCCCATTTTTTACATCTATTGTTCGTGACACATTTTCTGTGATTATTCCCCCCTTCACTGACCCCCCCCCCCTCCCCTCCCTATACCAAGAAAGGCTCCACCACCTGCAACATATTTCTTCCTAAAATCTCTGTACCCCTTGGGCTAAGATGGAGACCATCCCTTCCATATAGGTCATTTCTGCCCCAAAACGATCCCCAATTGTCTACAAAGGGTATCCCAAGTTTCTTACAATACTCCCCCAATTCCTCGTTGGTCCCAATGATCCGCGAATTACGCTCGCCCCCACCACCTAGTACTGGGAGATGCCCCGAAACAACTACCTGGGAATTCTTGGTATTCACTTGAGTTATTAAGTCCTTGTAAGTCTCAATAAGCTGAACTGATTTTCTCTCCCTGATGTTGTTGGTCCACACGTGTACAACAACCACTGGGTCTGGGCCTGACCCCTCTACTAATCCATCCAATCTGTCCCTTAGGTCCTCCACCCTAGCCCCAGGAAAGCACAAATTGGTCCTGTTGACACTGTCAGGCCCACACACCACCCTATCCAACCCCCGTATACGCCTCTTTGCAGATGATACTTCCTTGTATCTAATTATTGAAAACCCGGAGCAAGCCTCGGTCATAATCATTCAAGATTTGGCCACAATCGAGCATTGGGCCAAAACATGGTTGGTTGAGTTCAATCCCAACAAAACTGAAAGTATGTGTATATCACGTAAAATCAATCCAGACTCTCACCCACCTTATATTTAGGTGACTCACAGATAACGGACGTTCGTGACCATAAACATTTAGGACTCATTCTAAACAGTACATGTACATGGAACGACCACATTGGTCATATTTGCACCAAAGCCTGGTCACGCTTAGACTTGCTGAGGAGGCACAAATTTAACCTTGATCGAAGTGTCCTGGAAAAAATATATTTTGCCTTTATTATGCCTCTTCTTGAATATGCGGATACTGTCTGGGATAATTGTTCTGTGACCAATATCGCGGAACTAGAAAAAATACAGATTGCAGCAGCAAGAATCATCACCGGAGAAACAGTTAGTGCCAGTAAGGCGCTGCTATATTCGTAAACACGGTGGGAATCTCTTCAAGAAAGGCGCCGTAAACATAAACTAATTCAGTTTTTCAAAATGTATCATCACATGTCACCTCCATACATCTCCAACAAAGTTCCTCCACTTATCTCCGTGACGAATTCATCACGTAGTCTCCGATCTGGCCAAAACCACCGAGTTCCCTTTTGCCGAACGCAACTGTATCAGTCTTCTTTTATCCCCAGCGTTACTGACCAGTTGAATAAGTTGCCGTTACCTGTCCGCGAGAACTCATCATTGATTAACTTTAAAACGTTTCTCAGTGATGGTAACCAAAGACCCCCAACGTTCTACAGTAACGCGAAATGTTGCAGGGTTCAAATATACCATTGTAGGCTGCGGTTGCATTGTAGTAGTCTTAATTCTCACCTTTTCGACAATAATTTATCACCCAGCCCCTACTCTCAGTGTGGTGAGCGCGAAACTACTGTTCACTTTTTCTTTCATTGTCCTTTGCTTGCAAACGCTCGAAATTATACAATTAATTTACTCCCATATGTAAAAGATACATCCACACTTCTGTTTGGCTGTGAATTCTTGAACAACGTGAACAACCGCCTCTTTTTCGAAGTTGTACACGACTTCATTTTATCAAGCAAGCGATTTCAGTAATGCAGAAACTTAACAATACGCCCCATTCCCACTCCTCGTGGGAAACTCAGTTGTTCACTGCACCAAACAGGTTCTGCTTAGCTAGTATAATAGGACCAATTGACCCAATGCTGGTGGTGGAATAGACCTTCAGACGTTCCAACGTTCAACACCCCAAGGTTTACTTACGTATAACTCGCCATTAAATGAACTAAATGAAACAAGCTGCCTACTTATGATTTTCTTGAGTGTTAATTCTATTTAATTCTCTTTAACATATATTCAATCGGTATCCGACTCCCTGCTACAGATACTTGTACCAGGGGTACGATATAAGCACGTTCCCTTTCCGAGAGTTCAATTCCTTTGGTTCCACACAAATAAATAGTTCGTTATTACATTCGTCTGCATAATACATTCTCGACTATTGCCCAAGATATTGTATGATAAATAAATTATTACCAGCTGTGCAGATGTGCAAGGTGTGTGTCGGAGTTCGCTCCGGTTTCTGGGGACAGATTGAGGCTCGTCATCGACACGTCCTGAACTACCCTTGGAGACCGGAGGATGACTTCGTTGTGTGCTTTTTGCACCGGTGTGACAGGAATGATAGTCCGTAGGAACGATAGTCCCTCTGGACTATTATTCCGCGGAATTATAGTCCTAGGTCTAACATTTCTAGGAATAGTAGTCCGGCGGACTACTCTTCCTGGAAATGTTAGACCTAGGACTATAATTCCGCGGAATAATAGTCCAGAGGGACTAATTTTCCTACGGACTATCATTCCTGTCACACCGGCATAATATCTATGTATCATGTATTCGAGCTGATTTCATCTTATTATTTTCTTATTATTTAGTTTTTTTTTTCTTCTTTTTCCTTTTTCTTTTTTATTTATCAGCATTCCTGTTCTTCCCTTTTCTTCTTTCTTTCTTTTTAATTTTAAGTTGAAGTTTAAACAGTTTCACATGTCGTTGCCCGGCGGTCGAGACTGACTTCCTCTACTCCGTATCTGTTCAGATGTGTCGCTTAACTTATCGGCCACTTGATCTCCAATCGTAGCAGCTAAGAGTAATTTAATATGCAATGGAGAGAGAGTCTCGGCCTCCGTGTGTCGACGTGTGAGCTCTTCATCTGATTCGTACCACCTACAGGAGTAAGTTCATAAGTTATCAGGGAGACGACTTACATAAGCTTTAAGCTTTCTGTCGAATCCCTCCTTTACACAGTAATCTACTTTCATTGATTTGTGTATACTATTGTATCTGGTGTTGTTCAGAACTTTTGTTACCTTACTGTTTTTGTGAAATGTGTACACATGTCATTTAATGAATAAATACTGTTTAAACTAACACTGACAATCTGACAATTATTGTGAATAAAGAGCTACAAAACATCTCCGAATGGTGTTCCGAGAATAGATTGGTATTGAATGCAAGTAAAACTAAATATATTGTGTTTAATTCTTCCCATAAGCAAGTGCTCTCCCACAATAATATTTTCGTCAACAACCAAATAATAAATAAGGCTACATCAAATGAAGCAGAAAAATCACTGAAATTTCTAGGTAATAATAATAATAATAATACTTTGGCCAGCCGCTGATTTGTCGCGGTTCTCGGATGAGAAGGCCATGGTTACCCCTGTACTCCCAACTGCCTCCCTATTCCCACGTTTCTCCTCTCCTCCCAACACTCGGAGACGAACTGCTTGATGATATCCCTTGTCCCATTCTTCCCAATCTCTCCGATTAGCATATTAACCCTTTTTCCTTTGAGTCTCCCCCTAACCACATGTCCTTCATTCTCCCATCCCACTTCCCCATTATACTCCCAGTGAATCTCATTCTTTTAGGCTGATACGTTGGGCATTCTAGAAGAAAGTGTTCCAGGGTCTCCACCATGTCCAAGTTACACATCTGGCACTCCCTTTCACCGTCTTTCCCAATTTTTCCCCTCAGCTCCAGGGATCGCGACCTCAGCTTGAACAACAGTGATCCCCAAAGGTGCCACCAAGGTACTCTTCAAAACATGGCTTCTCTTTATCACGCAGGCCACCCAAAGACCTCTTTGATTTGACCCCCTCTCGCCAATTACAGTTACAATCCTCCATGATCCTTTCTCTGACGATTTTTTTACCCTGGTTTGCCCCAGCGTCCAGGTCCGAGATCTCCAATGAGTAGTTCTCTACTAGCTCCCTCACTTGGACCATCCACCCCGTTTTGATATTTGAGTTGAAAATTCTCAGGAACATTACTTTACACCATCGGCTGTCGGGGAGATTTACCAAATAATTAAGATAGCCGAGTTTCAACAGGTCTATCCTGTCCTTGATCCTCATCCACCCAAGCTCACCCCTGATTGCTTCTTGCGCTGCGGCATTACTCGACCCCGTTATCCATCGGCCTACATCGTTCTGCGGGACTTCCAAACTCTTTACGGCCGTCTGGTTTAGGGGTACCACTTCCGTACCGTATGTTATACTTGGCAGCCCCACCATTTCCCAAATGGTTTTCCCCACGAAAACCTTATTGAAACTGTTTCTCCCTATAAGTTTCATTTGGTTAAGGATTCGCTTCCCCTTCAGAATCAATTTATTTGTGTGGTTCCGGTAGATGCCTCTTCCTGTAATGTTTATATTTACCCCCCAAATACTCGTAATCACCTGTCTCTCCCACACTGAGAAGTTTGCTGCTCCCTTCCGGAATGCAGAATTCACCTACTCTCCACCTTCGAGTGGGGTCCACTTTGCGGCCCACAGGTATAACTTTGCTCTTGCTTTCATTAAGTTCGAGTCTCCATTTGCTCCCATAGTTCCCAACAATTCCCAGCATTTTCGTTAGCCCCTCTTCGCTTTCTGACACTAGAACCATATCGTCTGCAAAAAATAGCCCTGTCCTTTGTTTTGAAAAATATCTATCTATCTATCTATCTATCTATCTATCTATCTATCTATCTATCTATCTATCTATCTATCTATCTATCTATCTATCCGTCCGTCCGTCCGTCCGTCCGTCCGTCCGTCCGTCCATCCATCCGTCCGTCCATCCATCCATCTATCTATCTATCTAAAGCAAGAAAACAGCCATTATGTTATCACAGGTTCCAAGACGACATTTTCACCATATGGCCCCATGGCCGTAATGACTTCAACGAATTCTTGGAAATCCCGAACAACCACGATGAGTCCATTAAATTACAGCCCTGCAATTCAGAAAATACCATTGACTTTCTGGATGTGACTGTATTTAAGGGCCCTCAGTTCCGGCATAGCAATGTACTAGACACAAAAGTCTTTTTTAAACCGACCGATTCTCACCAACTTCTCTCCATAGAGCTTCTTACCACCCACCCGAACTATTCAATGGGTTGGTAAAATCTCAAATTATTCGATTCCATAGAAATTGTACGAACAGAAGCGATCTCAATCACGCCTGTTCAATTCTTTTCAAAACACTTGTTAAACGCAAAATTCACTTGCCGAACACAAACAATTAATGTCCATCTCGGAAACCAACAGGGGGTTATAATAATAATAATAACTCTTTGGCCAGCCGCTGATTTGTCGCGGTCCTCATAAGAGAAGGCCATCATTCCCCCTGCACCCCACCCCCTCTTCCCCTCCTCTCCTCCCAGCATTCAGATATATATTATGAACCACTAAAAAAATCCCATTGAACACAGTGCTAACCTTTGACTCTCTGTACAACTCACCAAGTTGTTTTGCAAAAAAATAAATATATATCCACAAAGTACATCATCTCTTGAAAAAAAAAAACTGGAAAAAAATATATGTTGCCACACTGAATTTCAATTTAAAATTCGAATTTTCACTACTATCCTATGGTCCTGCACTGAATGGCCTTGACACTTTTTTTTTCATGCCTCATGTTTTTGAGAGATTCTCACACATTCCGGCAAAAAATTGCAAACAAACTTTTTAAACCTTCCTAAAGAGGACAAATTTTTTTTTAATTAATGGTTTCAAATCCCACTGATATTGAACCAATCAGCCAATCGGGCCTATTTAATCCTACTCACAACTTTGGGTGTTAAATTTTCCAAGTTACGTGTTCACCAATTTAGTGGTTCATAACCAGGGAGTATAGCCATTTCAGTTGTCAAAAGTTAGCTTTAATAATTCCATACTTTTCTTTCAGGTGTTTATGCTGATCGATATAGTGTTTTAGTGTTGTATAGGTGTGATTTGTAATAAAAGTAATATATTAGTGTTTAGTTTAGTTTCTCTGTCGGATTTTAGTGGCGTGTTCCCTATCTTCGCGCTGGTCATTTTCGGTGTTTTGTTTTGTTTACGTTTTCGACCGCTTTCTCAAATTTTTAGTTCCTCTTTGTAATTTTGGCTATTGGTCATTGGATTCTGTATAATATTTGTAATCATGAATGGTAAGTGCACGACGGGTGTTCAGACGGAGGTAAGTATGGGTGTTAAGGGAGGTCTGGGGGAGGTGAGTCGAGGGGTGCAGGTGGGGGAGAGTGAGGATACGGAGGCGTGCAGACAGAGTAATATGAGGTATGGTGGTGGTCGGTCAATGGAGAGTAGTGGGGTATGTGCAAATTGCAGGGATATTTTACAGTTGTTAGAGAAGTGTGTTGGATTCGAGCGGGAGATTGCAGAGCTGAGAGGGAGGTTGGGGAGGGCCGGTGTATCTTGAGTTACCCCGTTGAAGGTTACCTACGATGGTGAGGTGGAAGGTGGGTGGAAGGTCGTTGTGGACTCAAGGAGGAAACTGGGAAGCAGGAAACGTGGGGGAATAATGCTTGATGTGGGGGGGGGGGGGTGTAACTGAGGAGGGGGGTTCTAGTAGGAAAATTCGGAAGGTTGCGTCAGGTCAGGGCTGCGTCGAGTCCGGAATCCAGAGTCGGCGTAAGGCTGCCAAGGTTGCTAGGCGGTGTTTAGAAAACAGGTTTAGTGTTTTAGACTCTGATACCCCTGGGGACGACAGTGAGGGGGAAAGTGTGGGGGGGGGGGTGAGATGGTTGTTGATGATGATAGGCCAGTCGGGGTAAGGAGGGCGGTCAAGAGAAAGAGGGGGTCAGGAGCTTGCAAAACGAGAGGAGGTGCAGATGATATAGGAACTGGGGCCAGAAGAAGAAAATTAGTTGCAGCGGGGAGCAGCATTGTACGTGGGATTGACAATGCAGTTTGTGGTCCTGATAATTCCAATCGAACAGTCTTGTGCTTTCCGGGGGCGATGGTGGAGGATCTCAGGGACCGGGTAGATGGCATTGTGGCAGGGTCAGGACCGGAACCGGCAGTGGTGGTCCATGTGGGGACCAACAATATCAGGGAGAGAAGGTCAATAAGTTTGGTGGAGTCGTATGGAGGCTTAGTCGGCAAACTGCTAAGTAGGAATGCAAGGGTAGTCGTATCCGGGGTCCTTCCTGTCCTTGGAGGTGGGGACGAACGGAACTCAAGGATTTTGGCGCTAAATGAAGAGTTAGAGGACTACTGTGTTGATCTGGGAATTCCCTTTATCGACCATTGGGACACGTTTTGGGGCAATGGGAGCATGTATGGGCGTGACGGGCTGCATCTTAGCAGGGCGGGGAAACGGGTATTAGGGGATAAAATTCTACGGGTAGCAGAGCCTTTTTTGGAGAGGAGCGGGGTGGGAGGTCAGAGGCAAGTATAACTAGAGTGGACATAGGTGGGGTGAACAAGAGTGAGGGGGACAGAATAAGTTTACCAAGACTAGCACCAGAAAACAATGGGCCCAGTAGGCGGAAGCCAATGAACCTCGGTACTCTGAAAGTGGGTTATAGCAACATCCAGGGTCTCCACCGGAAAGTAAGTGAAATTGCTACATTGATCGAGGCAGAGGAGTTTGATGTCATGGGCTTAAGTGAGACGTGGATAAGACACGAGGAACGGGTAGACCAAGTAAGCGGGTGCGTGTGGATAGGTGTAGGGCGAATGGAAGGCCAGAAAAAGGGGGGAGGGGTAGGCATGTACATTAAAGAGGATTTAATACCGTCGCTGATTACAGATCTGGGAGATATCATCACCTCGGCTGATGTGTCAAAAGAAATTGGATGGGTAAAGATCAGTCCGAGAAACAAAAGTATTGCCCTTAGGATTGTGTACTGTGCGGTGGAGGGAAAAAAACCCGAGTGGAATGACTCGATATACTCAACACTAAGGTCCAATATCATTGAACTAGAAAGCAGGGGGCTCGGTATAATTCTGATGGGCGACTTTAATGGACACATAGGTGACAAGGAAGAAGGCATAGAGGGTGGGGACAAGAAAGTCAACAGGAATGGAAGGAAGCTGTTGAACTTCACAAATGAGCTCGGTCTGAAGATTCTGAACAGGGACGCTAGATGTAAGGGGAAATGGACCTGGGAGAGAAACGACAGAAAATCAATAATTGACTACATTCTCACAGATATGAATTTATGGAGGGAGGTGATAAGGGTAGAAGTGGATGATGAGGGCAAAATGGAGTTGGATAGTGATCACAACTTGATTACAGTGACGATGAGGGCAAAAAACCTAGAGAAAAGGAAAGGAAGCTTCAAGGAGATTTGGGAACTCAAAAAGGATGCCGACTGGGCGAAGTTCGAAGAAAAACTGAAACCAAAGCTTGCAGCCGTACACAAGGTGGGTAGTGTCCAGAAGATGGCCGACGCCATAGTTGCGAGCCTAGTGGAGGCAGGGAAGGAAAGTGTAGGAAAGATTAGGGTGCCAACACGGGAACTTGGGTACAGAGTGGACGAAGAACTGAAAAGGGCCATAAAGGTTAGAAAAGCTAAATGTGCTGCATACAGGAGAAGTAGAAAACTTAAGGGAGTGGAAAGCAATGAGGCCATGGTAGCAAAGGAAGAATACCAACAAGCACGAAATAAAGTAAACAAGATTAAAGACGACAACCGGAGAGTGCGAAATAGCAGTCTTATTAGGACGATAAGAACGACAGGGGGGGGGGGGGGGGGGGTCGAGTTCGAGCGTATTTTGGAAATGGGCGAACAAACGTAACAAAGGGAATAACCAACAGAGCATTAAAGTAGATGGCAGAGTTACAGAAGAGCGAGATCAAATCGCATTAGAACTAGTCAAGCACTGGGAAAAGGTAAACGATAAGCGATGGGGCATGGGGAACCCACCGGAGTGTCCGAACCACGTCGAGGAAAATCTCTCGGACTTCGTGTGCAGCGAAATCAAAACGGAGGAGGTGCGAAGGGTGATCTCAAAATTGAGGAATGAAAAAGCGGGAGGGGTGGACGAAATTCCTAACGAATTTATCAAAAAAGGGGGAGAGGAACTCTTGGAAAGCCTAACTGCCCTATTCAATTTAGCCATAGAAAAACAAAAGGTCCCAAAGGAGTGGAGGGAAAGTAAAGTGACATTTATTCACAAAAAGGCTGAAAAAGACGTCTTGGATAACTATCGAGGGATCTCTGTCAGCAGCAACATTGGAAAAGTCTTTTGTAAAGTCCTGTATGGGAGATTAGAGGAGGTGATTGAGGAGAAGGGTTTTTTGGGAGAAATCCAGAATGGCTTCAGGAAGGGAAGGAGAGTCACTGACCATCTTTTCACGCTATCCCAAATGATAGAATCCGCGAAAGCAAAAAAGAAAAAGATGTTCATGGCCTTTTTGGATGTTAAAAAGGCATACGATAGAGTATGGAGGGAGGGTATGTGGCGCAAGCTGGAGGCTCTGGGCTTGGGGGGCGAGTTTGTTGGGATTATGAAAGCATTATATAAAGATGTACAGAGTGAACTTAGCCTGGGTAACATTACAACAAAACGTGTGCCTATGGAGATAGGCCTAAAACTGGGGTGTATCCTTTCGCCAATTCTTTTTGCATTGTACATCAAAGGTTTAGGAGATGAACTCCTACATAGCGACGAGGGGGTTGCAGTTGGTGACTTGAAGATCCCAGGGCTATTTTTTGCAGACGATATGGTGCTAGTGTCAGAAAGCGAAGAGGGGTTAGAGAAGATGCTGGGAATTGTTGGGAAATATGGGAGCAAATGGAGACTCGAACTTAATGAAAGCAAGAGCAAAGTTATACCCGTGGGCCGCAAAGTGGACCCGACTCGAAGGTGGAGAGTGGGGGAGTTCTGCATTCCGGAAGGTAGCAGTAGACTTCTTAGTGTAGGAGAGACCAGTGACTATGAATACCTGGGGGTAAATATAAACACCACAGGAAGAGGAATCTACCGAAACCACACAAATAAATTGATTCTGAAGGGGAAGCGAATCCTTAACCAAATGAAACTTAAAGGGAGAAACAGTTTCAATAAGGTTTTCGTGGGGAAAACCATTTGGGAAATGGTGGGTCTGCCAAGTATAACATACGGTACGGAAGTTGTACCCCTAAACCAGACAGCTGTTAAGAGCTTGGAAATCCTGCAGAACGATGCAGGCCGATGGATAACAGGCTCGAGTAATGCCGCAGCACTAGAAGCAATCAGGGGCGAGCTTGGGTGGATGAGGATGAAGGACAGGATAGACCTATTGAAACTCGGTTATCTTAATTATTTGGTAAATCTCCCCGATAGCCGATGGTGTAAAGTAATGTTCCTGAGAACTTTCAACTCAAATATCAAGACGGGGTGGATGGTCCAAGTGAGGGAGCTAGTAGAAAACTACTCATTGGAGATCTCGGACCTTGACGTTGGGGCACACCAAGGTAAAAAGATCGTCAGAGAAAGGGTCATGGAGGATTGTAACCGTAATTGGCAAGAGGGGGTCAAATCAAAGAGATCTTTGGGTGGCCTGCGTGATAAAGAGAAGCCTGGTTTTGAAGAGTACCTTGATGGCACCTTTGGGGGGTCACTGTTGTTCAAGCTGAGGTCGCGGTCCCTGGAGCTGAGGGGAAAAATTGGGAAACACAGTGAAAAGGAGTGCCAGATGTGTAACGTGGGCGTGGTGGAGATCCTGGATCACTTTCTTATAGAATGCCCAAAATATCAGTCAAAAAGAACAAGATTCGCGGGGAGTATAATGGGGAAGTGGGATGGGAGAATGAAGGACATGTGGTTAGGGGCGACTCAAAGGAGAGGGTTAATATACTAATCGAAGAGGTTGTGAAGAATGGGGCAAGGGATGTCATCAAGCAGTTTGTCTCCGAGTGTTGGGAGGAGAGAAGAAGCGCGGGAATAGGGAGGCTGTTGGTAGAACATGGGTAACCAAGGCCTTCTCATACGAGAACCGCGACTAATCAGCGGCCGGCCGAAGTGTTATTATTATTAACCGCCCAGTTCTGGGAAATGGATCAGTAAATCTATGTCAGCGCAAAATTTGTTACATACATCGTATGAACTACATGAATACCGGTAAAACATTTTTTAGCGAACAAACCCGTATGTTTTACCAAGTTAGAAACAGCTTCGACTGTGATTCTGAAAACATTAGTTTTTGTCTATCTTTATCCGTTATCATTGGGTGGTGGTCTACGTGACCCTTTCCTGTTCGTTTTAACTCCGTCAATATCGCTCTGAAGTTTTTATTTGCATCATTGAAATGGCCTAACAGAGGCAGGGAAGGATTGTATAGGAAGGGTGAGGGTCCCAACGAGAGAGATTGGATACAGGGTTAACGAGGGACTGAAAAAGGCTATAAAAGAAAGGAAGGTAAAATGCGCTGCTTACAGAAGAAGTAGGAAGCTTAAAGGGGTGGATAACAATGACACGAGACTAATGAAAGGAGAATATGAACTGGCACGGAAAAAGGTGAATGAGATAAAGAATAATAATAGGAAGGAGCGCAATTGCAGTCTTGCCAGAACAATAAAGAAAACGGGGGGTTCGAGCTCAAACGTATTTTGGAACTGGGTAAATAAACGGGGGAAAAGTAGTGTGAAGAGTATCAAAGTGGATGGGGAAAGTACAGAAGATAAAGGCCGTATCGCTTCAGAGTTAGTCAAGCACTGGGAAAAGATAAACGATAGGCGATGGGGCAGTGGGTCCCCACCAAAAAGAAATACACTGGTGGAGGAGAACCTATCCAATCGTGTATGTAGCGAAATAACGGCAGAAGAAGTGCGGAACGTGGTCTCGAAATTAAAAAATGGTAAAGCGGGAGGGACTGATGAAATTCCGAACGAATTCCTCAAAAATGGAGGGGAGGCACTTATTGAAGTCCTGACAAACCTTTTCAACCTGGCTCTGCGAAAGCAAGAGGTCCCCAGAGAGTGGAGGGAAAGTAAGGTGTCGTTCATACACAAAAAGGGGGATAAGGAATAATAATAACTCTTTGGCCAGCCGCTGATTTGTCGCGGTCCTCATAAGAGAAGGCCATCATTCCCCCTGCACCCCACCCCCTCTTCCCCTCCTCTCCTCCCAGCATTCAGATATAAACTGCTTAATAGTGTCCCTCACTTCCTCTTTTTCAATTTCTTCAATAAGCATTCCTACCCTCTCCCTCGTGTCCCCCTTCAGCCATCTATCCTTTGTTTCTTCACCCCACTTCTGCATTATTCTTCCAGTAAATTTTATTCTATGAGGTATATACTGTGGGCATTCCAAGAGAAAATGTTCCAGGGTCTCCACTACTCCAGAGTGGCACATTTGGCATCCCTTTTCCCCATCTCTCCCAATTTTTCCCCGAAGCTCCAGTGATCTTGATCTCAGTTTGAACAGCAGTGACCCTCCAAAGGTGCCATTTAGGTACTTCTCAAAAGCTGGCTTTTCTTTATATTGTAACCCCTGCAGTGATCTTTTCACGCTAACCCCTGCTCGCCAGTTTCGATTGCAATCTTCCATGACTCTCTCTTTGACAAACCTTTTGCCTTCTTTCAAAAAGGGGGATAAGGAAGTTCTAGATAACTATAGGGGGATATCAGTTAGTAGTAATGTGCAAAGCCAACTCAGTCTAGGGAGTATCACTACAAAACGAGTCCCTATGGATACAGGCCTCAAGCAGGGGTGTATCTTTTCACCGATTTTGTTTGCATTGTATGTTAAAGATTTAGGGGACGAACTAATTCAGAGTGCGGAGGGGGTAAATGTTGGAGACATAAAGATACCAGGCTTATTCTTTGCGGACGACATGGTGTTAGTGTCTAGAACTGAACAGGGGCTAGAGAAACTGCTGGAAATTGTTGGTAGATATGGGAACACTTGGCGGCTCGAACTAAATGAAAATAAAAGCAAGGTAATACCCGTTGGACGCAAGGTAGATATAACGAAGAGATGGAGAGTGGGGGAGTTCTCAATCCCCGAAAGGGAAAGCAAACAAATCACTGTAGGAGAAACGGGAGAGTATGAGTATCTAGGGGTAAGCATAAATATAACGGGAAGAGGGGTGTACAGAAATTACTCAGCCAAACTGATTCTTAAGGGGAAAAGAATTCTGAACCAACTAAAATTTTTGGGGGAAAAATAGTTTCAATAAGGTCTTTGTGGGGAAAACACTGTGGGAGAGGGTGGGTTTACCAAGTATAACGTATGGCACGGACGTGATTCCATTAAACCAAACCGTTATTAAGAAGTTGGAAAGTACTCATAATGATGCCGGCAGATGGATAACAGGGTCGAGTAATGCTGCAGCTTTGGAAGCAGTAAGGGGGGAGCTTGGGTGGATGAAAATCAAGGACAGGGTAGATTTGGGAAAACTGTGTTACTTTAACTACTTGAGAAACCTGCCTGACAACCGGTGGTGCAAATTGATGCTCGATACCATTTGGAATTCTAATATAGAAACGGGGTGGTCAAAACATGTGAGGGAACTAATGGACAATTACTCTATAGAGGTCACAAACATAGAAGTAGGAATGAAAGAAGGCAAAAGGTTTGTCAAAGAGAGAGTCATGGAAGATTGCAATCGAAACTGGCGAGCAGGGGTTAGCGTGAAAAGATCACTGCAGGGGTTACAATATAAAATAGTTCGAGCCGCCAAGTGTTCCCATATCTACCAACAATTTCCAGCAGTTTCTCTAGCCCCTGTTCAGTTCTAGACATTAACACCATGTCGTCCGCAAAGAATACGCCTGGTATCTTTATGTCTCCAACATTTACCCCCTCCGCACTCTGAATTAGTTCGTCCCCTAAATCTTTAACATACAATGCAAACAAAATCGGTGAAAAGATACACCCCTGCTTGAGGCCTGTATCCATAGGGACTCGTTTTGTAGTGATACTCCCTAGACTGAGTTGGCTTTGCACATCTGTATACAGTGCTTTCATGATTCCCACAAAGTCACCCCCCAGTCCGATGCCCTCGAGCTTTCGCCACATACCTTCCCTCCACACTCGGTCGTACGCTTTTTTCACATCTAGAAATGCCAGAAACACCTTTTTCTTTTCAGCCTTTGTTGATTCTATCAGTTGGGTGAGTGTAAATAGGTGATCAGTGACTCTTCGTCCTTTCCTGAAACCATTTTGAATTTCTCCTAAAAAACCTTTCTCTTCAATAACTTCCTCTAGTCTACCGTATATGACCTTACAGAATACTTTTCCGATGTTACTACTAACTGATATCCCCCTATAGTTATCTAGAACTTCCTTATCCCCCTTTTTGTGTATGAACGACACCTTACTTTCCCTCCACTCTCTGGGGACCTCTTGCTTTCGCAGAGCCAGGTTGAAAAGGTTTGTCAGGACTTCAATAAGTGCCTCCCCTCCATTTTGAGGAATTCGTTCGGAATTTCATCAGTCCCTCCCGCTTTACCATTTTTTAACTTCGAGACCACGTTCCGCACTTCTTCTGCCGTTATTTCGCTACATACACGATTGGATAGGTTCTCCTCCACCAGTGTATTTCTTTTTGGTGGGGACCCACTGCCCCAACGCCTATCGTTTATCTTTTCCCAGTGCTTGACTAACTCTGAAGCGATACGGCCTTTATCTTCTGTACTTTCCCCATCCACTTTGATACTCTGCACACTACTTTTCCCCCGTTTATTTATCCATTTCCAAAATACGTTTGAGCTCGAACCCCCCGTTTTCTTTATTGTTCTGGCAAGACTGCAATTGCGCTCCTTCCTATTATTATTCTTTATCTCATTCACCTTTCTCCGTGCCAGTTCATATTCTCCTTTCATTAGTCTCGTGTCATTGTTATCCACCCCTTTAAGCTTCCTACTTCTTCTGTAAGCAGCGCATTTTACCTTCCTTTCTTTTATAGCCTTTTTCAGTCCCTCGTTAACCCTGTATCCAAGCTCTCTCGTTGGGACCCTCACCCTTCCTATACAATCCTTCCCTGCCTCTGTTAGGCTATTTACTATGCCATCTGAAATACTCTGAACATTTGCATCCCTAGGTATACATTCAAGATTTGGTTTTAGTTTTTCCCGAAACTGCTTCCAGTCGGCTCCTTGTTTTAGTCCCCAAACTTCCTTGAAGGTATTTCTGTCTCTATTCGTCTTTTTGCCCATAATCTTAACTGTTATCAGGTTGTGATCACTACCCAAGTCATTTTTTCCCTCGTCATCTATTTCTACATCTATAACCTCCCTCCATACGCTAATGTCAGTGAGTATATAATCAATTATTGTTTTCTTATCGTTCCTCTCCCAGGTCCATTTACCCTTACATTTCGCATCCCTGTTCAGGATCTTTAAACCAAGCTCTTTTGATAGGTCCAACATCTTCCTCCCATTCGTGTTAATTTTCCTATCACCTCCCTGTATGCCCTCCTCCTTATCCCCGATGTGCCCATTGAAGTCCCCCATTAGGACAATACTGAACCCTCTGCTTCCAAGTTCTGTGATATTCGATCTAAGAGTTGTATATATTGAATCATTCCACTCGGGCTTACTTCCCTCCACTGCTAAGTATACAACACCAACGGCAACACTCCTGCTTCCTAACTTGATTTTTGCCCAGACTATTTCGTTGGATACTGGAATCTGAGTCCTTGCTTCTGTGAGATCTGTAATCAATGAGGGCTGTAATTCCTCTTTAGCGTAGATGCCAACACCCCCACCCCGTTTCTGACCCTCAGTTCGCCCAGCTCCTATCCACACGCAACCCTTCATCTGATCAACACGCTCATCCCGTCGTATCCACGTCTCACTTAGACCCATTATATCGAAGTCTCCTTCGTCCATCATTGTTGATATTTCGCTTACTTTCTTGTGCAGACCCTGGATGTTGCAGTACCCAAACTTAATGAATCTTTGTTTTTTTGTCATCACTGGCACATTATTATATCCCTGGTATGTCCCTGTATTGTGCATGTTTGTTGTTCTTCCTATGTTCCCAGCATTTGTGCCCCTCTGGGTTATCGGCTGTGGTCCCCTACCCCCCTTTTCTCCAAAAAAGGCCCAGTCACCTGTAAAATTGATGAGTTCATTTTGTCATAAAGTCATAAAACTCTTCAAAAATATTAAAAACAACATTGAATTCCATAGAAATAATTTACAACAGAAATCGATTTCCCGACCTGCGCCCGTGCTTCTATCCGCCAGTGCCAGACTTTTTGAATTATTTCTATTATAAAAACATTAATTATCTCTCGATTTGTTTTGCGCATTGGCATGAGTTTGATTTCCAACAGTCTTCAGCCAGTGAACACAAGTCATTCAAATGCCATCAAACATTAACAGTAGAAATACTGCTAAAGTTTGATGACATTTGAAAGGTTGTTTTCCACTAATCACTGAGTGAATCCATCTCAGACACAGTGATTGGTCAGTTTGGCCTCATCAACAGATGAAGTAAAGGTATTTAAACGCTTTAGGATAATTGGAAAATCGAATTCACCTGCTTCCTGAAGAAGGGCATTTAACCCGAAACGTCGAGGCAACGACAGTGCGCTCTATTTATTTCATCTACATTTTCATTAGGTATTCACATTTCATTTATTCGTTCATTTTCATTTTTGCAGCATTTTTTCATTACTTTTTCATCATTTTTGCTTGTATTAATAATCATTTATTTCAGCCTAAATTAAGTCCGGGGAAAATGGCTAATAATAATTCCACAAAATCCAAATCTGTTAACCGCCAAGAGCGGCAAAAAGACCCGGCATATTCGGCACATGCTAAATTGGTAAAATCCCTTTACCAAATTCTTCAACTTTTTCATCATTTGGCTTTTCTCGAGGACTGTTTGGCACAGAAAGTCCTCCCAAAAACATTCAAAAAAAAAAACAGTGGACGAGCGCAACAAAACCTTTCGGCCGACTCTGCCAACAATTCAAATTTCGGACGCGCTCAATAATCTTACCAAAAAATGGGCTTTTGAAGTTATACAAACTTTGGTGGACTATTACTTTGGTGGATTATTACAAAAAAAACTCTAAAAGAAAAACAAGACCTGGTTCTTTCGCCTCCTTTCCGAAAACCCCTGGACTTTCCACGAGCACAGAATACGGCAGTTAAATAGGGACAGAAGAATTTTGGTAATCGACTACAAGAAAGTACTATTGACAAATTTTATTCTCTTTCGGATCAACTTCTGTCCCAGTTCAAAAAACCAGCGGTCATTAGCCAGACCTCTTTCAATCAACGTGCTGGTTCTAAATCGCCGGTGGCCCGCCAGCAAATTTTATTTTCTACTTCCAGAGAAACTCCATCGAAAAGAAAAAGACAAGAAACCATCTCGCCTACAGCACCAGCGACCAAAAAACCATCATTTGCAGCACGTTGCTCCACAACACCGGAATCGCCATCGTACGCCAGCATAGTCAAGACACCACCTCAAAAGAAACCATCTACAAACGGCAAGTCGTCATTCTACCGATTCTGGAAATCTGGTGAAAACAAGAACAGCTGGGCCCTGCCAGTCAAGCCAAACAAACCTGTTTGGATCATCGGATCATCAAACATCTCGAGGATTGATGCCAACCCTCCACCCAACACCTTCATCGCATCATACTCTGGTGGAACCTTAAACCACATTCGGCAGATGGCAAAGAACATGGAAAAAGAGAAAGATCGACAACATCCCAAAGCAATTTTATTCAACGTTGGGGTCAACAATAGAGAAGACTGGTCACACATCAACAGGTAAACTAGGTAATATGATAAGCAATTTCCGCAAATGTTACCCTAATACAAAACTTCTTTTTCAGGAACATAATTTTTCTTCTAGTTGATGTTCTAGGGACCAACAAAATTTGACTGTCATCAACGAGGCTGCGAAGTCAACAAAGAATTTGGAGATAATCCCGGCAAATCCAGCAAGCCAGTTTAAATGTTGCCCAGGTGATCCCATCCACTGGTCGACGGAAACAGCGAATAAAATCTACCAAGGATGGCTGCCACGCATAGAACCATACATCAAAGATCAGCCTTTAAACTAATTACAGAAGAAGGCATCAGCCATGGAGAGAAAGTAGGACTAGGAACCGAAATAGTAAACTTGGTTCCTGATCTAAAATTAACTGAAGGTGAGAAAGATCTACTCAGGTATGGTTTAACTTTCGTTCCCGTCCCAGCCCCATTAAAACCTAAACTCAAAATCTTAGAATTTGGGAGCGGTGCAGTGGTCATGGATGATTACAGTTACATTAACGAAATGAACGGTGGTCCAGCAAGCCAACAATTTTTTAGGGCAACAGCATTGGCAGATAAATTCGAAATTCAACAGGCTCCAAAGACCTCTTTGCCAATCCAACCGGGTGGTGCCCATCACCTCGGAAAGTTAAACCTGAAATTAATGAGATTTCTCAAAAAGTTAAAGAACAAGTAAGCCAAATCCCGGAATCATTTTTGAAAGACAAACAAAATTTGAACCAAATCGAAAGAAACGCCCTGAAGACGCTGAAAAACAACAAACAAATTATCATCAAGCCTTGTGACAAAGGATCTGCTACAGTTCTGATGTCAAAAGATAATTATATTAAAGAAGCTCAACGCCAATTAAATAACCCAAAATATTACAAACCTTTAGAAGCACCAATTTGGCACGAAAATTGTTCAAAATTTAATGGAATTCTAAAAAGCTTGCTGGACCACGACTTCATTGAGAAAAAACATGTCGAGTATTTAATTGCAGAGAGGGATTCAAACAATCGTAAGTTTTACCTCTTGCCTAAAATACATAAACCACTCAGCAGTTGGAGTGACGAATTTACCCCTCCTGGTCGGCCTATTGTCAGCGACTGTGGCTCGGAATCTTACCACATTTCACAGTATATTGATTTTTATTTAAAACCAATTGCTTGTCGCCATCCAAGCTTCCTCAAAGACACTGAGGACTTTTTAATGAAAATTAACAAATTGCAGGTTCCTTCCGACAGTCTCCTCATTACCCTAGACATTGAAAGTATGTAAACTAACATTGGTACTGACGCTGGTCTAGAGGCAATAAAAAATCATTCGAAAGGTACGATGACCCAAACAGACCATCGGAAGAAATCCTGCAATTGTTAGAATTATCATTGAAAGGTAATGATTTTGAATTTAACAATAAATTTTACCTCCAAATAAGTGGATGTAGTATGGGTAAAAAATTCAGTCCAAATTTTGCTAATATTTTTGTTGCAGAATGGGAAAGAGGTGCTCTTGCTAAAGCAAGAAAACAGCCATTATGTTATCACAGGTTCCAAGACGACATTTTCATCATATGGCCCCATGGCCGTGATGACTTCAACGAATTCTTGGAAATCCTGAACAACCACGATGAATCCATTAAATTACAGCCCTGCATTTCAGAAAATACCATTGACTTTCTGGATGTGACTGTATTCAAGGGCCCTCAGTTCCGGCATAGCAACGTTCTAGACATAAAAGTATTTTTTAAACCGACCGATTCTCACCAACTTCTCCACAGAGCTTCTTACCACCCACCCAAACTATTCAATGGGTTGGTAAAATCTCAAATTATTCGATTCCATAGAAATTGTACGAACAGAAGCGACCTCAATCACGAATGTTCAATTCTTTTCAAAACACTTGTTAAACGCGGTTACTCAAAACGCCTTTTGCGGAAAATTAAATCTGACACAATCCGTGAGATTGAGACACCCATTCGGGACTCTGAGCCAACGCATCCCACGAAAATTCGGCATAACCGCCCAGTTCTGGGAAATGGATCAGTAAATCTATGTCAACGCAAAATTTGTTACATATATCGTATGAACTACATGAATACCGGTAAAACATTTTTTAGCGAACAAACCCGTGTGTTTTACCAAGTTAGAAACAGCTTCAACTGTGATTCTGAAAACATTATTTATTTAATCACATGTAAATTATGCCATATCCAATATGTCGGCCAGACGAAAAACCCTCTGCGCGTCAGAATGCAAAACCATTTATCAAATATCCGTTTAGATTCAGGAAAGGCAGTCTCAGACCACTTTAACCTCCCGGGTCATGACATTAAGTCACATTTCAGTTTTCAACCCATTGAGCAAATTCCGTTTTTGGACGATGATGAAACCACAACAGACAAACGACTTGAGCGTGAAAACTATTGGATTGGTAAGCTCAGGACCTATCTCCCATACGGACTCAATAGAGAGTACTCTGGGTTGCCAAATAAAATTATTTGTTTTCCTTTGGTTTATAATCGACGCAATGTCGAAATTGCAAAAATTTTCAAAAACAACTTCAAAGAATTAAACACAAAACTGCCAGAAGCCATTAACAAACGATGCATCATAAAAAATCCCAGTCTTCGAAACATTCTTGTGGAAGCACTTTTGAGATGAGTTCATTTTGTCATAAAGTCATATAACTCTTCAAAAATATTAAAAACAACATTGAATTCCATAGAAATAATTTACAACAGAAATCAATTTCCCGACCTGCGCCCGTGCTTCATTGTTTTGAAAAATATCTATCTATCTATCTATCTATCTATCTATCTATCTATCTATCTATCTATCTATCTATCTATCTATCCATCCATCCATCCATCCATCCATCCATCCATCCATCTCTATTCAACCCTATTCGTTTGTTCTTGAGTATCCCCCAGTACAGTAGAAGAGCCTATCCTTTGGAAGAGTTTTGCTTACTGTTACTATATTTAGATTTTCTGTCCTGCTCTGGCTAGTTCTAACCCTATTCCGAGTACTCTAGTTTTTGTTTCGAACACCATGTTTCATTTACCCAGATCATCCAATCAGTTCACTTTACTGCAGGCAATAACCACTCAGATTGCTTCCTTTCCCGTAATTTGTACATTGCCATGCATAATTTTATCTCCTCTGCGTCTAACGAGTCCTATATGATTCTTACGACCAAGAGTCAATCGGCCAGGGATAAGTATTACTCGAATAGCTCGAATCTTATCGAGCAAATCAGCCAGAGAGCAGTTACTGGAACAGGCATTGCTCGAAGTACTCGAATCTTATCGAGCAAATAAGCCCTGGAGTAATTGCTCAAACGAGTGACTCCACATACGTGATTGCTCATCTGGGTATTATACGTTACCGCGTCTCCAGTTGACTGGTATAGCGTGGTACAAGGTGAGGAGGAAACAATACCACACGACGCGAAGCGGAGGGTGGTATTGTTTTTCTCCGAACCTTGTGCCACGCTATACCAGTCAACTCCAGATGTGGTAACATATTTACTATGTCGAGGAGTTTTGGTTCACAAACAGTCCATTAGAGAAACAGTAAAATATTTACTCCATCCCAGAAATAAGTTAAATAAATTTCGATTTTCACAAATGAGAAAGTAATAATTTATTAACTATTAATAACAAAATCTTAACATTTATCTTGACATCCCGGAACTAGACCTCTAATGCCGGCTGTTACAATGACAGTCATTTTTATTTATGGTAATATTAATGTTACCAGTTGAACAGTGAGTAAAAAGTGGAAGAGCAGATTGTGTTTTTTGTTATATTTACAGTGTTCATTGTTTGAGTCATTTCACGAGAGTTATTTGACTCTTCATCGAAGGAAGAGAAAAGTTCATCCAAGTTTATTTCATCCAAAGCAGGTACCACCGAGGTATTAATGCTGGCACAACTAGCTGTGCTTGGTGGGGCAACGCGAGTACAATTGTTAGTGGTATCAGCATCTGTGCATGGAATGTTTGGTTTGGCATCATTCGTCGACTTCGTGAGAACTTGTCCCATCGCCATGTTTTCATTTTCCGACACCCGTTGATAAATAGCGAGAGATGGTAGGGATTTATGACCTGTAACTGACATAATTTGAGCGCCTTCAAAACGGTTTTGTGACAAAATGATGGAGCCGGTTGTACGTATAGAATGGTTTGTATATATCTGAGACAGTTCTACTTTCTTGCTCAATGCAGGCATGAACTGTGAAAGAGTTTTCTCTCCAATTGGGCTTTTACAGTACCAATGTCCTTCATCAATGAAACTATCCAGAGGTCTCTGCCATAAACGGTTGCACGATGGATTCAGTTTTGAGAGATATTTTTCAAAGGTCGCTACCGGGCAGTTAATATTTCCGGGACATTCTGGCATTACCCCACTCACAGTTTCACGACCATTCTCTTTGTGATTCTTTGTAAACTCGTCAACAGACTTCACAACATATTTCAAGCCAGTTTTCTCGTCAAATTTGATTTCAAACGAACTCTTTGTCATTACATGCATATTTTCCCTGCCCCTTCAGAAGAAATATAACCTCACGTCAAATTGCACCTTATTCAACAGGCCTATTGGAGTTTTATCTGATAACCACATTGATTCATACAGTTTTTGTCTATCTTTATCCGTTATCATTGGGTGGTGGTCTACGTGACCCTTTCCTGTTCGTTTTAACTCCGTCAATATCGCTCTGAAGTTTGTATTTGCATCATTGAAATGGGGGTCTTTTATGATATCAATATTCTTGTTGAATGGCGGGGAGGTCAAGTACCGGTTTAGTCCATGCCTAAAACTTTCCATTGATGTAGACTTGTAATTGCCTCCGCTTACTTTTCTGGCACCCATGTAAAAATGACACAGGATCTTGTTGAGCTGAACGTTATCAAACTCCTCAAACTTGTCTTCCTCATTTTCCCCAAGCAAGTAATCACGCAACATTTTCGCTGCTTTTGTATTGCTTCTTATTGTTTCTTTGGAATATATATATACTTTCGTTTTGCTTCAATTTCGGAAGAAGATGTTTCTGCGAATCGTTTTGCCATTTTGTAAACAAGCAGACGAAACAACTGTTGCAATATAGGGGAAATAACTCTACTCGACTTACATGAAACGAACATGACGCAATGCATTTGAAACAAACAAGGAGTGTTGATTTCAAGACTTTCATCTTTTGAGACGAATAACCAACCAAACCGCGATAGGACATTTGGGAAATACATTTAAATATCACAAAACCGATCATTTACTTATTTTGAAACCGTTTGCAACCCACATGTTGTTTAAAATGATATCTTAAACAAGTTTTGACAACTCGAAGCGATGAAAAAATAAACGAAATTCAAAATGTCGGTACTTACCTGGTATTAATTTAAAACACTTACCGGGCGGGTGGCGACATTTTGAACCTGGTATCGCGAGTTACGCTGTTTGTATATACGTGACCTCATTGGTCAATTTGACTCCGAGGCATAGTAATGATTGATACCTATGATATTGTGATGTAGTACTGGGGGATACCTTTTAGAGGATACTTATCGGAGGATAGCTTTCGGAAGCTTGTTATTGCTCCCGACACCTGATTGGCTTTTGGATTCTAGGCCACCCCATGTCCCATGTCCATTCGTACTTGTGTATCCCACTACTACTATAGCAATTCCACCACTGCCTTCGACCGCGTACTACCACTGTATTTGAAGACCATCTCTGTAGGCTGTCTCTACTATTGAGTTCTACCCCCGCTGTAACTGACGAGGAACATATTTACCCGTATTAATCCCATTATCCATTTTCTCTGTCTCCATCCTGCACTACAGTCTTCTCGCACTATACTGCTAGCTTGCACAAGCACCACCCTGTCCTGTTATCGGCTTCAACTGCCACTGTCTCCTTTCACAACTGAGTACCTCTCCCTTTTACTGATTACCCAAGTCACTACCAAGTCTAATCACTTCTGTCTTTATTACATCTTCTTAGACCACGCCCCTACTAATCTGAACTACTGTCAATCCCGAATATAAGAAGGGCTTAAGTTTTTTTTACTTTCGGAGAGCTTGTTCTCTCCCAACTTCCTATGCAAGATATGCGTGCTTCGTGTCAGAAGGCCATATTAGATGATCCACGTGACCGGCTAATTAGCATATCTGATGAGCGCAGGACTTTTCAATCGTTCACACGTTCTTCTGTAAACAAACAACATGGTGTCACGTTTCGGAATTTTAGCAGACGAACGTTTGTCGAAGAAAATAGAAATAAAAACACAGACAGCAAAACCAAAGGACACTTGACTCTTTTATGTGAATTTTTGGGTGAACGCCATTATGAGTGGAGAGAGTTGTACGAAGTTCCCGTCGAAAAGTTGTGCGAATACATTGCAGAATTCATAATATGACGTCATCGGAATGTGTCAATATTCATTTCTCTACAAATCTTTAACTCCTGTCTTGCCGACGTTGGGATTTAATTTCGTGGTAAATACCTGTGATATATACAGAACTTTTGTGCCCTCTTTCCGATAAGCAAATCAGTTTTTTTCAGAAATGGACAACACAATTGTTCCATTCACGTGACCCTGAATTACTTTTGATGACGCCGGGGTGTTTTGGTGGGGGGGGGGGGGGTCAGGAAAATTATCCCTGATGGGGTGGGTGTGATATGAGGAAATATCTCCCTTGGGACAAGATATTAGGTCCAGACACTCGGCAAGCAAGCCGAGTGTCTGGCCCAAATATCTTGCCCTCGGATGAGATTTCCCCATATCACGTCCTCACACCAGGGATAATAATAGGCTCATACGATTGAACGGATTCTAAAGCCATAGAGAGATCTTAGAAAAGAATGCCGTTAGTAGATTTCCAGAGAGCGTGATTGTTCAATGTACAGATGATTATGTGAGGGGTTTCGGAATTTGCGTCACTGAGTGTTACCTCAGGACTTTATATGATGAAAGGCATTATGGTCTAGATACCATATGGAATGTTATTGGGAGAGGTTAGTAGTGCAATCATCCAGGGAGAAGAGAAATACTGGTAGTGATAAGGAAACTTGGTAGTGGTTAAAGACATAGGAATTACGAAGAGAAGACGGACAGACAGACAGACAGACAGACAGACAGACAGACAGACAGACAGACAGACAGACAGACAGACAGACAGACAGACAGACAGACAGACACACACACAGACAGACAGACAGACCGATACAAACAGCAGAAGCAATGATCGGATTAGAGGTAATGACAGAAGCTAATAGCAGTAGTTTCTGGGTGATTACTGTAGCGAGAACCAGTAGTAGAGGCCGTAGTCCAAATGTTGAAAACTAGTCGACAGTTGTCCACACCAACACCAGCAAGAGAGACATAGCGGCTAGTTGTACATTTAGTGCCATATGATTGCTATCCTCGGTAGCACTTGCATGGCACGAAATGATTTCATCGGTCGTATCAAAGTCATACTATATTTATCGGAACCCCGCCCCCTCTCACCGACACACACACACACACCACGAGATCAATGCCATTAAAACTAGACCTGTTCGTAAGCACAGCTAACAAAATACCCCCGCAATGTGCATGCCAACCCAAAATAAAGATTGCTATCAAGTCGATTTTTAAAAATATGTTAGCACATTGTATAGGTGCTTCATTTTAATACTCAGAAAAGGAAAAGAAAATAGTGTCACCATACGGTGACACAAAAAGATACCCCCGCTTATTTAACAATGCAAGCCTGATTACAGGTGATAAATTTTGGGGTATATACAAATACTAAGTCCATACAGGGCAATGACTCTGGCAATAACATCTCGAACGACACCTGCATTTCACTATGTGCATATAGCAATAGGATACACTTGCATATCAAATATTAAGTCACTCATCCAAGTACTTTACAAGTTATTCATGATTGAATTTCGGGACGGACGGACGGACTGGCGGACGCACGGACCAATATACTGTGGGTAGACATCAATAAGATAAAGTTGCACATCAAATATGAAGTCATTCCATTGGGTACTCTGCGAGTTATTTGTGAATTGATTTCAAGACGGACAAATTCTAAGACATAAAGGGCAATGACTCTGGCAATAAAATATCGAACGACACTTGCATTTCACTATGGGTATACAGCAATAGGATACACTTGCATACCAAATATCAAGTCACTCAACCAAGTACTTTGCAAGTTATTCATGATTGAATTTCGGGACGAACGGATAAGGCGATTCATATATACACCCCCTGGGGGTATAAAAATCGGGGAGGTTTCCGATTTCGGGGGAGCCTGTTCAATGGGAAAAAGATCGAAAGTGTCCACGCTGTTAGATGATTACACCTCCCCAACCCCACACACTTGTAGCACTTTATTTTGCTCTTGTCAGGGCTTGACTTGTGGATGCATTTTTCAAGTTCCTTCCCACCGGTCTGAACAAAGATAGGTCCGGTGCGTCTTATAGTCATGCCAGCCCGCTCGTCCCACCTCCTCACATTACTTTTATTGACCTTCCGCCTCCCATTGCTACTGCTATGTTTGTTCATGAAAAAAATTCAATCCCCAGACTCAAGAATTATCAATAAATTGTTTAGAAGCTGGGGGGGGGGGGGGGGGGTCTATAATAGTCCACAAAATAACAAAGTTCAATTTTGGTACATATTAGTTCACAAACCACACTTTTTTAAACGTTCACAAATCCCGAGCTGAAATGAAGATTCGTACCAGGAGTCACTAGAATCGAATATAGCACACAAGCATCTATCAGCACATCTTGCATATGCACGTGTGCCACACGGTACGTACTTCCATTGCAAATTTGCATTTGGAATATTCGAAGAGCATTGATGCAAGAGTAAACAGTCCATAGTATAACTATACACGACAACCAAGTGCACCCAACAATACATCGTAAAATAGCATTACTTACTATCCATAGAAACTGTAGACCAGTATAGCACTGAGTTTCGGACAGACCAGCGATTCAATACGCGTAAAGTGGGACCAAAAGGGGTACAGCCGGACCATATAAGACTTACAGTATCTCTGAAATTAAAACTTCTGTATCTCTCAATTAATATTATCTCTTAAATTAGTATTTACGTATCTCTGAATTAAGACTTAATTATGTCTTAAGTAAAGACTTACGTATCTCTGAATTAGGCCACACAAAATAAATTAATTGATTCATTTTTCTTTTCAAATCAGTGAGTGAGGGAGTGTTTTATCTTTAATTTTTATTTTTCTTTTGCAAAAAGTGAGCAAACGTGGAGAGGATTTCGGCTGTCCTTTTACGCACAGAAATATAGAAAGTGCATATTTATACAAATAAATTCATTTTTAATTTGAAAAATAAAACCTTCCTCTAAAAACAAACTGTAGGTACTGAAATTCAAAGGCTTCATATTCTTTCGACGCTCTCCATATTATCATTGAAGTAAAGGTATTTAATCATTGGGAATTTGCATCGTTACAATTTATGGGAGAGTAAAGGCACTCTCCCATAAACTGTAACAAGGCAAACATATTGGAGACGTAACTATATAAATATGCATCAAACAAAAAATGTAAACAAATTTCGGGCCTCCTTGGGATTGTGTTACTATTGGAAGACACCGAAAGGCAATAAAAATGTCCAATGAGGGGCTTCAAATTCAATGAGGGATTGCCTAAGAATCAAAACACTTTTTTAGCCTTAAGACTTGTTTTCTCGTAAATTAAGACTTAAGTATCTCTGAATTAAGACTTAATTATCTTCTAAATTGTGAGTTTCAGTAGGTTTCAAACATGGCCAAAAAACACATACAAATTCAATTTAAACTAATTTTGGAATTTAGGAAGTGGTTAAACTGACTGGCAATAACCGATGTTACTCACTGACAGGCTCCAGTTTATTCCTAGCAAGGATGTTACGCAAACTTTTGTAGGTCCGTGAAGTTAGCTCAGTGTCCAGCGTTCAACATTCGTTCAACATTCGTGTGAAGTTAGCTCAGTGTTCAGCGTTCAACTTTCGACCAACATTCGTGTGAAGTTAGCTCAGTGTTCAGCGTTCAACATTCGTTCAACATTCGTGTGAAGTTAGATGTGTTCTCTTCAAACTCCAGATACTGCCAAATTTTGAACGCTGAATGCTGCGCTCACACTATACGGAGGTTGGTTATTCGAATGTTGAACGCTGAGCTCGGATGCACAACGCTCGCAATTAATGCTGCGCTATATGCGGGAGGGGTCGCCTATTTATTAGTTCATGGATTGCATAAGTGCATCGATTACATTAATTCAGCCAGCACTGGCTGACAAAGTTCCTGACCCAACGCAAGATGGGGGTAGTGGTTGACAGAAACTATTCAGAAATCTCCCTGTTGAATCAGGAGTGCCACAGGATACTGTCCTAGGACCGAGCTTATTCTTATGCCACATTAACGGTCTGCGTGACAGCGTTAAATCGAAGGTTTGCCTCTTCGCTGACGATTGCCTACTAATTAGAGAGATCACAGAATTTAAGTGTGTGTGTGGGGGGGGGGGGGGGCGCCTAGGTTTGAGTGTTGTTACAACTAGATTTGGATACTCGGCCTGTCGTTTACATGAGGGCTACCCCTCTCGGCGATGATTGCACCGATCCCACTTATGATCTATGGTTGTGTTCTCTTCAAACTCCAGATACTGTCGAATGCCAAACGCTGAGTGCTGCGCTCACTCCACACGAAGGTTATGCGAATGTTGAACACTGAACTGGAATACTAAAAGTCACGAATATTGCTTCAGGCGAGAGGGGGTCGCCCAGATATGGGCGTTCTTAGAAGTAGACGATGGCTAGCCGGTCCCATTCAAAGGTATACCTCAACCTCGGATGAAAGCACAGATTCGGAATATGGCGCACTGACTTTTGTCGAATGCTGAACGCTGAACGCTGAGCTAACTTCACACGAATATTGGTCGAATGTTGAACGCTGAACTGGAGTAGTAAAAGTCATCGATATCATCTCTAGTGAGAAGGGTCGCCCAGATATGAGTGTTGTTAGATGTAAACGATTGGCAGTCGGTCGCATGAAGAATACACCTCTGGTGAAAGCACAGATTCGGCATGTGGCACACTGAATGTTGAACGCTGAACGCTAAGCTAACTTCATACGAATGTTGGTCGAATGTTGAACGCTGAACGCTGAGCTAACTTCACACGAATGCTGAACGAATGTTGAACACTGAGCTAACTGCACGGACCTAACTTTTGTTCTCTTTATAAGCGATGACATGTCGACGATTTAAAAGTTCTTTTGCTCTTTCGACATTCATTCTCACTCCACCTTTCACCCTATGTTGCATCTCCTTAATCATATTGCTGAAAACTATGATAAAGCCACGAAAGATTGTACGCTGTCACTGTTTGTGGTCTTCTCAAAAGCATTTGACACTGTTAATCACGATATACTTTTACATAAGTTAAACTTCTACGGGATCAGAGGCACAGCGAATTTGTGGTTCCACAGTTACCTCACCAGCTTGTAAAATACGGAGAAACTCCATCGGAATTACAAGGTACGTCGTGTGGAGTTCCACAGGGATCAATCCTAGGTCCGTTACTATTTTTGATTTATATTAATGATATCAGTAAATCTACAACATTGAATATTCTTTCTTTTGCGGATGACACGACTGGCTATGCATCAGATACCACCAACATTGATAGGTTATACAACCGCGTAAATAGCGAAATCGTGAAGCTCTGTGAATGGTGTAAGGCAAATAAAATTGCCATAAACGCAAAAACCCTAAAATATACTATTTAAAAAAGAGTAGGGGATATCCAAACTGATGTTGATATTTTCGGAAAATAGTATTGGATACGCGTGATTGGACACATCAATATGTTACCAAGTTTAGTGTGGATCATGAATGTCACCGGCCCACGAATTGCGGGTATCTCGCACGAGCACCGCGTTAATGTGTGTGGGTACGTTTTGAAATTTTCATTTGTACTGGACGGGCTTTTTCGAAGGTCTCGTCGTTCTTTTCTTGGTATAAACCCGTTCATCAATAGTTTCTAGTCGAAACGCAACTTTTGAGGTATGCGAAGACTGACACGTGACGAACGTTTACGTGCCGTTGGAATGTTGGAAGCTGGCAACAGACAGACTGCAGTGGCTCAAATTCTCAACGTTACTCAATCGGGGATTAGCAGGTTGTGGTCACGCTACCGTCAGACAGGCAATGTTGATGACCGGCGTCGGTCAGGTCGTCCAAGGGTGACAACTGCTAACCGGGATTGTTTCATCCGAACCGCAGCATTACGTAATCGCCATCAAAGTGGCTCAGAAATTGGACAGCAGCTGCACAGAACGACAGATGTGCGAGTCAATGGTCAGACTATGCGAAATCGCCCACACAGCTGGAATTTGTATGCTCGACGACCTCGAATAATTTCACGTTTGACTGAACGTCACATCGCAGCAAGGCGTAATTGACGTGGAGCACGACAGCGCTGGGACAATCGTCTGTGGAGCAACGTCATGTTTTCCGATTAATCGAGGTTCACTCTCGACTTCCACGACAGGCCACACAGAGTGTGGCGGCGGCGGAACGTACGATCCCATGACGTAATCATTGGGCAGCACGGTCATTTTGGTGGTAGGTCGGTTATCGTGTGGGAGGCATAACCATAAAAAGCAGAACAGCATTACAAGTCATCCAAGGGCGTGTCACAGGGCAGTACTACCGTTACAACATGTTAGCAGCTCATGTGGTGTCATTTGCGGAACGTCACGGCCGCCGATTCATTTTCCAAGATGACAGTTCAAGAGCACACAGGGCCCGTGTCGCTACAGAGTTCCTCCAGGAGCAGAACATCACTACACTGCCTTGGCCAGCTCTAAGTCCAGACCTTCCAGATCAATCGAGCACATCTGGGATATGCTTGGCAGGCGCCTACGACAACTCCAACAGCCCCCAACCAATGTCTAGGAACTCGCCGCAGCACTGCATGAAGAATGGAATAACATCAGTCAAGCTGATATTGGACGTTTGGTGAGGAGTATGCCACGACGGATCAGCGCTTGTCTCGCGAACCGAGGGGGATTTACAAGGTATTGAGGTCCTTGACTGAATGTGGTAAATTCTCTGATTGACCGTCTATGTAATCTACAGCTCAGTGCGTGGAATGTGTGCTTGTCCGACACCCAACTATCGCTAAAATCATTCACCAGATGTCACAGTGCAATACCTCAGCTGTCTTTTTGATGGAAATATAAATATATTTCTTCATATATCTCACTTTTATCCAATATCACCTACTTTTTCTTAATAGTATATATTCTGTTTAGCCCCACACATATTAAAACTGATAATTCCAATTTACGTTTGGTCATGAACAACAATATACTTGAACGGGTATCAAATACAGCTGACTATTAAGCTGTGTAATTCTTGGGTGTTTATTTTGACGAATGTCTGAACTTTAAGCATCATATTACGTCCATTGCATCTAAAATATCAAGGGCGATATATGCAATAAATAGAGTAAACAGTTCCTTCCCCATAGTGCACTTAGATCCTTGTACTTTGCTCTCGTGCATATCCACTTGTTATACTGCATCCACACATGGAGACATGCCAACAGCAGGAATAAGCTCCTTCTGCTATAAAAACGAGCTTTTCGCACTATTAACAATAAAAAATTCAATTCTCATATATCCCTATTCAAGAAAGAAAGAATACTGAAAGTTCCTGGTCTACACAAACGTAATGCCTTAGCTTTTATGTATGATTGGAACAATGGAAATCTTCCAGTGAGCTTTACAAATCACTTCCAAATATATGGCAGTGGGTCTGGAAGAATAACCAGACAGACAGGTCGTTCACTTACAAATTTCAGCAGTCTCCAGTAAAATATAATAAAATGCTCAGCGAAATTCACATGGAGTTAAAATCCAATAAATATTGGCGCCACAGGTAATTAAAAAAATAATCCAGTAGAATCCTGGCTTTTCACAAAAATGTATTCTGTTTCACAGCTTGTATAAATTTTCTTTTACAAGACGAATAAATTCTCTTCAGAAGCCTATTTTGGAATCACTTATCCAAATTCACAAAGAAGCACTGCTTTTATAATAAAAATGCACTGCCCTGCCACAATAATAATCTCCAATGTAAACAATTGCTCCGTTATGAAAAGAATGTCTATCTGAAGTGAGTTTATCTGAAAAGAGTTTTTCTGAAAAGAGCTGACAAATGTATTCAGACTTATCACATAGAATGTCCTAGAATATGAAGGTTCTCCAAAGTTCTGTTTTCTGTCAGTTTCTATGTGATTCTGTCGTAATTGATGTAAACAAAGGATGACCTACTTAAACAATTAAACAATCAACTGTTGTGTGTACAGTGGTCTAAAAATAGATTATGTGTAACATTGGATGTGAACATGTTGATACACTTAAAGGTCACTTAGTGCAAATGAGTCAGACCAGCCAAAATCTACTTCAGAAAAATATCAATTGTGCAGAATTATCAACTATGGACATATCAATCTTGATATAATAGGTGGGGGGGGGGGGGGGGGGAGGGTGGTCAGTATCCCAAGATCAGACTTCTCAAAAAACTCCCTCTACGTTCATTTCCAAAGCTATGGAACAACCTGAGTAACAATATAAAAACATATTATGTCGAGATCGTTATTTATAAAGAAAACCATCCAGATTTCACTTGAATCCTTTCATAACTCAGTACGCTGCCACAATCCGGTATGTCCCGACTACCGCTCTAACTTAACATCTTAATCTGTCCGTTCTGTTTGCCGTTCAAATTTTACATCCTAATCAGACGTATTCATGCCACGACAAAAAGCGCATCATCCACAGTAGTTTTGTTAAGTTTCGCCAACTAATCCGAATCTTCTCCACACGATACAGGCTATGCAACCCATCACAACTGCCTCTGAACATACAAATTGTGTGATGACCACAAAATCTCACTCGATAAATGAAAGTATTCTACAGTCTAAAATATACTTTTTATGACACATATATGTAAATATCCACGCATTGCAGCCGTTTTACTTTTTTTAACTGTCTCTCTCATAAATGACCCCTCATTTTCTCCTTTTCATCATTCTTTTTCATGCCTTACTCGCCAGGAGGCATCGGGAAGACAGCCAATCTGGCTATGTTGCCTGCTTACAATATGCATGATATTTACTATATTGTAAAAATCAAGATACCATTGTTAATATTTGTGCAACATAATATTTAAGCTTTGTAATAGGAATATTGTTATATAATGAACTCAATTCAATTCAATTCAATTCAGTTATAAACTAAAGTGAAAGGAATGATGGACTTCCTTTCGCGTCCCCTTTCCCCTCTGATGTTCATATCAAATGACCAGAGGGTTTGATGCGTATTGATCCAAAAAGCTTAACTTTTTTTCTAAATTCATCTGTTCTTTCTAATGACTCTTTTATTGGTGGTTGTTTAATTTGATGGATTTTCAAAATCGTACAAAGAATGGTCAGAAAGTTTAAAATGTTGTGCTACTTGGGCGTCAGCATTATGTTTTAGATCCTGTTTGTGTTGAGTAGCACGCATTCGGAATGGGATTTAAATTTGACCCACATACTGTTTCCTACAGCGTTTACAAGTGATAAGGCGAATGGCATTGCATTAATCACAATGGATGGGGTTACCGATCCGATGATGATTGTTCGTTAGTTCGGAGGAAAATTCCTTTTTTTCATCATGAATAAAATTATAAATCTACAACGAGGCCTTCTACAATGAAATGTCGCATCACTGCAACGGTCCTTTGTGTTCTATTTTCAGTGGTTTGAAAAAATTAAGTTCCGCAGGAGTTTTCATTTTTTTCGGAGTCGGAGATTTCAGTCTATGCAAGACGCGCAGTGAGAAACCCCTCAATCTGAGGGCGCCAAATAGGATAGAACAAGCCTATTTGAAATTTATCTTATCACTCGAATTGCGGAGGAAATGCATGAGCTGTGATTTGATGATACCACTAAATGTATGTGGTGAATGGAATGATTTTGCATGTAATAATTGATGTGAATCAGTTGGTTTAAAATACATCTTACAATCTAAATGGCTGGATACCTGGAATTGTTTGTTTTTATGCGCGGTCACATCTGGAAAATCAACAGAATCTTGACTGAGGGTAGCTTTCAATAAGATGTTTAGGTCATGATTGTTTAAAACTTCTAAAAGTTCATCAAAATCTTCTTTTGAATGTTCCCAAATGATACAAAAAATATCTAAATATCTGATGTATACCAAAGAATTCTTTGCACATTTTCTTAAGGAATTTTTTCCCTATTCTGCTACATAAAGGCTTGCAAAATTAGGACTGAATCTTGTGCCTATATTTGACAATCCATTATTTGTAAATAATTTCCTCCATTGAATTGAAAATCATTACCTAATGGAATTAGTGAACGAGAGAGAGAGAGAGAGAGAGGGTGGTGGTGGGTCGTGGAGGGGGGGGGACTGGGTCAAATGGAATCATTGAACGAGCGTGCGCAAAGAGTAAAAGGATATATATCGTGACATATAGGCCAAACTGGCCGGGTGCTTATGTTAAAAATTTACTGTTGTGTTGTTATATTGTCATTAGATGCACATGTCACGTGAAATAAAGAATATCTAACTAACTAACTAACCTTTTAAGCTTCACTTGAAAAGCTCCAAAATTTGTTCATCCGGGCGTTTTTGCATTACAATATTTTTTCGAATCTTTTTTATGGGATTTAACTCCTTTATCAATGTGAATGTTGGTGTACATTCTGTCCGTATCCCAAAGTGGTGTAATGTATAATGTACAACTATCCCCTAGTCTCTCTTGCTGGCGTGGACTATTGTCGACTGGTTTTAAGCTTTTTAGACTATGGTCTCTACCACTGGCTCTCGCTACAATGATCACCCAAAGACGTCTTTAGTAGCTTCCACCCTTACCTCCAATCCGATCATAACTTCTTCTGTCTGTGTTGTTTTAGACAGACTTTGTAACTGTATTGTTGTATTGTACCACGGTTAACGCCATCCTATATTCTCTCTCTCTCTCTCTCTCTCTCTCTCTCTCTCTCTCTCTCTCTCTCTCTCTCTCTGTAATTCTGATGTCGTGACCCCTACCAAGTCTAATCACTTCGTCCTCCCGATCATTTCTCTGCTAGCCTCGTCCATTAGCATCCCATGTGGTATCTAGCGCTTGACTGGTAGAGTGCTGGAAGCCCTATTTTGGGCTTTACTAAAAGTGACAGGCAATAACTGTCTGTAGCTACATTCTGCCTGAAGAAGCCTTTATTGTCCCTGATATTAATCAGATTTTTAAAACAATACCTTGCTCTTGACATTTAATTGGATAGTGCCTATAAGGCACTATCCAATTAAATGTAATAGAGCAGTATATGATGCGCTTTGATTTGTTGTCAGAAAAAACTCAGCACTTTACCAGTTAATGCCTGTCACCATATAAAGCATGGGGTAACCATCAGTCGGGCAAAATACAAAACACCCTCACATAATCATATCGGTATTAAACGATCATGCTCTCTGGAAACTCACTAACGGCATTCTTTTCTGGGGTCTTTTTATGGCTTTATAATCCTTTTTAAAGCGTATGCGGACATGTGGGCCGTGAAGTATCCCGAAGTAGAGCAAAGCTTCAAGCCCCCTTTTTATACCCATGATTTGTAGTGGTACAGGTTAGTAGATACGTGGTCAAGGAAGATGCAGTACTGGCAGAAGTGGTTAGAAGCAACGGCTAGGGCAATCAAAAGTAGAGGGAGAGGGGTTTAGTACGGAAAGCAGACAGTAGTAGATGAAGCCGATCGCAGCACTGGGCGTTGTTGGTTCAAGCTAGAACTACAGCTAGACGACTATAGTAGGGGACAGTGGAAGCTGATCATGGGATGAAAAGGGTGAACATGTTGCAAGTCATCTATAGCGGAGGTAGAATGCAATATCTGTGACATTCTACAAAAGTGATCTTCGAATACAGTGGCAGGACGAGGTCGAAGTCAATGGTAGAACTGCCATAGTAGTAGTGGGGTGCGGCGCCAGTATTATTAGACATAGTAGAAGTTATGTAGAAGCTAGTAGTAGTCTTAAAGGTAAATCTCTGTAGTGATAGCCAGTTGTAAAGACCATATTATAGAAGCTCTGAGCCAGTACACAGCAGTGCACAACAGTCCACAAAGGCACAAAGGCACAAAGGTCCACAGTGTTGCACAAACTACACATGGTTAAAAGTTTACAAATAGTTAGATGAAGCAAAGAATCGTTCGAGGAATTACTAGAATAGAATATTGCCCAATAGTGCAGCTGGCATATGCACATATGCCAAATGTTATGCTATTTCATTACATAGGTACATTTCTGTACCTTCGAATAGCCTCGAGACGAGACAGTCCGCATTACACTAGCGGTAGAAGACAGACGGGTGTACCATACAATACCACAAGGTACAGAATTACATACAAATTTGAAAGTTGGTCACGTTATATTTCAGGTATGGCATGACCTGTGGACTTGAGACTAACACCAAAGAAGTCGAAACTCACTGGAACTTTGAAATATGGGTCAAGGTTACTTGGGTCACCCAGGAGTATTTAAGTGCATTTTTCAGAATTGTTGAAAATCACCTTTTCTGATCCCTCATGCATTACCAATATTCATGTATGTGTTTCTACTGGTCACTGAGTGCACTTTTCAGAATTCCTGGAAATCCCCTTTTATGACTCCCAAATGCATTACCGAAATTCATACATATGTTTTTACATTCCACAAAATTGGTGGAGCAAAATATTTTGAAATTGGGTCACGTTTATATCTCAAGCATGGTGTGACCTATGGACTTATGACCACTCCAAATGAATCGAAACTCGCTGAAGGGTCGAAATGTGGGGGAAGAGTCATTGGAGTCACCAAGGGGTCAATGCGTGCAAACTTTTGAAAGTCAGCCACGCTAAAATCTCAAGCATGGTATGGACTTGGGGGCAACATCAAATGAGTCGAAACTCAATGGAGGTTCAAAATACGGTCACTGGAGTCATACGGGGGTCATGGAGTGCATTTATAGAATGGCTGGAAATCGCATTTATGACTTCCCATAATTTCCCGAAGTTCATATATACATTTCTACACTCAAAAAAAGTGGGCGGCCCAATCATTTTGAAAATGGGTCACGCTTATATCTCAAGCACGGTATGACCCAGGACCAATACCAAATGAGTCAACGTACACTGGGGATTCAAAATATGGGTCAAGACCACAAGGATCATGGGTCAGTGAGTTCATTGTTCAGAACTGCTGAAAATCCCATTTTATGATCCCCTAATGCATTCCCAAAGTTGATATATGTCAATATTGCACGCCTGTTCTATGAAATCCCCATCTACAGCAACACTAAACCATGTGGAAAATGAAAATCTGTTCCGCACACATGTGTGGAACGGAAATCGTTGACGGACCATTTTTAAGTAGAAGCGAAATTTCACTGGAATTTTCTACAAATTGTGCAACACAATTACAAATTGAATCCCTAGCGATAGCTAAAAATCGTCCCCTGAGCTCCATTGTGTTCTATGTGCCAGTACGCACATAGAACACATTGGAACTCCGGGGACGAAATAGTAACACAGGTTGTCCTCGCAAATGTGGTTAATGATAAAATGTGTTCTTTTTGTTGATATTTGGCAAATGAATTGCAGAGGATCCTTCCAATAATTGTTTTATAGACATGAAGGAGTGTAATAAACACAGAACGACACGCGCGTGTCAATGGGTTAATCGATATTTCACTTGCGCCATCGCGGAAGGATAAAACTGGAGGCATGCGGTCTTTCGTGTTATCCCTTCGCGCTAGCACTCGTGCCATATCGATTAACCCATTCACATGCGTGTGTCGTTCTGTGTATTTCTACACTCAAAATCAAAAAGAGGACGGGAGCAAAAAGTTGGAAAGGAGTTCCAATTCAGAATTTTGAAAGCAGGACACTCTTACATATCAGGCACGTTATGACATGTTGACGTGGGATAAATGCAAGGTTTGAAATATGAGAGGGGTGTCAATCGGTGCAGAATTTCATTTTGAGGCAAATCATTTCTGTTTTCAGCATGAACCTCTTCAAATACAGAACACAATAATTTATTTCTGATGTCCTTAACCCTTTACCTAACACGAAAGGCAGACGAAACTAGCAAAACAAAAATCTTTTATAACTATTTTTTTTCAGTTTTTGTCTCAAAAACATAGCCTATGACCCTCTATTGGGACAAGCTCAATGAGCTTGCTCCAATGATGGGTCATAAGCTGTGTTTTTGAATCAAAAATGAAAAAATAATGAAAATTTAATGGTGATTTTGTGAATAGCGCAGGCCGGTTTTGGCGTTACGTTGGACAAAGTGTAAATATCCATCTTCGATTCCTTTACAGAACTCCTTAAATACGTGTGCATGGAAGTCATTGCTGGTTTTTCATTTTTTTTTTATCTGATTCTTGTATGAAAATCTTTAAATACTGTTTACATAACCCCATTTTTGATTTCTTAAAATATGTTCACCACCCCCCACCCCTCCCAATGAGTCTCTATAAATTCTCTTTCTGGAGAGTTGAGTTCTGATGCTTTCACCATTTTCACAAAGATTTGAATTTACCAATCACAGTAAATTCTGTTTCTCGAGTTTCTACTTGTTTTAATAACACATTAGTTTTACATTTTGGCGATGTTGGCGCCCATCGCGCCTTTTATTATTTCACATTTTTCAGCAGCATTTCCAGATCTCCTGAAGAGATTCAGGGAATTCTTTGCAGTCTTTCCATGTATTATCAGGGACACCGGAAGCACGGGAGCGGAGGGGGCATCTGCCCTCCCTGCCTTCGGACCGCATTTTTTTCGAGGATTTATTCTCGAAGTAAAGCTAAAATACACCCCAAATCCATTCTGGGATCTTTAAAAATTCAATGGGGGAAGTTTGGGAGTAGGTGCCACTCCCCATGGGAGAGGGCCACCTCCTCTTAAACTCCCCATCTCGGATCTTCGGCCTTCGAGATATGCATGCTTCGGCATGTCATGGTGGGACTGCTACTGCGGGTAGGTGCTCTTTTCCCAGGGACTGCACCCCCGCCCTGAAGTGCTTCTGACACCCCTGTGTATTATGAATGTTATATCTTATGGGTGTTGTGCAAGGCTATGCTGTACAATTGGAGATACTTTTGTAAGCTAAATGCCTAGTGAATAATTGCTTGTGTTTTCATCTGTCAGTCCAGCCAGAATCAACAATGTTCAATTCTTTCACAACAGGTGCATGAGTCTAACAAAACTAAATGAGTCCAAAACAAAACTATCCCTGGCAAACCCAAATTATCACCCTGGTGCTACGATTGCTGTTGCAAAAGTACAGAAAAACGCATCATTTGTAAAATAATTAGATGGAGAAAAAAGACAAACAATTGATCAAGCTTAGTCAATGTTAAGCCCTACTAACAGAAACAAAGTCAGAGAGATCCCATGACAGTCCAAAACCGTCAATAAAACGTTGTGTGGGACAAGTGATTGATACTTGTAAAGGATCGAGTGATTTTTTTAAAAGTTCCAACCCATTGTCCAATGCATTTATTAAACAATTTCAGGCCATGCTAAGGGAGGTGGACCAGAGTGACAGTGTCAGGGGTCATGATTTAGTCTGGATCTTGCAACTAGGGCCTATAGGCCTACACATGGCTGACAGGTAAATTTAATACTTGTCAGTGCTATTCTGTGCTTGCTGACAGGCCAATTTAAAGTCAGTGGACTTACCTTTTTCGGCATTTTTCCAGACAGCATTCTGTAATGTTCATCAGATAGTGTCAAATTTTATTTTATTGCTGGGACCTATATTCTGTTAGTCACTGTCAGTAGTGTCACCTATAATATTATCTCATTTGGCCTAATTAGGCCTACTATTACACTCGTTTCATCGAAGCTCCCACTGCACATAAAACTGAGAGAAACAATTGTGACGAAGTCAGTGACTGCGTTTCTTCATTTTGGGTTGTAGTTTAATCACCAACTCGAACAACAGTGACGCCTGCGTCTCAGAAAATCAATATATTAGCCTAAGGAATAATCGTGGTTTGTATTCTCAAGCTAGAGCCCATTTTCAAGGACAATGTATGATATTTTCAAGGTTTAATAGCAGGCTATAGCCTATTTCTTACTCAATTGGATGACAAATATTAACAAAAATGACTAGAGGAAAAAGGTTTGCTTGCGGAAAAAATTAATTTTGGAACTGATGGCCACCCACCACCCGTGCCTTCGTTCCTGGGAGTTTTACTCCCCCCCCCCCCCCCGATAAAAGGATATTCCCAATATTTAGTGCTGTGCATTGGAACAGACTCAGTCTGAGTTGTGTCATTCCGATCGAGCTTATTAATCCATCAACAGCTGTCTACCTGACAAGGCACACAATAGGCCCAACAAAAACTACCATCAGCATGCTGTTTTTCACACCTTTTAGGGTCACGCACAGACAGATGGTTCCGTGCCCAAGTTCGGGGGAAGCAGACGACACGAAATAGGCTTTTTCTGATTTTGCTTTTTAAATGCGCGAGAATAGTTCAGACCCCCCCCCCCCCCCCCCCCCCCCCCCCCGGTTGTGTTTTCACGGTCGCTTTCTGAGTGATCGCTGCTGAAAACCTGAATCGCTGGTTACGATATGATACGGGTAGGCCTACAATGGGGAATGATAAATGAAATTTTATGTAATTATCATCGGGTGAGGTAACATGTAAGAGGATATTTGTCATTGGCTTGGTGATGTTTTCTATGCTCATCAGCTTGTGTTGGCCATATATTCGTTTTCGGGAAGAATATGGCTTGAAAAATTACCCTGAAGATAATACGTTTAATTATTTGTGTTTTGACACATTTCAAGCATCGGGTCGATTGAAGATCAATCACACAATAAAGTTTTCCCACTCCGAGCCTCCGCGGGCGGGCACTCAGTCGAGACCGTCATATGACCACTGAGAGCATGCGTACAATCTTCAATACTTCAATCTGCAAAAACCGACTCGTTCAGCAATGAGCTTGCAGCTAACTCGGCCTGGTGTTCAGGCCCGTTAGATCGGCTCATAACAAATACTAAGTCGTCTGTTGGCAATAATAATGTCTCGCATCCGGTGCTATGTAGATAACATTTCATAGTGGACAATATTACGACTATCTTTGAAGCAAATTCTGTGATAAAAGTGCAATTTCCAGGGTAGAATTAGAAACTCGCCATTCGAATTCCTATTTCACTTTCAAGTTTCATATCATTATCAAGGTAGGTGTAACGACGTCATTGGTGTTCTTTGAGTTTAAGTACAAGTTTAAAACGACGAAGTGTATTGAAATACGCAGCACTAATCAACAAGCAAGCAACTGTGTGTAATGACAGGTTATGCAGCTGTAAAGGCTGTTCATTAAACTTGTCAACACTGCGTTTGTGACCTTGGTTTGTGGTCTATTCAAACGAATCCAGCCTCCCGATTCCATACATATTTTAAAAAAATACCCTGCGTCTTTACAAGCGGAAAGTGATCTACTATTGTAGTGTCAAGGGAAGCTTCTCTTATGCCAATTGAACTGAAAATTACCATGGAAGCTCATCTTTGTTTATATATTGAAATTGTAAATATTCTGGTTTACCGGCAGCCATATTGAATAGGAAGCCATTTTCGAAAGGTAATTGTCAATTCAAAATGGTGGCCACAACAGAAACTCACTGAAGAGAAAATGATAAACGCCGTATACATGGAGTATTTTATACATACAGTAACACGCATAATGACATAAAACTGGTTTTAGTGTACTTGAAATGTTCGGGGATATCGCGTTTTTTCTATGTTTTCTTCAGGAAGAGTCTCGAGTAGTTGCGCAGATCAGCTGAGTTTATTGGTTCAAACTTAAGTTGTCTGAACGCGGTGTCTACCCGAGCGACGCATTCTTTTTTGACCCGTCGCTTTCAGCCTCGGTATTTTGTGCTTTTCGTCCGCGATATTCATACATGATGCTTTTCATCCTCGCCCCTCGCTATCTTTGTGCGGATTCATGGGAGCGTTGCGGTTGTTTTGAAAACAACAGATGAACACAAGTAATTTTTCTGTTGTATTTCAACAACTCCTTGACACCAAAATATCAAGCCTGCCAAAATTTAAATTTTGCGCAACTCGTTTTGCTTCGTGTGGGGGCGCGGTGGCTCAGTTGGTAGAGATGCAGGCTGCAAGCCGAGAGGACCTCGGTTCGAATCCCGCCTGCGGCAACCGCGTTGTGTCGTTGGGCATGACACTTCACCCCCCCCCCCCCCCATTGCCCACGTGGGGGCACGGTGACGCTTAGTTCAGCGATCCGAACGTAGTGGCTTCCCCTCTACGTTCAGATTCTTCCCATTCAATCCTATAGAAAAAGTTCCCATCAAGTTTTTATGGGAACTCAAAACTCGAAATGAGGGATATATATCAAGCTTTCGTCCTTATTACCGGCTTAGTACGCGTATTTCCTTACATTTGGGCAGAGTTCATTAATCCAAACTAGGTTTTATCCTTTAATTGGCGTCATTTGTGTACTCATGAGGGCGGCGACGGAGATCTCAAAATCGGCCATGTTTTTGTTTAAATATAAAACAGTAAAAACAATAACCCGGTAATGGCGCCGAAACGAATAGACCTTTTCATCGGTGCAGATTCGGAATCTCGATCTCATTCGTGCAGAGGAGGTCATCAAACTTGGTCGCATTCGCACAGAGCAGATTAATAAACCCATTCTGCGCAATTGCGATCAAATTTCCTGTTCCGCATCGATGAAAAGGTCTATTCGTTTCGGCGCCATTACCGGGTTATTGTTTTTACTGTTTTATATTTAAACAAAAACATGGCCGATTTTGAAATCTCCGTCGCCGCCTCACGAGTACACAAATGACGCCAATTAAAGGATAAAACCTAGTTTGGATTAATGAACTCTGCCCAAATGTAAGGAAATACGCCTACTATCGATTGCAGCCGGTAATAAGGGCGAAAGCTTGATATATATCCCTAATTTCGAGTTTTGAGTTCCCATAAAAACTTGATGGGAACTTTTTCTATAGGATTGAATGGGAAGAGTCTGAACGTAGAGGGGTAGCCACTACGTTCGGATCGCTGAACTAGGTGACGCTGTGTACTAAGGCGAACTGCACGTCGATGATGCACCTGTCTTCAACCGAGACAGATCTCTGAAGTTAGTTTCAGATTTCAGACGGGCTGCATTCAGTGTTGGGTGGTTTGCCGATATACCGACTTAGTCGGTTTTAAAATCAATACCGTTAGTAATATCGTCTCATTTTTGAAAAACCGAAATATCGCCAACGTCATTGGCATTACTTGGCAACGACACCAACATTGACCTACCGGTACATAATTTGACAAAAGAGGCAATACTTTGTGAATGAGCATTTGTATTGGTAAGGAATGGGCATTAACTTCTGAAATATACTGCACTGTTAAGTATGGACCCTCCAAAAGTGTTTACACATAAACTATTTTGTGAACCGATTCCCACGTAACAGCAGCAATATTCCCCCGACGTAGAACAAATTGGGAACTCTTATAATTGATTGGACAAACAATGACGTAAATGTCTCAAGATCCCCACACGGTGAATTTACATAGATTCTCGCACTGGAGAATGTCTCATTCTGTATCCCCACATTAACCATCTGTTTAAAAATAGCTTTTTACAATTTTAACCAAAGACAAAAGAGAAAACACATAGTTTGTGTGCTGTATGTCTAATATGGCTGTGCCCATGTTCAAGTGAAAATCTACAGAACTATCAAGTTGCGCTCGTTGTGCTCATTCATCATAAATTAAATTTCAGATTTCTATTTAAACACACCACATGGTTGATTTGTGTTTTCACTGATGCAGATTGATTGACCTGCAGCAATATTGTTTTGCCGAGGCTATTCTTCCAAATTAACAGGGCTGCATTTACTCAATGACTGTTTTGCACTAATTCCCCAAATATCGCGATAATACCGTAAACCGTGATATCATCCCGAAAATATCGCGGTTTTTATTTGAGTCGTTATTGCCCAGCTCTAGCGGCATTGCATCTTGCTACATTGATGCGACATGATCACTTTGATGTTTGGACAATGTACATTGCCTGAACAGGAATGCTCCAATTAATTGACTGTAAAGGCATTGCAAAGCCTTCTTGCTCTCAAGGGACAACTGTTTCAGCCCTAGGTCACATGTGCCACCAGATGTATGTTGGGTGGAGGTTCTCCGGGAGGGGGAGGGGGTATAATGTATTTCAGCCATCCACCTAACAGATGACATTAGCTATTCTCTTCAAAACGTCTTGAAATGTTTTGAATAGGTGTGATAAATGATATTTTGGACATAAAATTGGAATGTATTGTGAATTGAAACACCCCCTTCACCCTAGCAAAGGCCTGGGTCCAACATTATGAGAAGGCGTAGGGGAGGGTTGGAGCCTTGGAAGAGTCAGTTTCTAAAGAGTGACAGTCGCCATGTACTAGTCGTAATCATTGTGTGGGTAGTGATGCCCACGCATGCATTGACCAGGTAATAAACAGTATCAGCAAAATTTTAATTAATCAAGCACTGGGTAGTACCCATCATTATTTAAAATTTTTGATGTTGATTCCTATAATAAGGGTTGGGAATCTAATATTATTGCGTCCATGGAAATAATATTGCTCACCTGTGGAAGTGATCAGTCCACAGCGGCTGTACCGTAAGCTTTGAAACCCCAAACCACCACTTTACCATTACAGGACTTTTGCTCACTTCATAACAAACAGCAGAACATTAGCCAGTCCTTCTCACGAATACAGTACTGTGATCACAGAAGCGGAACCAAATCGCGACGCGTTCTTGCCGCGGCTGCGATTGAGGTGACAGACAAGAAAAAAACCTCATTGACAGAAGCGCAGCTTAAGCAAAACACAATCTCCATTCCGCCGATTGGATTTTCGCAGAGATTTTTCTCGAACGTCGACAGCGCAGCGATTTTGTCGGAGGGAACTGCATGTGTACAAATGCAACCAGTTTGCAATGTAAATGTACATGCAGACCTAACCAATGTATCGAGTTATGTACTTCCCAGATGTCGCGATTGCCCACACCCCAACATTAATCATAACATAAATTCATAATCATATTCATCTGAATTTGAAAATCGTGATAAACATGGACTTGAGGCAGACATCCCCCCCCCCCCCTCGCTCCACCCACTATGTCTTTCACCACTCCCTCTCTTTTTGTTGTCCCTCCACTCTGACATTGTGTAGGCAGCACCCTCCAATCTCAACTTAATTTGTTCTTTCCGTTTCAGTTTCACGCATTTCACCACAATCTGTTGTTTGGGGTGACTACAATATTGTCGTTTCCAGCTATTCTCTCAGTTGGAAATTCAAGAGTTTTGTTGGTTGTTGGGATCTTAAAAAATAAAAAAAACGATATTTTATCCCTTTAATTATCAAAATGACTGACATCATGATCACATGAACACATTTGTATTTTAAGAAGCATGTGAAGCGTCAATTTTTTCGGACTTTTAGGTACATGGCGGTTTTTAATGGCGAAAGTGCCAATTCGTTGTCAAGTCAATTCATAGTCAGTTTGGTTATGAATATTGATCTGCAAAATATTCATCCAGGTCAGTTTAATCCATTTAAGCTCCCCCCTCCTCCCTCCAAACGTCCACCTCCCCTCCCGAGTGATGCATTTCCCTTGACCCCACCCCCGCCACGTCGATACTCTGGCAATGGAGGGCTGTAGTCGTCCCGGCCTCATTTGCCTATAGATTAAACGTGTTTTTATGGTTCTGGTATAAGTTCACCTTTCTCTCTTCATCTCAAGTGTCTTTGGCTGCCAGAGTATTATTGTCCAGCGGCTGTTTTGAAGCAAAATTCGAGCTAAACCTCCCATATCAATAGGCTACTAAGGGTACATATGGTTTATACAATAATCGATAGCTGATTAAACTTCTGATCACTAATCCCATTGCAGTGACTGTCTAATTAAAAATATTATTTTCAGTGATTTTAATTGCTGAAGAAACTACTAGAGTTATTAACTATAGTTATATGTGCTAACTCTATAAGGATGTTGAGGTGTGTCTTCTCTATCAAATGTCAATTAATTGAGAATAAGTATCAAAATTACAAGCTGTCTGAAATTCAGTGAACTATTTCTTGAGTTGAAGGAAAAAGCTGATTCTAAATTTCATCTGTCTGTGTTTTCAAAGCAAGACTGTTATCCAGAAGCGAAGCTAGGATTTCTTATTGTGTGGGTAGGGGATTGTTTCTTATGGCGGGGTGATGGGGTGGGTCGACATATGCCACACGCATATTCGATGGTCATAGACCCGAGGTGGGGGTGGCCTTCCCGCTGATGGAGCTTCGATGGAATTGTAGATCAGTCCTACTTCACTATTTTTGAAAGTGTGAAGTCTCTGACGGAACTTTTATTTATTTAACTGCAGGGGATGTGCATGTAAATATACCAGGTGCACAGTCAGGGGATGGGGCGGGGGGGGGGGGGGGGTGGTCTTGCGTAGAGTCAATGTTTTTTGGTGGGGGAACAACAACACTGAATTTTACTGGTTATCCCCCCACGCTGGTCTTCTACACATGATATTGTAGACTCTAGGCTACGTGCCTGAAAAAGACGTCTGATTTCGACCAGGACCGTGATGCGAACCACCAACATTAGCATTGTTGATGCAGTGCTCGATTGTGCATATTCATGATTCATAATTGCCATAATTTGCCTACAGTACACACTGAGTGCCTGGGATTAGAAGAGGGGTAAGTATTGATTGATTGGGGGCGTGTTGGCTCAGTAGGTAGAGGCAGGGACCAGCCGTGAGGGCGACTAGGGCGATTATGTCGCCCTTCTAAGCCCAGAGTCACCTAGAAAAATAGTTGGGGCGATTTCAAGTCGCCCTCTAAAAATTGGCCAAAATGAGGAACGGCTGAACTGAGTGATCCGAGGTTTACATAAAAACGATTATTTTCAAGAATCGAATGTGCTTAAGTGTGGTAAATGGGCATTTTCATTTGTCAAATAAACAACCATTTATTTGAAATCACACGACAATCAGTTTCCATTGTTGCTTTTGGCGGATTTTTTATTTCTATTTTGTTCCGTTTCAGTCGGAGCTTCAAGTGTCGAATAGTGTTGTACGGTTAACCGGTTTTATAAGTGGGTTTCGGTTTTGCTTGAAAACCGAAACCGTTGTAACTGGTAAATGAGTACGGTTTCGGTTTTTTTCCTAAAATGTCGGGAAGAGATGTTTTCTTTATTCAGTTTGCACTAACAATGTCTGAAATGTCAAGCTTTGTCAGGAAATAACAGTGTCGTCAACACACGCCACATTCTGGGTGCAAAGAGGCCACTGCAGCATGTCCAGATCACTCGAGAATTATGTATGACAAGTTGTCAATCACAAATCGTTGACGTAAAAATGGGTTGTGTTTTCTGTGAGAATGACAAAACAGACAGCCAACATGCCTACATTTCACTGATTACAAGAAATACTTTGCGCAAGTGGCTTCGTTTTTGAACAGGTTCATATGACATAGTCAATCAGTTTAATTAAAATTACTTATCTACAATCAGTTGGACAGGGAATAATATCATATCAGAAAAAGGTCTTGGTATTTCATTGTCGTATTCAAAAATAACATTTGTCACGGATTGCCCCACCACGTGCATCGGGTGTTGTCTGTTGCCTCCCTTGATGTGCTTATCTGGGAAGAGGTTTTCCTGCAATTCAGTTTTGGGACGTTCTGACCCGAGACGATTTGTCCTGAAGGCTTCGGCCCACTAAAACGCGAAACCGCAAGTTCTTATTCTATTTAGTTCAATATATGAAGGCCAAAACATCTTGAACCGAAACGTCCCAAGACCGAATCGTCCATATCCACGGGATAAAGCTGCGTTCCGTAATATCGCTGTCAACGTGCCACGGTTGCATTCCCACACAACTTACTTTAAGGGGGCCAACCAAAGGAACAAATCAGCAGTAGAAATTGGAATGGCAAGAGGCAAACGCAAAAAAGTTAAAGTCTATAACAGTACACCAGTGAATTTGTGAAATCAATTCCGTTGAGCTAAAACCATTGCGTGCGCGAGGTGGGGGGGGGGGGGGGACAATAGGTATTTGGTAAAGTGGTTCGTTTTGAAACCCACCCAGCTACAAACAATATGACTTTCCCATTCCAGGCTGACATGAAATGATTGCTGATTATTTTACTAGGGCGGGTGGTGGCACTAGTCACCACTGTGTGGGGGGGGGGGGGGGGGGGTATTGAAAAGAGTGCATACATCAGTTCATTGTCAAATATGTTAGGATGGGTGTCTAGGTGACCCACTTGGCAACGCTTGTTATTATTTGCAATGCCTGGTAGGGTCATTTTGTTAGGCTGCCCAGGGCCCACCTAGGAGTGAGCACTGAACAAAGCGCTGGGAAATTGTGAATTAGCTCTTTTCACACCCATGTGTTAATATCAATTCGTCATAGACTCTCTATGCCTGAACTTAAAGATCAGAGGTGGGTGGGGGGGGGGGGGGGCATGTGCCTAGAATTGGTGAGTGGTGATATTCTACGAACACTGTTACATTTTATTTTCTTTTATATTATTTTGTTTTGATAATGCCTGCCATTTATACACTTAGCACAAATGCTAGTCAATGCCAATTAAATCATCATTGAAAATATGACAGTATGAGCATTATATCGACACTACATAGTTTCTGTTGGAAACTGCAGATGTCTTACTATAAAAAACCAAAAACCGACCTATAAACCGAGTTTTTTTTAAATAACCGAACCAAAACCAGAAAAATAAAACCGCACAACACTAGTGTCGAAACGAAAATAGGTGACTTAAGCGACTCAACAAAATAACCCAGTTTGAAAGTAGGTTACCTCGCTTAGGATGCCGAAAATATATACACAACGGACGTATTTTCTAAGACTGAATTTTTATTTCATTTTGCTGACGACTGTTAACTGTTGGGCCGTCTATTCCCAGAAAAACACGAGTGGAATTGAAACACATGAAAAAAAGGTTTAGTGATGACAAGAAAAGCTTTGTACAGGACACAAGTGTGCATGTGAAGGATCTTGAAAAAGGGATCCTCCTAAACACCGGAATGACATGAAATGACACGGAAAGACCCTGGAATGCTATAAAAATGATGCGAAATTACATTTATTTTACAAAATACTCGACCCCAGAATGTATTTTGTTTATTAACTAACAAAGTACCCTCCAACCAACCTTCTTACATCTGGTCCTGTTCACACTTTCAGACTTAGGAAATTATTAGCTTAGTTGGACTTTGGTGAAAGGCAACCACAGGAGGGTGCTGTTGGATTGGAACGAAGAAGAGGGGAGGGGTCATGAAGGAGAGGGTACCAGTGGGGGATTTTCAGTCAATAATTACTTTGTGATTTTTTAACCTGGCATAGATGCATCATAGAGAACTGGACCTGGATTAATCGGACGTTAATGGAGGACCACAAGCTGAAAATATGAATGGGTGGCAGGGGGTGGTACATAAATATTCTTATTTTCCCGACTTGCCTATGCAGAAGTCTCCCTACTTGACTTTGCAGTCTCCCTATTTTTTCTGGAGGGAGACATGAAGTCTCCCTAAAATTCCCCCCTAGGCTGGTCCCTGGGTAGAGGTGCAGGCTGCAAGCCGAGAGGTCCTCGGTTCGAATCCCACCTGCAGCAACCGCGTTGTGTCCCTGGGCATGGCACTTCACCCCCATTGCCCACATGTGGGCACCGTGGCGTTGTGTACCAAGGTGTACTGCACGTCGATGGTGCACCTGTCTTCAACCAATGCTAACCCTGCTTGTGTGGAGTTGGTATGCTGGGGGGCTGACAGTTGTTTGCCATTGCTCGGTGGTTCTCTCCGGGTACTCCGGCTTCCTCCACCCGTAAAACTGTCATGGTCATGATTAGCCATTGTACAGAAATATGTGACCTCAAACACCAATAAATTGGTTGATTATGACAAAAACACTCATGTAGTGGAGTTTCCACTCACACAGTGTGCTCAGTTTCTGTGAAAAAAGCTTACATCACACTGGAGACATACTTCAACTTGAACGACTCCAGAATTTGTTTCAAAGCCTCTAGACCAAAATACTAAGTTACGTTACTTTAATTTAACCCGACGGGGTGAACTGTTCGGAGCGAAAAACATTCAAACGATAAAATGTCTGACTCCTCAAACACGTGTTGTTTGAAAGTTGTAAAAAAATAATGCCCTTGTATTAAAAAACACACTTTCTGGCATGTTCTTTCATATGATATTGATGAATAAATAGTCAAAATGTACGATCACTGTTTTTCTTTCATTCGAATGTGCTTTTCTTTAACCATTTAACTCCGAAATGCATGTCCAATCAGAATATTGATTCACCCCAATACAGCCGACTTTGTGGTGAGAGAACGTCGAGCCGTAAAATTGGCTTTTGACTGAATTCTGATGTTGGGTAAATAACTTCTGTTTGAAGTAATTTGGACATCGCCGATGGATATGGCCACCATTTTATTTGTTTATTTTTTATAATAATTTTACCAATTGACAGTAATATTTCTATCAACACCCAGACGGGGGCCCGGTGGAGGGGGGGAGGGTGGGGTGGGGGGCAATTCAGATACAATTGTTTTTTTGCCCAACCCCCACTTTTGAAAATGGAAGTAGTTTTTAATCATTTAATTATTTGTTAACCCTTTGCTGCATCCAATGGTGGGTTACACAGATAGTTCTGTAAAAAGCTCAGCCAAGTCTAACTGAAAAAACTCTCTTTTTTGCATCAACTTAATCATAGCTCAGGTCGTGAGCTCTCGATTGACCGTGTGCGTTCCCGTTAGGAGGCTACAGACATGTTTTCAGGAAATCATTTTTAAAAAAATAATTGAATCTGCCTTGGGATCGGGCCATCACTTTCTGAATTTTTAAAAAAAAAATTAAGCCTATATGATTTCATTTTCACTTTAACCGAAACTCGGGGCAAAGTTGACCTGTTTGGCTACACCAAACTATATTGGAGGACGTTTTGTTGGGGGAGCAGGGGGGGGGGGGGGGAGGTGGTGGGGGGCGATTACTTATCCTACTGAATCCTTAATGACATTCATTGATGGACCGTGAAATACTCTGCTTCTCCAAGCTACCAGGGATTTCGCAGGGTACCATATAGGCTATATTTCCATAAAATAAAAGGCGGGTGGAGTTAAGACTGTAGGCTTAATACTTTCCGTTCTCAGTTTGATGTGCTGAGGATTTACACGCACAGACCAGGTCAATTATTATGATAATGTTGACTTGTTCACATCCATTTACATCTCCGCACACTTTTCTTTCCAAATTTTTATTTTTGTCGATTTGAAAAGGGGACGAGTCGGAAAATATCTTCAGGTTTGTAACTCGACTGGAATTTGTTGTTATGTGTACCCATACTATGTATGGTACACATAATGCCGGCATCCGGGGTGGCCATCCGTCGTTCGTCCATCCTTCATTTGTTTGTCTGTCCCTCTGTCTGTGTGTCTGTCCCTCTGGCATCCATATCCCTTTCTTTGGCATTCGATAACTTGAAAAATATTGCTTGGATTGTCAAGTTACTTTATATTTGTTTTCAGGTTACTGGTGTGCCGAGCTGTATAGTTTTTGGTGTAAATCTGATAATTTAATCCTGAGATATTAACCCTTTATCCTTCAAATTGAAAATTCCTCCAATCCCTTTGGCATTCGATAACTTGAAAAATATTGCTTGGATTGTCAAGTTACTTTATATTTGTGTTCAGGTTACTGATGTGCCGAGCTGTATAGTTTTTGGTGTAAATCTGATAATTTGATCTTGAGATATTAACCCTTTATCCTTCAAATTGAAAATTCCTCCAATCCCTGTGGCATGAGATAACTCAAAAAACATCAATCCGTTTGTCATGTTACTTTATATATGTATTCAGGTTACTGATGTTGCGAGCTGTATAGTTTTTGGTGTAAATCTGATAATTTGATACTGTGATATTAACCCTTTATCCTTCAAATTGAGAACTCCTCCAATCCATTTCTTCGGCATGCGATAACTCAGTAAATATTAATCAGATTATCAGGTTACTTTATATATGTATTCAGGTTACTGATGTGCTGTGCTGTATAGTTTTTTTTATGTAAATCTAATAACTTGATCCGGAGATATTAACCTTTTATCTATTAAATTAGGCACTCCTCCAATTCATTTCTACATGTACCCATACTAGGTACTCTGTTACGGTGTGGAATTATTATTGATATTGGTAACAGAAAGAAATCTGAGAATCAGCAAAAATAACTATGAATTTAACTATTCTGAAATTTAATTAAAAAAAATTGATATAAAAAAAAATGATACAAAGATCTTTTACACTAATTGGGTTACAGAAAATAAAAAAAACAATGGTACTTATCAATTATAGAATTAGTCCAAAGTACAGTTTGACAGAATCCAGTAATCGAGTGGTGAAGTATCTTCTGAAGAAGGTTACCAGCTGGTAGATGTAGTATTAAATCCAAGAAGGTCTCTTCAGAAACAGTACCCCGTAGATTTGTAATAAAATGTTCACTTTGAAATTTCAGCAGTCTCCAATAAAATATAATAAAATGCTCTGCAAAATTCAAATGGAGTAAAAATCCAAGAAGTATTGGTGCCACAGGTAATATCCAAATAATCCAGTAGAATCCTGGCTTTTCACAAAATAATATTATTCTGTTTCCCAGAAAGTATAAATTCTCTTTTCCAAGACGAATAGATTCTCTTCAAAATTCTCTTTTGGAATCAATCTCCAAATTCACAAAGAAGCACTGCTTCTATAATAAATGCACTGTTCTGAAACAATAATATTCTCCAATGGAAATAACTGAAGTGAGTCTTTTTGAAAGGCTTTCTAAGAATGAGTTTTTGAATTCTGTTGACAAACCTTTATATAGTAACCAGATAGAATGTCCCAGAAGAGGAAGTTTCTGCAATGTTCTATTAGTTTCTGGAGGATTCTGTTAAAGTTCAAGTAAACAAGGTCATTGACCTATTTAAACAATTAAACAATCAACAGCTATATGTACAATATATCAGTGTAACAAAGATGTAAACAAGGTCACTGAGTGCAAAAGAGTTAGACCAGTCAGAAAATGCAGAAATAAAAAAAAATCTTTCTCACATAATTATCAACTTAAGGATATATCAATCTCAATATAATATGGGGGCTATAACACACCCCGCCTTAAAAGAAAAAGTTTGAAGGTACTGAAAACTTTTTACATAATTTTAGCAGACTCTGACTGGTTTACAATACACACACACCATAATCTTCACATTTTTTTTTTTTTTTCTTTTTAATAAACATATATACACTTGAAGTGAATAGGGACCGATCATATCATTTTAAATTAGGATATTCTGGAAAGAGCATCAGCTACAACATTATCTCTTCCCGAAATATGCCTAATCTCTAAATTATATTCTTGAAGGGCTAAACTCCACCGCAATAATCTTTGATTCTTGTTTTTCATTTTATTGATAAAAGTTAAGGGGTTATGATCGGTGTAAACTGTAATTGGGCATTGGGTGGTTCCTAGATACACATCAAAATGGGTTAATGCCAAAATTAGAGCCAAAGTTTCTTTTTCTACTGTAGAGTAATTCTTTTGATGTTTGAGAAATTTTCTGGAAAAATAACATACAGGGTGATCAATACCTTGGGAATCTTCCTGGGCAATATACCCACCTGCTCCATTGTCACTTGCATCTATGAATAATTTGAAGGGCTTTTCATAATTGGGACTGGCCAGGACAGGGGAATTATTTAATAAAGTTTTTATTCTGTTAAAGGATTTCTGACATTCCTCAGTCCAAACAAACTCAACCCTTTTGCTCAATAAACTGGTCAAAGGGGAGACAACATTTGAAAAATTTAAACAAAATTTTCTATAATATCCAGCCATGCCTAAGAATCTCATGAGCTCTTTTTTAGAGCTTGGTACTGGAAAATTTACAATGGCATCAACTTTCGCCACAATCGGCCTCACCTGCCCCTGCCCCACAACATGACCTAAATAATTTACAGTTGCTTTGCCAAATTCTGATTTTACCAAGTTAACAGTTAGGTTGGCTTGGGTCACTTTGTCAAAAAATTCTTGAATATGCTTTAGATGATCAGCCCAATTTGTATCTGTGTGTATAATAACATCATCAATATAAGCTTCACTGTGATCTAGGTCTGCAATTAAGTGGTTAACCATGCGCTGGAACGTTGCCGGAGAGTTTTTCATGCCAAAAGGGGTTACTTTATATTGATACAACCCAAATGGGGTAACAAAAGCAGATATTTCTTTTGCTTTTTCTGTTAAAGGGACTTGCCAATAACCCTTTAACAAGTCAAATTTTGTCACAAATTTAGCATGGCCAAGTTTGTCAATGCAGTCATCAATTCTTGGAATTGGATAATTGTCTGTTTTGGTGAGGCTGTTCACCTTTCGGTAATCCGTACAAAATCGGTAACTGCCATCAGGTTTTGGGACGAGTATACAGGGCGAACTCCAGTTGCTATGGCTAGGTTCTATGATATCATTGTCCAGCATATACTGTATTTCCTTTCGCATGATCTCAGCTTTGAAAGGGTTCAATCTATATGGATGCTGTTTGATGGGATTTGCCTCTCCTACATCAACATCATGAAAAATAACAGATGTCCTACTAGGCACATCGGGAAATAAGTGTTGATATTTGAAAATTAAATCAACTAAATCCTTTCTTTGGTCAGGCAGTAAATAATCAGTTTTATTTTGTAGATCTCTCAGGACATCTGAGTTCTGTAACTTTAGAGGTACATTTTCGCTGCCTTCATGAATATCCTCTACAGGATTTTCCAGCTCATCCATGTGGGTGACTGTTGAGACTGGTAGAGAGTTTGATTCTCTCTCATAATATGTTTTCAACATATTTATATGGCACAGCTGAGTATTTTTGAGTCTATCGGGAGTCTCAACAACATAATCAGTATCACTGATCTTGTGCTTAACAATATAAGGGCCTGAATATCTTGCTTGTAAAGCATTGCCCTTTAAAGGGAATAATACTAACACCTTGTCCCCAGGTTTAAAGGTGCGAAATTTCGCCTTTTTGTCATACCAGGTCTTCATATGACTCTGGGCTTTCTGTAAATGTTTATTTGCCATTTCTCTGGCCTGGTGCAATTTTTCCTTAAAAGTGGACACATAGTCCAGGAGAGAAATTTCAGGTGGCTCTTCCTCGAGCCATTTCTCCTTCAAAGCAGTGAGTGGACCCCTCACTGAGTGTCCAAACACTAATTCAAAAGGGCTGAACCCCAGAGATTCCTGTACAGTTTCACGGACTGCAAATAAAAGGAGATGTACTCCTTCATCCCAATCCTTCTCATTATTCTCCCCATAGGCCTTTATCATGGTCTTCAGTGTTTGATGAAAGCGTTCTAGAGCTCCTTGACTTTCGGGATGGTAGGCACTTGATGTGTACTGCTTAATTTTGAGCTCATACATCACCTGCTGAAAAAGGTTTGACATAAAATTTGAGCCTTGGTCCGATTGCACTGACCTAGGTAGACCGAAAGTTGTAAAAATTTTATCAAGGCCTTAACTATTGTCTTAGTTTTAATATTTCTTAGAGGAATAGCCTCAGGAAATCGTGTAGAAGCACACATGATGGTAAGAAGATATTCATTTCCAGATCTTGTTCTAGGCAATGGGCCAACACAATCAATAATAATTCTACTAAATGGCTCCTCAAAAGCAGGGATTGGTTGAAGGGGAGCAGGAGGAATCTTCTGGTTGGGTTTTCCTACAATTTGACAGGTGTGGCAGGTTTTACAAAATTCAACAACATCCTGTCGAAGCTTGGGCCAGTAAAAACACTGTTGAATACGAGAGTAGGTTTTCCTAACTCCCAAATGTCCAGCCATTGGATTTTCATGAGCCAGGCTTATTATTTCATTCCGGTATTTAGTGGGGACAACTATTTGATAAATAACCTCCCAATCACTATTGGAGGGTACTTCTGGTGGTCGCCATTTCCTCATAAGCACACCAGATTTTCTGAAATAACCGACAGGGGAGTTTTGGGCTTCAGCCTGTGTTAGAGCCTTTTCACGTGTCTCGGCAAGGTCAGGATCACTTTCCTGTTCCTGAATTAAAGATGTCCGGGAAATGACATTCAAGGAGGTCCCCCTATCACTCTCAGGTGTAGTGGCCTCTTTACAATGTCTGGACGAGTCATCACTTTGACTCAAAAAAGTCTGAGACAAATCAATGTCTTCAGAATCCGTAATTCTGTGACAGTTCTTATCCTCAGCTTTGCTGTTTAAATCAACACAATTGAGGTTGTTATCAACCTCAGTTTTCTTTGCCATGGACCGAGTCACAGCACATGCAGGAAAGGCAAAAGGAAAACATTCCTTCAAATTAATAATACTTTCATCTGTGCTCGGCTTATCCACCACTTGAGGTTCTACAGTGACTTTGTCACCAGCTAAGTCATTTCCCAATAATAAAGAAATACCTTTTACAGGTAGAGTAGGTCTGATTCCTACTGTCACAGTCCCATTTACTAAACTACTTCTTAAATTTATTTTATGAAGTGGGACCTTTAAAGAGTTTGACTCAATACCTGATATTAGAACTTGTGCCCCTGTAGCACTTTCTTCAGAAAATGGCAAAATGCCTTCTAACATTAATGACTGAGTAGCCCCTGTGTCTCTCAGTATTTTTATTGGTAAGGAACAGTGCTTATCCCCATCAAGGGAAACAAAGCCTTCAGAAATAAATGGCTTATAATTTTCTAAAGCATCTTGCTTTATAACATAATTTTCAGGGCATGGTGCACATGCTAGTGCATTCTGTGAAGTAGAGGACTCATTTTTCCTTTTTAACAGCCAGCAATCTGATAGTAAATGCCCTGCTTTCTTACAATAATTACAAGTTTTAGTTGAACTGTTGGGTCGTAATGGTGTAGGGCTGGCATTGGATGACTTATTCTCATTAGGCTTCCGATTAAATTTAGGTAGTGAAAAGTTTGTAGGATGGGAAGGATGATTGGAAGGATGAGTTTTATCTGAAGCTGGTCTAGGTCCACTTTGGAAAGAATTCTTGTGAAGCCAAAAATTTGTAGAGTTACGACTCATTTTATGAGTTAAGGCATAGTCATCTGCTAGTACTGCTGCTCTATTTAATGTGTCAACTTTTTGTTCATCCAGGTGGGCCTTTATATCTGAATGTATCTGTCCTTTAAACTCTTCAATCAGCATCATTTCTTTTAATTTCGAGAAATCTTTCCCAATTTCTTTGGAATGGCACCACCTGTCAAATAAATTTTGCTTTTCTCTGGCAAATTCCACATGAGTTTGATTTTCATTTTTATAATAATTTCTGAACTTCTGCCTATAGGCCTCTGGAACAAGTTCATATGCCTTGAGTATAGCCTCTTTAACAGTATCATAATTATTACTTTGCTCAGAAGATAGAGCGGAATAGATTTCTTGGGCCTTCCCTTTCAAAACACTTTGCAGTAGCAAAGTCCAGACATCCCTTGGCCATTCTAAACTTGTTGCCACTTTTTCAAAATGTGAAAAATATTTATCAACTTCTTTTTCTTGAAAGGGGGGGAACTAGCCTAACATGTTTAGTTGCATCAAATCTACTTGGAGAAATTACATTTGAGCCTTGATGTTGAGATTCTAATTCTTTTATTTTTATTTCCTTTTGGGCCTGAATTTCTAATTCTTTTAAGTGCATTTCTTTTTGAGCTTCTATTTCCCTTAATTTTAGTTCCCTTTCTTTTTGAGCCTGAATTTGTTCCCTTTCTTTTTGAGCTAATTCTTTTAATTTTAATTCCCTGTCTTCTTTTTCTTTTTGAGCCTGAATTTGTTCCCTTTCTTTTTGAGCTTCCAATTCTTTTAATTTTAATTCCCTGTCTTCTTTTTCTTTTTGAGCCTGAATTTGTTCCCTTTCTTTTTGAGCTTCCAATTCTTTTAATTTCATTTCATTTTCCTGCCTTTTCATTTCTTGTTGCATTTCTAATCTCTTTAGTTCCAATTCTAACTTTTTAAGTTCAAGAGCATCAGTAGGTTGTGGTTCAGCGACAGGTGACCCAGACTGAGGCAAAAGACCCTCCTCAATATAATGATTAACAATGAGCTGTTTAAGTTTATGCTTGTTCAGACCAGGGGTGGCAGGTAATTTTAGATACTGAGCAAGTTGAAACAAATCCTCCTTCTTAAGAGATTCTAAAAGGGCCAAACTAGGAGATCTTTCAAATTCAGAAATAAATTCTGTCACAATAAATACCATGATGAAAAGGTTTGCTGGTTCTCAGAATATAAATAATAATACCGAAATTTTCTAAGAAAGTTTAAATGTTTTGAAAGTGAGCCAAAATAATAACTGCAATTTGCAATTTTCTCGTTATCTAATATTCAATCTCGGCAACGAGCCCCCAATTTCTGTTACGGTGTGGAATTATTATTGATATTGGTAACAGAAAGAAATCTGAGAATCAGCAAAAATAACTATGAATTTAACTATTCTGAAATTTAATTAAAAAAAATTGATATAAAAAAAAATGATACAAAGATCTTTTACACTAATTGGGTTACAGAAAATAAAAAAAAACAATGGTACTTATCAATTATAGAATTAGTCCAAAGTACAGTTTGACAGAATCCAGTAATCGAGTGGTGAAGTATCTTCTGAAGAAGGTTACCAGCTGGTAGATGTAGTATTAAATCCAAGAAGGTCTCTTCAGAAACAGTACCCCGTAGATTTGTAATAAAATGTTCACTTTGAAATTTCAGCAGTCTCCAATAAAATATAATAAAATGCTCTGCAAAATTCAAATGGAGTAAAAATCCAAGAAGTATTGGTGCCACAGGTAATATCCAAATAATCCAGTAGAATCCTGGCTTTTCACAAAATAATATTATTCTGTTTCACAGAAAGTATAAATTCTCTTTTCCAAGACGAATAGATTCTCTTCAAAATTCTCTTTTGGAATCAATCTCCAAATTCACAAAGAAGCACTGCTTCTATAATAAATGCACTGTTCTGAAACAATAATATTCTCCAATGGAAATAACTGAAGTGAGTCTTTTTGAAAGGCTTTCTAAGAATGAGTTTTTGAATTCTGTTGACAAACCTTTATATAGTAACCAGATAGAATGTCCCAGAAGAGGAAGTTTCTGCAATGTTCTATTAGTTTCTGGAGGATTCTGTTAAAGTTCAAGTAAACAAGGTCATTGACCTATTTAAACAATTAAACAATCAACAGCTATATGTACAATATATCAGTGTAACAAAGATGTAAACAAGGTCACTGAGTGCAAAAGAGTTAGACCAGTCAGAAAATGCAGAAATAAAAAAAAATCTTTCTCACATAATTATCAACTTAAGGATATATCAATCTCAATATAATATGGGGGCTATAACAACTCTAAGGTGCCGAATAATAGTGTTGGCACTATTATTAATATTTGATGAAAATGCAAGCCATAACTATTATTCAGCCACCACTATTATTTGGCACATATGGTGTACATAATGTCGGCATCCAGGGTGACCCTCCGTCATACAGCTTTCTACTACTTGTGCGTATGGGTACACATCTGACGATTTCATCGCCCTATTTTTGTACAGAACTTCTGTATGAAAGTTCTGATATGAATAAATTTTTGTATGAATGTTTAGTAACAGGAAATATATCACATATAATACAGGGTTTTTTCTTGTGCAGAAATTATGCAAATTAGATGAACTTTGATTTATTCAGTGCTACTTATACACAGTTAGTGCACATTTCAATACGGCTCGGGTAGAGTCTGTATTTATGAACTGATCTTCACGAAACTTCTTGGGTACCTTTGTTATCACCTTGGGATGAGAACGAGTTTCTGGGGTGCGATCCAAAATTCGAGATGGCTGCCAGTGGACATTTTGTACCGAAATCAGGTTCAATCAGTTTTTAGCTCATCTTGACAAAGTCAAGCTGAGCTAATCTCATCGCTCTCCGCCCGTTGTCCGTCAACACCATGTTTTGGTCTTCTCCAAAGCCACTGGGCCAATTTAAGTGAAAGTTTGTGTGAGTGATGGTCCCAAAGGGGCATTTCACTTTTGTTCAACTCAACATGCCCAGCCCCATAGGGAGTGGGGGAAAATGCTCCAGAATATTTTAAAAATCTTCTCAAGAACCAGTGTGTACAATGACTTGATATTTGTTATGGAGCTTCCAAATGAGGTGTAGAATCAAGTTTGTTCAAACGAAGTTTGTGAAGTAATATTTGGCTTTGTAACAGGAGGGGTAAGATTTTTGGCCCCCGCCCCAAATTTCTATTTTCTGAACCGATGGTTGGTATGAACCAAATTTGGTTTGTGGTATTATTGGGTCATAAGTACTTGACCCATGCAAAAAAAAAATAATTCCTGCATCCCCATGGGAACCCTGGGAGCTAAAAATAGAACTATTTCCAAACGCCCATATTTCCCAAACCACACAGAACAGAGAGCTGTTATTCGGTATGAAGTATCCTTAGGACCAGTAGAATTGAATGGTAAAAAAAACTGCCATCGGTTATGTTAGGGTGTTCTGTAATGGGCAACATACGAATACATCGAATGAATCTACGATCCGTTCACACCAAACTTCAAAGTTTTCACCGTCGAGGAATACATGCACATTTTACAAATCATCTCACAATGTATTGGTGTTTCCGTTGCGATTTTCTCTCAATTCTACCTAAATTTTGTCTCCATTCTTTCTCCATTCTGCAGCGTTTTATCGACAGAACCGAGATTCTGACTCGCGACAGAACCGAAGCCGGATTGAGAGCCGATCGACTGAAAGACCGCTTTTGTGATCACAGTATATTGCACCGGCAGAGAAAAATTGCTCTCGCAAAATCAATCACTGGAGCTATTTGCTCTCGCAATGACACATCACCATTATTGACCAACTGCAGTGTGATTTTCGTGCATTTTTGAAAGGGACAACTCTAGTCAGGCTTTGTTATGCCATGTTTATGCAATTTTCCAATGATGGAGAGATTTTCATTTTGAATGCCTGTTATGGAGCATTTTCAATGTGTGACACTTTTCGGGGGGTGGGGGATGTACAGCCTAATTATGTTTTGAGCCCCTGTCATGGGAAAGGGGGGGGGGGGGGGGGGGGTCCGCTGGATTCAGATTCGCATTATTCTATTCTTGCTATGTGAGGAGGTATTGTGGTTCAAAACATTACATAAGAAACTGGTCTATTGATGTGCTAGTCTTGACCTTTTTTACTTTGTATTTCTTTGATGCTATCATTTATTAATAATTATACTGAATGCGATCCGTTTCTTGGATAATATATTATATATTATTGTTATAGATACATGTATACTGTTGTTGTTCCCCCCCCCCCCCTCTCTCTCCCTCTTCCCGAAATGAAAACATCTCTTTTAGAGCCCAGTGGTGAAAAATATCAGTACAAGAAAGCACATCAGTGTCCCCCCCCCCCCTATTCACCCACATCATAGCCGATTATTTTTTATCCCTGGAATTTTCCAAAACAGCAACCCATGCAGACCTTCATTTTGCTCTCCGTGCCATCGTTCACACAATTACAATTTGCAGCGAACGATCAATCGCGCACGTGGAAAAAAGCAGTTACTTTTTTAGCTTACGTCAACAATGTCAGAGTTTCAGAAACTGTGTCTGTAAACACCTGACTGTCTCGCCTGTTTGATTAATCGAATAACTGGTGTAAGGTTAGGTGCTATAGTCTACTATTATTTTTCATAGTCGACTATTTTTTTAGCCGCATACATCATGCCATTGAATGATAATATTGGTCTGCGAGGGACACGTAACGTTTCTCGGTACCTGTTATCCTTTGTATTCATTGTTTATATCACGAAAATAGGCAATAATTTTTACTTTACCCTTGCATATAATTTCATGAAATGGATGTTGTCATACCTGAACTCCGCTCTGGATCAAGCTATTGTGAGCAAATTGTTGATAATCCAAGTTAATTTTTGTCATTTTAATTTTTAAATATGATAAATTTAATAGCGATGTGGAATTTATTGACACTAAATTGACTGTCACAAAGTTGATTACGTCAATGAGGAATTCCCGGTAAACCCACATTTTTAGATGACCCGATTGGCTGGAATAAACACTGTGTGCTATATTCCTGACAATTTTCATCAAGCAACTGTTTCTAGATCCCCAAAATGACCAAATGAAAACTTCAGAATTCAGACGGCGCTTTGATTTTCACTTGTGTTGTCAGGATTTTGAACTGCATTAACATGTACCTCGCTAAATATTCCACTGGATATTATGCGTCCATCTCACTGGCTTCAACTGACTGAATAATCCCGTCCCGAGTCCGAACTTTGACTGACATGTGCAAGCTGTCTTCCCGTAGTATGATAGACGGGTGCATCAATTTGCACTCGGAAAATAAAAAAACCCGGGCGTTCCTGGGTGCGAGAGCGATAGCGCCCGCTTCGTGAGAAAGACTGATTAGCCTTCTGCATTAGGGATCTCCTTAATAGGGCTGGGCAGTTTATCGGTTCGGTTCAATTTTATTTTTTCAAAACCGAAACCAAACCGGCGCCTTAACAAAAGACTTTTGGTTTCAACAAATTTCCCAGAATTGGTAAGTTTGACCTCTCGATCACATACGTTCTGCACACCAAAGGCTAAAATGCTGGGCAAAGGTAAACGCTGAGCCGTTTATCGAGAGGATTCCCCCCCCCCCCCCCCCAAAAAAAAAAAATATGGTGGTTAAATCTGAAATGATATCTACTGAACCACCACCAGAAGGAATATGAAATAATTAAAAAGTCTTACGTAAGAATCCACACATGCGATTCAAGAATGAATTTAATGAACCAGGCACAGCTTCAGACGCCCTCATATTCGACCAGATAGGTATTGAAAGTTAGTAGTTAACTGACAGTATATCATGTAAAAGAAATATAAATTATCTTTGATCCAAAATCATCAGCGTACGACACATAGTCGTAAATTAGATTGGAGGAAAACATAAAATTTATTGAGTTTTGAAACCTCTAAGTTCACTTGGCACATTCTATGAAAGTGTCACATACGCAGAGATAACGCTGCACATTTGTAGTTCTTTTTTTGTCAACAATAAAATAGTTAAATTAAAATAACACATGTCCTGTTAAATGGATGGCAGGTAACTATTAAAAGTTTTTAAAACTTATTGCAAATTGTTTGTGTACTATTTGAACTTCAAGGAATCGTGCAGTATTGCAGGTCTGTTGGGTATAAACTGTCAAGTTAATGCTGCATTCCCAATACGCAGTTGTAATCAACACATGTTTTCCCATGTGTATTTTGTGTACACAACAAATTCCCAGATGCAATATTGCAAACTTTCAAATCCCATTATGCAGCCATCTCCCATCAAAAACATCAATTGCCTATCATGACGAGATGAAATCAGTGCCGGGATCAACCAAGAGAGCGAAGTGAAGTTGCCAGTATCTTTGCCTTGGCACCGCTCACTCGCCCAATTTGTATGTTGTGGGCAAAATCAAAGTCAAAAACGAACCTGTACAGTCGAAATTACGAGAGATACTGTGAAAACATTTGAGTGATTGAGTTACCAATAAAAGTGATTTCTTTGTGTAAAAAAAGAAACAATTGTTACCTATACTTGCACCAATAACATTTTCAAGATTTGGGGCTTTCAGTATCAGAACACGATACTCAACACGACATTCATTAATTTTCGTTACCTTCAACACCAACGGTAAAACACAATCTGTAAAATGATCACTTTATCAAATGTGGTTTCCTTTGCTGAACTGGAACTTACCACTTGCTCCGCATCTATACTGTCCGACATTTATTTCTACATGTATTTTGAAAGCTTGAACCTCAAAATAGGTTTCAAATTCTCAGTTGAAGTCCCATAAAAATTAAGGTTACATTGACCTAAATGAGCGACTTTTACTTTTTAAAACTTTTAGGGTCGTCATAATTGTTTAGGGTCGTTGGGGTTACCCCAAACAAAGGAATTTTTTTTCTTTGGCCTGACATTTCACAATATTACACCCACAGCATTTTTAGCTTAACTTGGCAAAGTCAAGATAAGCTATTGCCATCACTCGTGCGGAAGTCTGTTAATCTGTTCACATTTTCCTTTAGCACAGGCTACACCCCCACAGTTCTTGTCTGATCGTCACGAAAATTTCAAATGCAGGTTTGGGGTTATGTCTAGATGAGAACGTCCCCTTTTGGTCGCGATCGGTCAACCGGTATGGCTGCCCAAGCCCAAAACCCCAAACCCATTAGCACAGTCTACAGGTCGTATTTATGAAGGGATTTCAATGTAACTTGGGTGCCTCTGTATAATGCCTAGATGAGAACGTCCCCTTTTGGGCATGATCTGTCAACCGTGATGGCTGCCCAAGCCCGAAACCCCAAAACTTTTAGCACAGTCTGCAGGTCATGTTTAATATGGAGGGATTTCATTGTAACTTGGTAGGTTGACTTCATATAATGTCTAGATGAGAAAGTCCCCTTTTGGACGTGATTGGGCAACTGTGACGGCTACAGGGGCCCGAAGCCCGAAAACCTTTAGCACAGTCTACAGGTCATATTATGAAGGGATTTCATTGTAACTTGGTAGGATGACTCAAGTAATGTCTAGATGAGAACATCCCATTTTGATCGCGACTCCTTATGATGTCTGGATGAGAATTTCCCCATTTGGGCGTGATTTGCCAACTGTGACGACTGCCCGAGCCCGAAAACCTTTAGCACAGTCTACAGGTCATATTTATTGAGGAATTTCATTGTAACTTGGTGGGTTGACTTCATATAATGTCTACATGAGAAAGTCCCCTTTTGGACGTGATTGGGCAACTATGACGGCTACAGGGGCCCCAAGCCCGAAAACCTTTAGCAAAGTCTACAGGTCATATTATGAAGGGATTTCATTGTAACTTAGTAGGATGACTCCAAATAATGTCTAGATGAGAACGTCCCATTTTGATCGCGATCATTCAGCCTTGATGGGTGCCCGAGCCCAAAAACCTTTAGCATAGGCAAAAGGTCATATTTATGGAAGGATTTCATTGTAACATGTTAGGTTGACTCCATATAATGCCTACTTAGTAGATGATGACATCCCCTTTTGGTCATGATTGGTCAACTGTGATGGCTACAGGTGCCCGAGAACCTTGGGCACAGTCTACAGGTCATATTTATGAAGGGATTTCATTGTAACTTCGTAGGATCACTCCAGATGATGCCCAGATGAGATTGTCCCCTTTGGTTGCGATCATTCAACCATGATGGCTGCCCGAGCCCGAAGCCCAAAAACCTTTAGCACAGTCTACAGGTCATATTTATGAAGGGATTTCATTGTAACTTGGTAGGTTGACTTCATATAATGTCTAGATGAGAACATCCCCTTTTGGACACGATTGGGCAACTGTGACGGCTACAGGGGCCCGAAGCTCGAAAACGTTTAGAACAGTCTACAGTTCATAATTATGAAGGGATTTCATTGTACCCTGGTAGGTCGCGATCATTCAGCATTTATGGCTGCCCGAGCCCAATTTGCTGCCCAAAGACCTTTAGCATAGTCTATTGACAGTATTTGTGGAAGGATTTCAGTGCAACTTGTTAGGTTGACTCCATATAATGCCTAGATGATGACATCCCCTTTTGGTCGTGATTGGTCAGCTGTGATGGCCACAGGTGCCTGAAGCCCAAAAATCTTGAGCACAGTCTATAGGTCATATTTATGAAGGGATTTCATTGTAACTTCGTAGGATCACTCCAGATGATGCCCAGATGAGAATGTCCCCTTTTGGTTGCGATCATTCAACTATTATGGCTGCCGAAGCCCGAATACCTTTAGCACAGTTTACAGGTCATAGGGATTTCATTGTAACTTGGTAGGTTTGACTTCATATAATGTCTAGATGAGAACGTCCCCTTTTGGACACGATTGGGCAACTGTGACAGGGCCCTAGGGCTGGGCGATATGGGAATCTGAATACCGGTAACGATATCAGAAAAAATATCGCGATATACCGGTATATCGTGCAGCAGTGTGTGAAAGGGAAAAGTAGTCAGATACTGTTGCGTTGTCAACTAACAATGGTGATGTGCTACCGGCATTGAAGCGAGCGTATTTCATTTGATGTCAGTTTGGACAAATAAATAACCACAAAACATTTTCAGTAACTCTATTTTCGTATTGATTTCATAATTTCTAAGAGTTTTACGTTTTCGTTTATTTTTCGAATCCACCTGTATTTTCAAAACTAGATCTACAGTCGATCCAGTTTTGAAAATATAGGTGGATCAACGATTCGGAACTTTGCAATGAACGAAAAATGGCTGACTTTTGTTGTTTGTAGATTCCAAATATAGATCTGTGGTTCAGATGTTAAGGGAAATAACTCGTTGGCAATCTTGATGAAAGCGGGAGGTAAAGATGCCGGCACATTTATTTAAACTGTCTGTTACATTTATACCATCTTTGGCACGAGCGAAACACAGGCTTGTCACTAGGGGTGGGTTGTTACAGTTCTGAAACACAGTTAAGGGTCCCTTAGTTCAATATACCCCCTACATATATAAGATATATGAGCGTATATTGAACTAAAGGCGCTGTATAACTTATCTAAATTCAGCCTGTAAGAGCCGTAATGTGGGCTGATTTTCAAAGGGAATTTTTTGAAACACAACACCTTTGTAAAATATATATATTTTTTATTCTCTAAAACTTTGTTCTGTGTATAATGTAGTATGTTTTCAAGTTGAAAAATAAAATTTCAACATGAATGTAATACAATATGTATAAAGTTTAAAAATAAAAAACCTTACCTGTAACAAAAACTCAGTTTATCATTATATATAAAACCCTTTAGTGAACTGTCAATCAAAATGTAATACCTTTTCAGTGGAGGCCAGTTAATTTAATGAACAAGATTTGCTTCAAAACTTAGATTTGCAGGTGGCAGGCCTAACCTACCTGCCCCTCACCACCACCACCCCCCCCCCCCTCACTTAATTTTTCTCGTGAAAAATGTACATACAATTTATATTTGTATGTACATAGCTCAGTGAGAGCTCTGTACATCAAAATATAAATAGTTTTTGACAACCTTCTGTGTGTTAAAACCCTTTAGCGAACTGTTAATCAAAATGTAATGTGGGGGGTTGGGGGGGGGGGGGAGGTATAGCACTTTATATAGGAATACTATAGACATTTCTATTTATAAACTGAAAAGGCTTACAAATTTGCAGCTTAGAAAGATAGCATGTTTACTTTCTCTGGCTTCAGACACGAACGTTTAGGTTCTATCTTTTCAGATTTGCTAAAAAGTCTCTCTGAGGGAACGCTAGTAGCGCAAACAGAGATACTTTTTAGCAAATTTGGCCAGAGTTGGATACAGTATTGTGATCACAAAAGCGGTCTTTTAGTCGAACGGCTCTCGATCCGACTTCGGTTCCATCGCGATTGAGAATCACGGTTCTGTCGATAAAACGCGGCTGAATGGAGAAATGGAGAAAGAATCGAGACAAAATTTAGGTAGAATCAAAAGAAAATCGCAACTGAAACACTAATACATTGTGAGATGATTTGTTACATGTATTCCTCGGTGGTGAAAACTTCAAAGTCTGGCGTGAACGGATCGTACATTCTAAGATTCGTTCGATGTCTGGTCTGTGGGGTAAATCCTCAGCGCATCAAACTGAGAACGAAAAGTATTAAGCCTGCAGTCTTAACTCCATCTGTCTTTTATTTTATGGAAATATAGCCAATATGGCACCTTGCGAAATTCCTGGTAGCTAAGAGAAGCAGAGTATTTCAAGGTCCATCAATGAAAGTCATGAAGGATTTAGCAGGATAAGTCCTCCCCCAACAAAACGTCCTCCAATATAGTTTGGTGTAGCCAAACAAAACAGGCCAACTTTGCCCCGAGTTTCGGTTAAAATGAAAATGAAATCATATAGGCTTAATTTTTAGCTCAACTTTGACGAAGTCAAATTTGAGCTATTGTCATGGCCCGTCGGCCGTCGTCCGTCTGTCCGTCCGTCTACAATTGGCTATGGCTCGGGCTAGAGGTCGTATTTATGAACCGATCTTTACGAAACTTCTTGGGTACCTTTGTTATGACCGTGGGACGAGAACGAGTGTTTTTGGGTGCGGTCCGAAATTCAAGATGGCTGCCAGCCGCCATTTTGTACCGATGATGCAGAAATCTGTTTTTTGTACAGAACTTCCATATGAAAGCTCTGATTTGAATAATTTTTTGTATGAATGTTTAGAACCATGGGGTACATGATCACATATAATACGGGTTTTTTTCTCGTGCGTAAATTGTGCAAATTAGACTAATTTTGATGTTTTTTGGTGTTAATTTCAGCACTATAAGTGCAAATGCCAATACGGCTCGGGCTAGAGGCCGTATTTATGAACTGATCTTTACGAAACTTCTTGGGTACCTTTGGTATCACCGTGGGACGAGAACGAGTGTTTTTGGGTCCGGTCCGAAATTCAAGATGCCCGATGGCAGCCATTTTGTACAAAATTAGGTGCAATCAGATTTTTGCACAGAACTTCCATATGAAAGCGCTGATTTTAATTTTTTGTGTGAATGTTTAGTACCATGGGATACATCACATATAATACGGGTTTTTTTCTCGTGCAGAAATTATGCAAATTAGATGAACTTTGATTTTTTCAGTGCAACTTACACACATTAAGTACACATGTCAATACGGCTCAGACTTGAGTCTGTATTTATGAACTGATCTTCACGAAATGTCTTGGGGTACCTTTGTTATCACCTTGGGACGAGAACGAGTGTTTCTGGGTGCGGTCTAAAATTCAAGATGGCTGCCAGTGGCCATTTTGTACCGAAATTAGGTCTAATCAGTTTTTTGTACACAACTTCTATACAGCTCAGACTAGAGGCCATATTTATGAACCAATCTTTACGAACGTTGTTGGGTACCTTTGTTATCACCGTGGGATGAGAGCGAGTGTTTTTGGGTGTGGTCCGAAATTCAAGATGGCCACCAGCAGCCATTTTGTACCAAAATTAGTGCAATCAGTCTTTTGTACAGAACTTCTGTATGAAAGTTCTGATTTGAATAAATTTTTGTATGAATGTTTAGTAACATGGAATACATCACATATTCTAAGGGTTTTTTTTTTCGTGCCGAAATTATGCAAATTAGATGAACTTTGACTTATTCAGTGCTACTTGCACAATGTGAGCACACATGTCAATATGGCTCAGGGTAGAGGCTGTATTTATGAACCAATCTTCACAAAATTTCTTGGGTACCTTTGTTATCACCTTGGGACGAGAATGAGAGATTTGCCGGGTACCGTCCAAAATTCAAGATGGTTGCCAGTGGCCATTTTGTACCAAAATTAGGTCCAATCAGTTTTTTGTCACAAGTTCTATACAGCTCGTATTTATGAATTGATCTTCACAAAACTTCTTGGGTACCTTTGTTTTCACCTTGAGACAGGAACGAGTGTGTTTTGGGGTGCCTTTGTTATCACTGTGCTATGAGAACAAATATTTTGGGGTTCAGTCAGACCCACTCTGGGACTCAAAGTTTTCTTTTCTAGTTTAGCTTCTGACTGTCACCCACCTTTACAATACTTTACCTATACATTTGTTACAGGCAACGGTCAGTATTTATGTACAGACCATTACAATACTTTATATGTACCTTTGTTATCAGGTCATTACCTAGATGTTTGTCATTGCTGTGTCACATACTATACATGTGCATGTCTTTGTCTTGACAAGTTGAGCTACAGTGTCATTGACACTTTCATTTTTTAGCTCAACTTTGACGAAGTCAAATTTGAGCTATTGTCATGGCCTGTCGTCCATCTGTCCGTCTGGCCGTCTGTCCGTCTGTCCGTACGTCAACAATTGGCTATGGCTCGGGCTAGAGGTCGTATTTATGAACCGATCTTTACGAAACTTCTTGTGTACCTTTGTTATGACCCTGGGACAGGAACGAGTGTTTTTAGGTGTGGTCCGAAATTCAAGATGGCTGCCAGTGGCCATTTTGTACCGATGATGCAAAAATCAGTTTTTTGTACAGAACTTCTGTATGAAAGTTCTGATTTGAATAAAGTTTTGTATAAATGTTTAGTACCATGGGATACATCACATATAATACGGGTTTTTTTCTCGTGCGTAAATTATGCAGATTAGACTGACTTTGATTTATTTAGTGTTACTTTCAGAGCTGTAAGTGCCAAGCTGCTATGGCTCGGGCTAGAGGCCGTATTTATGAACCGATCTTTACGAAACTTTTTGGGTACCTTTGTTATGACCGTGGGACAAGAACGAGTGTTTTTGGGTGCGGTCCGAAATTCAAGATGGCTGCCAGCCGCCATTTTGTACCAACGATGCAGAAATCTGTTTTTTGTACAGAACTTCCATATGAAAGCTCTGATTTGAATAATTTTTTGTATGAATGTTTAGTACCATGGGATACATCACATATAATACGGGTTTTTTTCTCGTACGTAAATTGTGCAAATTAGACTAATTTTGATGTTTTTTGGGGTTACTTTCAGCACTGTAAGTGCAAATGCCAATACGGCTCGGGCTAGAGGCCGTATTTATGAACCGATCTTTACGAAACTTCTTGGGTACCTTTGGTATCACCGTGGGACGAGAACGAGTGTTTTTGGGTCCAGTCCAAAATTCAAGATGGCCGATGGCAGCCATTTTGTACAAAATTAGGTGCAATCAGATTTTTGCACAGAACTTCCATATGAAAGCCCTGATTTGAATAATTATTTTGTGTGAATGTTTAGTACCATGGGATGCATCACATATAATACGGGTTTTTTTCTCGTGCAGAAATTATGCAAATTAGATGAACTTTGATTTTTTCAGTGTGACTTACACACAGTAAGTACACATGTCAATACGGCTCGGGCTAGAGTCTGTATTTATGAACTGATCTTCACGAAATGTCTTGGGTACCTTTGTTATCACCTTGGGACGAGAACGAGTGTTTCTGGGTGCGGTCTAAAATTCAAGATGGCTGCCAGTGGCCATTTTGTACCGAAATTAGGTCTAATCAGTTTTTTGTACACATCTTCTATACAGCTCAGACTAGAGGCCATATTTGTGAACCAATCTTTACGAAACTTCTTGGGTACCTTTGTTATCACCGTGGGATGAGAGCGAGTGTTTTTGGGTGTGGTCCGAAATTCAAGATGGCCACCAGCAGCCATTTTGTACCAAAATTAGTGCAATCAGTCTTTTGTATAGAACTTCTGTATGAAAGTTCTGATTTGAATAAATTTTTGTATGAATGTTTAGTAACATGGAATACATCACATATTGTAAGGGGTTTTTTTTCGTGCCGAAATTATGCAAATTAGATGAACTTTGATTTATTCAGTGCTACTTACACAATGTAAGCACACATGTCAATACGGCTCAGGGTAGAGGCTGTATTTATGAACCGATCTTCACAAAACTTCTTGGGTACCTTTGTTATCTCCTTGGGATGAGAATGAGTGTTTCTGTGTACGGTCCAAAATTCAAGATGGCTGCCAGTGGCCATTTTGTACCGAAATTAGGTCCAATCAGTTTTTTGTCACAAGTTCTATACAGCTCGTATTTATGAACTGATCTTCACAAAACTTCTTGAGTACTTTTGTTTTCACCTTGGGACAGGAATGAGTGTGTTTTGGGGTGCCTTTATCACTGTGCTATGAGAACAAATATTTTGGGGTTCAGTCAGACCCACTCTGGGACTCAAAGATTTTTTCTAGTTCAGCATCTGACTGTCACCCACCTTTACAATACTTTACCTATACATTTGTTACAGGCAACGGTCAGTATTCATGTACAGACCGTTACAATACTTTATATGTACCTTTGTTATCAGGTCATTACCTAGATGTTTGTCATTGCTGTGTCACATACTATACATGTACATGTCTTTGTCTTGACAAGTTGAGCTACAGTGTCATTGACACTTTCATTTAAAATTCAGAAAGTGATGGCCCAATCCCGAGCCGGCAGATTCATTTATTTTTTAAAAAAATGATTTCCTGCAAAAAAAAAACATGTCTCTAGCCTCCTAACTGGAAAGCGCTCGGTCAAATGAGAGCTCACGACCTGAGCTATTATTAAGTTGATGCAAAAAAAAAAAAAGGATTTTTTTTCAGTTAGACTTGGCTGAGCTTTTTTATAGAACTATCTGTTTAACCTACCATTGGATGCAGCTAAGGGTTAACAAATAATTAAATGATTAAAACTACTTCCATTTTCAAAAGTGAGGGTTGCCCCCCCCCCCCCCCTGTGCCACCGTCTGGGTGTCGATAGAAATATTACTGCCAATTGGTAAAATTATTATAAACAAATAAAAAGGAAAAAGGCGGCCATATCCATCGGCGATATCCAAATTACTTCAAACAGATGTTCTTTACCCAACATAAGAAATCAGTCAAAAGCCAATTTTACGGTTGGACGTTCTCTCACCACAAAGTCGGCTGTTTTGGGGTGAATCGATATTCTGATTGGACATGCATTTCCGAGTTAAATGGTTAAAGAAAAGCGCATTCGAATGAAAGAAAAATAGTGATCGTACATTTTTACTATTTATTCATGAATATCATATGAAAGAACACGCCAGAAAGTGTATTTTTTAAATACAAGGACATTATTTTTTCACAACTTTCAAACACGTGTTTGAGGAGTCTGACATTTTATCATTTGAATGTTTTTCGCTCCGTAAAGTTTGCCCCGCCGGGTTAAATTAAAGTAACATAACTTAGTATTTTGGTCTAGAGGCTTTGAAACGAATTTGTTGAAGTATGTCTCCAGTGTGCTGTAAGTTTTTTCACAGAACCTGAGCACACTGTGTGAGTGGAAACTCTACTACATGAGTGTTTTTGTTGTAATCAACCAATTTATTTATTGGTGTTTAAGGTCACATATTTCTGCACAAGGGCTAATCATGACCATGACAGTTTTACGGGTGGAGGAAGCCGGAGTACCCAGAGAGAACCACCGAGCAATGGCGAGCAACTGTCAGCTCCACACAAGCAAGGTTAGCATTGGTTGAAGACAGATGCACCATCGACGTGCAGTACGCCTCAGTACACAACGCCACCGTGCACCCACGTGGGCAATGGGGGTGAAGTGTCTTGCCCAAGGACACAACGCGGTTGCCGCAGGTGGGATTTGAACAGGGGACCTCTCGGCCTGCACCTCTACCTACTGAGCCACCGCGCCCCAATCATCCAGTACTTATCCCTCTTCTAATCCCAGCCATTCAGTGTGAACTGTAGGCAAATTATGGCAATTATGAATCATGAACATGCACAGTCGAGCACTGCATCAACAATGCTAATGTTGGTGGTTCACGTGACGGTCCTGGTCCAAATCCGATGTCTTTTTCAGGCACGTAGCCTAGAGTCTACAATATCATGTGTAGACGACTGGTGGAGGGGGGGGGGGGGGGGCGATAACCAGTAAAATTCAGTGGTGTTGTTCCCCCACCAAGAAACATTGACTCTTTGCAAGACCCCCCCCCCCCCCCCCCCCCCCCCCCCCCCCCCCCGACTGTGCACCTGGTATATTTACATGTACATCCCCTGCAGTTAAATAAATAAAAGTTCTGTCAGAGACTTCGCACTTTCAAAAATAGTGAAGTAGGACTAATCTACAATTCCATCGAAGCTCCACCAGCGGGAAGGCCACACCCACCTCAAGGCTACGACCATCGGATATGCATGTGGCATCTATCGAGCTGGCTATCCCCCCCCCCCACACACACACAGAGCGTGAAAACAGGTTTAATCAGAACCATGGAATACATATAGCTCGCTTATGATGAGTGGGGGTTGTGTCAATTTTTTTTTCAAGAAGCATAGGCACCTGAGGCCGGGACGACTACAGCCCTCCATTGCCAGAGAATCGACGGGGGGGGGGTGGGGGGGGGGGGGCAAGGGTAATGCATCGCTCGGGAGGGAGGTGTATGTACGCCTTTGTACAGGGGGGGGGGGGGGGGGGGGGGGGCTTAAAAGGATTGAATTGACCTGGATGAATATTTTGCGGTTCAATATCCATAACCAAACTGACTACGAATTGACTTGATAACGGTACTTTCACCATTAAAAACCGCCATGTACCCAAAAGTCCGAAAAATTGACGCTTCACATGCTTCTTAAAATACAAATGTGTTCATGTGATGTCAGTCATTTTGATAATTAAAGGGATAAAATATCGTATTTTTATTTTTTAAGATCCCAACAACCAACAAAACTCTTGAATTTCTGACAGAGAGAATAGTTGGTCACGACGATATTGTATTCACCCCAAACGACAGATTGTGGTGAAATGCGTGAAACTGAAATGGAAAGTACAAATTAAGTTGAGATTGGAGGGTGCTGCCTACACAATGTCAAATCGGGGGGACAACAAAAACAAAAAGAGAGGGAGTGGTGAAAGACATAGTGGGTGGAGCGGGGGTGTCTGCCTCAAGTCCATGTTTATCACGATTTTCAAATTCAGATGAATACGATTATGAATTTATGTTATGATTAATGTTGGGGTGTGGGCAATCGCGACATCTGGGAAGTGTTGAATTTGACCCTTTTTTAGAATATATAACAACTCGATACATTGGTTAGGTCTACATGTACATTAACATTGCAAACCGGTTACATTTGTGCACATGCAGTTCGGACTGTTCCCTCCGACAAAATCGTGGCGCTGTCGACGTTCGCGAAAAATCTCGGCGAAAATCCAATCGGCGGAATGGAGATTGTGTTTTGTTTTAGCCGCGCTTCTGTCGATAAGGTTTTTTCCTTGTCTATCACCTCGATCGCGACCACGTCGAGAACGCGCCACGATTTGGTGTCCGCTTTTGTGATCACAGTACTGTACCTAGATGCGTTCATCCGCCACCAGTCTAGGGATTAGTGTCACTGTCAGGAGCATCAGCCCCAAGATACAATGAAATCTCCTTATCAACACAACACAATTTCTCCAGGGCTTGATTTAATCTGAAAATTTTGAATAGCAATTTACTATTCACCCTGGAAAATTGATTAGCAGTTGATCCAAAAGCACTTGAAACTAATAAATCTTGAATAGCAAAATTCAGAAATTGGAGAGCAAAGTGCTATGCTAATCCAGTTAAATCGAGCCCTGAATTTCTCACTCGGTTGAGGTAATTTGCTTTTGAATTGGCTACCTATTGTCTTTTTTTTCTCTTTGAAGCTGGTTCCTCAACATTATCAACATTGTTTGTCTTACTAATTGCACCATTGTCTGAAGCATGCATAGATTTGTTACTTGTGATTTCGTCTTTCACACACTCATACTGCTCATCTGACAAATAGGTGTTCTTAAATCGTGGGTCTAGAAATGATGCAATTGAAATTATATGAACAGTTTTTTCATCACAATATTTGTTACTCATATATGACTTAATACGATTTTTTATGTCACTTGTTAGAGCATGTGAGTCATTTTTAGTGTCAAAAACATCAGTTTCTAGTAATGACAACAATGGTTTAACAGCTGATATGCTTACATAATTTTCAGCAGACAGTATATCTGTGAAGTCACTGACAGGCTTGAGAGCGTCACAGTCTTGCAAAGTTGGCACAAGATGGGAAGTTTTTCTGTGTGCATTTAGGCTCCTTTCTTATAGCGGACTCCTGTTCTAATACCCGATTCACCATGTCGAATTTTGAACCCCACCTTGTGGGACAGTCAGTAACTAACGAATGTTTGGGTAAACCCAACTCATCCTGAAACACTCCTAAATTACGCCTGTGAACCCAACTACTTGAAAATCTCGAAACGATAGATCTGCACACACCAAGCATTCGACTAACACGGTTGTCACTTTTAAATGAATTTGTAACTGCCAGATTCAAATTATGGCCAAAACAGGACAAGTGACCCCAGTTTAACATTTTAACAGCCAATAAAATATTGAACCCATTATCTGTTGTTAAACACACTTAAGTTTTCACTGTTGAGTTTCCATGAATCGAAAGTTTCACTAAGTACACAGGAAATATTTTCCCCCGTGTGGTTCTCGGGGAAAATATAATGTTTCCATAACACGGGAATGTAGTTTCCAGTCACTGTCTATAAAATGAACTGTTAGTCCTAAATATGGAACCATGCCGATTGACGACCACAGATCAGTTGTTAAGGAATAGAACTCTGCATCAAAGACTTCACGCTGAAAACGTTCACGCAGATCGTTGTACAGCCCAGGGATAGCTGTTTGAAAAAAGTACTTTCTCCCTGGAAGCTCGTACTGTTTGTCAAAAGATTTGAGCATTTCTTTGAAAAAAGGCTGCTCAACCGTATATATCGGCACCATGTTTCCGGCAAGGTATTTCGTAACAGAGTCAGTTAACTGGTCCCACCTCTTTGAGTGTCTATCGTTACTCGACAGGCTGGCAAAAGTAGATCAAATTGTTGGCTGTGTACTAGTCGATTTCTTTGGTTCTTCTGCAGGTTCAGACTCTTTCTTTCTCTTTTTCTGTGTTGCCACTTGACTATACAGAATAGGGTGGTTTGCTCTCAAGTGGGCAAATAAATTGGTTGTATTTCCTCCGTGAGAAGTAACAACCTTCTGGCACGTTTTGCCTTTGGGCTTTGTCTCATCTTTGGCCTTTCTGGTCTCATCCGGTTCAAAGCCAAAATAAGCCCATATTATTGAAGTAGCTTTTGATTTTGTTAGGAGATCCATTCTGATAACTAGTGATTAACGGATTTTCCTATAAAATTTCGGGACATATATACCCTATAGTGCAAAATTGTTTGTTTTATGGGATGCACAAAATTTCTTTTTCGTTTTTCTTCTGTTGGGCCGATGTTATGACAAAATTGTAAAATAGGGAAAGACATAATTGTTCGGTTAACTTTTGGGTCGTTTTCATCGAGCAGCAAACAAGCGGCTAACTATAAGGGCTAAAAGAGAGTAGTTTTACTGTTTTTCTAGCGATAATTATGGCTTGCTGATTACAGTTCAAACAAATGCGACCAACAGCAGGTGACCGTGTTTTTACAGCGTGACAGTCGGGTGTGTTTTCCGTGTAACAACAAACTATTTGAGTGATGTATGCTACTTTAATTATTCACTAATTAAAAATAATCAAACAAATTTAGCAAACAAGTATTAAATTTTTATTTCATAATTTCTCCATTAATGCTTGCATGTCGGTAACGATAAACGAGATAGAACGTTACTCTCATCATCTCTCGCTGTTTATCTTTTGTTCACGATATGAGGAAAGATAAACTTCCTGTATTTTCAAAGCAACTTTCTGTGCGATTTTACAAAAAAACACATGTTGAAATTTTATTATGTGACCCAAACCAATATCATTACAGACGATATACTGGTATTGCCAAAAAATAGACGGTATTTAACTGGTACCGATTTCAATACCGCTATTTACCGGTATATCGAAATATCGCCCAGCCCTACAGGGGCCCGAAGCCCGAAAACCTTTAGAACAGTCTACAGGTCATAATTATGAAGGTGATTTCATTGTAGCTTGGTAGGATGACTCCAAATAATGTCTAGCTTAGAATGTCCCCTTTTGGTCGCGATCATTCAGCCTTGATGGCTGCCTGAGCCCAAAAACCATTAGCATTGTCTATTTGTCGTATTTATGGAAGGATTTCATTGTAACTTGTTAGGTCGACTCCATATAATGCCTAGATGATGACATCCCCTTTTGGTCGTGATTGGTCAACTTTTATGGCTGCAGGTGCCCGAAGCCTGAAAATCTTGAGCACAGTCTACAGGTCATATTTATGAAGGGATTTCATTGTAACTTCGGATCACTCCAGATGATGTCCAGATGAGAATGTCCCCTTTTGGTTGCAATCATTCAACCATGATGGATGCCCGAGCCCAAAGACCGAAAACCTTTAGCACAGTCTTCAGGTCATATTTATGTAGGGATTTCATTGTAACTTGGTAGGTTGACTTCATATAATGTCTAGATGAGAACAGCCCCTTTTGGACACCATTAGGCAACTGTGACGGCTACAGGAGCCTGAAGCCCGAAAACCTTTAGCACAGTCTGCAGGTGATATTTATGAAGGGATTTCATTGTAGTTTGGAAGGATGACTCCAAATAATGTCTAGATGAGAACGTCCCCTTTTGGTCGGGATCATTCGGCCTTGATGGCTGCCCGAGCCCAAAAAACCATTAGCATAGTCTTTTGGTCATATTTATGGAAGGATTTCATTGTAACCTGTTAGTTTGACTCCGTATAATGCCTAGATGATGACATCCCCTTTTGGTCGTGATTGGTCAACTGTGACGGCTTCAGTGGCCCGAAGCCCGAAAACCTTGAGCACAGCCTACAGGTCATATTTATGAAGGGATTTCATTTGAACTTTGTAGGATCACTCCAGATGATGCCCAGATGAGAATGTCCCCTTTTGGTTGCGGTCATTCAACCATGATGGATGCCCATAGCCCAAAAACCTTTAGCACAGTCTACAGGTCATATACAGGGTCATATCATGTCAGTGACAGTTTTACGGGTGGAGGAAGCCGGAGTACCAGGAGAGAACCACCGAGCGACGAGCAGCTGTCGCCTCTCCAACATCGTAACTGAACTCTGCATCGTGGCACAGGCAGGGTTAGATTGGTTGAAGACATGCGCACCATCGACGTGCAGTACGCCTTAGTACACGGCGTCATGGTGCCCCCATGTAGGCAATTGGGGTTAAGTGCCTTGCCCAAGGACACAATGCGGGAGCATGAATCAGACGCTGAAATGGTCACCCATCCAACTACTAAACGTGCTCGCCATTGCTTAACTTCGGTGATCTGGCGAGAACTGGTTACCGCAATACCACCGCACCCCCATTTGTTCAATTAAAAAAAAATTGCTATCTCAAAAATAGTTAAGAAATTTTAAGTCAGAAGAAGTTTCTGACAAACATATTTTCAAATTTGGGGTTAAAAACCTTAACTGAAGTCGCATACCCGTGAATGGTGTCCCAAAATACCAACATCAAGCTCACGAGTCCCGAATATTGGTACATGAATGATTTTTACTATTAATCAAAATACAACTTTTTAGTCAAATAATAACTGATAACGTCTCAGCTATTCAAACTGAATAGGAAATAGGAATCGACAGACCCAAAATAAAAAAACTGCACTGAAGAAGAAAGAAAACTGGCCAATATGAGTGTTAGTTAACTTCATGTTTTAACATGAAGCCGCAACAAAAATCCCACGCTCACTACCATTGAAAAATTATTTAAGGGCGGTACCAGGATATCTTTTCCCAAGTGCTGCATCATCTTTCCGGGGGTGTTGAATTATCCAAAATACCTCACTTAATCGTCCAATGGCCAGATCATCTGTACCTGATATGGAAGGCTAAAAATAGAAAACGCCTTTCAAAGCATGAATTTATTCAATGTAACATACGAAATTGAACAGAAATCTCTTTTTATTGAGTCATCTTGTGCTACTTATGGCAGGGAATAAGGTGATAGGAGTGTGAAGATGAAGATAATGAACATCTTTGTAAATTCATCTCGTACCATTGTGTACTTAAGAGATGGGTAACTGTTACATTGTGAGAATAGTTGGATGTTTCAGCTTATTGATCCAGGGCAATGGCGCTTCTAAAGTGCCATGTTTACATGGGTGACCGGTAAAGGCAGTTAAGTGAAGGTCACATTTTCTTTAGTTTTATTAACAGCCATGAATAATGATGTGTGAGGAGTACTAGTAGGGCACAGTGATCAACGATCACACCAGTGTACAGAAATGTGATTCAGAATGGTTGAGGTGAGCGCATTTTCCACACTCCTTTTGAGTGAGGTGTGCAATAGCTGTGCAGGTGCAAATACTCAACTTAGACTTAAGTCACCTGCAGGCCTTTAGATTGCTTTATTTTAGGCACATCTTTTTCAGGTCTTTGAAATCATGAATGTGCCCAAATTACTTCACCCAGCATACAAAATAAAGAAAAATGCTGCCAGCTGATAAATTTCAAAACACTTTTCAACTGACGACACATGAGCAGGGTTTCCACTCCAATGAAAAGTCCTTTGAATTTTATCCCCTTGCTTGAAAAGTACTTGATATCGATTCTGGCCTTGAAAAGTACTTGAAATTGATTCTAGCCTTGAAAGTGCTTGATTTTCCATCAATCCCTGTTATAGCCCCCATATTATATCGAGATTGATATATCCTTAGTGAATAATTATATGAGATAGATATTTTTTTTATTATTGCTGCATTTTCTGACTGGTCTCACTCATTTGCACTCGGTGACCTTGTTTACATCTTTGTTACACTGATCTACAATTATTGTAAATATAGCTGTTGATTGTTTAAGTAGGTCAGGGACCTTGTTTACTTGGATTGTGACAGAATCACCTGGAAACTGATAGAAACTGACAGAACATTGTAGACATTTCATCTTCTAGGACATTCTATCTGGTTACTATATCAAGGTTTGTCAACAGAATTCCAAAAACTCATTCTTTTTGAAAGCCATTTCAGAAAGACTCACTTCTGTTGTTTCCATTGGAGATCATTATTGTTTCAGAACAGTGCATTTATTATAGAAGCAGTCCTTGAAAAGTGCTTAAATTTGATTTTCTGATATCAGTGGGAACCCTGATCAAGGAAAGCTTTTTGGCATGTTTCCTACTTTGAGCATTGATTTTACTGCCTTTAATTTGGGATAATTTAAAGGCCAACACACATGTTCCCATTCCAACATACAGGTTTTCGGTGAACATGCTGATGGATAGTACCTTGTCAGTGGTTTCTAGTGAAGTCTTGCTAGTAAAAGTATTACCTTATTGTGAAAAAGCAAAACATAAGGATTCTCCAGGCCTTGAAGAACACTTTATTGTGATAGGCAGCAAATGAATATTTTGAAAGAATCGAAGTCAATTCTCATTGCAAAAATCGATTCTGATTCTCAGAACAGAGACAGTCTGTATTGCTTTATTCTTCATGATTGCTGTTTGCAGAACATAATAATTCAGTCAACAAAAATGAGTCGAACAAACGGAAAAAAAACGTTTATGGGATGAAATTATTTAAAGACAATATTTAAAAATGAATTTGTTTCGAAAATTGTCCACTATATCAAAAAACTGGCCCAGAATGAGCTAAACGATAGATGATTCCTCAACATAAATTTCAAATGATTTCATTCATTTTCCTGTTTTTGGCTCACCAACTTTAGTTGTGTGAGCCTATGGCATAGCCCTCATGTCGGCGTCAGCGTCAGCGTCGGCGTCGGCATCAGCTCTCAAATATTTTGAACTTTTGTGTACAGGTTTTGATTTTTTGGCTTTTTCACATTTTTTTTTAGTTTCAGCATATTGCTATAGTGGTTCACTATAACATTTAACTCTTTTCCAGGGTATTTTGTCGTAATTTTAACCCTTTGAATCAAATTTTAGACTTATTTTGATGTTTGCGTGCAGGTTTTGATGTGTTTTTTTTCCTTTCTTCCAAGTGGAGATTTACCTTGCAACATATGTCCATGCTTTCTATTGTATGTAAACATGCATCTTAGGGCTATGTTTGTATTATTTAACCCTTTTCCAGCTGAATTACTTCATTTTTGGACTTTTATGTACAGCTTTTGGACTTAGGCTTACAGTTTCTTACTTTTATGTACAGGTTGCGATAAAAAAAAACAATTTCAAGTGAGGTTGACCTCACTGCATATTGCAGTGGTGGTTATTATAACATTGATATCTTTCCAGTGCATTTTTAAATTTTTTTTAACCCTTTGAATAGTATTTTAGACTTATTTTGACGTTTGCGTGCAGGTTTTCATGGGTTTTTTTTTTTCCTTTCTTCCAAGTGTAGATTTAACTTGTAGCATATGTCCATGCTTTCTATTGTATGTAAACATGCATCTTAGGGGTAGGTTGTATTCTTAAACCCTTTCCCTGCTTCATTAGTTCAATTTTGGACTTCTTTTGTTTACAGGTTTGGATTTTCGTGCTTTTAAAAAAATTTTTTTCTTCTTTGCATATTGCTGTGGGGGTTCACGATAACATTTAACTCTTTTCCAGGGTATTTCGTCTTAATTTTAACCCTTTGAATCAAATTTTGGACTTATTTTGACGTTTGTGTGCAGGTTTTGATGTTTTTGTTGACTTTTATGTGCAGGTTTTGAGGTTTGTCTTTCTTCTCTTCCAAGTGGCAACTTACCTTGTAGCATATTGCCATGGTTCCTATTTTATGTTAGGATGCTTCTTGGGGTTATTATTATATTATTTAACCCTTTAGCTGCTTATTTACCTTAATTTTGGACTTTTGTGTGCAGGTTTTGTACTTTTGTGTGCAGGTTTTGATATTTTTTTTTAAGTAGAGTTTTACCTCACTGGCATATTACCATGGTGGTTACTGTAACATTTTCAGGGTATTTTTCTAAATTTTAACCCTTGGGAACAAATGTGATACTTTTATGTGCAGGTTTTGAGGTTTGTCTTTCTTTTCTTCCAAGTGGATATTTTTCAAGTAGACTTTCACCTTACTGGCATGTTGCCGTTGTGGTTACTGTGACAGGGTATTTTTCTCAATTTTAACCCCTTGAAACAAATGTGATACTTTTTTTTACTTTTATGTACAGGTTATGAGGTTTGTCTTTCTTTTCTTCCAAGTGGTGACCTACCTTGTAGCATATTGCCATGGTTCCTATTTTATGTTAGGATGCTTCTTGGGCTATTTTTATATTATTTAACCCTTTAGCTGCTTATTTACTTTAATTTTGGACTTTTCTGTGCAGGTTTTGTACTTTTGTGTGCAGGTTTTGATATTTTTTTTTAAGTGGAGTTTTATCTCACTGGCATATTGCCACGCTGGTTATTGTAATATTTTTAGGGATGGGTTGCGCATTGTGGAACTCACCAGGCAGAAGCATAAAAGTGTCTTTTTGTAATGTTGGAAAGGATTCTGGTCTAAGGGAGGTAATCAAATTAGCTATCGAAGAACTTGACTTGTTTCATACAATGGAAATTTCTGACAGTGCTTCTACCTTAGGTGACATCCCATATGTCAAATTTAATTTGCATCGTTCCAATGATTTTAAATAATAAATTTTAAATAATGTAAGTGATATCAGACTTTAGTATCATTTTTATTAGCTCAACTTGACAAAATCAAGCTGAGCTATTGCCATCACTTCTCGTCCGTCGGCGTATGTACGTACGTTAGTACGTTAGTACGTACGTCCACAATTTCCTTTGGCACACCTCACAGGTCGCATTTATGATCAGATTACTTTGAAACTTGGTTTGCTTGTTTGGGGTAACCTCTAGATGGGAGCTATCGATTTTCTTCAATTTCCGTCAAAAAATGTTGCCGCGGCCAACGTTCTTAGAACTTAGTTTAGTCAAACCACAATATTTCCCTTTGGCACACCCTACAGGGCACATTATGATTTAATTGCTTTGAAACCTGGTATGCTTATTTAGGGTGACCATCTAGATGGGAGCTATCGATTTTCTTCAATTTTCGGCAAAAAATGTTGCCACGGCCAACGTTCGTAGAACTTAATTTAGTCAGACCTCAATATTTCCCTTTGGCACACCCTACAGGGCACATTTATGATCAGATTGCTTTGAAACCTGATATGCTTGTTTGGGGAGACCTCTAGATGGGAGCTATCGATTTTCTTCTATTTCTGTCAAAAAATGTTGCCGCGGCCAACGTTCTTAGAACTTAGTTTAGTCAGAAGACTCAATATTTCCCTTTGGCACACCCTACAGGGTACATTTATGATCGGATTGCTTTGAAACCTGGCATGCTTGTTTGGGGTGACCTCTAGATGGGAGCTATCGATTTTCTTCAATTTCCGTCAAAAAATGTTGCCGCGGCCAACGTTTTTAGAACTCAGTTTTGTCAGACCACAATATTTCTCTTTGGCACACCCTACAGGGCACATTTATGATTTGATTGGTTTGAAACCTGGTATGCTTGTTTGGGGAGACCTCTAGATGGGAGCTATTGATTTTCGTCAATTTCCGTCAAAAAATGTTGCTGTGGCCAACGTTCTTAGAACTTAGTTTAGTCAGAAGACTCAATATTTCTCTTTGGCACACCCTACAGGGCACATTTATGATCGGATTGCTTTGAAACCTGGCATGCTTGTTTGGGGGGACCTCCAGATGGGAGCTATCGATTTTCTTCAATTTCCATCAAAAAAATGTTGCCGCAGCCAACATTCTTAGAACTTAGTTTAGTCAGACCACAATATTTCCCTTTGGCTCACCCTACAGGGCACATTTATGATTAGATTGCTTTGAAACCTGGTATGCTTATTTAGGGTGACCTCTAGATGGGAGCTATCGATTTTCTTCCATTTCCGTCAAAAAATGTTGCCATGGCCAACGTTCTTAGAATTTAGTCTAGTCAGACCACAATATTTCCCTTTTGTACACCCTACAGGGCACATTTATGATCGGAATGCTTTGAAACCTGGCATGCTTGTTTGGGGAGGCCTCTAGATGGGAGCTGTCGATTTTCTTCGGTTTCTGTCAAAAAATGTTGCCACTGGCAAAAAAAATGACATTGGTACCAATGATCTTCAATTTTGCCATTTCATTTATAACTTACCAAGTTCAAGTTTGTCAAGTTGAGCTACAGTGTCATTGACACTTTCATTCAGTTTTGGTCATTGAAGCATTTAATGTCATGCTGGTCACCATTGCAGTGTCGTTACGCTGACAAGTCACAACAACAGTACAAACCTTTTCACCTCAAGCGAAGTTTACAATGCCAGTATTGCACTAAATTGCAGTCTCTCTGGCAGATTGCTGGTTTGGGGTTCCAGCCTTAAAACATCCCCCGCGCTATCACTTAACCCTTTACCCAATGTAACGGCCGAAACCGGCCAGCGCTATTCTCAAAAAGCGTCAATTAATTTTCATTGTTTTTTCATTTTTTGTCTCAAAAACAAAGGTTGTGACCCCTCGTTGGAACGAGCTCGTCGAGCTCGTTCCAACGAGGGGTCATAACCTATGTTTTTGAGACAAAAAATGAAAAAAATTAGTTATTCAATATTTTTTTTTGCAAGTATCGTCTGCTTTTCACGTTAGGTAAAGGGTTAACTGTGGCTTAATTTCTTTTTTTCAGACGAAAGAAATATACTTGAAATTCTATCACTTTGGACTAAAGGTCCATTGTTAGTTATACCCCCGCTTCGAAGAAGTGGGGGCTATATAGGAATCGCCCTGTACGTCTGTACGTCCGTCCGTACATCCATCCGTCCGTACGTCCGTCCGTCCGTACATCTTTCCGGACATGAAATTCTTGTGTGCGCAACTCCTCCTACATTTATCAATCAATTTGGACAAAACTTTTCAGACATCATCACTACTAAGTGAACATGTGCATATTCCAAGATTTTTGATCTGCGACAATTTTAACCAGGTTATCTCCCTTTGACTTAGATTTATTATGTCTTTCCGTTCGAACAAATTCTTGTGTGCGCAACTCCTCCTACATTAATGAACCGATTTTGATGAAACCTTTCAAACATCATCTCTACTAAGTGAACATGTGCATATTCCAAACTTTTTGATCTGCGACAATTTTAACCAGGTTATCTCTCTTGAACTTTGATTTAATATGGGTTTCTGCATGAAATTCTTGTGTGCGCAACTCCTCCTACATTTATCAATCAATTTGGACGAAAGTTTACAGACATCATCACTACTAAGTGAACATGCGCATATTCCAAAATTTTTGAGCTGTGGCTATTTTAACTAGGTTATCTCCCTTTAACTTAGATTTATTATGGGTTTCTACATGAAATTCTTGTGCGTGCAACTCCTCCTACATTTATCAATCAATTTTGACGAAACCTTTCAAACATTATCACAACTAAGTGAACATACGCATATTCCCAAATTTTTGATCTGCGTTAATTTTAACCAGGTTATCTCCCTTTAACTTGGATTTATTATGGGTTTTCAAATGGGATTCTTGTGTGTGCAACTCCTCCTACATTAATGAACCGATTTTGAATACATGTTGCACATTGTAAATGTGTTTTTCCAAATGTAAACCATATATGTGTGGGCTCTTTAAGTATTCAGTGCTGTTCTGTGGAAGGCCACATGCAAATACAAATTTCAACAACAAAAAATGATCTTTATGTATACATTTCCTTATGGCCTTCGCCTACATGATCAGAAGTGCATTCCTCTAAAAACCTAAAGCGGGGGTATAAATCACCTTCAGTGATAGTTCTAGTTTTGTGAGGCTTGGTAAACAGTAAACAGTAAACTATTGTCATTACTTCTTTCCAGCCATTTTTCATTTCATAGAATCACTTGAAATTTGACTCCTGATTTCTGCCATTTGACTCCCAAATTTCTTAAAATTGGCCCCTAGACTGGCCCCATCTTTTACTTCCCCAGGTCGGTCCCTGATTATAAGATTGAAAGAATTAAAACTTTTGTTAGGTATTTTATATCATGAGCTTTGTGTTCATTCTGTTATTAACGGAGATGTATTTTTTTTTTGCAGCTGATTATCCAAAGATCTTTACATTCATCTTGCCTTAAGTTAACAGTATCATCATTGCTCATATCATCAAGGTAAGGAATAAGAGGAATGATAATTATATTATACACACCAGTATGATATATATGATTTCATATTTTTTGTTTGTTTTGACAAAGACAAGATAAGCTATTGCCATCACGCCTGCGGAAGTCTGTTAGTCTGTGAGTCTGTTCACATTTTCCTTTAGCACAGGCTACACCCCCCGTATTTCTTATCTGATAGTCCCGAAATTTCATATGCAGGTTTGGTGTCATGTCTAGATGAGAACGTCCCCCTTTTGGTCGCGATTGATCAACCGTGATGGCTTCCCGGGCCCAAAACCCGAAAACCATTAGCACAATCTACAGGTTGTATTTATGAAGGGATTTCATTGTAACTTGGTAGAATGCCTCTCTATAATATCTAGATGAGCATCCCCTTTTGGTCATGATCTGTCAACCATGACGGCTGCCTAAGCCCAAAACCCAAAAACTTTTATCGCAGTCTGCAGGTCATATTTAATATGGCTGGATTTCATTCCAACTTGGTAGGATGACTCCGTATGATGTCTAGAGAACTTCCCCATTTGGTTACGATCTGTCAACCGTGTCGACTGCCCGAGCACAAAACCCCAAAACTTTAGCACAGTCTATAGATCATATTTATAGAGGAATTCCATTGTAATCTGGTAGGATGACTCTGTATGATGTTTAGATGAGAACTTCCCCATTTGGTTGTGATCTGTCAACCGCGATGACTGCCCGAGCCCCAAAATCTGAAAACCTTTAGCACATTCTACAGGTCGTATTTATGGGGTAATTTCATTGTAACTTGTTAGGATGACTCCATATAATGTCTAGATGAGAATGTCCCCTTTTGGGTGTGATTGGTCAACTGTGACGGCTACAGGGGCCCGAAGCCCAAAAACCTTTCGCACAGTCTACAGGTTGTATTTATGAAGGGATTTCATTGTAACTTGGTAGGATGATTCCAGATAATATCTAGCTGAGAACATCCCCTTTTGGTCACGATCATTCAGCCCTTATGGCTGCCCGAGCCCAAAACCCGAAAACCTTTACTTTAGCACAGGTACTGACTACAGATGTTATTTATGAATGGATTTCATTGTAACTTGATAGGATAACTCAGTATAATGTCTGGATGAAAACGTGCCCTTTTGATTGTGGTTGGTCAACTGTGGCGTCTACACGGGCTCGAAAACCTTTAGCACAGTCTACAGGTCATATTTATGAAGGGATTTCATAGTAACTTGGTAGGATGATTCCAGATAATGTCTAGATGAGAACGTCCCCTTTTGGTAGCAATCATTCAGCTGCCCGAGCCCAAAACCCGAAAACCTTGAACATAGACTAATGGTCATATTTATGAAGGGATTTCATTATAACTTGGTAGGATGACTCCATATAATGTCTAGATGAGAACTTCCCCTTTTGGTCATGTTTGGTTAACTGTGATGGCTACAGCAGCCCGAAGCCCGAAAAACCTTCAGCACAGTCTACAGGTTGTATTTATGAAGGGATTTCATTGTAACTTGGTAGGATGATTCCAGATAATGTCTAGATGAGAACGTCCCCTTTTGGTAGCAATCATTCAAAAGGGGACGTTCTCATCTAGACATTATCTGGAATCATCAGGTAGGATGATTCCAGATAATGTCTAGATGAGAACGTCCCCTTTTGGTAGCGATCATTCAGCTGTGACAGCTGCCCCAGCCCAAAACCCCAAAACCTTTAGCATAGACTACAGATCGTATTTATGAAGGGATTTCGTTGTATCATCGGAGGATGACTCTCTATAATATCTAGATGAGGACGTCCCCTTTTGGTTGTGGTCAATCAACCATGAAGGCTACACAGGCCCGAAGCCTGAAAACCTTTAGCACAGTCTGCAGGCTGTATTTATGAAGGGATTTCATTGTAACTTGATAGGATGACTCGTTCTGGAATAATTTCTCTGTAACTTGGTAACTTTGGTGACATACATTAACTGTGACGGCCACATTAATCCACCCCTCAGTTCTTTAGTACAGTCAACACCTCAAATTATTTTCACTGAAAACATAGCATACAGGGAACAGAAACTAACATATTCTCAATTATCACAATTCTTGTCGTTGTTATAGCCCCCATATTATATTGAGATTGATATATCTTTAGTTGTTTAATTGTTTAAGTAGGTCAAGGACCTTGTTTACTTCAACTATAACAGAATCCCCAAGAAACTGTTCGAACATTGTAGAATTTTCATCTTCTGGAACATTCAATCTGGTTACTATATAAAGGTTTGTCAACAGAATTCAAAAACTCATTTTTTTTTAGAAAGCCATGTCAGAAAGACTCACTTCAGTTAAAACACAGCAGTTGTTTCCATTGGAGATTATTATTGTTCTAGGACAGTGCATTTATTATAGAATCAGTGCTTCTTTGTGCATTTGGAAGATTGAATCCAAAAGAGAATTTTGAAGAGAATCTATTTGTCTTGAAAAAGAGAATTTATACTTTATGTGAAACCTGGTAAAACAGAATAATATTATTTTGTGAAAAGCCAGGATTCTACTGGATTATTTGGAAATTACCTGTGTTCCAACACTTCTTGGATTTTTACACCATTTGAATTTTGCAGAGCATTTTATTATATTTTATTGGAGACTGCTGAAATTTCGAAGTGAAATTTTTATTACAAATCTACGGGATACTGTTCTGAAGAGACATTCTTGGATTTAATACTACCAGCTGGTAACTTTCTTCACAAGATTCTTCACCAGTGGATTACTGGATTCTGTCAAACTGTACTTTGGACTAATTCAATAATTGATAAGTACCACTGTTTTTATTTTCTGTAAACCAATTAGTGTAAAAGATTGTTGTATCATTTTTTTTTATATTAATTTTTTTTAATTAAATTTCAGAATAATTGAATTCATATTTATTGTTGCTGATTCTCAGATTTCTTTCTGTTACCAATATCAATAATATTTCCATACTGTAACAGTCGTATTTCATAATCCTTTCATAAACATTATCCTTTTCATCAAACACAACACACAGGCAAGTTAAGCTACAGTGTCATTGACACTTTAATTTTTATAGCTTTTTAGCTCACCTTTAAGTCAAGCTGAGGTAATCTCATCACTCTCTGTCCGGCGTCCGTTTTGGTCTTCTCCAAATCCACTGGGCCAATTCCAGTGAAAGTTTGTGTGAATGATGGTCCCGAAGGGGCATTGCATTTTTGTTCCAACTCTACAAGCTCAGCCCCATAGGGAGGGAGTGGGGGAAAATGCATCAAAATATTTTTAAAATCTTCTCATGAACCAGTGTGTACAATGACTTGATATTTGCTATGGATCTTCCTTTTAAGGTGTAGAATCAAGTTTGTTCAAACGAAGTTCGTGAAGCAATATTTGGCTTTGTAATGGGAGGGGTAAGATTTTTGGCCCCGCCCAAAATTTCTATTTTCTGAACCGATGGCCCGATTTGAACCAAATTTGGTATGTGGTATTATTGGGTATTAAGTTCTTGACTCATGCAAAAACAAAAATTCCTGCATCCCCACCTGAACCCCAGGAGCTAAAAATAGAAATATTTTCAAACACCCATATTTCCCAAACCACACTGAACAGAGCTGTTCTTTGATATGAAGCACCCTTAGGACCAGTAGAATTGAATGGTAAAAAAAATTGTCATTGGTTATGTTAGGGTGTTCTGTAGAGGGCATCGAAAAAATGTTGAGTCAGCATATTTGCAAAAATTTAAAAAAATCTTTTCTGCAGAACCGGTGGTCAGATATTCGGTATTCAGCATTCATAGGTGGGTCAGGTACCATTTTGTTTAAAGTAAAGCCCATTGGTTCATATTTGGGCTCAGTACAGGAGCCTGAATTTTTAACTTAGAACAATATGGGGAATATTCTTTAAAAAATCTTCTTCAGTACACCAATCAGAATCTTTTACTGTTTGGTATACATCATTGTTATCAGGGTCAGAATCAAGATTGTTCAAACCAAGTCCCTATGTTAATATTTGGGCTTCTTAACTTAGTTCAATATGGGGGATAATTTAAAAAAAAAAATCATCTTCAGATCCACCAATCAGAATGCTTTCATATTTCGTATACAACATCTCTAGGGGGGTGGGGTTAGGGGGGAGGGTAAGATTCAAGTTTGTTCAAATCGGCTCTCTAGGTATATATTTGGGCGCTCTGTGGTAGCCCAAATTTTAGCTTCGTGCAGTATGAGGAAATTTCTTTAAAAATCTTCTTCAGCTCCACCAGTCGGAATGCTTTCATATTTGGTATACAACATCTCTAGGGGGGTCAGATTCAAGTTTGTTCAATTTAAGTGCCTGGGTTAATATTTGGGCTCCATATGGGAACATGAAATTTAACTTAGTACAATATGAGGGAATTTCTTCAAAAATCTTCTTCAAATTCACCTGTCAGAATCCTTTCATATTTGGTTTACAACATCTCTAGGGGAGTGAGATTCAAGTTTGGTCAGATTGGTTCCCTGGGTTAATATTTTGGGCTCCCTATGGTAGACTGAATTTTAACTTTGGGCAATATGAGGAATTTCTTGAACAATCTTCTTCAGATCCGCTAGTCAGAATGCTTTCATATTTGGTACACATATACATTTCTCGGGAGGTCAGATTCAACTTTGTTCAAATCGAGAGTTTGGCTTAATATTTGGGCTCCCTATGGAAGCCGGAATTGGCCATGTAGCTGAAGAAGTAGAAATTTTGTATTCAGTACCCTCTAGAGGTGTGTAACTAAGGTTAAGTCACATAGGTTGTATCAAGGGACTTCATAGGGGAGCTCTACATTTTACATTATGATCAACTGAAGAAAAAGCTTGATACACAGACTATTTTTGTCACTCTTGAGGGTCTCAAGGATTGACAATGTATCCTATGGAGATGGATTGCTTAATGTAGACTTATTCTTGGACTCTGTTTATATTGTGTTTTGTTTAAGGTGAGTGCTTCAGGCCCTGTGGGGCCTCTTTTTTGACTAAAACTCAGGATGAGACAGACATGGCCGTTTGAAAAATGCAGGCGAGCTACTACCGCCCTTCTTAAATCACCCCAGGCAGGCGATAATAGTGGCCCTTAATTCACCTCTGGGAGCCATCAATCAAGAAAGCCCTATCACTTTTAAGTCCAGTGACACCTGGAACAAAAATTGTAGGCATGTGAAAATCACACTTGCAGTTTCCATTTCACAATCTTTACTTCATTTCGGATTTTCCTAATGTTAATTGTAATCGGAAATTAATAAATAGACTGCAGTTTTATAATTTTCCCTGTTTATTCAAAGCTCATGGGTATGACTTAAAACACAGCCTGATATTGTTCAAAATGTATGGCACATCGAAAAACAAAAGTTCTCGAATGAATGAATGAATGAATCTTTATTTAGCAGTATACAGCAATAAATATACATACATGAATATGAGACAAAAAATAATCTAATAGGCCTGTATACCGCAGGGAGACGACATAGCCAGATTGGCTGCCTACCTGTCGCCCCCCAGAGATAATAGCATGCAATATTGGAACATTGGAATTGGACTGTCTGACAACCGTAGAGCTGTACTTGGTCTTAGTCACTGGTGGCAAGTGCAACTAACACAAGACGAGACGAGATGAGATTTTGTCCAGACATTTGCAGTACCAGCAGAAATGAGTCAATAACCACTGCCTGTCCAGCGCTGACTACTCCAAAGCCGACGCCACTTAGAGTGTTTCTACCAGAGAGAGAATATGAGCCCCACACGGACTGATGCAAAGTGTTGGAGTCCTCAACAGGGGTAAAAATAGAATCAATATTTCCCTTATTATTTCACTGTCCTTGGAAAGCGCTAAAATTGGTTAGTCTTGAAAATGCATACCCACTCAGTTTATTATGAAATTTTGAAATCTCGAAAACTGTTCCATATGAAAATAAGTGTTCTGGTCAATGCGCTGCAGTGTGCATGGATTCCCAAGTGTTAAACTTGAAAGAGGAACTTTTTTCACTGAATCGATAAGAGGTTATGAAAGAAGCACCATTTAGCAATGTTGTGCTTGTTGGAGAGAAAAAATCACCATCGAAATAAATTCTGGAAAACATACTGCATTATTCAGAGAATGACTGAAGTTCATTGACAAGCAGTCCTTTTTGTTGTCAGTGAATGATAACAGGGCACCGTTTTTCGAGGATGTGCTGATATTGTTTGGGAAAGTAATTCGGCCAAAACTGATTTCATAAGCAGACTGTAACCAATAGTAATATACGTTGTTGACTTTTTTTAAAACAATTTTTATAGTTTTAATTGCCTGCGCAAATTGACGTTAGGCGGGCAAAATATGCCCGTCTTATTAGCTCACCTGACTTTCAGTCAGGAGAGCTATAGTGATCACTCACCATCCGTCGTCCGTGAACATGGTGTTTGCGTCTTCTCCTCCCAAACCGCTGAACCAATTTAATTGATATTTGGGATAATAGTTTGTTATGACATCGCAATTTGATTTTGTTCAAAACAAGTTGCCTCGCCCGTGGGTAGGGCCACACCCAAAAAGTGTGCTGAAATCTTAAAAAATCTTCCACTCATGAACCAGCAGTAGCAGAGACTTGATATTTGGTGTGCAGCTTCCTTTTGAGGTGTAGACTCAGATTTGTTCAAGAGAAGTTTGTGGAGCTATACGTGGCGTCATTATGGGAGGGGCAAAATTTTTGGCCCCGCCCAAATTTTCTATTTTCCAAACCGAGAGGCTGATTTGAACCAAATTATATGTGAGGGCTTATTGGGTCATAAGTACCTAATTTATGCTGATTTTTTTTTCCCCGGAGCCCCATGGGAACCGCAGGAGCTAAAAATAGAAAAAAATTAAAACACCTATATCTCCAAAACTGCATGGCACCGAGAATTTTTATTTGGTGTGAAGCTTCCTTAGGACCAACAGAAAGAGTTGGTAAAAAAAAATTGCCATCGGTTTTATCATAGGGTACAGTTTCGGGACTTTGAAAAAGTGCTGAGTCAGCACTTTTTAACACTGTGGGCAATGGGAAAAACATTAAAAAATCTTCTCCAGATCCAGCAGGCAGAATCTTTTGATATTTGGTATGCAACATTGTAGGGTGGATCTGATTCAAGTTTGTTCAAATCGGCCCCCTGGGTTCATATTTGGGCTCAGTATAGGAGCCCGATTTCGAACTTAGTGCATTTCAGGCAAATTTCTTAAAAAATCTTCTTCTCCAGATCCAGCAGGCAGAATCTTTTGATATTTGGTATGCAACATTGTGGGGTGGATCTGATTCAAGTTTGTTCAAATTGGCCCCCTGGGTTTATATTTGGGCTCAGTATAGGAGCCCAAATTTGAACTTACTGCATTTCAGGCAAATTTCTTTGAAAATCTTCTTCTCCAGATCCAGCAGGCAAAATCTTTTGATATTTGGTATGCAACATTGTGGGGTGGATCTGATTCAAGTTTGTTCAAATCGGCCCCTTGGGTTTATATTTGGGCTCAGTATAGGAGCCCAAATTTGAACTTAGTGCATTTCAGGCAAATTTCTTTGAAAATCTTCTCCAGATCCAGCATGCAGAATCTTTTGATATTGGGTATGCAACATTGTGGGGTGGATCTGATTCTATTTTGTTCAAATTGACTCCCTAGATTCATATTTGGGCTCACTATAGAACTTAGTGCATTTCAGGCAAATTTCTTCAAAAATCTTCTTCTCCAGATCCTGCAGGCAGAATCTTTTGATATTTGGTATGCAACATTGTGGGGTGGATCTGATTCCAGTTTGTTCAAATCGGCCACCTGGATTCATATTTGGGCTCACTATAGAAGCCCAAATTCGAACTTAGTGCATTTCAGGCAAATTTCTTCAAAAATCTTCTCCAGATCCAGCAGGCAGAATCTTGTGATATTTGGTATGCAACATTGTGGGGTGGATCTGATTCAAGTTTGTTCAAATCGGCTCCCTGGGTTTATATTTGGGCTCAGTATAGGAGCCCAAATTTGAACTTAGTGCATTTCAGGCAAATTTCTTTGAAAATCTTCTTAAGATCCAGCAGGCAGAATCTTGTGATATTTGGTATGCAGCATCCTTAGGGGGGTGAGATTCAAGTTTGTTCAAGCCATGTCCCTAGGTCCATATTTGGGCTCACTGTGGGAGCTTGAATTGTAACTTTGTTCGAAATGAGGAATTTTTAGCTCACCTGACTGAAAGTCAGGGTGAGCTATTCTGATCACTTTTCGTCCGGCGTCCGTCGTGAAGGTGGTGTTTGGGATTTTTCTCCCAAACCACTGGCCACATATTAATGAAATTTCATGTGAGAAGGGGTTGTGTCTGCGGACTTTGATTTTTTGTCAAATTAGGTCTCGGCTCACATTGAGCAGAGTGATGGGGCAAAAATGCTCCAATTCTTAAAAAATCTTCTTCTCAAGAACCAGCAATAGCAGAGACTTGATATTTGGTATGCAGCTTCCTTTTGAGGTGTAGACTTAAGTTTGTTCAAGAGAAGTTGGAGGGGCTATATTTGACGATGTTAAAGGAGGGGCAGAAATTTTGGCCCCGCCCCAAATTTCTATTTTCCAAACCGCGAGGCCGATTTAAACCAAATTTTACATGAGTGCTTATTGGGTCATAAGTACCTAATTTATGATGAATTTTTTTTCCCCATAGCCCCGTGGGAACCACAGGAGCTAAAAATAGAAAAAAATGAAAACGCCCATATCTCCAAAACTACACGGCACTGAGAATTCTTATTTGTTGTGAAGCTTCCTTAGGACCAACAGAATAGAATGATAAAAAAAAATTGCCATCGGTTTTATCATGGGGTACTTTTTGGGGACTTTGAAAAAGTGCTGAGTCAGCATTTTTTAACACTGTGGGTAATGGGAAAAACATAAGACTACTTTTCTGCGAAACCACTGCTCCAAAAGCTTTAAAATTTCACATATAACATCTTTGTAAGATTGTTTCACATGTTTATTGAAATCAATTGCCTGGGTGGATATTTGGGCTCTCTAAGGGAGCCCAAATGTTTAAATTAGTGCAGTATGAGGAGTATTTTTGAAAAATCTTCTTCTTCAGATCTAGCAATAAGAATGTTTTGATATTTGGTATGCAGCATCCTTAGGGGGGTGAGATTCAAGTTTGTTGAAGCCAAATCCCTGGGTTCATATTTAGGCTGAAAATTTGGGGTCCCGTTGAGGACTTCGAAATTTTGGACCAAAATCCGAAAAAATTTTTTTTTGTTTTTTCTGCCTTTCGGTCAATTTTAAGACCAAAAAAAAAATTTTTTTTTCCCCTGAAAATTTGGGGTCCCGGTGGGGCTTAGAAAATTTTGGACCAAAATCCAAAAAGATATTTTTTGGGTTTTTTTATGCATTTCTGTAAATTTTAAGAGAAAAAAAAAAAAAATTTTTCCCCCTGAAAATTTTCGACCAAAATCCGAAAAATTTTTTTTGGGTTTTTTCTGCGTTTCGGTCAATTTGAAGACAAAAAAAAAATTTATTTTTATTCCCCTGAAAATTTGGGGTCTGGGTGGGACTTAAAAAATATTGGACCAAAATCCGAAAAAAATTTTTTTTTGTTTTTTCTGGGTTTTGGTCAATTTTAAGACAAAAAAAATTTTTTCTTTTTTTACCCTGAAAATTTGGGGTCCGGGTGGGACTTAGAAAATTTTGGTCCAAAATCCGAAAATATTTTTTTTTTGTTTTTTCTGCGTTTTGGTCAATTTTAAGATAAAAAATTTTTTTTTTTTTTACCCTGAAAATGTGGGGACGGGTGGGACTTAGAAAATTTTGGACCAAAATCCGAAAAAATTTTTTTTTGTTTTTTATGCATTTCTGTCGATTTTAACCCTTTACCTAACATGAAAAGCAGACGACACTTGCAAAAAAAATTCTTGAATAACTAATTTTTTTCATTTTTTGTCTCAAAAACATAGGTTATGACCCCTCGTTGGAACGAGCTCGACGAGCTCGTTCCAACGAGGGGTCATAACCTATGTTTTTGAGACAAAAAATGAAAATATTTTGAAAATTAATTGGCGATTTTTGAGAATAGCGCTGGCCGGTTTTGGCTGTTACGTTGGGTAAAGGGTTAAGACAAAAAAAAAAAAAAAAAAATTTTCCCCTGAAAATTTTGGGTCCGGGTGGGACTTAGAAAATTTTAGACCAAAATCTGAAAAAAATTTTTTTTTTTTGTTTTTTCTGGGTTTTGGTCAATTTTAAGACAAAAAAAAAATTTTCTTTTTTTACCCTGAAAATTTGGGGTCCGGGTGGGACTTGGAAAATTTTGGACCAAAATCCGAAAAAAATTTTTTTTTGTTTTTTCTCCGTTTCGGTAAATTTTAAGACAAAAAAAAAATGTTTTTTTTTTTCCCCTGAAAATTTGGGGTCCGGGTGGGACTTACAAAATTTTGGACCAAAATCCGAAAAAAAATTTTTTTGGTTTTTTCTGCATTTTGGTCAATTTTAAGACAAAAAAAATTTTTTTTTTTTTTACCCTGAAAATTTGGGGTCCGGGTGGGACTTAGAAAATTTTGGACCAAAATCCGAAAAAATTTTTTTTTTGTTTTTTCTGCGTTTCGGTAAATTTTAAGACAAAAAAAAAATAATTTTTTTTTTCTCCTGAAAATTTGGGGTCCGGGTGGGACTTAGAAAATTTTGGACCAAAATCCGAAAAAAATTTTTTGTTGTTTTTTATGCATTTCTGTCAATTTTAAGACAAAAAAAAAAAAAAAATTTGGCCCTGAAAATTTAGGGTCCGGGTGGGACTGGGAAAATTTTGGACCAAAATCCAGAAATTTTGGTTTTTGTTTTTAGCTCCGCTGACAAAGTCAGCAGAGCTTTTCGTATACTGATTCGTCCGTCGTCCGTCTGTCTGTCCATCCGTCCGTCCGTCGTCAACATTTTCCTTGTCCGGGCCATAATTTCTGAACAGCTGAATATTTTTCAACTAAACTTTATAACAATATGTATTATCAATGGATGGTGTGTCATCAACCATTATAAAGTCTGTAACCCCACAGGGTCAAGGTCACAGGCCACATGAGCAAGAAAAAAATATTTTGTTTGTCCGAGCCATAATTTCTAAACTACTGAATGTTTTTGGACCAAACTTTATAACGTCATGTAATGTCAATAGGCGGTGTGTAATCGATCCAAGCCATAATTTTCGTGACAACTGAAAATTTTTCGGCTAAAGTTTGTAACAATATTAGTATTAGAAAACATGCCCATGCGATCAGTGGCCCTCAGCGGAGCTCTCTAGGCGTGACAGGCCTCTTGTTTATGCATTTCGGTCAGTTTTAAGACAAAAAAAAAAAAAAAATTTTTTACCCTGAATATTTGGGGTCCGGGTGGGACTTCGAAAATTTTGGACCAAAATCCATAATTTTTTTGTTTTTTATGCGTTTGTCAATTTTAAGACAAAAAAAACATTTTTTTTTTTACACCAAAAATTTGGGGTCCGGGTGGGACTTAGAAAATTTTGGACCAAAATCCAGAAATTAGTTTTAGCGTTTTTTATGCGTTTTAAGAAGAAGAAAAAAATTTAGGCTGAAAGTATTTTGTTTGGGAAAAAAATCTGTTTTTTATGTGTTTATCTCAATTTTGGGACGTTAAAGTGCAGGAACTGAAAATAGAAGGAAAATCCTGTGTATTGTGTGGGCACAATCGCTTCATCTAGTTGGTATATGCTTTTCTTAGGAGGGGCGTATGCAGCTTATTCAAGTCAAGTCCCTGGTTTGATATTTAGACTACCATGTCAGGTGAGCGTCCTCAGGCCCCCCTGGGGCCTCTTGTCTTAAAAAATCTTCTTCTTCAGATCCAGCAGTCGGAATGGTTTGATATGTGCATGGGTCCATATTGTAACTTGGTAGGCTGACTTCATATAATGTCTAGATGAGAACAGCCCCTTTTGGACACCATTAGGCAACTGTGATGGCTACAGGGGCCTGAAGCCCGAAAACCTTTAGCACAGTCTACAGGTGATATTTATGAAGGGATTTCATTGTAGCTTGGTAGGATGGCTCCAAATAATGTCTAGATGATAACGTCCCCTTTTGGTCACGATCATTCAGCCTTGATGGCTGCCCGAGCGCAAAACCCCAAAACCTTTAGCATAGTCTATAGGTCATATTTGTGGCTCAGAAGGTAGTTGTGCATTCTGCAAGCCGAGAGGTCCTCGGTTCGAATCCCACCTGCGGCAGCCGCGTTGTGTCCTTGGGCAAGACATCTCTATTGCCCGCGTGGGGGCACGGTGGCATTGTGTACTAAGGCGTACTGCACGTTGATGGTGCACTTGTCTTCAACCAATGCTACCCCTGCTTGTTTGGAGTAAGTATGTTGGGGAGCTGACAGTTGCTCGCCGTTGCTCGGTGCTTCTCTCCGGGTACTCCGGCTTCCTCCACCCGTAAAACTCACGGTCATGATTAGCCATTGTGCATAAATATGTGACCTTAAACACCATTAAATAAATAAATAGGTCATATTTATGGAAGGATTACATTGTGACCTGTTAGTTTGACTCCATATAATGCCTAGATAACATCCCCTTTTGGTCATGATTGGTCAACTGTGATGGCTTTAGGGGCCCGAAGCCTGAAAACCCTGAGCACAGTCTACAGGTCATATTTATGAAGGGATTTCATTGTAACTTCGTAGGATCACTCCAGATGATACCCAGATGAGAATGTCCCCTTTTGGTTGCGATCATTCAACCATGATGGCTGCCCGAGCCCAAAAATCTTTAGCACAGTCTACAGGTCATATTTATGAAGGGATTTCATTGTAACCTGGTAGGTTGACATCATATAATGTCTAGATGAGAACGTCCCCTTTGGACGCAATTGGGAAACTGACGGCTACAGGAGCCCGAAGCCCGAAAACCTTTAGCTCAGTCCACAGGCCATATTTATGAAGGGATTTCAATGTAACTTGACAGGATGACTCGTTTTGGAATAATTTCACTATAACTTGGTAACTTTCGTTGATATACGTTAACTGTGAGGGCCACATACATCAACTGTGAGGTCATATTAACCAACCCCTCATCTCTTTAGTACAGTGTACACCTCGTATTATTTTTGTCAAAAACATTGCATGCAGGGAACAGAAATGAACATATTCCCAATTATCACAATTCTTGTCTTATTTCATAATCCTTTCATAAATATTGAACATCCTTTTCATCAAACACAACACACAAGTTAAGCTACAGTGTCATTGACACTTTCATTTTCTACATGTTACCCTAAACACAGGTTTTTTTTGGTCCTAATGATTTAAAGTTTCTGTTTCACTTGCCAAAAGGAAGACGAGTTCTGTTTTCAGGTTTTTATGAGTAAAGTGGTAGTTATGACCCATGATTGCTGAAAATTTTAAATATTTTAGGACTTTCCCACATGGTTGAGAAGTGCATCATTGTCCTGTCGACATGTTTCTTTTAGTTTTCTTGCAAGCTGATTAGTTTGCAGATCTATTTTGACTTTTTTTCCTTCCTTAAAATTTGTAACTGCCTTGAAGATTGTAGGAGTTTTTAATAAAATGGCAAAACTGAATAATGCTATTATTTTTTTTTTCAGTCACAATCCGTTGCCAAATTTGTACATAACATCACTGCCTCATCATCTTTATCTCAAGTGAGTAGATAATGTATTTTAAATTTTAATTTCACGGTTTCTTTGCAGTAATATATAATGTATTTCACTATAACAAGCTTACCTTTGATGTTGTTAATTCAAAGTGCATTGACAAATTACATTTACAAAGCTTTGACGTGATAGAAACTAAATGTCTTGCTTTGACTTTGAACTTGAGAAATATATTATCAGAGCACAATCAATCCATTTGTTGTAACTATAGTTAATAATTATTATACAGTATGGAAAAGAGTGGATTTATTGTGCTTCCTGAAAATTTATTTTTTTTTTTGGATGAGGGATGGGGGGGGGGGAAGCATATCGTCGGCACTTTGGCAGTCAGTCCGTCTGTCCAAAACAAATGGCTTCCGAATGATAACTCTAGTTTGCTTTGATGTATGACCTTATAATTTTGCAACCTTGCTACCTATTGATGTATGACCTTATAATTTTGCGACCTTGCTACCTACCTTTAAATGCAGATCACATTTGATTTATTTACCATTCCAGAGTTATGCCCCTTGAAATGTTAAAAGATGATAAAATCAATGGATTCTGGATGATAACTCTAGTTAGCTTGAAAATGGCAAAATGGTAACTCTAGTTCGCTTTGATGTACAACCTTTGCAACATTACTATATACCATGAAATGCAAGTCAAGTTCAATTGTCATTCTTATGGCACTCCAGAGTTCTGCCCCTTGAAATGTTGCAAAATGGTAAAGTGATAAAACATTTTTAGCTCAACTTGACAAAGTCGAGCTGAGCTATTGCCATCACTTCTCGTCCATCGGTGTACGTCCACAATTTCCTTTGGCACACCTCACAGGTCGCATTTATGATCAGATCGCTTTGAAACTTGGTATGCTTGTTTGGGGTGACCTCCAGATGGGAGTTATTGATTTTCTTCAATTTCCATTAAAATATTTTGCTGCAGCCAACGTTCTTAGAACTTAGTTTCGTCAAACCTCAATATTTCCCTTTGGCACACCCTACAGGACACATTTATGATCAGATTGCTTTGAAACCTGGTATGCTTGTTTAAAGTGACCTCTAGATGGGAGCTATCGATTTTCTTCAATTTCCGTCAAAAAATGTTGCCGCGGCCAACGTTCTTAGAACATAGTTTAGTCAGACCACAATATTTCCCTTTGGCACACTGTACAGGGCACATTTATGATTGGACTGCATTGGAACCTGGTATGCTTGTTAGCTCATCTTGACAAAGTCAAGCTGAGCTAATCTCATCGCTCTCCGTCCGTCGTCCGTCGTCCGGCGTCCATCGTCTGTCGTCCGTCAACACCATGTTTTGGTCTTCTCCTCCAAAGCCACTGGGCCAATTCAAGTGAAAGTTTGTGTGAGTGATGGTCCCAAAGGGGCATTTCATTTTTGTTCAACTCAGCATGCCCAGCCCCATAGGGAGAGAGTGGGGGAAAATGCTCCAAAATATTTAAAAAATCTTCTTCTCAAGAACCAGTGTGTACAATGACTTGATATTTGCTATGGAGCTTCCATATGAGGTGTAGAATCAAGTTTGTTCAAACGAAGTTCGTGAAGTAATATTTGGCTTTGTAATAGGAGGGGTAAGATTTTTGGCCCCGCCCAAAATTTCTATTTTCTGAACCGATGGTCCGGTATGAACCAAATTTGGTTTGTGGTAGTATTGGGTCATAAGTACTTGACCCATGCAAAAAGAAAAATTCCCGCATCCCCATGGGAACCCTGGGAGCGAAAAATAGAAATATTTTCAAATGCCCATATTTCCCAAACCCCACGGAACAGAGAGCTTTTATTTGGTTTGAAGTATCCTTATGACCAGTAGAATTGAATGGTAAAACAAAATTGCCATCGGTTATGTTAGGGTGTTCTGTAATGGGCATCGAAAAAATGCAGAGTCAGCATATTTGCAAAAATTAAAAAAAATCTTTTCTCCAGAACCAATCATCAGAATCTTTTGATATTTGGTATACAGCATTCATAGGGGGGTCAGATAAAAGTTTGTTGAAATAAAGCTCATTGGTTCATATTTGGGCTCTCTGCAGGAGCCCGAAGTTTTAACATAGGGTAATATGGGGAATATTCTTTAAAAATCTTCTTCTTCAGAACCACCAGTCAGAATCTTTTAATATTTGGTATACATCACTGTTATGAGGGTCAGATTCTAGATTTTTCAAACCAAGTCCCTAGGTTAATATTTGGGCTTCCTACGGAAGCCCATATTTTATCTTTGTTCAGTATGGAGGGTAATTTAAAAAAATCTTCTTCTTCAGATCCATCAGTCAGAATGCTTTGATATTTGGTATGCAACATCTCTATGGGGGTCAGATTCAAGTTTGTTCAAATCAGATCCCTAGGTATATATTTGGGCTCACTATGGTAGCCCAAATTTTTACTTAGTGCAATATGAGGAAATTTCTTTAAAAATCTTCTTCTTCAGATCGACCAGTCGGAATGCTTTTATATTTGGTATACAACATCTCTAGGGGGGTCAGATTCCAGGTTGTTCAATTCGAGTGCCTAGGTTAATATTTGGGCTCCATATGGGAACATGAAATTTAACTTGGTACAATATGAGGGAATTTCTTCAAAAATCTTCTTCTACAGATTCACTTGTCAGAATGCTTTCACATTTGGTATACAACATCTCAAGGAGGGTCAGATTCAAGTTTGTTCAAATCGGATCCATATGTTAATATTTGGGCTCGCTATGGTAGCCCAAATTTGAACTTCGTGCAATTCGAAGAAATTTCTTTACAGGCTCTCTATGGGAGCCGGAATTGGCCATTTTGCTGAAGAATTCAAAATTTTGTATTCAGTACCCTCTAGAGGTACTAAGATTAATCCACATAGGTTGTATCAAGGGGCTTCATAGGGGAGCTCTACATTTTACTTATGATCGACTGAAGAAAAGGCATGATGCCCAGATTATTTTTGTCACTCCTGAGGGACTCAAGGATTGAGAGTGTAGCCTATGGAGATGGCTTGCTTAATGTAGACTCATTCTTGGACTCTGTTTAAATTGTGTTCTGTACAAGATGAGCGCTTCAGGCCCCGTGGGGCCTCTTGTTTGGTGTGACCTCTAGATGGGAGCTATTGATTTTTTTCCATTTCCATCAAAAAATGTTGCTGCGGCCAATGTTCTTAGAACTTAGTTTAGTCAGACCTCCTCAATATTTCCCTTTGGCACACGCTACAGGGCACATTTATGATCGGACTGCTTTGAAACCTGGTATGCTTGTTTGGGGTGACCTCTAGATGGGAGCTATCAATTTTTTTTCATTTCCGTCAAAAAATGTTGCCACGGCCAACGTTCTTAGAACTTAGTTTAGTCAGACCTCAATATTTTCCTTTGGCACACCCTACAAGGCACATTTATGATCGGATTGCTTTGAAACCTGGCATGCTTGTTGGGGTGACCTCTAGATGGGAGCTATCGATTTTCTTCCATTTCCGTCTGTCAAAATATGTTGCCGCTGGCAACGATCTTTGAACTCAGTTTTGTCAGGCATCAATATATTCCTTTGGCATGCCATAAAGGCACATTTATGATCAGATCGGTTTGAAACTTTGTATGCTTGTTTGGGGTTACCTCTAGATGGGAGCTATTGATTTTCGTCGAAAAACGTTGCCACTGGCAATGTCCTTGGATGAACTTAGTAAAAACTTAGTGCAGTTAAGTTAAGCATCAATATTTCCCTTTGACACACCCTGCAGGGCACATTTATGAGTTGATCGCTTGCAAACTTGGTGTGCTTGTGTGGGGTGACATCTATATGGGAGCTGTCAATTTTCTTCCATTTCTGTCCAAATAAAATGTTGCCGCTGACCTTTGAACGTTTAGTCAGACCTCAATATTTCCCTTTAACACACCCTTAGATGAGAACTATTGATTAGCATTCATTTCTGTGAAAAAAAGTTGCCATTTACAATAACCTCTGAACTTACTGCATTTGTGAATCAACATTCTTCCTTTAGCCAGTCTTACAGCTTACATTTATAAATGCATGGATTACACTGATGAGCACACACAATGCTGTTATGTTGAAATTTCATCAAATAACATTGGTACCAATGATCTTCAATTTTGCCATTCATTTATAACTTAACGAGTTCAGGTTTGTCAAGTTGAGCTACAGTGTCATTGACACTTTCATTTATGGTATCTTATTAAATGCCCAGGGCATGTATGATCAAACCTGCTTATACATTCACCCAGGGACCAGCCTAGGGGGGAATTTTAGGGAGACTTCATGTCTCCCTCCAGAAAAAATAGGGAGACTGCAAAGTCAAGTAGGGAGACTTCATAGGCAAGTGGGGAAAATTAAGAATATTTATGTACCACCCCTGCCACCCATTCATATTTTCAGCTTGTGGTCCTCCATTAACATCTGATTAATCCAGGTCCAGTTGTCTATGATGCATCTATGCCAGGTTAAAAAATCACAAAGTAATTATTGACTGAAAATCCCCCACGGCTACCCTCTCCTTCATGACCACTCCCCTCTTCTTCGTTCCAATCCCACAGCACCCTCCTGTGGATGCCTTTCACCAAAGTCCAACTAAGCTAATAATTTCCTAAGTCTGAAAGTGTGAACAGGACCAGATGTAAGAAGGTTGCTTGGAGGGTACTTTGTTAGTTAATAAACAAAATACATTCTGGGGTGCAGTATTTTGTAAAATCAATGTCATTCCGCATCATTTTTATAGCATTCCAGTGTCTTTCCGCGTCATTTTGTGTCATTCTGGTGTTTAGGAGGACCCCTTTTTCAAGATCCTTCACATGCACACTTGTGTCCTGTACAAAGCTTTTCTTGTCACCACTAAACCTTTTTTTTCATGTGGTTCAATTCCACTCGTGTTTTTCTGGGAATAGATGGCCCAACAGTTAACGGTCGTCAGCAAAATGAAATAAAAATTCAGTGTTAGAAAATACGTCCGTTGTGTATACATTTGCGGCATCCTAAGCGAGGTAACCTACTTTTAAACTGGGTTATTTTGTTGAGTCGCTTAAGTCACCTATTTTCGTTTCGACACTTGAAGCTCCGACTGAAATGGAACAAAATAGAAATAAAAAATCCGCCAAAAGCAACAATGGAAACTGATTGTCGTGTGATTTCAAATAAATGGTTGTTCATTTGACAAACAAAAATGCCCATTTATCACACTTGAGCACATTCGATTTGAAAAAATCGTTTTTATGTAAACCGTGGATCACTCAGTTCAGGCTTCAGCCGTTCCTCATTTTGGCCAATTTTTAGAGGGCGACTTGTAATCGCCCCAACTATTTTTCTAGGCGACTCTGGGCTTAGAAGGGCGACATAATCGCCCTAGTCGCCCTCACGGCTGGTCCCTGCATTCACCCTAATTAAGCAGTGACCTGGCTTCAAACTTCAAAGGTCTGTTTAACCTCCTTCCCAAGGAGCTTTCAATACTGGTTTACTGTGTACTGTTACTCTTGTCCTTCCACATATTTGTGTATTTATATGGCTAAACTCTTCTGCTGCCACTCTTGCATAAATGCAAATTTTGGGGCCAATGCCACTAGCATAATTGCAAATTTCATGTTTCTATGGTGAACTGCAGTCTGAGGGAAGAAAGGGTCTAATCTGAAATCCCATATCCTTCCCACCAGAAACCACGGGAAGTGAAGCAGTGCCTGTTCACTATGGTAAATATGTTCTGTTTTACTGGTAAAATAGGACCCAATCACCGATGCTTGGGAGGTGCAAACCCTCTCTAAAATGGGCAACATGGCTTATTAATGCTCACCCCTGGTCTTGAGTTGATACTCATGTTGTGGTCATGATTAGCCATTGTGCAAAAATTTGTGACCTTAAACACCAATAAATAATAATAATAAATCCCATATCCACAGTCATCATAGAAAAGAATTTGTAGAAATTCAAAAAGTAACAAGTTACTGCAGTAAAACGAAAAATGGTAAGTTGGTAACCTGGTACTTCCGTTTCTAAAGAAATACGGCCCAGCTCCAGTGTTCCTCCATATGTGTGTAAACAATAACATTTAAACTGATTCAGTATATTTTCTGGAAATTATTGTAATTTATTCACAGGGACATTAGGGGTCGTTGACTGATTGACAATTAGTTGGAAATAATCCACCGGCATTAACAATTCAATAGGGGTGCTGTGGCATTGCGGTAACCGGTTCTCGTCTGATCATCGAAGTTAAGCAACATCCAGCCCGGTTAGCCCTTGGATGGGTGACCGTCTGAGCGATCGATTTGAACTCCCGCATTGTGACCTTGGGCAAGGCACTTAACCCTGATTGTCCACATGGGGGCACGATGACACCGTGTACTAAGGTGTCCTACACTTCGATGGTGCACATGTCTTCAACCAGTCTAACCCTGCCTGTGCTGCAGTGCGGAGATATGATGTTGGGGACCTGGCAGCTGCTTGTCGTTGCTCGGTTGTTTTTCTCCGGGTATTCTGGCTTCCTCCACCCGTAAAACTGTCATTGACACGATAAGACCTTGGCTAGTGTCATTAAACCTTAATAAATAATTCAGAGCTGGGTGATATACCGAATTTTCCTTGATATCGAATATCGTACCGAACGCAAATGAAGTTTACTGAAATTTCAATGTATAGATTTTGTGCAAGCTGATCGGGGATAAAGTGGGAATTCCTCATAATGCGCTAAAAACATGGCAGAGCCCAAGTCTTAGAGCTCATGGGCGACGCATTTTTAAAGAATTGAAAAGAAGTTTTGCAGGTGTAAACTTTGTAATAGTTTAGTAGGTGTATCAACGGCCAACACAACCAATTTACGGTCTCAGATTCACAATCATCATAAAAAATTATTTCAAGATATTGAGAAAGAAATTACTTTGAACTCGGCAGCGGCGAAATGAAAATTGGTAAGTTTTTACTTTCATTTTCAAACGGGAAAGTTCAGCTTGTGGAACGTGTACTATTTAACAGTTTTTTCAGTTGCTTTTTGATCAGTATCCGGATATTATTTTGTTAATAACTTAACAAATCAAAGTTCTGATATTATTTAAGCTAATACCAACTGATACTTCGGTCACGATGTGTGAGAAAAGTACAGTTATGAACTTGAGACAGCTCAGCTTGAACCAAATTTGATATGAGGGCTTATTGGGTCATAAGTACTTATTTTCCGCCCAAAAACTTTTTCCTGTCACCCCATGGTGACCGCTGGACCTAAAAATAGAAAAAAATTAAAATGCCCGTATCTCCAAAACTTCACAGCACCGAGAATTCTTATTTGGTGTGAAGCTTCCTTAGGACCGAGAGGCTGATTTGAACCAAATTTGAGGCTGATTTGAACCAAACCTGATATGAGGGCTTATTGGGTCATAAGTACTTAATTTATGCTAAAAATATTTCACTGTGGGAGCCCAAATTATAACTTAGTTCAAAATGAGGAAATTTCTTTAAAAATCTTCTTCTTCAGATCCAGCAGTTGGAATGTTTTGATATTTGGTATGCAGCATCCTTAGGGAGGTGAGATTCAAGTTTCTTAAGCCAAGTCGCTGGGTTGATATTTGGGCTTCCTGCAGGAGCCCAAATTATAACTTGTTTGATATGAGGAATATTCTTCAAAAATCTTCTTCTTCACATCCACCAGTTCAGTTAGAATCTTTTGATATTTGGTATACAGTATTCTTAGGGAGGTGAGATATAAGTTTGTAAAAGCCAAGTCCCTGGGTTCATATTTGGGCTCCCTGTGAGCCCCGAATTATTACTTAGTTTAATATAAGGAATATTCTTTAAAAATCTTTTTTTTTAGATCCACTGGTCAGAGTCTTTGGATATTTGGTAAAAGCTTTTCTTAGGAAGGGCGGATGCAACTTGTTGAAATCAATTCCTTGGACCGTTGATATTTAGGCTACAGTGTCAGGTGAGCGCCCTCAGGCCCCCTGGGGCCACTTGTTTAGCTTAACTTGACAAAGTCAAGATAAGCTATTGCCATCACGCATGCGGAAGACTGAGTCTGTTAGTCTGTCAGTTTCTTTAGCACAGGCTAAACCCTGTAGTTCTTGTTCAATCATCACAAAATTTCATATGCAGGTTCGAGGTCATGTATAGATGAGAATGTCCCCTTTTGGTCACGATTGGTCAACCGAGATGTCTACGCGAGCCCGAAACCCCAAGACCTTGAGTACAGTCCACATGTCGTATTTATGAAGGGATTTCATTGTAACTTGGTATAATGACTCTGTATAATGTCTAGATGAGAACGTCCCCTTTTTGTCGTGATCGGTCACCCTTTTATTAGCTCACCTGGCCTAAAAGGCCATGTGAGATTTTCTCATCACTTGGCGTCTGTCGCCCGGCGTCCGTAAACTTTAAATTTTTAGCTTAACTTGACAAAATCAAGATAAGCTATTGCCATCACACGTGCGGAAGTCTGTTGGTCTGTGAGTCTGTTCACATTTTCCTTTAGCACAGGCTACACCCCGCAGTTCTTGTCTGATCGTCACGAAATTTCATTCGCAGGTTTGAGGTCATGTCTAGATGAGGACATCCCCTTTTGGTCGCGATCGGTCAACCGGTATGGCTGCCCGAGCCCAAAACCCGAAAACCATTAGCACAGTCTACAGGTCGTATTTATGAAGGGATTTCATTGTAACTTGGTAGGATGCCTCTGTATAATACCTAGATGAGAACGTCCCCTTTTGGGCATGATCTGTCAACCGTAATGGCTGCCCAAGCCCAAAACCAAAAACTTTTAGCACAGTCTGCATGTCATGTTTAATATGGAAGGATTTCATTGTAACTTGGTAGGATGACTCCTTATGATGTCTAGATGAGAATTTCCCCATTTGGGCTTGATCTGGCAACCGTGACGACTGCCCGAGCCCAAAACCCAAAAAGCATATTTGTAAAAATTTTAAAAAATCATCAGAATATTTTGATATTTGGTATACAGCATTCATAGGGGTTCAGATAAAAATTTGTTGAAATAAAGCTCATTGGTTCATATTTGGGCTCTCTACAGGACCCCGAAGTTTTAACATAGGGGGTAATATGGGGAATATTCTTTAAAAATCTTCTTCAGAACCACCAGTCAGAATCTTTTAATGTTTGGTATACATCATTGTTATGACGGTCAGATTCAAGATTGTTCAAACCAAGTCCCTAGGTTAATATTTGGGCTTCCTTTGGAAGCCCAAATTTTATCTTTGTTCAATATGGAGGGTAATTTAAAAAAATCTTCTTCAGATCCACCAGTCAGAATGCTTTGATATTTGGTATGCAACATCTCCAAGGGGGTCAGATTCAAGTTTGTTCAAATCAGATCCCTAGGTATATATTTGGGCTCACTATGGTAGCCCAAATTTTTACTTGGTGCAATATGAGGAAATTTCTTTAAAAATCTTCTTCTTCAGATCCACCAGTCAGAATCCTTTCATATTTGGTATACAACATCTATAGGGGGTTCAGATTCAAGTTTGTACAAATCGGGTCCCTGAGTTAGTATTTGGGCTCTCTTTTGAAGACCAAATTTTAACTTCGTACAATTTGAGGAAATTTCTTTAAAAATCTTCTTCTTCAGATCCATCAGTCAGAATGCTTTAATATTTGGTATGCAACATCTCTATGGGGGTCAGATTCAAGTTTGTTCAAATCAGATCCCTAGGTGTATATTTGGGCTCACTATGGTAGCCCAAATTTTTACTTGGTGCAATATGAGGAAATTTCTTTAAAAATCTTCTTCAGATCCACCAGTCAAAACCCTTCTTGTTTGGTATACAACATCTATGGGGGAGGGGGGGGAGGGGAGAGGGGGTCAGAATCAAGTTTGTTCAAATCGAGTCCCTGGGTTTATATTTGGGCTCCCTATGAGAGCCTGAATTTTAACTTGGAGAAATATGAGGACATTTCTTTAAAAAATCTTCTTCAGATCCACCAGTCAGAATGCATTCATATTTGGTATACAACATCTTGAGGTGGGTCAATTTCAGGTTTGTTCAAATTGCTTACCTGAGTAAATTTTTGGGCTCCTTATGGGAGCCCGAATATCAGCTTAGTGCAATATAGGGAATTTTTTTTTTAAATCCTCTTCTTTTGACCCTGTAGTCAGAATGTTTTCATATTTGGTATACAACATCTCTAGGAGGGTCTGATTCAAGTTGGTTCAAATCTGGTCTATGGGTTGATATTTGGCTTCCAGTGGGAGCACAAATTTTAACTTAGTGCAATATGAGGAAATTTCTTTTAAAAGTCTTCTTCAGATCCACCACATCAGAATCCTTTCATATTTGGTATACAACATCTCTAGGTGGGTCAGATTCAATTTTGTTCAAACCGGGTCCCTGGGTTAATATTTTGGCTCCCTATTTGAACCCAAAGTTTAACTTAATGCAATGTGAGGACATTTCTTTAAAAACCTCCCTGTTCAGATCCACCAGTCAGAATTCTTTCATACTTGGTATATACATTTGTAACATATCAAGAGGGATCAGATTCAAGTTTGTTCAATTTGAGTCCCTGGCATATTCTTTGGGCTCTCTAGGGGCAGGGTGGGGGGGGGGGGGTGTGCAGGGGGGCATGTTAGGTTCAAGTTTGTTCAGATCCATTTCCATAAAATTTGCCTTTGCATGGCTTCATTCCTTTGTAGTGTTGATGAACCATGTCTAACTGAATGTGACCCAAACACTTTTTTGAACCACTTGGGCCTGTTAGCGATTAAGTTCCCCTTCGGGACTCTTGTTTATGTGTACCCATACTATGTATAGTACACATAATGCCGGCATCCGGGGTGGCCATTCGTCGTCTGTCCATCCTTTGTCCTTCTGTCTGTCCGTCTGGCATCCATATCCATTTCTTTGGCATTCGATAACTTGAAAAATATTGCTTGGATTGTCAGGTTACTTTATATTTGTTCAGGTTACTGATGTGTCGAGCTGTATAGTTTTTGGTGTAAATCTGATAATTTGCTCTTGAGATATTAACCCTTTATCATTCAAATTAAAAATTCCTCCAATCCCTTTGGCATTTGATAACTTGAAAAATATTGCTTGGTTTGTCAAGTTACTTTATATTTGTTCAGGTTACTGATGTGCCAAACTGTATAGTTTTTGGTGTAAATCTGATAATTTAATCCTGAGATATTAACCCTTTATCCTTCAAATTGAAAATTCCTCCAATCCCTTTTGCATTCGATAACTTGAAAAATATTGCTTGGATTGTCAAGTTACTTTATATTTGTGTTCAGGTTACTGATTTGCCGAGCTGTATAGTTTTTGGTGTAAATCTGATAATTTGATCCTGAGATATTAACCCTTTATCCTTCAAATTAAAAATTTCTCAAATCCCTTTGCCATGAGATAACTCAAAAAATATCAATCTGTTTGTCATGTTACTTCATATATGTATTCAGGTTACTGATGTGCCGAGCTGTATAGTTTTTGGTGTAAATCTGATAATTTTTTGATCCTGTGATATTAACCCTTTATCCTTCAAATTGAGAACTCCTCCAGTCCATTTCTTCGGCATGTGATAACTCAGTAAATATTAATCCGATTATCAGGTTACTTTATATATGTATTCAGGTTACTGATGTGCTGTGCTGTATAGTTTATGTAAATCTAATAACTTGATCCGGAGATATTAACCTTTTATCCCTCAAATTAGGCACTCCTCCAATCCATTTCTATATGTACCCATACCGTGTATGGTGTACATAATATCGGTATCCAGGGTGGCCCTCCGTCATACAGCTTTCTACTACTTGCGCGTATGGGTACACATCTGACGATTTCATCGCCCTATTTTTGTGCAGAACTTCTGTATGAAAGTTCTGATTTGAATAAATTTTTGTATGAATGTTTAGTAACATGGAATACATCACATATAATACGGGGTTTTTTCTTGTGCAGAAATTATGCAAATTAGATGAACTTTGATTTATTCAGTGCTACTTATACACAGGAAGTGCACATTTCAATACGGCTCGGGTAGTCTGTATTTATGAACTGATCTTCATGAAACTTCTTGGGTACCTTTGTTATCACCTTGGGACGAGAACAAGTTTCTGGGGTGCGATCCAAAATTCGAGATGGCTCTATGGGGCTGGGCATGTTGAGTTGAACAAAAGTGAAATGCCCCTTTAGGACTGTCACTCACACAAACTTTCACTTGAATTGGCCGAGTGGCTTTGGAGGAGAAGACCAAAACATGGTGTCAACAGACGGAGAGTGATGAGATTAGCTCAGCTTGACTTTGTCAAAATGAGCTAAAAACTGATTGGACCTAATTTCGGTACAAAATGTCCACTGGCAGCCATCTCGAAGATTTTTGGCCCCGCCCAAAATTTCTATTTTCTGAACCAATGGTACGGTATGAACCAAATTTGGTTTGTGGCATTATTGGGTCATAAGTACTTGACCCATGCAAAAAAAAAAATTCCTGCATCCCCATGGGAACCCTGGGAGCTAAAAATAGAAATATTTTCAAACACCCATATTTCCCAAACCACATGGAACAGAGAGCTGTTATTTGGTATGAAGTATCCTTATGACCAGTAGAATTGAATGGTAAAAAAAAACTGCCATCAGTTATGTTAGGGTGTTCTGTAATGGGCATTGAAAAAATACTGAGTCTGCATATTTGCAAAAATATTAAAAAATCTTTTCTCCAGAACCAATCATCAGAATCTTTCGATATTGGGTATACAGCATTCATAGGGGGGTCAGATAAAAGTTTGTTGAAATAAAGCTCATTGGTTCATATTTGGGCTCTCTACAGAAGCCCGAAGTTTTAACATAGGGTAATATGGGGAATATTCTTTAAAAATCTTCTTCTTCAGAACCACCAGTCAGAATCTTTTGATGTTTGGTATTCATCATTGTTTTGAGGGTTAGATTCAAGATTGTTCAAACCAAGTCTCTAGGTTAATATTTGGGCTTCCTATGGAAGCCCAAATTTTATCTTTGTTCAATATGGAGGGTAATTTAAAAAAAATCTTCAGATCCCCCAGTCAGAATGCTTTGATATTTGGTATGCAACATCTCTAAGGGGGTCAGATTCAAGTTTGTTCAAATCAGATCCCTAGGTATATATTTGGGCTCACTATGGTAGCCCAAATTTTTACGTAGTGCAATATGAGGAAATTTCTTTAAAAATCATCTTCTTCAGATCCACCAGTCAGAATGCTTTCATATTTGGTATACAAGATCTCTGGAGGGGGGGGGGGGGGGGGGGGGGGGGGGGGGGGTCAGATTCCAGGTTGTTCAATTTGAGTGCCTAGGTTAATATTTGGGCTCCATATGGGAACATGAAATTTAACTTAGTACAATATGAGTGAATTTCTTTCAAAAATCTTCTTCATATCCACTTGTCAAAATGCTTTCATATTTGGTATACAACATGTCTACGGGGGTCAGATTCAAGTTTGTTCAAATCGGATCCATAGGTTAATATTTGGGCTCGCTATGGTAGCCCAAATTTGAACTTGGTGCAATTCGAAGAAATTTCTTTACAATTTCTCTTCTTCAGATCCAACAGTCAGAATGCTTTCATATTCGGTACACAACATCTCGAGGGAAGTCAGATTCAACTGTGTTCAAATCAAGAGCCTGGGTTAATATTTGGGCTCTCTATGGGAGCCGGAATTGGCCATTTTGCTGAAGAATTAAAAATTCTCTATTCAGTACTCTCTAGAGGTGTGTAACTAAGATTAATCACATAGGTTGTATCAAGGGGCTCCATATGGGAGCTCTACCTTTTACTTTATGATCAACTGAAGAAAAGGCATGATGCCCAGATTATTTTTGTCACTCCTGAGGGACTCAAGGATTGACAGTGTAGCCTATGGAGATGGCTTTCTTAATGTGGACTTATTCTTGGACTCGGTTTAAATTGTGTTCTGTTCAAGATGAGAGCTTCAGGCCCTGTGGGGCCTCTTGTTTGTACACAACTTCTATACGGCTCAGGCAAGAGGCTGCATTTATGAAACGATCTTCACGAAACTTCTTGGGTACCTTTGTTATCACTTTGGGACGAGAATGAGTGTTTTTGGGTGCGATCCAAAATTCAAGATGGCTGCCGGCGGCTATTTTGAACCAAAATTAGTGAAATCAGTGTTTTGTACAGAATTTCTCTGTATGAAAGTTCTGATTTGAATAAATTTTTGTAGGAATGTTTAGTAGCATGGAATACATCACATATAATATGGGTTTTTTTTCTCGAGCAGAAATTATGCATATTTGATGAACTTTGATTTATTCAGTGCTACTTATACGCAGTAAGTGGACGTGTCAATATGGCTCGGGCTAGAGGCTGTATTTATGAACCGATCTTCACAAAACTTCTTGGGTACCTTTGTTATCACCTTGGGACGAGAATTAGTGTTTTTGGGTGCGATCCGAAATTCAAGATGGCTGACAGTGGCCATTTTGTACCGAAATTAGGTCCAATTGTCTGTGCACAACTTCTTTACGGCTCAGGCTAGAGGTCGTATTTATGAAACGATCATTACGAAACTTCTTGGGTATCTTCGTTATCACTGTGGGATGAGAACGAATGTTTTTGTGTGCAGTCCAAAATTCAAGATGGCCGCCTGCAGCCATTTTGTACCAAAATTAGTGCAATCAGTTTTTTGTACAGAACTTCTGTATGAAAGTTCTGATTTGAATAAATTTTTGTAGGAATGTTTAGTAACATGGAATACATCACATATAATACAGTTTTTTTTTTCTCGAGCAGAAATTATGCATATTAGATAAACTTTGATTTATTCAATGCTACTTATACCAGGGTTTCCGCTAGGGGAATATTTGTGGCTCCGGTAGTTTAAAGAAAGTGAAACTCAGATGCCAAAGGCATCTGGCATTCTGGTCGTTAAAATGCTGAATAATTGAAATGGAAAATATGTATTTTCTCCTCCTACAATTCTCTAAATTCCCACGGAACATACAATACTACATCTAGTCGGAGGTTTCATAAAAATACAAACCCAAAACAACACAAAATCCACGAATCCTGACAGTGACTGCGACGCTTGACCTCAAATTTTTTTTATACAACCTGATACGTGCCAACGTAAATTATTGGAAATGCAGAGAGAACGAAATATTCGAAAAGAACCATGATGCGGACGTGTGACGTCATGCACGTGCAATTACATCATTTATCATTCGAAATAAAAGCCCAGTGATTTCGGACCAAACACGACAATTTGAGTCCGAAATTTTATAGGCGACGTTTAGGATTTGAACTTTGTTTCCCCCTCCTCTCGTCTGTGGGTTATAAAGTATCAGGTTGTCGCCAGTAATAGTAGGCATAGTATACAACATAATTATGCCTAAATGACGTGGAAACAAAGGATCCTGAGTGTTGTTACGATACAGCATTGTACTCGACGTTTTAACCACCAGCTTTTCTGACTGATCATAGTATGATCGGCGGGGGGAATGGGTCCGGTCGACGGACCCGCAGCCAGTGGAGCGGAAACCCTGCTTATACACAGTAAGTGCACATGTCAATACGGCTCAGGCTAGAGTCTGTATTTATGAACCGATCTTCACAAAACCTTGTAACAGGAACGAGTGTTTTGGGGTGCCTTTATTATCACTGTACTATGAGAACAAATATTTTTGGGTTAAGTCAGACCCACTCTGGGACTCTATAAAGATTTCTTTTCTAGTTTAGCATCTGTCACCCCCCACCTTTACAATACTTTACCTATATATTTGTTACAGGCTACGGTCAGCATTTATGTACAGACCGTTACAATACTTTACATGTACCTTTGTTATCGGGTCACTACCTAGATGTTTGTCATTGCTTTGTCACATACTATACATGTACATGTTTTAAACAAGTTGAGCTACAGTGTCATTGACACTTTCATTTTTTTTCCCATAAACTTTAAAGTCCACTTCTCTCTCAGCAGATGGGGGATTTTGTCATTTTGTGTCATGTGCTTGTTTTAATTGGTCTGTACACTTAATTTTCTGATTTTACCTTACACACACATCTTTTTCTTTCCAGATATTTATATATAAATATATATACATCATAATGTGCTAATCAATGTGCTCCTGTGCAAGTGCAAAAGTAAGTATGTTCTGAACAAAGTATATGAAATTCTGTACCCCTCCACATAGTAGTCAAAATACATAATATGTGTAGATCGATATCTTGGCATGTTTGGGTGTAGTAATTAGGGCCCTTACCAACTAGTGGGTGTCTTGTGGTGATCTTCTGTTTGTCTGTCCAATTTGGTTTCAGTACTCAGACAGCACTTTGGCCTTGGATCATGAAACTGAACAGGTTCACTGCATTTGGAGAAAAAGATGAACCCCTTGATTTGGGGATCAAAAAGGTCATGGTCAATGGTTGAAGGTGCTGTTATTTGAAAACGGTATCTGGACTCGAACTTGCAAATGCTTTTTGGTGCAGATTCATGAAACTAAACATGTACTCTTCCTAGGGGACAGGAATGAACCTTGCCAGTTTGGGAGTGAAAAGTCAGTAAAAATTTGCAATTTTCAGAAGTCCACTCCCCAAGGGAACCCGGGGAAGTGGCACAGTGCTTGTTTACTCCGGTAAACAAGTTCTTTACTGGGAAAATGGACTGGAATCACTCTTTTACTGATGAATTGTTAAATTATTACTCTCCTCTCCTCCCTATCGTGCTCGTAAGAAGTATCAGGGGCTGTAGAATATCAAAATTTGTTGTAATTGATATGGGAAAGAGGTATGAAGATACAACCCATAACACTTGGTCTGGCTTTCTAGAAAGTATGGGAGTACAAATAATCGCCCTTCTCTATTTGCCAAGGAGTGCAATTGCCTTCCTGAATAACAATGCAGCTATTAGAGTGGAACCCTGTTAGTTGAATAGCCACTTTTCCAATGAAAACTATTCAATTTACAGGAAAATTCAGTTAACAGGGATTGTCACTTTCCTGTATTCTTGAGATAAACTTGGCACTTATTCTATTATATCTGTTTTGACAGAGCTCCATGAGCTGTGAAAAACTCTGTCAAGATATAACAGATTAAATGTCTGTATTGGATGTACTGAGGCCAAATAAGTCTATAAACAAAGGAAAACTGGGAAGAGTAAGGGTAATTTCTCAACAGGTTACACAATTTTTAGCTCAGCTTGACAAAGTCAAGCTGAGCTATTGCCATCACTTCTCGTCCGTCGGCGTACGTACGTACGTACGTACGTACGTTAGTATGTTAGTACGTTAGTACGTTAGTACATACGTCCACAATTTCCTTTGGCACACCTCACAGGTCGCATTTATGATCAGATTACTTTGAAACTTCTTATGCTTGTTTGGGGTGACCTCTAGATGGGAGCTATCGATTTTCTTCAATTTCCGTCAAAAAATGTTGCCGCGGCCAACGTTCTTAGAACTTAGTTTAGTCAAACCACAATATTTCCCTTTGGCACACCCTACAGGGCACATTTATGATTTGATTGCTTTGAAACCTGGTATGCTTATTTAGGGTGACCTCTAGATGGGAGCTATCGATTTTCTTCAATTTCCGGCAAAAAATGTTGCCACGGCCAACGTTCGTAGAACTTAGTTTAGTCAGACCTCAATATTTCCCTTTGGCACACCCTACAGGGTACATTTACGATCAGATTGCTTTAAAACCTGGTATGCTTGTTTGGGGAGACCTCTAGATGGGAGCTATCGATTTTCTTCAATTTCTGTCAAAAAATGTTGCCGCGGCCAACGTTCTTAGAACTTAGTTTAGTCAGAAGACTCAATATTTCCCTTTGGCACACCCTACAGGGTACATTTATGATCGGATTGCTTTGAAACCAGGCATGCTTGTTTGGGGTGACCTCTAGATGGGAGCTATCGATTTTCTTCAATTTCTGTCAAAAAATGTTGCCGCGGCCAACGTTCTTAGAACTTAGTTTAGTCAAACCACAATATTTCCCTTTGGCACACCCTACAGGGCACATTTATGATTTGATTGCTTTGAAACCTGGTATGCTTATTTAGGGTGACCTCTAGATGGGAGCTATCGATTTTCTTCAATTTCCGGCAAAAAATGTTGCCACGGCCAACGTTCGTAGAACTTAGTTCAGTCGGACCTCAATATTGCCCTTTGGCACACCCTACAGGGCCCATTTATGATCAGATTGCTTTGAAACCTGGTATGCTTGTTTGGGGAGACCTCTAGATGGGAGCTATCGATTTTCTTCAATTTCTGTCAAATAATGTTGCCGCGGCCAACGTTCTTAGAACTTAGTTTAGTCAGAAGACTCAATATTTCCCTTTGGCACACCCTACAGGGTACATTTACGATCAGATTGCTTTAAAACCTGGTATGCTTGTTTGGGGAGACCTCTAGATGGGAGCTATCGATTTTCTTCAATTTCCGTCAAAAAATGTTGCCGCGGCCAACGTTTTTAGAACTCAGTTTAGTCAGACCACAATATTTCCCTTTGGCACACCCTACAGGGCACATTTATGATTTGATTGCTTTGAAACCTGGTATGCTTGTTTGGGGAGACCTCTAGATGGGAGCTATCGATTTTCTTCAATTTCCATCAAAAAATGTTGCTGCGGCCAACGTTCTTAGAACTTAGTTTAGTCAGAAGACTCGATATTTCCCTTTGGCACACCCTACAGGGCACATTTATAATCGGATTGCTTTGAAACCTTTCATGCTTGTTTGGGGTGACCTCTAGATGGGAGCTATCGATTTTCTTCAATTTCCATCAAAAAATGTTGCCGCAGCCAACATTCTTAGAACTTAGTTTAGTCAGACCACAATATTTCCCTTTGGCTCACCCTACAGGGCTCATTTATGATTAGATTGCTTTGAAACCTGGTATGCTTATTTACGGTGACCTCTAGATGGGAGCTATCGATTTTCTTCCATTTCCGTCAAAAAATGTTGCCATGGCCAACGTTCTTAGAATTTAGTCTAGTCAGACCACAATATTTCCCTTTTGTACACCCTACAGGGCACATTTATGATCGGATTGCTTTGAAACCTGGCATGCTTGTTTGGGGAGGCCTCTAGATGGGAGCTATCGATTTTCTTCGGTTTCTGTCAAAAAATGTTGCCACTGGCAAAAAAACTGACATTGGTCCCAATGATCTTCAATTTTGCCATCTCATTTGTAACTTACCAAGTTCAAGTTTGTCAAGTTGAGCTACAGTGTCATTGACACTTTCATTTTAGCTCATCTTGACAAAGTCAAGCTGAGCTAATCTTATCGCTCTCCGTCCGACGTCCATCGTCCGTCAACACCATGTTTTGGTCTTCTCCTCCAAAGCCACTGGGCCAATTCAAGTGAAAGTTTGTGTGAGTGATGGTCCCAAAGGGGCATTTTATTTTTGTTCAACTCAACATGCCCAGCCCCATAGGGAGGGAGTGGGGGAAAATGCTCCAAAATATTTTTAAAATCTTCTTCTCAAGAACCAGTGTGTACAATGACTTGATATTTGCTATGGAGCTTCCATATGAGGTGGAGAATCAAGTTTGTTCAAACGAAGTTCGTGAAGTAATATTTGGCTTTGTAATAGGAGGGGTAAGATTTTTGGCCCCGCCCAAAATTTCTATTTTCTGAACCGATGGTCCGGTATGAACCAAATTTGGTTTGTGGTAGTATTGGGTCATAAGTAGTTGACCCATGCAAAAAAAAAAAAATTCCTGCATCCCCATGGGAACCCTGGAAGCTAAAAATAGAAATATTTTCAAACGCCCATATTTCACAAACCCCATGGAACAGAGAGCTTTTATTTGGTATGAAGTATCCTTATGACCAGTAGAATTGAATGGTGAAAAAAAATTGCCATCGGTTATGTTAGGGTGTTCTGTAATGGGCATCGAAAAAATGCTGAGTCAGCATATTTGCAAAAATTTTAAAAAATCTTTTCTCCTGAACCAATCATCAGAATCTTTTGATATTTGGTATACAGCATTCATAGGGGGTCAGATAAAAGTTTGTTGAAATAAAGCTCATTGGTTCATATTTGGGCTCTCTACAGGAGCCCGAAGTTTTAACATAGGGTAATATGGGGAATATTCTTTAAAAATCTTCTTCTTCAGAACCACAAGTCAGAATCTTTTAATATTTGGTATACATCATTGTTATGAGTGTCAAATTCTAGATTGTTCAAACCAAGTCCCTAGGTTAATATTTGGGCTTCCTATGGAAGCCCAAATTTTATCTTTGTTCAATATGGAGGGTAATTTAAAAAAATCTTCTTCTTCAGATCCACCAGTTAGAATGCTTTGATATTTGGTATGCAACATCTCTATGGGGCTCAGATTCAAGTTTGTTCAAATCAGATCCCTAGGTATATATTTGGGCTCACTATGGTAGCCCAAATTTTTACTTAGTGCAATATGAGAAAATTTCTTTAAAAATCATCTTCTTCAGATCCACCAGTCGGAATGCTTTTATATTTGGTATACAACATCTCTAGGGGGGTCAGATTCCAGGTTGTTCAATTCGAGTGCCTAGGTTAATATTTGGGCTCCATATGGGAACATGAAATTTAACTTAGTATAATATGAGGGAATTTCTTCAAAAATCTTCTTCAGATTCACTTGTCAGAATGCTTTCACATTTGGTATACAACATCTCTAGGGGGGTCAGATTCAAGTTTGTTCAAATCGGATCCATAGGTTAATATTTGGGCTCGCTATGGTAGCCCAAATTTGAACTTAGTGCAGTTCGAAGAAATTTCTTTACAATTTCTCTTCTTCAGATCCAACAGTCAGAATGTTTTCATATTCGATACACAACAGCTCTAGGGAAGTCAGATTCAACTGTGTTCAAATCAAGAGCCTGGGTTAATATTTGGGCTCTCTATGGGAGCCGGAATTGGCCATTTTGCTGAAGAATTAAAAATTTTGTATTCAGTATGATCTGGAGGTACTAAGATTAATCCACATAGGTTGTATCAAGGGGCTTCATAGGGGAGCTCTACATTTTACTTTATGATCAACTGAAGAAAAGGCATGATGCCCAGATTATTTTTGTCACTTCTGAGGGACTCAAGGATTGACAGTGTAGCCTATGGAGATGGCTTGCTTAATGTAGACTCATTCTTGGACTCTGTTTAAATTGTGTTCTGTACAAGATGAGCGCTTCAGGCCCTGTGGGGCCACTTGTTTATTCAATTAACAGGAGTTTACTCTATAACCTATAGTCAATTAACAGGTCAAATTTGTACTGGAGGTATGCTAAATAATTTTGTGTTGGGTAATTATATTCATTTAGCAGGGTTATTCCGTTACAAGATATTCAATTAAGTGGACTCCACTGTATTAGGAACGTGAATCTGCATGTCTAAAGAATGTCTGGCATGAGGAACTAATGACGAAAAGTACTGTTTTCTGTACAGTAGTTTTTAGAGGTCACAGAGTGTGAATAAAGTCATCTTTAATCGAAGGAAGCACAGTGGCTCAGTGGTAGAGTGTTGGACTTCTATGCTAGCGGTCCCGAGTTCAATCCCCATCCGGGATGACCTGCGTAGTGTCCTTGGGCAAGCCACTTTATCCCAGTTGCCTACATGGCGCAACGATAACACAGTGTACTAAGACGTATTGCATGTCAATGGTGCACATGTCTTCAACCGCTGCAACCCTGCTTGAGCGGAGCTTGAACAGAGTTAGAATGTTGAGGAGCTGACAGTTGCTTGTCGATGCTTGGTGGTTCTCAATAGGTACTCCGGCTTCCTCCACCCGTAAAACTATCTGTCATGATTAGCCATTGTGCATAAGTATGTGACCTTAAACACCAATAAATAATAAATAATCTTTAATCGATTATTCTTAGAAGTCGGATCATGAAATTTCATAAATGTGTCCGCCCTAGACATGATTGGTTGTTTGCACTGCCATGGCTCATTAGTATGCTTTGGTGTACTTTAATAATCCACATTTGAAACCATTGATCCCACCTGGCTATCTTAATCTGATTCGAGAATAGTAGTAGAAAATCAGAAGTTAAAACCATATTGGATGCATAATATTGCAGACTATTCATATATAAAAATAATTTGTTGTTACATTATTTTTAGCTCACCTGAGCAAAGCTCAGGATGAGCTTTACTGATCACTTTCCGTCCGTCGTCGTCGTCCATCGTCGTTGGGCGTCAACAATCATCTCCTCCCAAACCACTAGGCCAATTTTAATAAAATTTTGTGGGATTGATCATTGGGTGGAACACTCGAAGAATTGTGTTCGAAATCTCCGTCGCCCATCTAATATGGCTGCCTTGGCTGCTGATGGGCAAAAACACATTAAAATCTTCTTCTTCAGAACCGCTGGATCAATTTGAATAAAATTTGCTGGGGATAACCAGTGGGTGGTCCTCTCTCAGAATTGTGTTCGGTTTGTCCGCCCGCCATCCAACATGGCTGCCACAGCTTCTGATTGGCTGACGCTCCACCCCTAAATTTCTATTTTTTGAATCAAGAGATCGATTTGAACCAAATTTTTTTTGAGGACTTATTGGGTCATAAGTATATAATTTATGCCGAAAAATTTTTTCACGTAGCCCCATGGGAACCTCAGGAGCTAAAAATAGAAAAAATTAAAATTGCTCATATCTCCAAAACTGCACGGCTCAGAAACTTTTTATTTGCTGTGCAGCTTGCTTATGAGCAATGGAAAGGAATGGTAGAAAAAAATCGCTAACGGTTTTTTTCTAAGGTACTTTCTTGGGACTCTGAAAAAGTGCTGACTCGGCACTTTTTAACACTGAAGGTAATGCAAAAACATTAAAAACTCTTATTCTCGCGTCAACAATCATCTCCTCCCAAACCACTAGGCCAATTTTAATAAAATTTTGTGGGATTGATCATTAGGTGGAACACTCGAAGAATTGTGTTCGAAATCTCCGTCGCCCATCTAATATGGCTGCCTTGGCTGCTGATTGGCAAAACACATTAAAATCTTCTTCTTCAGAACCGCTGGATCAATTTGAATAAAATTTGTTGGGGATAACCAGTGGGTGGTCCTCTCTCAGAATTGTGTTTGGTTTGTCCGCCTGCCATCCAACATGGCTGCCACAGCTTCTGATTGGCTGACGCTCCACCCCTAAATTTCTATTTTTTGAATCAAGAGATCGATTTGAACCCAATTTTTTTTGAGGACTTATTGGGTCATAAGTATCTAATTTATGCCGAAGAAAATTTTCCCGTAGCCCCGTGGGAACCCCAGGAGCTAAAAATAGAAAAAATTAAAATCGATCATATCTCCAAAACTGCACGGCTCAGAAACTTTTTATTTGCTGTGCAGCTTGCTTATGACCAATGGAAAGGAATGGTAGAAAAAAATCGCTAACGGTTTTTTTCTAAGGCACTTTTTCGGGACTCTGAAAAAGTGCTGACTCGGCACTTTTTAACACTGAAGGTAATGGAAAAACATTAAAAAATCTTCTTCTCCAGATCCAGCAGGCAGAATCTTTTGATATTTGGTATGCAACATTGTAGGGTGGATCTGATTCAAGTTTGTTCAAATCGGCCCCCTGGGTTCATATTTGGGCTCAGTATAGGAGCCCGTTTTCGAACTTAGTGCATTTCAGGCAAATTTCTTAAAAATCTTCTTCTCCAGATCCAGCAGGCAGAATCTTTTGATATTTGGTATGCAACATTGTGGGGTGGATCTGATTCAAGTTTGTTCAAATCGGCCCCCTGGGTTTATATTTGGGCTCAGTATAGGAGCCCAAATTTGAACTTACTGCATCTCAGGCAAATTTCTTTGAAAATCTTCTTCTCCAGATCCAGCAGGCAGAATCTTTTGATATTTGGCTTGCAACATTGTAGGGTGGATCTGATTCAAGTTTGTTCAAATCGGCTCCCTAGATTCATATTTGGGCTCACTATAGGAGCTCGAATTCGAACTTAGTGCATTTCAGGCAAATTTCTTCAAAAATCTTCTTCTCCAGATCCAGCAGGCAGAATCTTTTGATATTTGGTATGCAACGTTGCGGGGTAGATCTGATTCAAGTTTGTTCAAATCGGCCCCCTGGATTCATATTTGGGCTTACTATAGAAGCCCGAATTCGAACTTAGTGCATTTCAGGCAAATTTCTTAAAAAATCTTCTTCTCCAGATCCAGCAGGCAGAATCTTTTCATATTTGGTAAGCAACATTGTAGGGTGGATCTGATTCAAGTTTGTTCAAATCGGCTCCCTGGGTTAATATTTGGGCTCAGTATAGGAGCCCGATTTCGAACTTAGTGCATTTCAGGCAAATTTCTTAAAAAATCTTCTTATCCAGATCCAGCAGGCAGAATCTTTTGATATTTGGTATGCAACATTGTAGGGTGGATCTGATTCAAGTTTGTTCAAATCGGCCCCCTGGGTTCATATTTGGGCTCAGTATAGGAGCCCGATTTCGAACTTAGTGCATTTAGGCAAATTTCTTAAAAAATCTTCTTCTCCAGATCCAGCAGGCAGAATCTTTTGATATTTGGTATGCAACATTGTGGGGTGGATCTGATTCAAGTTTGTTCAAATCGGCTTCCTAGATTCATATTTGGGCTCACTATAGAAGCTCGAATTTGAACTTAGTGCATTTCATGCAAATTTCTTAAAAAATCTTCTCCAGATCCAGCAGGCAGAATCTTTTCATATTTGGTAAGCAACATTGTGGGGTGGATCTGATTCAAGTTTGTTCAAATCGGCCCCCTGGGTTTATATTTGGGCTCAGTATAGGAGCAAATTTCTTAAAAAATCTTCTTCTCCAGATCCAGCAGGCAGAATCTTTTGATATTTGGTATGCAACATTGTGGGATGGATCTGATTCAAGTTTGTTCAAATCGGCTTCCTAGATTCATATTTGGGCTCACTATAGAAGCTCGAATTCGAACTTAGTGCATTTCAGGCAAATTTCTTAAAAAATTCTCTTCTCCAGATCCAGCAGGCAGAATCTTTTGATATTTGGTATGCAACATTGTGGGATGGATCTGATGCAAATTTGTTCAAATCGGCTCCCTAGATTAATATTTGGGCTTACTATAGAAGCTCGAATTCGAACTTAGTGCATTTCAGGCAAATTTCTTAAAAAATCATCTTCTCCAGATCCAGCAGGCAGAATCTTTTGATATTTGGTATGCAACATTGTGGGGTGGATCTGATTCAAGTTTGTTCAAATTAGCCCCCTGGATTCATATTTGGGCTCACTATATAGAAGCTCGAATTCATACTTAGTGCATTTCGGGCAAATTTCTTCAAACATCTTCTTCTCCAGATCCTAGGGGGTGCGGTGGCTCAGTTGGTAGAGGTGCAGGCTGCAAGCCGAGAGGTCCTCGGTTCGAATCCCACCTGCGGCGACCGCGTTGTGTCCTTGGGCAAGACACTTCACCCTGATTGCCTACATGGGGGCACGATGACGCTGTGTACTGAGGCGTACTGCACGTCGATGGTGCGCATGTCTTCAACCAATCTAACCCTGCCTGTGCTGCGGTGCAGAGTTCAGAGTTACGATGTTGGAGAGCTGACAGCTGCTCGTCGTTGCTCGGTGGTTCTCTCAGGGTACTCCGGCTTCCTCCACCCGTAAAACTGTCACGGTCACGATTAGTCATTGTGCATAAGTATGTGACCTTAAACACCAATAAATAAATAAATAAATATTCTCCAGATCCAGCAGGCAGAATCTTTTGATATTTGGTATGCAACATTGTGGGGTGGATCTGATTCAAGTTTGTTCAAATCGGCCCCCTGGATTCATATTTGGGCTTAATATAGAAGCCCGAATTCGCACTTGGTGCATTTCGGGCAAATTTATTAAAAAATCTTCTTCTCCAGATCCAGCAGGCAGAATCTTTTGATATTTGGTATGCAACATTGTGGGGTGGATCTGATTCAAGTTTGTTCAAATGGGCTTCCTAGTTTCATATTTGGGCTCACTATAGAAGCTCGAATTTGAACTTAGTGCATTTCAGGCAAATTTCTTAAAAAATCTTCTTCTCCAGATCCAGCTTCAGAATCTTTTCATATTTGGTAAGCAACATTGTGGGGTGGATCTGATTCACGTTTGTTCAAATCGGCCCCCTGGGTTTATATTTTGTCTTCGTATAGGAGCCCAAATTTTAACTTGGTGCATTTCAGGCATATTTCTTAAAAAATCTTCTCCAGATCCAGCAGGCAGAATCTTTTGATATTTGGTATGCAACATTGTGGGGTGGATCTGATTCAAGTTTGTTCAAATCGGCCCCCAGGGTTTATATTTGGGCTCAGTATAGGAGCCCAAATTTGAACTTAGTGCATTTCAGGCAAATTTCTTTGAAAATCTTCTTCTCAAGATCCAGCAGGCAGAATCTTGTGATATTGGGTATGCACCATGCTTAGGGGGGTGAGATTCAAGTTTGTTCAAGCCAAGTCCCTGGGTTCATATTTGGGCTCACTGTGGTAGCCCGAATTATAACTTAGTTCAAAATGAGGAATTTTCTTTAAAAATCTTCTTCAGATCCAGCAGTCGGAATGTTTTGATATTTGGTATGCAGCATCCTTAGGGGGTGAGATTCAAGTTTGTTCAAGCCATGTCCCTAGGTCCATATTTGGACTCACTGTGGGAGCTTGAATTGTAACTTAGTTCAAAATGAGGACTTTTCTTTAAAAATCTTCTTCAGCCATGTCCCTAGGTCCATATTAGGACTCACTGTGGGAGCTCGAATTGTAACATAGTTCAAAATGAGGAATTTTCTTTAAAAATCTTCTTCTTCAGATCCAGCAGTCGGAATGTTTTGATATTTGGTGTGCAGCATCCTTAGGGGGGTGAGATTCAAGTTTGTTAAAGCCAAGTCTCTGGGTTCATATATAGGCTCCCTGTGGGAGCCTGAATTATAACTTAGTTCAATATGAGGAATATTCTTTAAAAATCTTTTTTTTTAGATCCACTGGTCAGAATCTTTGGATATTTGGTATAAGCTTTTCTTAGGAGGAGCAGATGCAACTTGTTGAAATCAATTCTCTGGGTTGATATAAATTTAGGCTACCATGTCAGGTGAGCGCCCTCAGGCCCCTTGGGGCCTCTTGTTTGTTGAGGTGCTAAATACCTGTACAGTTACTTTTCACTTAGCTCATGCCCTTTTACTGTAAGAACCTTAGAAAATTGTTCAATGTTAGTTTAGTAACTCAAAAATATTTAATGTCACTAGTATAATAGAATCTGATAATCAACCCCTTCCTGTGCATCCTCAAAAGTGAGAAGATTAAGTATTAAAAAACTCTTGGGTACCCTTAACCTTTTTGTGTGCTGCAGTCAAGAAATAATCATAGATTCCCAGTGGGAACCCGGAAGGTGGAGCAGTGCATGTTTACTGGGTTGAACAAGTTATGTTTACTTGTGTACTAAGGCGTACTGCACGTTGATGGTGCACATGTCTTCAACCGCTTTAACCCTGCTTGACCGGAGCTTCAACAGAGAATGTTGAGCGGACAGTTGCTCGTCGTTTTCAGTGGTTCTATCCGGTTACTCCGGCTTCCCCCACCAGTAAAACTGTCACGATTAGCTATTGTGCATTAGTATGTGACCTTAAACCCCAATAGATGAATATGTTTACTAGTAAAAGAGGACATGGTAACCAATTCCTGGGTTTGATGGCCTTAGAAGTGAACAGTCTGCATATGGACGATTGATTGGCAAACCTAGACTTTATTCATGTGTTGTGGTCATAATAGCTCTTGATGCTAAAAGTGACCTTAAAACCTGATAAATGAATAGCCATAGATGCTGAAAGTATCAATGAACACAAACTTATACTGCAGTCATGATACAGCCATAGATGCTTAATGTGACAATTTTTTTGGTACTCTCGCTGAATTGAAAGAAAATTTATTTTTTAACTTTTATTCTTAGCTGTGATAAGCAGCTCTATATCTGGCAATGTCAGTCTGTGACCAAGTTTTTAAACTCAGTAACTTTTAAAATACTTGGTGGAATGACATTATATTTGGTATGAAAGCAAAAGTGTATCTTTTTGATATTTAGCACCATTTTTAATGCAGGTATTATTCGTGGTATTTCTGTCTTGAGTTATTGCCCTTTATGGACTTGGAATTTTTTCATTTTTACCATCTGTCACATTTTTAGCTCACCTACTTCAAAGAAGTGGTGAGCTTATGTAGTGACTCGTGCTCCAGGGGTGGGGGGGGGGGGGGTCAAACTTGCGTGTCCAGTTTTGTAAGAATTGGTGTTTAGGTCATTTTCTCTAGGTCCAGTGGGTGGGCCCAGAGCTTTTATATTGAATATCGTCAGTGAGCTTCCAAAATGTCAACTGTCTGGTTTTGGTGCCAAACCAGAGTCTGTGATTTTTTGTTTTTGGTTTTTTTTGGATTTAAATCGATTCATTTGATTTTTATTTTCATACCATAAATTAATCACCAGAGGATAGTTTTTTCCACATGATTCCTTTAGATAAGAGAAACAGTGTATTGGTAGCAGGTTGTATAAAAGCTACCCAGAGAATGGACACAAATAACTGATACTAAAACGTTTACCTGGGTTACCCATTTCAGTCTTTGGGGTGGCATGAAGGGAAGAATTTCAGATTACATTTGGCACAGAATAGACAGCATTGATGGAAAAAGAGAGGAATCATTGAAACTTCAGTCCTCGGAATTAGGAAAATATTGCGACGGCACAACAATGCTGACGCCAAAAATTCTGCGACGGCAAATTTTTATCAGCGACGGCACTTTTGAATTGAATTGTTTGGATGACAGTATTAAGACTCTTAAGTGAATAATAATCATTAATCAGAACAGCTGACTTCGAATGGACAAGAGATCACTGGCGGTTGGTCAGTTGGACAAGCTGTAGTTCGATTAAGTGATCAATTGATTGACTGGTTGTCCTAATTTTAGGGGCTGGTTGTAACTCGCATCCATGCATTATTAGCCTATTGGTTTTGACAGTAACTGTTAGAGACAGAAATATTTGCATTGCGCATCAACCCGGGGCGAGTTGACTCTGACCCAATAAACACAACAAGAATTATTTTCCAACTCACCCTTGTTTTGTGCTCAATGCGTTTATTTTTTTTATTGAACCAATTGATTGTTTTCCAATTCAGTTTGTTTGAGATTGTACAGTTTACATATGCCACAAGTGGAGAATGCTAAAATTAAAATGGAACATGACCATGTGCTCCGTTGAGATTACATCAGTGACCAATAGAACTGCCACATTGTCCTAGTACAAATTTAGCATACTTTCATGAAACGAAGAATTCGATTGATTGTATTTATGTAAGGTGTGACGTCAAAAGGGAATTGCCCAGGAATTCCTGTGTTATTTTAAACGTGCATCACAGTCAACAAGGGGGTTCTTTCGAAAAAACACAAACAAAAAACAACTGGTTATGAACAGTTTTTCAACCACATACATTTTGTACAAACTTACTTTCAAATTAATTAATATAAGATATTTCCTCAAATATTGATTTTATACACCAGTTACAACTATAAAACGTATGTTATGTAGGGTTGGATGATCAGTTCTGACGGACTTCAGGTGATTGGGACAAGTAAAAAAATATTATGGCTGCCAATTTGCGACGGCAAGAAAATGCTGCCGCCATGCCCCACGGCGGCGGCATTTGCGACGGCATTGCCGAACGCCGTCGCTAATTCCGAGGACTGAAACTTATGTTTTCTCATTCTTGCAGCATTGCTTGAAAGAAGATGACTTTTTGAAAATAATTTTTGCTGCTTGCAACATTCTTAAATCACTGATCCTTGTTCTCAGAGTTGATTTCAAATTATTGATGGTTTCATTGAAAGATTATCATATATATGGTTTAAAATTATTTATGTTCACTTTAATATGATTCTTTTCATATGAGCTGAAAATTATATAAACTTATTAACCTTATACAGGAACTTTTAACTAACCTACAGCACATTCCAGTTGTCAAGACAAAGTGGGATGTATATTCAAACACTGTTTAATTACTGTATTTCAACTTTTAAACATTCCATCTTGTTTGAACTCATTTCCAAGTTGTTATGCCCCGACTTGAAAATTCGAAGGGGTATCCAGTGGAGACCTCTGTCCGTTCATCCATCTGTCCATACCAACATATTCCCTTGTATCTCGGCCACTGCTACTCCGATTTGAATGATATTTGGTGTTGTGATAGAGCATCATGGGGGAATGATATCTGTGTAGCGTGAGTTTCTTCTACACATTTGATATTTGTTCTTGAGTTATGACCCTTTTTCACTCTTTCAACTTAAAAATTGTTTGGCAGGTTGGGGGCATTGGCCCACACTTTGCGTTGCCCCTCTTGTTATGCCAAAGGAGGATTTGGGGGTATATAGTGAAGTCCTTCGTCTGTCTGTCCGTACAAACATTTTGCATTGTAATTTCAAACCATTGGTCGGATTTGGATCTGCTTTGGTATGCTGATAGACCTGCATAGAGGAACAGATATGCACAAGGAACGGGTTCCGTCCAGGAGTCAGCCTGGCAGCTGATTTTAGGGAGAAGTGACTTTTACATCCAAAGACTTTAGGGAGAAGTAAGGGGCCTGGAGGGAGAAGTCAGAAAAAAACAAAACGTATTTGACATTGTGACAAAATAAATGTACACAGAGGACACAACAATAGCTAACATGACGAATTGTGGAATAAAAAAATAAATGAACGTTATACAAACATACATACACCCCAGGGCTGGGACAAGTTAATTTTTGTCCTAACGTGTTAACTTATAAAAAATTGAATGTTAATGTGTTAAAATGTGTTAAAATGATAGTGCCCACAAAACAGGTACTTTGAATGTCTCAAAATGGAAATATCGAAGTTTTATTCAACGAAACATGGAAATAAAATCGAACAGATAAGAATTGTTGCATTTTGCAACTGGTATACGTGCATACACTTGATGGAGTCACAGTCACAGAAGAACACCACCACGTGTTGATAGCAACAGGCCTAGTTGCATCTAACAATGTTCTTGTGCAAGAAGACAATGGCCGCGGCCATCTCCTTCGCCAAATGTATGACACACTCTTGCGTATACACCTGAATGTTCTTGCGTGTCAGAGCAGAAAGGCATGGGTCCCACGATCAGCGACAGAAGTTCATTCACAGAACCGAGTCTATTTATAGCTCTCACAAAACATACTCTAAGCAGGAAAAGGAACGTCATCGCCACGCGAATACCGTGTCTGGTTAGGGTTATTATAGACTGGCTGAATTCAGTTTATTCTTGTTGTATTTTACGTTATTCGACATTCATATACGATGATACAAAGAATATGAACTATGGCGTTAATTTACAAGTTAAATTTTTTCTAACGCAATAATTTTTTTTTAACACTTTAACGTGATAAAGCGTTAACTGCTCCCAGCCCTTATACGCACAAAACTAAGGCGGTATATAACAAGAATGTAGGTTAAAATATCCCCACCCCTACAAAAAAAAACCCAAAACATGCACTTGATTTTGTGTTTGCCTCTAAGTAGTGGATTTGAAATTTAGCATTATCAATTGTGAGAGTGTTCTTCCCTATAGTAGAAGGTATAGTCTTTAAAAAAAAAATATTTAAAGCATTTCAAATCAATTTCAAGTTCACATAAGAAGCTGGGTCATTCATGTTTTCTGAATGCCCTAATTGATTTGAAAAGCATAGTTAAAAATGTTTTTGATATCCTTCATTAATTATGCGTTATTAACAATTTAGAGTCAGTTTATTTCTTAGGTAAATAACAAAATATTTCAGTTGTCTCCCTTCCCTTCTGTGCTGGGTAATAATACCAATACACTGCAGAACAAATGACAATTTCTGCCAACCATCTCACATTGATACATGTGATTGCCTACTGATTGGTGCAATGAAGGCCTGCCATTCTTATGCATCTTGATGTGTGTGATTTCTGTTGTAACCTTATAACATTTAACCCCCTTCCAAACAAGATTTCAAAGAAAAACTTTCAATGCAAATTGCAGTGCTAATTTCAATGGAACCAATTTTTCAATGGAAAAGAGTGTAACCGTAAGACTTTTTTTTATAGATGAACTGTCTCCTACACATTTTTTTTGTTTTAAAACTATGGTTAATTTTGATAAATTCTAATTGACACGATTCGTGTCTTGTGTGATTTGTTGTTTCTGCTGGCAGGCAGTCAAAATATTCATATTTTTCCAGACACACTCAATTTTAGGTTGTGACAGTTTTTTCGCTTGCTTGACTTTCAGTCAGGTGAGCTATATAGTGATCACTCGTCCGTCGTCCGTGAACATGGTGTTTGCGTTGTCTTCTCCCAAACCGCTGAACCAGTTTAAATGAAATTTTAGATAATTGTTTGTTATGACATCGTATTTTGATTTTGTTCAAATCAAGTTGCCCGGCTACTTGGTAGGGCCATGCCCAAAGAGTGTGCTTAAATCTTAAAAAATCTTCTCATGAACCAGCAGTAGCAGAGACTTGATATTTGGTGTGCAACTTCCTTTTGAGGTGTAGACTCAGATTTGTTCGAGGAGCTATATTTGCCGTCGCTATGAGAGGGGCAAGAATTTTTGCTCAGCCCAAAATTTCTATTTTCCAAGTTGAGTGGCTGATTTGAACCAAATTTGATATATAGGCTTATTGGGTTATAAGTACCTAATTTAACCCCAAACAAATTTTCCCGTTGCTCCATGGGAACCGCAGGACCTAAAAATACAAAAAAATTAAAACGTTCATATCTCCAGAACTACATCGCACTGAGAATTCTTATTTGGTGTGGTCCAAAAAAAAAATTGCCATCGCTTTTGGAAAAAGTGCTGAGTCATCATTTTTTAACACTGAGTAATGGGAAAAACATTAAAGAATCTTCTTTCCCCATACCACTGCTCCAAAGTCTTTCACATTTCACATATAACATCTTTGGAAGATTCAGTCACATGTTGAAATCAAATCCCAGGGTCCATATTTGGGCTCTCTATGGGAGGAGGGGTGAGATTCAAGTTTGTTCAAGTCAAGTCCCTGGGTTCATATTTGGGCTCTCTGTTATGAGGAATATTCTTTAAAAATATTTTTCTTCAGATCCAGTACTCAGAATTCTTATGCTATTTGGTTTTCAGCATCCTCACAGAGGTGATATTCAAGTTTGTTCAAGCTAGTGTTGAAACGATTAGTTGACTAGTCGAAGTTGATTCGAGTTTTCGGAAAAATCGACTCTGAAATCCACCAGTCGACTGGTCGGGAAAACTCAAAGATGAAGTCGTAAAATGCCAACAGTGGGGGTTAATGATTACAAACATCAGATGTTTCTGCTTCGTGGTGGACCTATTTTAAATTGTATAGCGAAGTGGATATCAATGCAATCATTGTAGTTTGTTGATGCCGATAATGTTACAACAGCAGCATTACAAGCACTGATTTCACCTAACCTAATCAGTGACTCCACACAAGAGTCAGTTGAAGCGCCGTAACTCAGCAGTTTCTGCAGAATTCCCGTTTTTAAACTGACTCTTGTACATGTATATAAGTGAATCTTTGAGCCAATTGCCCTGTCTTCCTCAAAGGTAAATCAATTCCATAGCTCCATATTCTATATTACTGTACTGGTTTGGGTGCGGGCTGGCGAAGACCGAATATGAAGGTGAGGAAACTGTCCATAACAAAATTTGTCCTGGCAGATTTTAATTAATTGCACCGGGCGAATGGCGGCACACTTCAAACATTTTACAAATTCACGAAACTTCTGTTTTAACATCATTGGGTACTTTTTCCACTGTTCGGACAGAGGACTAGGAGGCACGCACTTCCCAGGTATCCTAATTATACCACCCAATTGAAAAGTGGGCGGTATATAGCATTCATGGTGTCCGTACTTCCGTACTTCCGTACGTCCGTACGTCCGTGACGCTTTGGGGGTACACATCTGCTATCCGCTACTCCTCTTAAACCAGTGGGTGGATTTCATTGAAACTTACAGGCATTCTTTTCTATACATTATAGATGTGCACCTCCTATTTTGCTTTCAGGTATTTTTATTTTTTACTCTTTCTCAAAGGGCGAAATGAACTTAGCCAAATTGTTGTGATGATTTAGGGGGGTACACTCCTGCTATCCGCTACTCCTCTTATACCAGTGGGCGAATTTCATTGAAACTCTCAGACATTCTTTTATATACATTATAGATGTGCACCTTCTGTTCTGCTTTCAGGTATTTTTATTTTTTCATCTTGCATGCTCTTTGTAATATTTACCCTTTCTCATATTGAAAATTGCTCTCATGTTTTCGGAGAACATACAGATGTGCTGTGTATATTAAATACTTTTTTACTGTTGTGAAATGTTTCTTGGTTGGAGTGGGTGGTATCTTTAGTGAGCAGTGCTCACAGTAATTCTAGTTTTTTTACTGAATGGTTAAAGCTATAATATGCACAACGTTTTAAAAAACTCAAAATACGAAAAAGAGAACAGCTTTGTTTATGACTTTGACAAGGAAACTTCATCAAACACCTGTCAAACGAGTCATCAAACGAAAGGGTTATCAACTTACATGTAACAGTCTCTTATCACCTAATTTACTAAGACAATTATGTTTTCAACAGAAAAGCCGACTAGTCGATTTTGAATCGATTACGCCTGTCAACTAGTCGACTTCAAAAATATGTAATCGTTTCAACACTAGTTCAAGCCAAGTCCCTGGGTTCATATTTGAGCTGCCTGTGGGAGCCCGAATGATAAATTAGTTCAATATTAAGAATATTCTTCACCGGTCAGAATCTTTGGATATTTGGTATAAGCTTTTCTAAGGAGGGGCAGATGCAACTTGTTGAAATCAATTCCCTGGCTTGATATTTAGGCAACCATGTCAGGTGAGCTCCCTGGGGCCTTTTGTTTTTGCAAAGTTTGTATTAAGGCAAGTTTTGTTTCTGGATCTTTTCAGTTGATTGATATTGTGGACATAGGTTACTGTAGACTATTGCAGTATTATTTAATCCTTTATTTTAGATCACCGGCTGAAAATCAGGGGGGCGCTTAAGTGATCTCTTTTTGTCCGGCATACGTCCGGTGTGAACTTGACATCGACTTCTCATAAACCACAGGGTAAAATTAAACCAAATTTGATGTGCATGTTCCTTATCATATGTCAATTCAAGTTTGTTCAAATAAAGTTGCCACGCCCACAGGGGGCACGACAAGTGGCATTACTCTAATAGTACCCATAAATTGTTTTCCAATATTAAAAAATCTTCTCCAGAACCATCAGTTAGAATCTTTTGATATTTGGTATATAACATCTCTAGGGGGGTCAGATTCAAGTTTGTTCAAATCGAGGCCTTGGGGCTAATTATTGGGCTCCCTGTAGGAACCCGAATTTTAACTTGGTGAAATATGAGGAAAATTTATTAAAAATAATCTTCAGATCCACCAGTCAGAATCCTTTCATGTTCGGTATACAACATCTATAGGGCGGGTCAGATTCAAGTTTGATCAAATCAAGTCCCTGGGTTTATATTTGGGCTCCCCATGGGAGCCCAAATTTTAACTTAGTGCAGTATGAGGAAATTTCTTTAAAAATCTTCTTCAGACCCACCAGTTAGAATCCTTTCATAGTTGGTATACGACATCTCTAGGAGGGTCAGATTCCAATTTGTTCAAATCGAATCCCTGGTTTATTAATTTGGGCTACCTACGGGAGCCTGAATTTTAACTTAGTGCAATATGAGTGAATTTCTTTTAAAATCTTCTTCAGATCCACCAATCAGAATCCTTTCATATTTGGTATACATCTCAAGGTGGGTCAGATTAAAGTTGATGGTCCCTGGGTTAATATTTTGGCTCCCTCTTTGAGCCTAAAGTTTAACTTGGTTCAATGTGAGGACATTTCTTTTAAAACCTTCTTCAGATGCACCAGTCAGAATTCTTTCATATTTGGTATATAACATCTCAAGGTGGATCAGATTCAAGTTTGTTCAGTTTGAGTCCCTGGCTTAATATTTGGGCTCTCTATGGGTGGGTGGGAGTGGCAGGGTGGAGCATGTTGGGTTCAAGTTTGTTCAAATCAATTCCTTAGTGTTTTTCAATAAAATTTGGCTTTCATGACTTCATTACTTTGTAGTGTTGATGAACCATGTCAAACTGAATGTGACCCCAAATACTTCTTTGAACCACTTTGGCAGGTGAGCGATTAAGGCCCCTTGGGGCCTCTTGTTAGCTCACCAGACTGAAAGTCAGGGTGAGCTTTTCTGATCACTCTTTGTCCGTTGTCCTGCGTGAAGGTGGTGTTTGAGCCCCTTTCTCCTAAACCACTGGCCACATTTTAATTAAATTTCATGTAAGTAGTGATTATATAGGGGCATTTTGATTTTTATGCAAATTAGGTTTCGGCTCATATTGAGCAGAGGGGTGGGGAAAAATCGCCAAATTTTTTTGAAAATCTTCTAATGAACCACCAGTAGCAGAGACTTGATATGTGGTATACAGAGTCCTTTTGAGGTTTAGAATCAAGTTTGCTCCAGAGAAGTTTGTCGGGCATTATATGCCTTCGTTATGGGAGGGGCAAAAACTTTGGCACGCCTAAAATTTCTATTTTCAGAACCGTGAGGTCGATTTTTAGCTCAACTTTGACGAAGTCAAATTTGAGCTATTGTCATGGCCCGTCGTCTGTCCGTACGTCAACAATTGGCTATGGCTCGGGCTAGAGGTCGTATTTATGAACCGATCTTTACGAAACTTCTTGGGTACCTTTGTTATGACCGTGGGACGAGAACGAGTGTTTTTGGGTGCGGTCCGAAATTCAAGATGGCTGCCAGCCGCCATTTTGTACCGATGATGCAGAAAGCTGTTTTTTTGTACAGAACGTCCATATGAAAGCTCTGATTTGAATAATTTTTTGTATGAATGTTTAGTACCATGGGTACATCACATATAATACGGGTTTTTTTCTCGTGCGTAAATTGTGCAAATTAGACTAATTTTGATGTTTTTGGGGGTTACTTTCAGCACTGTAAGTGCAAATGCCAATACAGCTCGGGCTAGAGGCCGTATTTATGAACCGATCTTTACGAAACTTCTTGGGTACCTTTGGTATCACTGTGGGACGAGAACGAGTGTTTTTGGGTCCGGTCCGAAATTCAAGATGGCCGATGGCAGCCATTTTGTACAAAATTAGGTGCAATCAGATTTTTGCACAGAACTTCCATATGAAAGTGCTGATTTGAATAATTTTTTGTGTGAATGTTTAGTACCATGGGATACATCACATATAATACAGGTTTTTTTCTCGTGCAGAAATTATGCAAATTAGATGAACTTTGATATTTCAGTGCGACTTACACACATTAAGTACACCTGTCAATACGGCTCAGACTTGAGTCTCTATTTATGAACTGATCTTCACGAAATGTCTTGGGTACCTTTGTTATCACCTTGGGACGAGAACGAGTGTTTCTGGGTGCGGTCTAAAATTCAAGATGGCTGCCAGTGGCCATTTTGTACCGAAATTAGGTCTAATCAGTTTTTTGTACACAACTTCTATACAGCTCAGACTAGAGGCCATATTTATGAACCAATCTTTACGAACGTTGTTGGGTACCTTTGTTATCACCGTGGGATGAGAGCGAGTGTTTTTGGGTGTGGTCTAAAATTCAAGATGGCCACCAGCAGCCATTTTGTACCAAAATTAGAGCAATCAGTCTTTTGTACAGAACTTCTGTATGAAAGTTCTGATTTGAATAAATTTTTGTATGAATGTTCAGTAACATGGAATACATCACATATTCTAAGGGGTTTTTTTTCGTGCAGAAATTATGCAAATTAGATGAACTTTGACTTATTCAGTGCTACTTGCACAATGTGAGCACACATGTCAATACGGCTCAGGGTAGAGGCTCTGTATTTATGAACCGATCTTCACAAAACTTCTTGGGTACCTTTGTTATCACCTTGGGACGAGAATGAGTGTTTCTGGGTACGGTCCAAAATTCAAGATGGCTGCCAGTGGCCATTTTGTACCAAAATTAGGTCCAATCAGTTTTTTGTCACAAGTTCTATACAGCTCGTATTTATGAATTGATCTTCACAAAACTTCTTGGGTACCTTTGTTTTCACCTTGGGACAGAAATGAGTGTGTTTTGGGGTGCCTTTGTTATCACTGTGCTATGAGAACAAATATTTTGGGGTTCATTCACACCCTCTCTGGGACTCAAAGTTTTCTTTTCTAGTTTAGCATCTGACTGTCACCCACCTTTACAATACTTTACCTATACATTTGTTACAGGCTACGATCAGTATTTATGTACAGACCATTACAATACTTTATATGTACCTTTGTTATCAGGTCATTACCTAGATGTTTGTCATTGCTGTGTCACATACTATACATGTGCATGTCTTTGTCTTGACAAGTTGAGCTACAGTGTCATTGACACTTTCATTTTTAGCTCAACTTTGACGAAGTCAAATTTGAGCTATTGTCATGGCCCGTCGTCCGTCTGTCCGTACGTCAACAATTGGCTATGGCTCGGGCTAGAGGTCGTATTTATGAACCGATCTTTACGAAACTTCTTGTGTACCTTTGTTATGACCCTGGGACGGGAACGAGTGTTTTTAGGTGTGGTCCGAAATTCAAGATGGCTGCCAGCGGCCATTTTGTACCGATGATGCAAAAATCAGTTTTTTGTACAGAACTTCTGTATGAAAGTTCTGATTTGAATAAAGTTTTGTATAAATGTTTAGTACCATGGGATACATCACATATAATACGGGTTTTTTTCTCGTGCGTAAATTGTGCAAATTAGACTGACTTTGATTTATTTAGTGTTACTTTCAGAGCTGTAAGTGCCAAGCTGCTATGGCTTGGGCTAGAGGCCGTATTTATGAACCGATCTTTACGAAACTTCTTGGGTACCTTTGTTATGTCTGTGGGACGAGAACAAGTGTTTTTGGGTGCGGTCCGAAATTCAAGATGGCTGCCAGCGGCCATTTTGTACCGACGATGCAAAAATCAGTTTTTTGTACAGAACTTCTGTATGAAAGTTCTGATTTGAATAATTTTTTGTATGAATGTTTAGTACCATGGGATACATCACATATAATACGGGTTTTTTTCTTGTGCGTAAATTATGCAAATTAGACTAACTTTGATGTTTTTTGGTGTTACTTTCAGCACTGTAAGTGCAAATGCCAATACGGCTCGGGCTAGAGGCCGTATTTATGAACCGATCTTTACGAAACTTCTTGGGTACCTTTGTTATAACCGTGGGACGAGAACGAGTGTTTTGGGGTCCGGTCCGAAATTCAAGATGGCCGATGGCAGTCATTTTGTACGAAATTTGGTGCAATCAGATTTTTGCACAGAACTTCCATATGAAAGCGCTGATTTGAATAATTTTTTGTGTGAATGTTTAGAACCATGGGATACATCACATATAATACGTTTTTTTTTCTCGTGCAGAAATTATGCAAATTAGATGAACTTTGATTTTTTCAGTGCTGCTTACACACAGTAAGTACACATGTCAGTACGGCTCGGGCTAGAGTCTGTATTTATGAACCGATCTTCACGAAACGTCTTGGGTACCTTTGTTATCACCTTGGGACGAGAACGAGTGTTTCTGGGTGCGGTCCAAAATTCAAGATGGCTGCCAGTGGCCATTTTGTATCGAAATTAGGTCTAATCAGTTTTTAGCTCATCTTGACAAAGTCAAGCTGAGCTAATCATGATCATCGCTCTCCGTCCGTCGTCTCTCGTTCGTCGTCCGTCAACACCATGTTTTGGTCTTCTCCTCCAAAGCCACTGGGCCAATTCAAGTGAAAGTTTGTGTGAGTGATGGTCCCAAAGGGGCATTTCATTTTTGTTCAACTCAGCATGCCCAGCCCCATAGGGAGGGAGTGGGGGAAAATGCTCCAAAATATTTTAAAAATCTTCTTCTCAAGAACCAGTGTGTACAATGACTTGATATTTGCTATGGAGCTTCCATATGAGGTGTAGAATCAAGTTTGTTCAAACGAAGTTCGTGAAGTAATATTTGGCTTTGTAATAGGAGGGGTAAGATTTTTGGCCCCGCCCAAAATTTCTATTTTTGAACCGATGGTCCGGTATGAACCAAATTTGGTTTGTGGTAGTATTGGGTCATAAGTACTTGACCCATGCAAAAAAAAAATTCCTGCATCCCCATGGGAACCCTGGGAGCTAAAAATAGAAATATTTTCAAACGCCCATATTTCCCAAACCCCACGGAACAGAGAGCTTTTATTTGGTATGAAGTATCCTTATGACCAGTAGAATTGAATGGTAAAAAAAAATTGCCATCGGTTATGTTAGGGTGTTCTGTAATGGGCATCGAAAAAATGCTGAGTCAGCATATTTGCAAAAATTAAAAAAAATCTTTTCTCCAGAACCAATCATCAGAATCTTTTGATATTTGGTATACAGCATTCATAGGGGGGTCAGATAAAAGTTTGTTGAAATAAAGCTCATTGGTTCATATTTGGGCTCTCTACAGGAGCCCGAAGTTTTAACATAGGGTAATATGGGGAATATTCTTTAAAAATCTTCTTCTTCAGAACCACCAGTCAGAATCTTTTAATATTTGGTATACGTCACTGTTATGAGGGTCAAGATTCTAGATTTTTCAAACCAAGTCCCTAGGTTAATATTTGGGCTTCCTACGGAAGCCCATATTTTATCTTTGTTCAATATGGAGGGTAATTAAAAAAATCTTCTTCTTCAGATCCATCAGTCAGAATGCTTTGATATATGGTATGCAACATCTCTATGGGGGTCAGATTCAAGTTTGTTCAAATCAGATCCCTAGGTGTATATTTGGGCTCACTATGGTAGCCCAAATTTTTACTTAGTGCAATATGAGGAAATTTCTTTAAAAATCTTCTTCAGATCGACCAGTCGGAATGCTTTTATATTTGGTATACAACATCTCTAGGGGGGTCAGATTCCAGGTTGTTCAATTCGAGTGCCTAGGTTAATATTTGGGCTCCATATGGGAACATGAAATTTAACTTAGTACAATATGAGGGAATTTCTTCAAAAATCTTCTTCTACAGATTCACTTGTCAGAATGCTTTCACATTTGGTATACAACATCTCTAGGGGGGTCAGATTCAAGTTTGTTCAAATCGGATCCATATGTTAATATTTGGGCTCGCTATGGTAGCCCAAATTTGAACTTAGTGCAATTCGAAGAAATTTCTTTACAGGCTCTCTATGGGAGCCGGAATTGGCCATTTTGCTGAAGAATTCAAAATTTTGTATTCAGTACCCTCTAGAGGTACTAAGATTAACCCACATAGGTTGTATCAAGGGGCTTCATAGGGGAGCTCTACATTTTACTTATGATCGACTGAAGAAAAGGCATGATGCCCAGATTATTTTTGTCACTCCTGAGGGACTCAAGGATTGACAGTGTAGGCTATGGAGATGGCTTGCTTAATGTAGACTCATTCTTGGACTCTGTTTAAATTGTGTTCTGTACAAGATGAGCGCTTCAGGCCCCGTGGGGCCTCTTTTTTGTACACAACTTCTATATGGCTCAGGCTAGATGCCGTATTTATGAACCGATCTTTATGAAACTTCATGGGTACCTTTGTTATTACCGTGGGATGAGAACGAGTGTTTTTGGGTGTGGTCCGAATTTCAAGATGGACATCAGCAGCCATTTTGTACCAAAATTAGTGCAATCAGTCTTTTGTACAGAACTTCCGTATGAAAGTTCTGATTTGAATAAATTTTTGTATGAATGTTTAGTAACATGGAATACATCACATATAGTACGGGTTTTTTTCTCGTGCAGAAATTATGCAAATTAGATGAACTTTGATTTATTCAGTGCTACTTATACTCTGTAAGTGCACATGTCAATACGGCTCGGGCTAGAGGCTGTATTTATGAACCAATCTTCACAAAACTTCTTGGGTACCTTTGTTATCACCTTGGGACGAGAACGAGTGTTTCTGGGCGTGGTCCAAAATTCAAGATGGCTGCCAGTGGCCATTTTGTACCGAAATCAGGTCCAATCAGTTTTTTGTCACAACTTCTACACAGCTCATATTTGTGAACTGATCTTCACGAAACTTCTTGGGTACCTTTGTTTTCACCTTGGGACAGGAATGAGTGTGTTTTGGGGTGCCTTTGTTATCACTGTGCTATGAGAACAAATATTTTTGGGTTCAGTCAGACCCACTCTGGGACTCAAAGTTTTCTTTTCTAGTTTAGCATCTGACTGTCACCCACCTTTACAATACTTTACCTAAAATACATTTGTTACAGGCAACGCTCAGTATTTATGTACAGACCGTTACAATACTTTATATGTACCTTTGTTATCAGGTCATTACCTAGATGTTTGTCATTGCTGTGTCACATACTATACATGTACATGTCTTTGTCTTGACAAGTTGAGCTACAGTGTCATTGACACTTTCATTATTTTGTGAAGACCTCAGATCGCTTATATGAAGGGCAGGGGATTGGGCAATGATTGGATGTGGGGGACAGACATAGTCGAGTCAACAAAAATTTCAAACTTTACCCAAAAGAAACTTGTGGATGGTCCAATTTTGATGGGCGTATGTTGCCCCGCTAGGCGGTGCTCTTGTTGTGTATTTTATCTCTTGTTACTCTCTGTCGCATCTTATGTGCGATTTTGAAATTTTTTGGCTGAATTTAATATGCTCCAGCTAAAATATAAATTCAATGAAATGAAATTAATTCAGAACTCATTTCATTTCAGGTACAGATCTCTGGGTCCACGTGCTTTCCGATCTATTTATGTTGGTGAGTTCTTGATATTTCTATACTGATAATTGCTGCATAATTGTTTCATTGTTGCCCAAGTAGCAGCAATAGATGCTGAGAGTGCCAGTAAAACCTAATTTTACCTTTTATTTAATGTAATGTCCATAAACCATCCAATGCTATTTACAAAAGTTGCATTACAAATTTTTGTTTGGTCTCAATATTTGAGCTTGTTCCATTGAGGGGTCATAAGCTATGTTTTTGAGGCAAGAAATTTAAAAATATATCATGTACTGGTATTCATTTTTACAAATATTGACCGATATTAATGATAGGTGATCTCAGGAGCTGAAAAAATAGAGAAAATTCAAACAAGGAGGTTTCAAGAACCACACAAGAAAAACACCAAACAATCTTCTGAAGTGCTGTCTGCAGTGATTAGATATTTCTTACACAACCTCCCTTTTCTGATAGGTATAGAATCACATTTGATCACAAACATTTTCTCAGAGAAATATTTGAACTTTCCCTGGGCGGTGAAAAATTTATGACCCCGCCCAAAAGTTCAGTTTTAGGAGTAGGTCACTTGATTTGAATTGAAATTGGTATGCAGTATTCATGGGGTATGTAGATTTGTGCATGAATTTCACCCTGCACCTCTGTGGTACCCTTGGAGTTGCTTCAAGGGACACCATATAGGGACCCACCCCCATCCCCATTTAACATTGTAAGTAATGGAAAGAACACTTGAACAATTTACTTGTGAACTACTGACTACACGACACTTTATGGGGTGTAGAATAAAATTTGTTCAAACAAAGGGTAATATTTGCCTTTGTCATGGGAGGGAATAGATTTTTTACTCCACCAAAAGTTTTGTTTTTTCTGAAACGATGAGCTAATTTGAACAAAATTTGGTATTATTGAGTCAAAGTACTTGGATTGATGGTGAAAAAATATTTCCTGGATCCCCATGAGAACCTCAGGAGTTAAAAGTAGAAATATTTTCAAATGCCCATATTTCCCAAACCGCACAGACCAGAGAACTGTTATTTGGTATAAAGCATCCTGAGGACCAGTAGAACTGAATAATAAACAAAGATTTTCACCGGTTGTGTTACAGTGGGGACTCAAAAAAAAGTTAAGATTTGCAATTTAAAAAAAAAAATCTTCTCCAGAAGCCCTGATTAGAATCTTTATTCAGTATACAACATTGGGGTGGGGGGGGGGGGGGGGGAGGGGGGGTAAAAGTAAGCCCTTCAGTTCATACTTGGGCTGCATGTAGGCGCCCAGATTTTCACTTGGTGCAAAATGAGAAATATTCTTGAAAGACCCCTGAACCACTAGTCAGAATCTTTTGATATTGTTAAGGGGTCAGATTCAAGTATGTTCAAATTGGTATTTGGTGCACAGCATTGTTATCGAGGTCAGATCCCAATTTGTTCAAATCAAGTCCCTGTGTTGATATTTGGGCTCCTGAATTTTAACTTGGTGCAAAAGAGGAGCATTATTCAAAACCTTTTTAAAACTACCATTCAGAATGTTTTTATATTTGGCTTTCAACACCCTAACCGATTTATTATGAATGTCCGTTGGTTATGTGAAATGATAAATTTTTAGCCATCGTTTTATGAGTGTTTTCAAAGCAGTTGACAAAACTTCACTCACGTTTTCAACGATGTCAGTGCCTATTAATTAGCCCCCTTGATGTGCACCAATTATTCTTCGTAATCATCTGCCATGACTTTTTTGGTTAGGGTGAATCGATTTGAAAATGGCAAAGTGGAAGTCAAACCATGAACTGCAAGAGCATGTCTCAATCACTGATGTATTTTCATTGCCAACCTATGGGACCAGGGTACTCCAGCTTTTTTTTTTATGTATTTGGTAAGGTTAGTTGTCATGATCATCAGAGGGCTACTAACCTATTTTCGTCATAATTACCAGCGCCTGTGATTAAAATCGTCTTTATTCTAAAACTGAAGAGTAGAAAGATGTGCTAAGACTCAGAGGGGCCACTTGGTTACTCACATTTGTAAAGTTAGGGATGCGCTTATGCCAGAGTATGAGCTCGGACATGTGTGACCAGTGTGACAGTGCAGTACGTGATAGAATATGGGAAATTGGGGGGGGGGGGGGGCTGATGTTGACCCCCCTCCTCCCTAATGTATCTGTGCACCCCAACTAAGAATTGCTGGCTCCACCATTGTCCCTGTGATCTTAACTGTAGCTTCAATACCAGGATGGATATCAAGGGGGGGGGGGGGGGGGGGGGGGCTGATGTTGACCCCCCTCCTCCCTAATGTATCTGTGCACCCCAACTAAGAATTGCTGGCTCCACCATTGTCCCTGTGATCTTAACTGTAGCTTCAATACCAGGATGGATATCAAGATACGTATCTAGATACGTATCTAGATACGTATCGTACCGTGAATTTGGTGTATCGTCCCAAACCTAATTATGACTTTATTCTTCTGTAGCATTGACTACAGGCCTGGAAATAAGTGGTCGGTCATGGAAGTGACCGCCACGAAATGTCGATGTGACCGGCACTAACTGTATCCAACCGGTCATGAATGACCAGTGCATTTTTCTCCCAAGTATATTAATTTTTCACATGAGACCTTGTGTTCTGAATCATTAGTTATGGCTGTTGATGGTGAATAATTTCCACATTCGAATATATTCTCTAAAATAAATACAAATACAAAATTGCAAAACTCAAGACAAATGTATAAATGAGAGACGCTCCTTTTGCAAACCAAGCTGAAACTCATTTGTACTCTATTTTTTCCGTGTATGTTCTTCGGAAATCAAACCAGATGATTCCCTCCTCTTTCCTTTCCATTGTGTAATATACTTTCTTTGAAGACTGTGAGCAGAATTTGTCATAATTTCCGGAAAGCTTTACAGTAATTCAGTAATACTTCCAGAAAAATAGAACCAGTTTTAACTCAGGTGACAGATGTGCAAATGCCGATTTTATTTGGTGCCGAGGTTACCTGGTGCCGGATATGATGGGGTTGGTTTTGACCAGGTGTCAGATTTCCCAGTGGTGATCCAGGCTCCAGGTGCAGAGATGTTCAGCATTCAGTTTCAAAGAAATTGTTAAATTGAGTCCAGTTGTTACGTTTTAAGAAAAAAAATGTGATTTGCGGACTGAAGACATCCCCGTTAATGCAGTTTAATGTTATAAAAGTTAAGTGTCATTTCAATAAAATTGAACGCAGGTAGGCCCTAATATTTTGTATATCATTACGACGTTAGCCCAACATAATTATACCCCCCGCAAACAAAGTTTGGGTGGGTGTATAGGAATCACCCTGTCCGTCCGTCCACCTGTCCCTCTGTCCATCCTTATAAGCACAACTCCTCCTAAACCGTTTGAAGAATTTTCATGAAACTTTACACAATGGAAGAACTCCATATGAAGATGTGCATGAAGCAATATAATTCCGTTCTGACATGCGCGGGGGGTATCACTTTGTGAGCTTGCTCACAGTACCTCTAGTTTACATGGGTTTTGCCCTAGTTAATGTTTGATTTGGAAAATATGACCGACCCGGGTTACTGTATGAACGATCCGATCATTATGGAGCCGGTCATTATGACCGATGCGCCAAAAAAAAATTATTTCCAGGCCTGGTTAACTAGCCATAGATGCTAATTAAATCCCTCTTTCAGACAACTTCCTCAGGTCCTCTGGGGCTTGTTTAAAAAGCATTCTTACCCTGACTAGACAAATCAAAAAGCTCTTGCTCCAAACCTCTAAACACTTAACTTTCTGCCTTTTCCAGAGACAACTTGATCCAGGTGAGCATCTTGGTTCACTTTAGCCTTTGGTTTGTCATCCAACACATAGCTTAACCCCCCCCCCCCCCCCCCCCCCATTGAAATGAGCTCATTCCAATGAGGTTTGAGACAAAAATGGAAAATTGAAGTTATTGTGGAGTTGTCTTTAGCTCAGCCGACTGCAAGTCAGTGGGAGCTATTGCCATCACTTTTGGCCGTTGTCCGTTGACTTTTTGCAAACGTGACATCTTCTTCACAACCACTAGGCCAAATTCAAACATATATTGCACAGGCCATCTATGAAGTATACCCTTTCTATTATTAGCTCACCTGACCGTCCGTCGTCCCTCGTTCGTGAACATGGTGTTTGCATCTTCTCCCAAACCGCTGAACCAATTTAGTTGATATTTGAGATAATAGTTTGTTATGACATCGCAATTTGATTTTGTTCTAATCAAGTTGCCTGCCCCTCGGTAGGGTCACGCCCCAAAAGTGTGCTTAAATCTTAAAAAATCTTCTTCTCATGAACCAGCTGTAGCAGAGTCTTGATATTTGGTGTGCAGCTTCCTTTTGAGGTGTAGACTGAGATTTGTTCAAGAGAAGTTCGAGGGGCTATATTTGCCTTCGTTAATGGGAGGGGCAAGAATTTTTGCCCCACCCAAAATTTCTATTTTTCAAACCGAGAGGCAGATTTGAACCAAATTTGATACGAGGGCTTATTGGGTCATAAGTACTTAATTTATGCCCAAATTTTATTCCCGTTGCCCATGGGAACCGCAGGAGCTAAAAATAGAAAAAAATTAAAACTCCCATATTGCCAAAACTACACGGCACTGAGAATTCTCATACGGTGTGAAGCTTCCTTAGAACCAACAGAATGGAATGGTTAAAAAAAATTGCTATCGGTTTTATCATGGGGTACTTTTTTGGGAGGGGGCGCGGTGGCTCAGTTGGCAGAGGTGCAGGCTGCAAGCCGAGAGGTCCTCGGTTCGAATCCCACCTGCGGCAACCGCGTTGTGTCCTTGGGCAAGACACTTCATCTCCATTGCCCGCGTGGGGGCACGATGACGCCGTGTACTGGGGCGTACTGCACGTCGATGGTGCGCATGTCTTCAACCAATCGAACCCTGCCTGTGCTGCGGTGCAGAGTTCAGAGTTACGATGTTGGGGAGCTGACAGCTGCTCGTCGTTGCTCGGTGGTTCTCTCCGGGTACTCCGGCTTCCTCCACCCGTAAAACTGTCACGGTCACGATTAGCCATTGTGCATAAGTATGTGACCTTAAAACACAAATAAATAAATAAATAACTTTTTTGGGACTTTGAAAAAGTGCTGAGTCAGCATTTTTTAACACTGTGGGTAATGGGAAAAACATTTCCGACTACTTTTCTCCCAAACCACTGCTCCAAAAGCTTTCAAATTTCACATATAACATCTTTGAAGATTGTTTCACATGTTTATTGAAATCAAATCCCTGGGTTCATATTTGGGCTGTCTGTGGGAGCCCAAATGTTTAAATTAGTGCAGTATGAGGAATATTCTTTAAAATCTTCTTCTTCAGATCTACCTATCAGAATCTTTTGATATTTGGTATGCAGCAATGCTTAGGGGGGTGAGATTCACAGCCCTCGAAATTGGCCACAGCATTCAGCACTGCCGTGGTGAATGCTGTAGTAAATTAGTTTTACCACGGCACATTAATGCTGTGGTAACATTTTCTCCAAATGCTCAATTTATAATTTTTCAATAATGTGTATTAGAAATCATGAGCAACGTCCCACCCAAAATACCCTTGTGCAACACTCTTAATTATATAACTCAAGTATTGAATATCAGGACTGGCAGTTACCTGCCAGTCCTGATATTCAATGCTTGAGTTAGAAAAGGCTTCATGCACTCCCAGTTCTTGATTTGTGATGTTCTTTAGTTCAAACCATATTTATTTCCAAGAAGCCAAGTGAACAAATCTTAAGCTATACAAACAAGGCCATGGATTAGACATAAAGCCTGAGGCTTACAACTCATCGTCTCCAAAATGTTCAGAATTGATTTTTGTGTCTGCGATTGTTGTGGCAATACCGTGGGAAATGGAATTTACCACAGCAATTGATTGCCGTGGTGAAATATTCCTAATTTCAAGGGCTGGATTGAAGTTTGTTCAAGCCATGTCCCTAGGTCCATATTTGGTCTCACTGTGGGAGCTTGAATTGTAACTTAGTTCAATATGAGGAAATTTTCTTTACAAATCTTCTTCAGATTCAGCAGTCGTAATGTTTTGACATTTGGCATGCAGCATGCTTAAGGGGGTGAGATTCAAGTTTGTTGAAGCCAAGTCCCTGGGTTCATATTTGGGCTCACTTTGGGAGCCCGAAAGATAACTTAGTTCAAAATGAGGAATTTTCGTGAAAAATCTTCAGATTCAGCAGTCAGAATGCTTTTGATATTTGGTATGCAGCATCCTTAGGATTCAAGTTCGTTCATGCCAAGTCCCTGGGTTCATATTTGGGCTCCCTGTGGGAGCCCGAATTATAACTTAGTTCAATATGAGGAATATTCTTAAAAAATCATCTTCTTCACATCCACAAGTCAGAATCTTTTGATATTTGATATACAGCATCCCACTGGAGGTGAGATTCAAGTTTGTTCAAGCCAAGTCCCTGGTTCATATTTGGGCTCCCTGTGGGAACCTGAATTATTACTAAGTTCAATATGAGGGATATTCTTTAAAAATCTTTTTTTCAGATCCTCTGATCAGGATCTTTGGATATTTGGTATAAGCTTTTCTTAGGAGGGGCAGATACAACTTGTTGAAATCAATTCCTGGGGTTGATATTTAGGCTACCATGTCAGGTGAACGCCCCCTGGGGCCTCTTGTTAGCTCATCTTGACAAAGTCAAGCTGAGCTAATCTAATCGCTTCCCGTCCGTCGTCCGTCAACACCATGTTTTGGTCTTCTCCTCCAAAGCCACTGGGCCAATTCAAGTGAAAGTTTGTGTGAGTGATGGTCCCAAAGGGGCATTTCATTTTTGTTCAACTCAGCATGCCCAGCCCCATAGGGAGGGAGTGGGGGAAAATGCTCCAAAATATTTTAAAAATCTTCTTCTCAAGAACCAGTGTGTACAATGACTTGATATTTGCTATGGAGCTTCCATATGAGGTGTAGAATCAAGTTTGTTCAAACGAAGTTCGTAAAGTAATATTTGGCTTTGTAATAGGAGGGGTAAGATTTTTGGCCCCGCCCAAAATTTCTATTTTCTGAACCGATGGTCCGGTATGAACCAAATTTGGTTTGTGGTAGTATTGGGTCATAAGTACTTGACCCATGCAAAAAAAAAAAATTCTCGCATTCCAATGGGAACCCTGGGAGCTAAAAATAGAAATATTTTCAAACGCCCATATTTCCCAAACCCCACGGAACAGAGAGCTTTTATTTGGTATGAAGTATCCTTATGACCAGTAGAATTGAATGGTAAAAAAAAATTGCCATCGGTTATGTTAGGGTGTTCTGTAATGGGCATCGAAAAACTGCTGAGTCAGCATATTTGCAAAAATTTAAAAAAATCTTTTCTCCAGAACCAATCATCAGAATCTTTTGATATTTGGTATACAGCATTCATAGGGGGGTCAGATAAAAGTTTGTAGAAATAAAGCTCATTGGTTCATATTTGGGCTCTCTACAGGAGCCCGAAGTTTTAACATAGGGTAACATGGGGAATATTCTTTAAAAATCTTCTTCTTCAGAACCACCAGTTAGAATCTTTTAATATTTGGTATACATCATTGTTATGAGGGTCAGATTCTAGATTGTTCAAACCAAGTCCCTAGGTTAATATTTGGGCTTCCTACGGAAGCCCAAATTTTATCTTTGTTCAATATGGAGGGTAATTTTAAAAAATCTTCTTCAGATCCATCAGTCAGAATGCTTTGATATTTGGTATGCAACATCTCTATGGGGGTCAGATTCAAGTTTGTTCAAATCAAATTCCTAGGTATATATTTGGGCTCACTATGGTAGCCCAGATTTTTACTTAGTGCAATATGAGAAAATTTCTTTAAAAATCTTCTTCTTCAGATCGACCAGTCGGAATGCTTTTATATTTGGTATACAACATCTCTAGGGGGTTCAGATTCCAGGTTGTTCAATTCGAGTGCCTAGGTTAATATTTGGGCTCCATATGGGAACATGAAATTTAACTTAGTACAATATGAGGGAATTTCTTCAAAAATCTTCTTCAGATTCACTTGTCAGAATGCTTTCACATTTGGTATACAACATCTCTAGGGGGGGCAGATTCAAGTTTGTTCAAATCGGATCCATAGGTCAATATTTGGGCTCGCTATGGTAGCCCAAATTTGAACTTAGTGCAATTCGAAGAAATTTCTTTACAATTTCTCTTCTTCAGATCCAACAGTCAGAATGCTTTCATATTCGGTACACAACATCTCTAGGGAAGTCAGATTTAACTGTGTTCAAATCAAGAGCCTGGGTTAATATTTGGGCTCTCTATGGGAGCCGGAATTGGCCATTTTGCTGAAGAATTAAAAATTTTGTATTCAGTACCCTCTAGAGGTACTAAGATTAATCCACATAGGTTGTATCAAGGGGCCTCATAGGGGAGCTCTACATTTTACTTATGATCAACTGAAGAAAAGGCATGATGCCCAGATTATTTTTGTCACTCCTGAGGGACTCCAGGATTGACAGTGTAGCCTATGGAGATGGCTTGCTTAATGTAGACTCATTCTTGGACTCTGTTTAAATTGTGTTCTGTACAAGATGAGCGCTTCAGGCCCCATGGGGCCTCTTGTTTTTAAATGAAACAGCTGCCACATTCGGGCTCTGGTTTATGCCCCAAAAGCTTAAAAATCTTCTTCTGAACCAAATGCCTTGATATTTAGTACATCCCTTTGGTGTAGAAGATTAAAGTTTGTTCAAGGGAGGTTGATAGGTCAGTATCTGGGATCTCTGTGGGCATATCCATTTTGGACTCTGCCCAAAATTTCTTTTTCAGGAACCAGTGGGCCAATTTCAACCAAATTTAGCATGTAGTATAAGTGGGTCCTAAGTAATTGATGCCCCCCTCCCCCCCCCCCCAAAAAAAAAAAATTTCATAGCCCTGTGGCAACCCCAGGGGCTAAAAACAGAAAACAATTCAAAAGCCCTCATATCCCAAACCACACAGTACAGAGAACTGTTATTTGATATGAAGCATCCTTAGGACCGGAGGAAGGGATTGGTTTAAAAAAATTGCCACCGGTTCAATCAGGGTGCCCGGAAGAGGGTATTTAAAAAATGATGAGTCGGCATTTTTGCAGTAGTTTATCCAGGAGAAAAATGTTCATTCACTGAGAACCTTGAGTGACATATTGTTCTTAAATGAACAAAATTGCTGCTAGAAAACATTCTAATCTTGTTATTTTAATCAGAAAATTTGTGGACTTCAGTTTGTTTTCCAAAGATTTTATTTCATGTTGAATGAACCCTTTCAAAGCTGGAAACATTTATCTGATTCCTGTATGCATGTCTTTAATTTAACCCTCTCAAGACTGCGATCCGGGTTCCAAAGATTTTATTGCCATGAACAAACAAACCCTTTCAATGCTGTATGTTTTTTTCTGGTTCCTTGGAAAAACAATTGATCTGATTCCTGTATGAATATCTTTATAATTTAACCCTCTCATGACGTCAGTGTGTTTCTCCAAAGATTTTATTTCATGGTGAACTCTTTCACTGCTGTGCACATATGGTTTTTCCTGGTTTCTTGGAAACATTTATCTGATTCCTGTATGCATATCTTTAATTTAACCCTCTCAAGACAGCAATGCGGGTTCCAAAAATTTTCTTGATGCCATGATCAAACACTTTCAGTATTGAGCACATTTTTTTTCTGGCTCCTTGGAAAAAAATTGATCTGATTTCTGTATATCTTGAATTTAACTCTCTCGTGACTTCAGTGTGTTTTCCAAAGATTTTATTTTATGTTGAAACCCTTTCAATTCTGTGGAAATATATGTTTTTTCTGGTTTCTTGCAAACATTTATCTGATTCCTGTATGGATGTCTTTAATTTAACCTAATTTAACCCTCTCAAGACTTCAGTATGGCTTTCAAAGATTTTATTGATGCCTTGATAATGATCAATCTATGCTGTGCACATATATGTTTTTTCTGGTTTCTTGGAAAAAATTTCTCTAATTCCTGTATGAATATCTTTACTTTAACCCTCTCAAGGCTTCAATGTGGGTTCCAAAGATTTTATTTCATGTAATACTGTTAATGAAAACCTATTTCTGATTTCTGATATTTTACCTTCCAAAATAAGCCTCCATGAATTCTCTTTCTGTCTTGTTTATTTTGACGCTTTAACCATTTTCACACAGACTTGAATTTATTGAGACAGTAAAATTCTGTTTCTCTAGTTTGAAATCATTCTTACTCTTTAAAACCACTGGGCCAAATTCATTCATTTATGGCTCAGACTATCTTTGGAGTAAACCTTTTCTCCTTTGTTCAAATGAAGCTGTATTTGCACACCATAAATATAATATATAATACCCTACGCTACATTAATGATGGCGAATGACAAAACGCTAGATGCTCTATTAAGCAAAATGACTGAACATGACGAAGAAAGAACGACCCCCTTCAACATCCACAAACATTTCTGTAATTATTATACTAGCGAAAACTTTTGGAGTTCGCTAGCATCCGACTATGCACTCAGCCTGTTTAATATAAACTATAGAAGTCTCAATGCTAATTGGGATCCCCTTGAAAACTTACTCAAAGATTTACAGTGCACCTCCAATGGATTTGATGTGATTGGCCTCACAGAAATATTCAACATACATTCGGAAATAGAATAGAAGCTACAGGGCTATACTCGACTTTTATTTAACACACGCCCAGCGAATGATGATGTAAGAGGGGGTGTCAGGCTATTCATCAAAGACAATTTTTATTATCGATTACCTGAAGATTTAACAGTCTTTATACCTCATGTATTTGAATCATTATTCGTCGAAATATTTGATAACACAAAAAATCCATATGTTGTTGGAATAATCTACCGCCCTAACGCTGCACCTAGAGCTGACTTAAACTTATTCACAAATGAAATGACTGTAATTTTGGACAAACTAAATCAAAATAATACAAAGGCATTCTTAATGAGGGACTTCAGCATTGATCTATTAAAATATGGTGTACATGAGAGGACACGAACATTCGTTGACCACATGTTTAACGAAGGATTTCTCCCTGTAATTACAAAACCAACATGAGTGACGGAATATTCGGCCACCATACTTGACCACATCTACACAAACACACTGCGACCTAATTATGAGACTGGAATCATTATTACACATATCTCTGATCACTTTGGAACGTTTTACTCTGAACAATCAATTACGATAAAGCATGTTGCAAAAACATTTGTTAAACGATCTTTAGATTTGCAGGGTATAAGGTGCTTTAAAACTCAACTACCCCATGCTAATTTTGAATCGGTTTTTGAATCATCGTGCCCAAACGTAGCATATAATAATTTCATAAAGATCTTCTCGAAAGCGTTCAACAACAATTTTCCAATGAAAAAAACTAGCATTCCAAAAAAATAAATCAGATGTCAGCCCTGGATGACAAAAGGCCTTATCCAGTCGTCACTGAATAAATACAAGCTATTCTTGGATAAGTTGAAACATCCATTGGCAGACAACGCTGGCAGGTATAAATCCTTTTGCTTTGTGTATAACAAAATAAAGCGAGCCACTAAAGCTTTGTACTACAAAAATATCTTGAATGGCAATAGAAATAATATTAGAAAAACCTGGGAAATCCTCCGTAATGCTATTAATAAAGCGGACAGCAAGCATGTCCTCCCCACAGAATTTATTATTAACGGTAAACAGGAATCTCGCCCAACTGATATAGCTAATCACTTCAATAGTTACTTCTCTAATATTGGCAAAATAATAAATGACAATGTTGGCTCGTCCACCAGACATTTCTCTGATTTCCTAACTGATAGTAATCCACATAATATATTTGTTGCTCCGGCATCTAGTGGAGAAGTAATGTCCATAACAAAAGTAATGAAAGGGAAACAGAGTAAAGACTATAATGACATCTCGTCAAAACTTGTTCAAGAAGTAATAAGTGAAATAGCAGATCCAATAATGCACATAATAAATCTTTCCTTTCTATCAGGAATTGTACCAGAGGAAATGAAAATTGCAAAAGTAATTCCTATTTACAAATCTGGTAATCCCCAACATGTTGATAATTACAGACCAATTAGCATTCTGCCTGTACTCTTTAAAATACTTGAAAAACTCATGTTCAACAGAGTTTATGGGTTTCTATCGAAACATAATATTCTATTCCACCATCAGTATGGCTTTCGAAGTAGTCTTTCTACTTTTCATCCAATGTTGCATCTCCTTGATTATATAACTGCAAACTATGATAATCACTCTAAAGATTGCTCACTATCACTGTTTGTGGACTTCTCAAAAGCATTTGACACTGTCAATCATATACTTCTACATAAGTTAGACCTCTACGGAATCAGAGGCAAAACAAATTCATGCTTTCGCAGTTATCTAACAAGACGGGTCCAGTTTGTAAAATATGGAGCCTCCGCATCGGAATTACTGGGAATATCATGTGGAGTTCCACAGGGAACAGTCCTTGGGCCTCTATTATTTTTTATTTATATTAATGATATCTCCAAATCAACAACACTGAATATTCTTTCTTTTGAGGATGAAACAACTGGATTAGCTTCAGACAACAACATTGAACGACTCCACAATCACGTGAACAGCGAAATTGCAAAACTGAACGAATGGTGTAAGGCCAATAAAATTGCCATTAATGCAAAAAACCAAAATATTTTCTCTTTAGCCCTTCACACATTAAAACTGACAATTTAAGTTTAATCAAGAACAATAACAGACTCGGAAGGATATCAAATACAGCCGATAATAAAGCAGTGAAATTCTTGGGTGTTTATTTTGATGAGTGTCGAAACCTCAAGCACCACATTGCACACACTGCAGCTAAAATCTCAAGGGCGATATATGCGATATATAGAGTAAAGAAACATCTTCCCCATAGCGCGCTTAGATCCTTATACTTCACACTTGTTCATAGCCACCTGTTGTACTGCATCCACACATGGGGACATGTCAACAACAGTAATAAGCTGTTTCTCCTACAAAAACGGGCATTACGTACTATTAACAACAAAAAATTTAACTCGCACACAGATCCCCTATTCAAACAAGAACAGATATTGAAATTTCCCTGCCTATACAAACGTAATGCTTATACTTTTATGTATGATTGGCATAATGGAAACCTTCCAGTTAGCTTTACAAATCACTTCCAGATATATGGCAGTGAGTTTAGTAGAATAACCAGACAGGTCAAGTTAGAAGAGTCATCCCAAGATCAGATTTCTCTAAAAAAAACTCCCACTCCATTCATTTCCAAAACTATGGAATAGCCTGAGTAACAATATAAAAAACATTACGTCGAGATCACAATTTATAAAAAAAATTACCCAAACTTCACTTGATTCCTATCACAATTTCGTACGATGCCAAAACACTGCTTGTCCCGACTGCCACGCTTAGTTGCATCTTAACCTGTTGTATTTGAGCAGTGGTATAATGATTAAATGCAAAGTAATTATAGTATTTTTGGTAAATTCTGACATGTAATCTTTATCCTTTCCATTTGATACAGGCCATGCATGCACAACTGTCTCGACATAATTTGCTGGATGACAATTTCTGTCGATTAATGCAAGCATTCCATAGAGTACTTGTGCATGACTCATTTATGTATATACATCCATGCATCACTGCCATTTTTTACATCCTAAACAGTCTTCAGTTCCGACTTTTCATTTTATTTTCCAACCTTTTTCTCGGGGTCAGCGTGAAGACAGCCAATCTGGCTATGCTACCTATACTATTCGTTACGTGTATATTGTTGAATAAACAATTATCTATCTCTTTTGACAACTTGAGCCAGGTGAGCATTTTAGGCTCACTTGAGCCTCTGGGTTTTTTTTTTTTTTATCAAGTACCATCCTCTATTATTATTGGGTAAAGGGTTAACGTGGCCCACTGCAGATAAATTATTGAATTGATATATTTGCGAGTTGTGAAATTTTGTTTCAGAACCTCTATCGTCAGTGCCACTATATAAAATGGCTTGAATAATGTGTCTGAATTGGTCAAATTTTTATATTAGGGTTGCTTAACGTGTAAACTATTTGGAAGTCATCCTGAATATTTAATGTATGCCTACTCTGTGGAAAGCATGGATTGAATGGAAAATTTTAGCAAAAGGTTTTAGCAAATCCATACCATGTGACCCCTCATTGGAACGGAATTCTCAATCTCATTCCAGTGAGGGGTCACATGATATGGTTTTCTGGAAATATTTTGAAATATTTGAAAAACATTTAAAGTAGCAAATTTTGATATCGTATACTTTGAGTAATGTGTTAAATTGAGTTATTTCTCAGAGGCATTCTTCCTAAAACAGCATTTTTATTTGTATTTTTCAGATAACTATTTTGTATATATGCATAATGATGTTGGAAGGAAAGGAATTTCCTTATGTTTAAAGCATTTCACAACATATTATTGGTATGTACATGATTTTTAACTGTTGGATTGCCTCTATCATGGCATATTATAAGTGCTGGAACACAGTGGCTCACTTGTTAGAGCATTGTACCCGAAACTGAAAGGTCAATGGCTCAAAACTGACTAGCAGTAAATGCATTCTGTCCTTGAGCAATACACTTAAACCTGATTGCCCTTGTGGGTGCACAGTAGCACTGAATACTATTGTATACTACATGACAATGGTGTACTTTTTGTGTCGCTGCCCCACGAAGTGGGGAACGACAAAAAGGGATTACTTTTGTCGTCTTGCGTCGTCCGCATCACACTTTCTCTTATCCGCCACTCCTCTTTAACCTATGATGGATTTTGATGAAACTTTCAGTGATTCTTTATCACATAATGGCATTGTGCACCTCCTATTTTATTTTTTGATTCGCTCTATTTTTTCCAGAGTTATGCCCCTTTTCCACTTAGAATTCTGTCTGAAACGCCAGGCGACACACGTCTTCCATGGAAGACTCACATCTAAGTCTTTAACGGCTGCTAACCCTGTCTGTGCAAAGTTTATAAGTTGGAGGAGTTTGACAGTTTCTGGATAGTTCTCTCTGGGTTCTCTGGCTTCATCAACCCATACAATTATCTGACACGATGTGGTCCTTGCTGTTAAAAGTGTTAAGTCAAAAATAAAAATACAGGCATTTCCCGTTAATTGCCAGATAAAAAAAAATAGTCTGGGTGATTTTTTTTTTTTAATGTTTTTTTTCCACTTTCCAGCACAAATTTGCATTCTAGTAAGGCTTTATACCCCTTATACCAAGAAAAATGCTGAATACTTCAATTGGAAGCAAATATAAACCAAAATGGCACTTATGAAAGCATAAAATTATGCCCAGAACTCCTACCTGCAAAATGTTTTCAACTGAGGTCTCAATAAAAAAAATTTAGTGTTTGGCTTAAAAATAGGGTAGGTGGGGAAACACTTAATTTTTTGTGCCTAAATCGGGGGAGGGTTGGTGAAAAAATCACCAGGAACATCTAATGATTTTTAGCTCAACTTGACAACGTTGGGTATGAGCTATTGGTATGCCCAAAACTCCTACCTGCAAGTGTTGAAAATGTTTTCAACTGAGACCTCAATAAAAAATTTAGGGTTGGGCCTAAAAATAGAGTTGGTGGGTAAACATCTATTTTTTTGTGCCTAAATCGGGGGAGTGAGGGAGGGGTGAAAAAATCACCAGGAACAAATAATGACTTTTTACTCCTGTGCTAAATGGCCATGTGAGCTTTTGCTATCACTTGGCGTCCGACGTCTGGCGTCCGTAAACTTTTAACATTTTCATCTTCTCTGGAACCACTGAGCCAGTGTGAACCAAACTTGGCAGAAATGGTCTATGGGAGGTCCCTTACAAAAGATCCTCATTTTGTTCCCGTTGGATGAAAAACATGGCTGCCAGAGGCATTCTTTAATTCTGGTTGGTGGATTTTCAAAAATCATTTCCTCTGAAACCACAGGGCCAAATGTTCTGAAACTTCACATAAATGATGACTGGAACCCAACCTACCAACGATCCTCATTTAATGTTGATCGGGGTGCAAACATGGCCGCAATTGAGGCTTATAGTTACTATAGAAACCCTATGGGAAATCACATTTTCATCTTCTCTGTAACTTCTGTGCCGACGAGAACCAAACCTGGCAGGGATAGTCTATGGGAAGTCCTCTACAAACGCTCCTCATTTTGTTACCGTGCATCAAAAAACATGGCTGCCAGAAGCATTCTTTGATTCTGATTGGTGGATTTTCAAAAATCTTCTCTTCTGAAACCCCAGGGCCAAATGTTTTGAAACTCTGCACAGTTGATGACTGGGACACCATCTACCAACGATCCTTATTTAAAGTTGAACGGGTTGCAAACATCACCACAATTGTGGCTTACAGTTACTTAGAAACCCAATGGGAAATCACATTATCATCTTCTCTAGAACTATTGTGCTGATGTGAACCAAACCTGGCAGGGTGGGATAGCCTGTGGGAGGTCCTCTACCGGTAAACGATCCTCATTTAATGTTGATTGGGTTGCACATTGTTGCATGGCCACAATTGTGGCTTATAGTTACTATAGAAACCCAATGGGAAATCACATTTTCATCTTCTTCTCTGGAACTACTGAGCCAACGTGAACCTAACGTTGCAGGAATGGCCTATGGGAGGTCCTCTACACGATCCTCTTTTTGTTCCCGTTGGTTGGAAAACATGGCCACCAGAGGCATTCTCTGATTGATGAATTTTGAAAAATCTTCCCCTCTAAAACCACAAGGCAAAATGTTTTGAAACCAGTAATTCTCATTTGATGTTGATTGGGTTACAAACATGGCCACAGATTGCAGCTTATAGTTACCACAGATTCAGAAACCCTATGGGAAATCACATATTTTTATATTTTTATACTGTACCAATGACCCAGACTTAGCTGGTGCTAACTCTAAAATTCTGGGGCCAAACACAAATTTTGCACCCCAGTCCCCAAAATTTGCATCTAAAACCGAAAATTACATGTCCTATATGGTCCTCCATACCTGTCCTCCACTGCGCATGTGCAGTGTCAAGGAGGTCTCGAAATTGGTGCCAAAAGTCATTCTTTGTTTGGCCCTTCATCAGTTCACATCTGACTGATATATGTGCTTGTAAATCTCAGTTTAAATGATGCCAGACGCATAAATATGAGAGAAATGGTGGATCTAAGGAGGAAATAGAAGGATGAGAGGAAAATTCAGTGGCAGGAAATAATCAGGGCTGTAACTTAAATTTTTTTTTACGAAATTATGTTATGTTCCCTAATTTCGAGGCATGAGCCTGTTATCATTCTTGCTATGAAGTTCCACTGCTTGATCAATGTTGCCTCTCTCCCTTTCCTTTATTCCCCCCTTGCTATTCTCCCATGCTTTTGGCATTTTTTCTGTAATATTATTACTAAAATCTCTTGGGAGTTGTAGCTGGACAACAGAATGAATTTCTGTTCTTTTCCCCATGTTGACATCCTCACCCTTAGGTGTTTAGGCGTTGTGATCTGCATTCACCATCTGATGTTCGGCAGTTTCTTCTATGGAAATCTCTGTTTTGCATCAGATAGTGTTTAAATTGGTAATTGATTTCGGGCCATGTTCATCAGTGCCTGGAGTCATGTTTCCGGTTTTTGTACAACTTCTTGTTTACATTGACAACAGTTACTGCTGATAGTGATTTCTTGTCTTTACATTAGTTTAGACATAGCAAGATACATTAATATTGTATGTAAGTGTTGCATTAATTTTTTGAAATGTTTTAAAAAATTTTGTCCACACTTAGGCTTTTTTGGGATCCATTTGGGCTCGGTGTTCCCATTGGGAACTTGGGCTCTTCTGAAAAAAATTTTTCAAAAAATCTTTTTTTTTTTGAAAATTATTTTCTTTCAAAGATTATAATGGATTATGTTATATTATGTATCTTTATTTCAAGGGATAGTGCGACTAATATGACTGTGTATTTTTTATTGATGAAAAAATATTTTTTATTTATAATGCGAGGATATCTTCCTCTAATTCTCAGGTTCAATGTATTCGCACTAATTCCTGCTCTGTGTGTGTTGATTGAAATGACAACGTTGGAGACGTGTGTCACGATATTGTGTTTGCGGGGAGGGGTCCATACCGGTCCTCTCTCCGTAGGGTCACTCTATATTATCATTTTATTTTTCAGAATTCAGAGTGATGTTTTCGTGATGTCTTCAACAAGTGTGTCTCCGTCGTTGCAGTGTTAGGACTAGCGGCTAAGTGCACAGGGTAATACGACAATTGCCGAAGAGGTCCCTAGTAGGATCGAAGGCATTGATCGTCTGCTAGTCCGCCCGGTGTAGCGACCATTCATCGAATGGCTCGGCAGCCGGGTTTGTCTGTTACGGTTCTGGGAAGCAGTGTGGGTGATGCGAGCACTATAAACTTGGAACGTGCACACCCAGCAACGACGGATCCAAGGATAGTACGGAGGAAGCCTGTCAGTCTAGTAGCTAGCTCGTCCAGGTCTATCCGGACCGCGAGCGAGAGAGGCCCCCTCTCTCTTACAACTACATTTGAGCCGCAATGTTGTTGTATGTTTGTCAGTCGGAACATACGTCCAATCCTCCTGTTCGGGACGTTCCGTCACATACACAGTCCGAACTGGCTGTGTTATGGGCTTCCTCATCCTCATGTCAACACACACCACCGCTCCTTGGCTTGTGACCACAGAGTTTCAGGGGACGTTCGCATATTATATAAATGCAGGAATGAACGTTCCTAGAGCTCCTGCTTTGCCGACCAGGGAATATTGTCGACCAGGTTACTTCATCTGTTAGCCAAGGATATGAGGTCTTTCCTGATGGGACGTTCACATATTATATAAATGCAGGAATGAACGTCCCTGGAGCTGACAGTGGATATTATGTAAGTCACGGCTCCACAGGCCTCATTCAGGAATAAGAATGCGGTGTTTTTCTGTGTTGTCTTCAAAAGTGTGCTTCCGTCGTCACAGTCAAATGAAGAGCTAGCGGATAAGGGCTCATGATATTACATCAATTGCCTAAGAGGTCCCTAGTAGGATCGACGGCATTGGCGTCCGCTAGCTCGCCCTGTGTAGCGACCATTCATCGAATGGCTCGGCAGCCGGGTTCGTCCATTGCGGTCCAGGAAGGAGATTTGGGTGATGCAAGCACTATAATAAGACAAAGTGCACACCCAGTGACGACGGATCAGAGGAGAGAATGGAGGAAGCCTATTAGTCCGGTTCCTAGCTCGTCCAGGTCCATCCGGGCTGCGAGCGAGAGAGGTCCCTCTCTCGTACAACAACATCTGGGACCAGATGTTGTGGTACAAAACGTTTCGCATTCGGAGCATACGTCTGCCACTCGGGACGCTCCGTTATATAGACAGTCCGGAGAGACTGTCGATATGGCTTCCTCATCCTCACGGCAGTGCACACGACCACACCTTGGCTACGTGACCAGGGATATCCAGCTAGCTTCGCTGATCAGGGATTCCAAGGCAACCAGGTCACGCCATCCGGTAGCCAGGGACACCAGGCCTGTAGACTCCGGACGTTCGCATAAAAGAAGTATGCAGGAGTCATCATACACGGAGCTTCTAGCGGCAAAGCAACGTAAGACCGCTACACCACAGGCCTCGGTGACGGACGTGCTATTCCAAATAGCACAACTTATCGCAGCATCCCAGCAGACGACAGAATCTCTGTTGGATCAGGAATTATCTGACGACGCTGGGTCGGTACGCTCCGCTGAAGCATCAGGTACGGACGACCGAGAACTTCATAGGGTCCTACAGGATGGCGAAAGGGATTCAGAGGATTTGGAGCTTTCCCCTTCGGAACAACATAAAGCTGCCGTAGATTTTATCCAGCATTATCTTCCAGAGGTTGTTCCGTCGGACCAGAATGCTGCAATGCCGGATAAGAGACTGATAGCGTCATTGGACACAGAATTTTTTGATCGGTTCAGGGACATCGTCCCTGAGTTTCCGACACAGTCCAATAATGTCACAAGAACATTTGAATTATTGAATGACGCTATATATAAGCTTGCTACCAAAACAAGAGAAAACGAGCAAGGCTGGTTTCTTGTCCGCAAATGCTCTAAATCTGCCTTTCATCAATTCAAGGAGTAAATTCGAAACGGCAGGACAGGGCATACTGAGAGTTCCTCTGCGTCTAGACGACCAGGCTGAAGACTTAGAATTGTCTGTACCGTCGTCTATGTCAATTCCAACCATGACGTTGGAAACGACAATAATGTCTAACAGAGTTAACTTAGACGCTTTATCGTACGCAGATCACCTTACTAAGGCATTATCATTACGTCTTCAAGGGAAAGAATTCCAGGATATACAATCCTCATTAAGAGTTCTTTCAAGGGCAATAGCTTATTCCACGTATAACTTCGCCCTTTCAGTGGCAAACCTGGAGTTGGTTAGACGTGACGCAGCCCTAGCTACATCCACGCGCGTGGATGGCAAGGTGAAAAACTCAGTCGCTTCGGTCTCCGGAGAGCTTATCTTCGACGACAAGCTTTCAGCAGTCTATGATAAGATAATTAAGAAAGCTTCGGATTCTCTGCTATTCAAATCCGCTTCTAAAAAGTCGGATACAGCAGAAAAGAGTAAGACAGGCACTTCTGGGACAAGTACGCCCAAGAGAAGATCCTATAGAGGTTCCTATGCGTTCTCTAGGTCTTATTCTAGAGACCGTCAAGGCAGCGACTCACGTGGGGGACGTTATTCTGGCCGAGATAACCCGTCAGACGTCCCTAGGTTGACGGGGCGAGGTGCGGGTCATGGAGGACGTAGTGTCTCCTTCCGCAAGCCTCGCAGGTCCAGGAGGTGATGGTTTGAACCTCTATCGTGTTCCGGTGGGCGGAAGATTATCGAGTTTTATAAATGATTGGGCGTCAATTACGGACGACCCCTGGGTTCGAGAGGTAATTTTGGAAGGACTAAGAATATCCTTCAAACGAAAGCCTCCATTAACTCGAAGTCCAAAATGGACTCGGCTTCCGTCAAATCCGCAGAAAAGAAACGCTCTTTTATCAGAAGTACAGTCTCTTCTGAAGAAGAATGTGGTAGAGGTCGTAGAAGACCATGAATCACCGGGTTTCTACAGCCATCTGTTTCTGGTTCTGAAACCAGACGGCTCGTTCCGTCCAGTCATAGATTTGAGCTGGATAAACAAGCTGATCGTCGCTCCGAAGTTCTATATGGAGACAATTCGGTCAGTCAGAGCGAGTATTCGGGGTGAACGACTATGCTACAAGCATAGATCTCAAGGATGCGTACTTTCACGTCATGGTACATCCGACATTCAGAAAGTATCTACGCTTCGCAGTCCTAGGAGTTGTATATCAGTTCCGAGCGATGTGCTTTGGTTTGAACCTAGCGCCCTGGGCTTTCACTCGAATTATGAACTCGGTAATGATATATTTCCGAGCTCATTCGTCTGCGGTAACGTCAGCCTACCTGGACGACATTGTTCAGAGATACGGCAACGAGTTAACGCTTCAGAACGATGTGCAGAATCTGCTTCTATTACTCCGACGTCTCTGTTTTATAATAAACGAGAAGTCGGTTCTGGTGCCGTCCAAGTCATTCACTCATCTGGGAATGAGCATCGAGACGCACAACAATCTCGTTTGTCTGCCGTTAACCAGAGCGAAATTAATCAGTTGTTACTCTCGCTATTGTCTTCACTCAGACAAAGTTACAGCGAGAGAATTCATCAGACTGATAGGGTTGTGTGGAGCTGCCGCAGATTTTATTCCAATGGGGCGGCTACGCACTTGTCCTCTCCAAATCTTTTTGACTCAAAAAGAACAGAGTTGGAGGGTGAAGATTCTTTCGCTCGTTACATACATCCTCTTGTAAGTCAAATGAAACAGATTCAGACTTGGGCAGATATTCAGTGGTTTATTCAGGGAAATAACTTCCACTGCAATTGCCGGATCCGAGTTTTACAGTTTTGACGGATGCCAGTTAAATAGGTTGGGACCCAACATTGAGCCCAACGGTTTTTAAGTGCCAGGGTCCTTGGGATCCGTAGTTCCTAATCAAGCACATAAACATCAGGAATTGATGTTATTTTGGCTTGTGTTACGTCATTGCATGAATGTTATCCAGATTGCCCACAGGCAATTCTGTCCGACAATTCGACGGTATAAGTGTATTTTCGGAACTAGGGAGGTACTCATTCCATTCTGTTATTCACTGTAACGGAATGAATCCTTCTATTGGTACTAGAACATCAAGTTCTCCTATCGGTCTGTCGTATTCCAGGTCGTCTGAACGTATTAGTGGACTCCCTTTCACGAAAGGGCCGCTTGTTGCACTCAAATGGACTTTTAACAACGAGTATTTATATCAGATTTGCAACCTGTGAGAGCGGCCAATGATGGACTTATTTGTGACGCATCTCAACAATCAGTTGCAAGTGTATGTGTCAACATGTTCGGATCCTCGAGCGTTTGCAGTTGACGCTCTATCCATCACGTGAGACGGGATAATAGGATATGGGTATCCTCCAGCGCCGTTGATTCAGCAGATATGGCTTGAGTTAAATAATCTCAATGCAATTCTGTTGGTAGCACCTCCGTCTCCACAAAGACCGTGCATTAATCTATTCAGATGTCTGTTGTGGCTTATGCTGTGGAAGCTTCCTCCACATTTCGGTCCATTCTATACCTAGATGGATTCTATTAGCTTTCAGTACTGCTTATGATAATATCTTCAACACAGCAGTCTGCGATTAAGATTTTAGCTCTTGAAGTAAGAGTTCTTTCTACTTCAGAGGCTTATGCTAATAGCATTGCTATTACAGTTCTAATGACGGCTGCATATTGGTTTTAGCCTTTCACTTGCACAAATTTATACCTCAGAAATATTGAGTCCATTTCTAGAGACCGGCTTTGTTTAGTTTCGTTATCTGTTGCTCAGAATGTCGTCCACTAAACAGTTGCAACTATAGTTGTGTAGGCTTTGGGTTCTGGCAGTGACTCTGTGCTGCCGCCCTCTTCGCTCTGGGGTATTTGACCCAGGGCAAGGGGAGGAGGGGGGGGGGGGGGGGTGTTCCCTTAAGTCACCTGCTTTATAGTGAAAAGCAAGGGAATACGTCCCCTAGAGTCAGTAATTCTAGTCGGTACCAGGATGATTTTTAAAGTGTAAAGATAATTTTTTACTCATCCATATAATATTTTCAAGTGTACCTCGGTGTATAGTATTTGTATATGTCACATATCATGCAGACGTTAATACACAATTATCGGTCACTTTTAATGAATTTAAGAGTCTCTTTTATCTGGACTACTTTATTTATTGGCTTTCCTTTAAAAATAATTACCATAATGGATTATACTGGAGGTTAATAGACATCAGTGATGTTATTATGCTCAAGTACAGAATGGTGTTGTGTCTTTCTCGTTTTGATGCAGAATAGAAAGATACATGTAAAGCCTATTTCTCCTTTCTCCTTGAGGGGATAATTCTGTATATATATATAGTTGAGTTATTGGATTGCTTTATGTCATAGGCCCTCCAACCTTTTTACTATTCAGCTAAGTCTGGGTCATTGGTACAGTATAAAAATGTTAAAAAATTTATAGTAATTTATATATTTTTTATACTTACCAATGACCCAGACGGCCCTCCCATGAGTTAGGAACTCATACCTCCCCGCTGAGTACATAACGCTTTTCCAGGCACTGCTTGTAAGAATGACTTTTGGTGCAAATTTCGAGACCTCCTTGACACTGCGCATGCGCAGTGGAGGAAAGGTATGGAGGACCATATAGGACATGTAATTTTCGGTTTTAGATGCAAATTTGGGGGGTAAAATTTGTGTTTGGCCCTAGAATTTTAGAGTTAGCACCAGCTAAGTCTGGGTCATTGGTAAGTATAAAAAATATATAAATTACTATAAATTTTTTAACTTTCCTCCTCTTCTCAGGAACTACTGAGCTGATGTGAACCAAAATTGACAGGAATGGTCTATGAGAGGATGGAAATATGTGGCCGCCAATGCTTCTCCAGTTAGCATGAAGATTGGTACTGTCAGCAAAATACTTCTTAGCTTAACTCGACAAAGTCAAGATAAGCTATTGCCATCACGTGTGCGGAAGTCTGTTTGTCTCTGAGTCTGTCCACATTTTCCTTTTGTACAGACTACACCCCATAGTTCTTATCCGATCGTCACGAAATTTCATATGCTGGTTTGAGGTCATGTCTAAATGAGACCATCCCCTTTTGGTAAGGCTTCCACGTTTAGACAAAATTGTAAATATTTAAACGACTGTCTGTAAACGAAACAGAAACGTTTACACGTACTAACAATGCAAGTAGTCATTATTTGATAGACGTGTGTAATAATACACAGTAAGTTCATCATATCTTTGCGTACAGGGCATACAATTTATGTTATTGAGACAGCCGATTTACAGTTCGTCCAAAAATGACGTAGACGAACGATCACAGCATGCAGATGCCGAAGGCAAAGTCTCTCGGTCTATTGGGGGGGGGGGGGGGGGGGGCTGGGGGATTTTCCCCCAGGTAAATTTTGAAATTTAGGGAGGTCTCTGAGCTCATTCTGGTGGGTTCGGGGTGAAATTCCTTGTGTTTTTTCAAACAGTAATGTTGGAGCGAGTTGCCATGGCACACAGTAGTGACAATACCCGACGTGAGAGTGGAATGCAATGTCGCAAAAATAAACAAAGTCTACAAACCATGCAGGGGAATCCAAATTTTCAAACACTGCAAGTGCCAGTCTGTCTGTCAAATTCCATAAATCGATCCTAAGATCATCCCATGTGTGAATAATAAATTAATAATTCATGTCAGGTGAACGAAATCGAAAACAATTGTGTATCACTTTGGGAATATACATGTAAATCCGAATAAACTAAAACATCCCACACATGTTTCGAAGGAAACACCAAAGATAAGCACGTGCCATGTGGCTCACGTGACTGTGTCACATATGATATCACATGATTTGAAGATGATTTCGTTCGTTTACTGTGGCGGCACGCCAGTCGGAACCAGTACACAGTTTTTTCTGAAGCATTACCAAAATATTGCATTGCAAAGTTGGACATTTTTTTTTTGTTTCTTTGACTTTCTGCATTAATCTGCAATTTTGAAATTACTCTATTAAAACTTCATTCCGTGTACACATTTACCAGAACTGTAAACGTTTAATGCCCATAAACGAAACGTTCATGTTTACTCGTGTAAACGTGGAAGCCTTACCTTTTGGTCGTGATCGGTCAATTGTGATGGCTGCCCGAGCCCAAAACCTTTAGCACAGTTTACAGGTTGTATTTATGAAGGGATTTCATTGTAGCTTGGTAGGATGACTCTGTATAATATCTAGATGAGAACGTCCCCTTTGGTCATAATCTGTCAACCGTGACTGCTGCCCAAGCCAGAAACCCAAAAACTTTTAGCACAGTCTACAGGTCGTATTTAGTAAGAATGATTTCATTGTAACTTGGTTGGATGACTCCGTATGATGTTTAGATGAGAACTTCCCCATTTGGTTGCGATCTGTCAACCGTCATGACTACTCTAGCCCAAAATCCGAAAACCTTTAGCATAGTCTACAGGTCGTATTTATGGAGGGATTTCATTGTAACTTGGTAGGCTGACTCCATATAATGTCTAGATGAAAACATCCCCTTTTGGTCGCGAACAGTCAACTGATGGCTACAGGAGCCCAAAGCCTGAAAACCTTTAGCACAGTCTTCAAGTTGTATTTATGAAGGGATTTCATTGTAACTTTGTAGGATGACTCCAGGTAATGTCTAGATGGGAACGTCCCCTTTTGGTCACGATCATTCAGCCATGACGGCTGCCCGAGCCCAAAACCTGAAAACCTTTAGCACAGACTACAGGTCCTATTTATGAAGAGATTTCATTGTAACTTTGTAGGATGACACAGTATAATGTCTAGATGAGAACGTCCCTTTTTGGTTGGGATCGGTCAACCGTGATGGCTACACAGGCCCGAATCCCAAAAACCTTTAGCACGGTCTACAGGCCATATTTATGAAGGGGTTTCATTGTAACTTGATAGGATGACTCGTTTTGGAATAATTTCAGCGTAACTTGGTAACTTTGGTTGACATACGTTAACTGTGAGAGCCACATTAACCCACCCCTCACTTTAGTACAGTCTACACCTCAAATTATTTTTATTGCAAACATGGCACACAGGGAACAGAAATGAACATATTCTCAATTATCACAATTCTTGTTGTATTTCATAATCCATTCATAAACATTGAACATTATCCTTTTCATCAGACACAAAACGCAGTCCAGTTTAGCTACAGTGTCATTGACACTTTCATTGTTGAAGTCCCTGGGTTAAAATTTTGGCCTCCTTTGGAAGGCAGAATCTTTTGATATTTGGTATACAACATTGTAGGGTGGATCTGATTCAAGTTTGTTCAAAATGGCCCCTGGGTTCATATTAGGCCTCAGTTTTGGAGCCCAATTTCGAACTTTGTGCATTTCAGGCAAATTTCTTCAAAAATCTTCTCCAGATCCAGCCGGCAGAATCTTTTGATATTTGGTATGCAACATTGTGGGGGTGGATCTGATTCAAGTTTGTTCAAATCGGCCCCCTGGATTCATATTTGGGCTCACTATAGAAGCCCGAATTCGAACTTATTACATTTCAGGCAAATTTCTTAAAAAAATCTTCTCCAGATCCAGCAGGCAGAATCTTTTGATATTTGGTATGCAACATTGTGGGGTGGATCTGATTCAAGTTTGTTCAAATCGACCCCCTGGGTTTATATTTGGGCTCAGTATAGGAGCCCAAATTTGAACTTAGTGCATTTCAGGCAAATTTCTTTGAAAATCTTCTCAAGATCCAGCAGGCAGAATCCTTTGATATTTGGTATGCAGCATCCTTAAGGGGGTGAGATTCCAGTTTGTTCAAGGCATGTCCCTAGGTCCACCATATGGGAGCCCGAATGATAACTTGGTTCAAAATGAGGAATTTTCTTAAAAAATCTTCTTTTTCAGATCCAGCAGTCAGAATGTTTTGATATTTGGTATGCAGCGTCCTTAGGGGGTGAGAGTCAAGTTTGTTCAAGCCATGTCCCCAGGTCCATATTTGGGCTCACTGTTGGAGCTTGAATTTTAACTTAGTTCAAAATGAGGAATTTTCTTAAAAAATCTTCTTCTTCAGATCCAGCAGTCAGAATGTTTTGATATTTGGAGTGCAGCATCCTTGGGGTGGGGGGTGGGGGGGGGGGGGAGATTCAAGTTTGTTAAAGCCAAGTCCCTGGGTCCATATTTAGGCTCCGAATAAAAATCTTCAGATTCAGCAGTCTGAATGTTTTGATATTTGGCATGCAGCAACCTTAGGGGGGGGGCTGAGATTCAAGTTTGTTCAAGCCAAGTACCTTGGTTCATATTTGGGCTCACTATGGGAGCCCGAATGACAACTTAGTTAAAAAATCTTCTTCAGATTCAGCAGTCGGAATGTTTTGATATTTGGAGTGCAGCATCCTTGGGGGGGGGGGGGGGGGGGGGGGGGGGCGAGATTCCTGTGGGAGCCCAAATTTTTACTTAGTTCAATATGAGGAATATTCTTTAAAAATCATTTTTAGCTGAACTTTGGCGAATCCAAATTTGAGCTTTTGTCATGGCCTGTCGTCCGTCGTTCCATACGTCAACAATTGGATACTCCTCGGGCTAGAGTCCGTATTTATGAACCGATCTTTACGAAACTTCTTGGGTACCTTTGTTATGACCGTCGGACGAGAACAAGTGTTTTTGGGTCCGGTCCGAAATTCAAGATGGCTGCCAGCCGCCATTTTGTACCGACGATGCAGAAATCTGTTTTTTGCACAGAACTTCCATATGAAAGTGTTGATTTGAATAACTTTTTGTATGAATGTTTAGTACCATGGGATACATCACATATAATACGGGTTTTTTTCTCGTACGTAAATTATGCAAATTAGACTAACTTTGATGTATTTAGTGTTACTTTCAGCACTGTCAGTGCAGATGCCAATACGGCTTGGGCTAGAGGCCGCATTTATGAACCGATCTTTATGAAACTTCTTGGGTACCTGTGGTATCACCGTGGGACGAGAACGAGTGTTTTTGGGTCCGATCTGAAATTCAAGATGGCTGCCAGCGATGCCATTTTGTACCGATGATGCAGAAATCTTTTTTTTGCGCAGAACTTCCACATGAAAGCTCTGATTTGAATAATTTTCTGTATGAATGTTTAGTACCATGGGATACATCACATATAATACGGGTTTTTTTCTCGTGCAGAAATTATGCAAATTAGAAGAACTTTGATTTATTCAGTGCTACTTACACACAGTAAGTACACATGTCAATACGGCTCGGGCTAGAGGCTGTATTTATCAACCGATCTTCACGAAACTTCTTGGATACCTCTGCTATCACCTTGGGACGAGAACGAGTGTTTCTGAGTGCGGTCCGAAATTCAAGATGGCTGCCTGTGGCCATGTTGTACCGAAATTAGATCTAATCAGTTTTTTGTACACAACTTCTATACGGCTGAGGCCAGAGGCCGTATTTATGAACTGATCTTTACGAAACTTTTTGGGTACCTTTGTTATCACCGTGGGATGAGAACGGGTGTTTTTGGGTGTGGTCCGAAATTCAAGATGGCCACCAGCAGCCATTTTGTCCCAAAATTAGTGCAATCAGTGTTTTGTCACAACTTCCATACAGCTCATATTTATGAACTGATTTTCACGAAACTTCTTGGGTACCTTTGTTTTCACCTTGGGACAGGAATGAGTGTGTTTTGGGGTGCCTTTGTTATCACTGTGCTATGAGAACAAATATTTTAGGGTTCAGTCAGACCCACTCTGGGACTCAAAAGATTTCTTTTCTAGTTTAGCATCTAACTGTCGCTCCACTTTTACAATACTTTACCTATACATTTGTTACAGGCTATGGTCAGTATTTATGTACAGACCGTTACAATACTTTATATGTACCTTTGTTACCAGGTCATTACCTAGATGTTTGTCATTGCTGTGTCACATATTATACATGTACATGTCTTGACAAGTTGAGCTACAGTGTCATTGACACTTTCATTTTTAGATCCACTGGTCAGAATCTTTGGATGTTTGATTTTAGCTTTTCTTATGAGGAGCAGATGCAACTTGTTGAAATCAATTCTCTGGGTTGATATTTAGGCTACCATGTTAGGGGAGTGCCCTCAGGCCCCCTGGGGCCTCTTGTTTTCTGTTTTGGCCTCTAACTTACCTTATGACCCCTAATTGGGCTCGTTCCAATGAGATGTAAGCTATTTTTTTGAGGTCAAACAATTATAAAATTTTTTTTAATGCTTTACAGTTGTAATTGTTATGTTGGGTAAAGGGGTAAATGATGCATGGAAGAGAACTATTCAGAAATCAGGAGCAACTTAACTGTAAACTAGATGGTGTCATTTGTGTGCAAAGCACACTAGTATATCCCCACATTTGCATTCTTAATTACTGGTTAATGCTTGATACAGACAGAAATGAAAAGGTATTATATTAAATCTGACACCTTTTTGCACACCGAGAAACCATACCTGAACACATGAACACACTTCAATGTTTTGAATTAAACCCCCTAGGAGCCTTTTGCAGAAAACAGATTTTCTGATGATGAATCTCGCTATGGGTGTCACATAGTTCCAAATCAAAAATCTGAAACCTTCATGCACATCTAGAGACCCCACCGGAACATAACAATACATTTCGAATTAAAACCTCTAGGAGCCTTTTGCCGCAAACTGATTGTCTTACGACAAAAATGGCACAACAGGAGCTACAAAATTAAAAACCTTTATGCACATCTGGAGACCCAACCTGAACATGTGAACACATTTTAAGCATTTTGATATAAAACCCCTGGTAGCCTTTTGCCAGAAACTGATTCTCTAACGACAAAAGTGGTGCTACAGGTGCCACATGGGGCCGAAACAAAAATCTGAAACCTTTATGCACATCTCAAGACCTTACTGGAACATTTGTGAGTTCCAAAGATTTTATTTCTTGTAATACTGTTAACGAAAACCTATTTATGATTTCTTTAAAAATATTTAACCCCAAAATAAGCTTCCAAAAGTGGGGTATACATAGTTTTAGACTGACACCCTGAGGTGCAGATATTGATGAAACATCACCTCACTGTTAGAGGTTCCTCTAATATTTTAACACCTTTTTCTTCACCAGTTCTAGAATCGCTTCCCGGAGATTGCATTCCAAGGTAATTGGGAAATTACCTTAGTATTTTTAGGCACCTTGATATGAAGTGTCTTTCGACAATCTATCTCAAAAGTATAGCTTTCCCCATGGGAACCCCTAGAAGTGGAGTGGAAGTGCTCGAGTCCTCCATTCATAAACCAATTTCGATTAAACCTCTAACATTACGACTAGCAAGTTGACATGCACATATTCCAAAATTTTCAATCGGTGATGAATTTAACCAGGTTATCTCCCCTTCAACTTGGAAGATATAATATGGATTTCTATATTTCTTGTGCATGTGCAACTCCTCCAGCATTCAAGAACAGATTTCGATGAAACTTTTCAAACTTGACCCCTAATGGATAACATGCACATATTCAACTGCAGTATAATGTTAACCTGGTTATCTCCTCTTTAACTTAGATTTAATGCAGATTTCTGTATAAATTCTGGATGCAACTCATCCTACAGATTCATGGGTTTTTACAAAACTTTCTATACAGGTCTTGTAAGTGGACATGTGCTAATTTCAAAGTTATCAAATGGCAACAATTCTGTTCTGCTTAACTCCCCTTGAATTTTAATATAATATTGATTTGTTGCTGTACGAAAGTTTTGGGTGCACAACTCTTCATATATTTCTGAACTGACATTGATAAAAAATGTTTTACTTGGCCGTAAGAGAGCATCTGCATATTGCCAAATTTTTTCCGCTCCAAATTCAGGGATTCATTCTGAAAAGCCCAAAGTTGGGTAGGTATTGATCATCTTCAGGGATACTTCTACTGGACATGTGTTTTAACGAATGGCGGTACGATTGCAAGCAAGTTTGCTTAGCATGAGGTTTGAACCTGGTTTCCTCAGTTAAAAATCTGGATGAAATTTGTAGAAGTAAATTGGGGTGTCTCAGGAGAAACGGTTGGGAATGTTGATAATATTGTATCATCTCACGTGCTAAACTCTGTGCATCTCTGCAAACAGAAACAATATCTTGAAGCATTTGTCAAGAGACTAGGCTACCAAAAATGTGATTATGAAAAAAAAGAGTCCATTAGCGATCACTCTGGAGACCTCAAAATCACATAGCAGTTACCAAATAGTTGAAGCTTTTCCGCCATGACATCGGTATTCATGAGAGGGTAGTTTCATTAGTTTGTACACCTCTTGTTATACAAATTATGAAGAATGGCATTCAAAGTGGTAACAAATTTTGACAATTGGCTGGAAAGGTCAAACTGAGTACACTGTAAGGATTTGAGTAATAAAAAAAATCTTGGGAACCTCACATATTTCCTTGATTTTCATGTGACATAACTTGCAGGGAAATTGATTGATTGTAACTGTGAAATCTGCAGGATTGAGAGAAAGCAAATCATCTGATGATTCTCTTCTTTTCCAGACCAAAGAAAGGCATAAGTTGTGACAGATATTTATTGCAACGAATCAAGTGCTGTATTTTTGCTCAGTTTAACTTATATTTTCCAGAATGCAAGGTGGGTATTATTGCTTTCTTGAGTCTTTTTTTCAGTTTTCAATAGTAGTGTCATGTAATATAGTAAACTTGAAATGTGTAATTCAGAGATGGGTACTACTTAAGGCTGTCACGAATGATCGAAAAATCGATCAACCGTCGATTGAGGTCATAATCGACGATTTTTTTCAATGATCGATTATTTGACTAGACATGTGCTGTCATACCTTTTTGTTAAACAAAGGGAAAATATTGATTCACAAGCTATTGTTTCACATAAAAGACCTATTTCAACAAGAAATGTGTGTGTGAACGGGGTTAAAACATAAAACCAATATATAGCTTCAAGTCGCGGCACTACACGAGTTAAAGTTAGCCGAAACCCAGTCATCATCGTATGCGTGATCACTCAGTTCCCAATACTTCTCATTACTTTTGATGTGAGTCATGTGACCTGCCAAAAAAACATCAACATTGTTACGAGGTTGTATTCTTCTGCCGAGTATCAAAAAGCATGCTGTCGATTGCATGTCTTTGATCTTTCCCCTCCTTTTTGACTCAAATTACTCAATTTCCAACCGATACATAAAATTTATAAAAGTCAAAGTAAAAGGTAAAAACGTGCCTGAAAAATATTCTGTCAAAATGTCCTCGCGAAGACAGTCAGAAATCTGGAAGCATTTTCAAAAAACAACAGAAAAAAGTGCTGAGTGCAAACACTGTAAAAAGATATTTGCGTATCATGGATCGACGACTAGCTTGATTGCAGAGCAAGAGCAACCCAAGATTTCTATGGCCTTGAAAATCTCGGCCCCGCTTCCAGATGCCAAAAAAAATGCCATTGACAAATTGCTAGCCCAGTTCGTCATTTTCGATCTCTGGCCCATAAGCGTCATTGAAGGCAAAGGCTTCAAAGAGTTATTGGCCTATCTGGTTCCTGGATATGAACCTCCAAGCCGCGCGCATGTGACAGATTTGATCAAGAACAAATATGCCGAAACCAAGACGGCTCTTACCAAGAAATTTGCAGCATTGCAAGAGTCTGGGTGTTCTTTTTGTTTAACCAGTGACATTTGGACAAGTCGCACAAACGACCCATATATAACAGTAACCACTCATTTTGTGCCAGACAAAAGTTGGGAAATGGAATCGAATGTGTTAGCTGCAAAGCTCATGCCAGAACAGCGCACTGCTATCAATATAGCAGAGAAACTCCTTAGTATCCTTAAAGAGTCTGGAATAAAACCTGATTCTGTGAGTGCAATTATACACGACAACGCATCAAATGCAGTTGCAAGTATTCGAGAGTTGAATCATCTGCTTCCAGAAGGATCACCCACAAAAGCCAGCGTTCTTTGTGCCGCATCATACGCTGCAGTTATGTGTGAAAGCTGGTATCGAAGTCCGAAAAGTGTCGACAGCGCTCGCTGCTTGTAGGCGTTTAGTTGGGCATTTCAGTCACAGTGCCAGGGCAACACAGGAGTTATATAGACGTCAACAGTTAATGGGAAAAAGCTCATGAAAGAAGTTAAAACCAGATGGAACTCGACACTGTTTATGATTGAGAGATTAGTTGAGGAAAGGTGGCCCATCTTAGCCGTGTTGTCTGATGATACTGTGACTAGTCGTAGTGATGCTAGGACTCTCGAAATGACAAATGAGCAATGGGCACTTCTTGGGATCTCATTCCTGTTCTGAAGCCGCTTGAAGCAGCAACTACACTTTTATCTTCGGAGACGGAGGTTAGCCTGTCATTTGTGTTACCGATGATGGTTAGTTTAACCGAAGGACTACAGAGTGATGAGAACGATTCAGCGAACACTTCTGCAGTTAAAGCTGCAATCAGAAATGACATAGAAACAAGATTCGAACTGAAACAACAGGGAAAGTCACCGAATCCACTGCACGTGTTGTCATGTGCTGTGAACCCACGCCATAGCAGTCTTTCTTTTATGGGTGACCAACAGAAGTCAACTTTACAGTCTTCCTTAAACCAGCTTAGTGCCGAAATTGAACCCACGCAAAGAACAGATGGGGACGCAGCGAAAACATCTGACAGCAACAGTAAAAAAGACACTACCATTGAATCTGATTATGATAAACCAGAAAACCACCCAAGCACAAGTACGTCAACTGATGAAGGTTTGTCCCAAACCTCCAAAAAACCCAAACTCAGTCCATTAGAGCTCATCTTTGGAATTTCCCCGGATCGTCTGAAGAGGACAGGAACTTGTACTATTTCAGATGAATTTGAACAATTCCGTCGTGAATTACCTTTAGAACTAGACCAGAATCCACTGAACTGGTGGAGTGTAAACGAGAGGAGATATCCTAAGATTGCTAACCTTGCACGGAAATATCTGTCGATAGTCTCGACATCCATGCCGTCGGAAAGAGTGTTCTCTTGTTCGGGACAGATAGTTTGTCCAAAACGCGGCTCATTAAAACCTGAAACTGTTGACATGCTGGTTTTCATGAACAAGAACATTGGAAAATGCGACTTTTCGTTTAGTGCCTTCAAGTTTTAAACGCGTCATCAACTTTTCTTTCCAGTTTTCACAGGTAGTCCTATAGCATACATTACTGACAAGCAACAGAATCCATTCATTTCAAAACTTGACCACAAGATCATTCACAATTCACAAAGACTCTCAGTTCTGTAGATCGGAAAGATCAGCTTTACATTCCCTATTCAGCATTGATCATGATTGACCAATAAATTTATTTGTTTTGACTTTCTATTTCTTCTGAATAGTGCTCTGGTAACCAACTGATGAATCTTGATCTTCTTGATCTTTCCGTTCTAGCATCAGTACTCAGTAGTGGAAACAAAAATAACGCGTCACTCGACAATGCCTTGATGGCAATGGCTACACTGTAGCCCCTGACAATAAGACATTGTCAAGTGTTGAGTTATTTTTTTTTTATTAATTTGATAATGAAAGTGTGGTATCATTTACTACACATTTATTTATACCAATACAATCATAATGATCGAGCTTGCTCAGGATGTGTAAGCACCACCGTTATCTAACTTATCTTTGTATAGATAAAATATGTGGGAAGACCCGACCCAACACACTTGAAGCCGCAGTTCGCCCCAGTAACCCATGGGGGGGAGGGTGGGGGGGGCGGGGGGGGGGGGGGCAGGGGGGCACAATGACGCTAAAAGCCCCAGAAGTGCCAATACATTTTAATAAAACTGCACTTCGCCTCGATAACCCACTCCGTGGGGGTGGGGATGTGATGACGCTGAGCACCATCGTGCCCCCCCCCCCCCCCCCCCCCACAACCACCGCCCAGCAGTGGACTATCGGAGCAAAGTGCAGCTTTAAAGTTTTTAAAGTCTTTAATTACATGTCTTTGGGCTTGGGCAGGGTCTTCCTACACATTTTATCTATACAAAGATAACGGTACAGACTACAGACGCTGTGTGCTGAGACAGACTGTACGTCATAAACCTATCTCACCCTGCCTGTGCTGTGTAGTAGTACTGCTGTGCAGTGCACAGTAAAGTCTTGCGTTACGACGTTGAAGAGCTGGCAGGTATTTCTAGTTGCTCGGTTGTTCTCTCCAAGTACTCTGGCTCCCTCCAACCGTAAACCCGGCACCTGCCACCGACCTGATATGACCCTACCTGTCAAAGTGTTCAAGTGTCAAACACCAATAAATAAATAAGTAAATAAATAAAATAAATCCCTGGAAAGATTGAGCCCCCCCCCCCAAAGGGAAAGCATTTTTCACACTGAACAGGGGCTGAATCATTATCATTCATGGGCCGAACTTTCTGGTTCCAGCATCGCTGGCTCACTACCATTAGCGGTGAAAACAATTTAACAAAAATAACATAACACTCGATGATGCCTTACTGTAAATGGCTACATTGTATTCCTTGCCAATAAGGCATCGTCGAGTGTTGAGTTGTTTTTGTTTTTATCAATTTGATACTTGATAAGCAATTTTAACATACGGAAAGTAAAGAGGGAAAAACTTCGAAATGCCATGTTATTTATTTTTAAAGGATGATGATTTATTTCGTTCTACGACGTACCGCAACCGGAAGTTTCATTTCCATGTGTAAAGCTTTGTTGACTTGACATTCCCTGAGGCTAAATTCATAATCATTACGCATTGAGCGCGGATGGGGCTATTAGAGAGTTTAGTATGCATTTTTCTATGATTTGAAGTTTGAATCTATGCGATGTAGATTCTGTTTTGTCAAATTTTTCAAGATATGGTGTTCGTTTGCTTCATTTACGATTAGGATATTTTAATTTTTAACGCCTCCCAAGTTATTTCATAGACGAAGTTCTAGGAAACGAAACAGAAATATTAACCATAAATAATCGAATAACCGTCGATTTTTATGACAAAATAATCGATTATGAAAATTCATAATCGTGACAGCCTTAGTACTACTGTAGTTTTTTGGTTGGCTTGAATTAAGTTCTTGAAATATAAGAGTGAGCGATTGTAATCGTAAAAAATCAAGGAATTGTTTTTTACATATTAACCCTTTACCCAACATAACGGTCAAAACCGGCCAGTGCTATTCATAAAAGTCGGCAATTAATTTTCATTATTTTTTTTGTTTTTTGTCTCAAAAATATAGGTTATGACTCCTCTTTGGAACGAGCTCGTGGAGCACATTCCAATGAGCGGGTCATAACTTATCTTTTTGAGACAAAAAATGAAAAAAAATAGTTATTCAAGAATTTTATTTGCAAGTGTTGTGTGCTTTTCATGTTAAGTAAAGGGTTAAACATGAAAAATCCTTGGAATGTTTAAGAATTTATCTTAGCATGGGTCGTATTGAAAAGTTGAGTTCGGTGTTGCTATATTTTCTGTGAAATACCACGGTTCACTTTGGTATCAGTATTAGATTATTACATAATCCATTATGGTTTGCAGTGGGTGCATGCATATGTGGGATGGGGGCAGATAATGAAACATGGCCAATGGGGATGGCAGGCAAAATCACACCCTTATCAGTTGGCCATCTTCAGGGTGTGCCAGTATGAAAGAAAACAATTCTGTAAAGTGGTGACACAACGTTAACTTTGTTGTCACTTACTCCTCCCCAACCAGGGTTAGCTGCTTTGTGTCCTTGGGCAAGACACTTAAGCCTGATTACCTACCTGGAGGGGCATGGTGGCACTGTGTACTATTGTGTACAGCATGTCAATGTGTTCTTGCCTTCAACCAATGCTAGTCCTGCTTGTGCACTTGTTCAGAGTTTGTCAGTTGAAGAGTCTGACATGACTTACCACTGCTCAATGGTTCTCTCCAGGTACTCTTACTGTCGAAAGAGTCATTAAACGCCAATAAATTAATAAATAAATGAACAAATAAATAGTTACTCCCTTTTTTTTTTTTTAGCTCGCCTGACTTTCAGTCAGGAGAGCTATAGTGATCACTCACCATCCGTCGTCCGTGAACATGGTGTTTGCATCTTCTCCTCCCAAACCGCTGAACCAATTTAATTGATATTTGAGGTAATAGTTTGTTATGACATTACATTTTGATTTTGTTCAAATCAAGTTGCCTCGCCCCTCGGTAGGGCCCTGCCCCAAAAGTGGGCTTAAATCTTGAAAAATCTTCTCATGAACCAGTAGTAGCAGAGACTTGATATTTGGTGTGCAGCTTCCTTTTGAGGTGTAGACTCAGATTTGTTCAAGAGAAGTTCGAGGAGCTATATTTGCCATCGTTACGGGAGGGGCAAGAATTTTCGCCCCCGCACAAAATTTCCATTTTCCAAACTGAGAGGCAGATTTGAACCAAATTTTGATATAAGGGCTAATTGGGTTATAAGTACTTAATTTATGCCCCAATTTTTTTTTCCGTTGCCCCATGGGAACCGCAGGAGCTTAAAATAGAAAAAAATTAAAATACCCATATCTCCAAAACTACACAGCTCTGAGAATTCTTATATGGTGTGAAGCTTCCTTAGGACCAACAGAATGGAATGGTAAAAAAAAATTGCTATCGGTTTTATCATGGGGTACTTTTTTGGGACTTTGAAAAAGTGCTGAGTCAGCATTTTTTAACACTAGGTAATGGGGAAAATATTTGACTACTTTTCTCCCAAACCACTGCTCCAAAAGCTTTCAAATTTCACATATAACATCTTGGAAGATTGTTTCACATGTTTATTGAAATCAAATCCCTGGGTCCATATTTTGGGCTGTTCAAGGGAGCCCAAATGTTTAAATTAGTGCAGTATGAGGAATATTCTTTAAAAATCTTCTTCAGATCTACCAATCAGAATTTTTTTGATATTTGGTATACAGCATGCTTAGGGGGGGTGAGATTCAAGTTTGTTCAAGCCAGGTCCCTGGGTTCATATTTGGGCTCACTGTGGGAGCCTGAATTATAACTTAGTTCAAAATGAGGAATTTTGTTTAAAAATCTTCTTCAGATCCAGCAGTCGGAATGTTTTGATATTTGGTATGCAGCAACCTTAGGGGGGTGAATTTCAAGTTTGTTCAAGCCATGTCCCTAGGTCCATATTTGGTTCTCACTGTGGCAGCTCAAATTGTCACTTAGTTCAAAATGCGGAATTTTTAGCTCATCTTCACAAAGTCAAGCTGAGCTAATCTCATCGCTCTCTGTCCATTGTCCATCAACACCATGTTTGGGTCTTCTCCTCCAAAGCCGCTTGGGCCAATTCAAGTGAAAGTTTGTGTGAGTGATGGTCCCAAAGGGGCATTTCATTTTTGTTCAACTCGACATGCCCAGCCCCATAGGGAGGGAATGGGGGAAAATGCTCCAAAATATTTTTAAAATCTTCTCAAGAACCAGTGTGTACAATGACTTGATATTTGCTGTGGAGCTTCCATATGAGGTGTAGAATCAAGTTTGTTCAAACGATGTTCGTGAAATAATATTTGGCTTTGTAATAGGAGGGGTAAGATTTTTGGCCCTGCCCAAAATTTCTATTTTCTGAACCGATGGTCCGGTATGAACCAGATTTGATTTGTGGTATTATTGTGTCATAAGTACTTGACCCATGCAAAAAAAAAAAATTCCTGCATCCCCATGGGAACCCTGGGAGCTAAAAATAGAAATATTTTCAAACCCCCATATTTCCCAAACCACAACGGAACAGAGAGCTGTTATTTGGTATGAAGGTATGAAGTATCCTTAGGACCAGTAGAATTGAATGGTAAAAAAAAATTGCCATCGGTTATGTTAGGGTGTCCTGTAATGGGTAACGAAAAAATGCTGAGTCAGCATATTAGCAAAAATTAAAAAAAAAAAATCTTCTCCAGAACCAATCTTCAGAATCTTTTGATATTTGGTATACAGCATTCATAGGGGGGGTGAGATAAAAAGTTTGTTGAAATAAAGCTCATTGGTTCATATTTGGGCTCTCTACAGGAGCCCGAAGTTTTAACATAGGGTAATATGGGGAATATTCTTTAAAAATCTTCTTCAGAACTACCAGTCAGAATCTTTTAATGTTTGGTATACATCATTGTTATGAGAGTCAGATTCAAGATTGTTCAAACCAAGTCCCTAGGTTAATATTTGGGCTTCTTCGGATCTACCAGTCTGAATGCTTTCATATTTTGTATACATCTCTAGGGGGGGGTCAGATTCCAGGTTGTTCAATTTGAGTGCCTAGGTTAATATTTGGGCTCCATATGGGAACATGAAATTTAACTTTGTACAATATGAGGGAATTTCTTCAAAAATCTTCTTCAGCTCCACTCATCAGAATGCTTTCATATTTGGTATACAACATCTTGGGGGGGGGGGGGGGGGGTCAGATTCAAGTTTGTTCAAATCGGATCCATAGGTTAATATTTGGGATCGCTATGGTAGCCCAAATTTGAACTTGGTGCAATTCGAAGAAATTTCTTTACAATTTCTCTTCTTCAGATCCAACAGTCAGAATGCTTTCATATTCGATACACAACATCTCTAGGGAAGTCAGATTCAACTGTGTTCAAATCAAGAGCCTGGATTAATATTTGGGCTCTCTATGGGAGCCGGAATATTTGGCCATTTTGCAGAAGAATTAAAAATTTTGTATTCAGTCCCCTCTAGAGGTGTGTAACAAAGATTAATCCACATAGGTTGTATCAAGGGGCTTCATAGGGGAGCTCTACATTTTACTTTATGATCAGCTGAAGAAAAGGCGTGATGCCCGGTTTATTTTTGTCACTCCTGAGGGACTCAAGGATTGACAGTGTAGCCTATGGAGATGGTTTGCGTAATGTACTCATTCTTCGACTCTGTTTATATTGTGTTCTGTTCAAGATGAGCGCTTCAGGTAGGGCTGGGCGGTTTTGAAATTTGCATTTCGGTTCGGTTTGGGTTTTGTACAAAAACTCGGTTTTCGGTTCGGTTCGGTTTTCGGTTTTTCAAAATATATTGTAGAAATCCACATTTTAGAGGGTAATGTACACATAAAATCTGTCTGTATTTGTCATCCAAGTGATGAGGCTCTCGCGTGTTGAGTCATTCGGGTTAATCAGTGTTCACCACTCTTCTCAGCTAATGGACATATTGTGTACAGTGTTGGGCTACTGTAGTGGGCAACAGTTGTGGAGCCATGAGGTATCTAGGGAGACCAGCCCCCCCCCCCCCCCCCCCCCCCCCCACACACACACACTCAAAATCCCACTTGCTTCTCCCATCCCCAAATTTGAAAAGATTCTTTTTGATTCCCTGCCCTCAGTACAAGTACAGTAACCTCAGTTCTAAGATCCCTCCCCCCCCCCCCCCCCCCCCCCCCCCCCAAAAAAAAAAAAAAAATATTCATGGTCCACAGGATTTCAAACCATGGTTCTGTCAGTGAGTTTTGGGGCCTTGTCAAGACAAGATGCAGAAATTCACAAGAAAAGCTACATTTTAGCAAAAATCAACATTTCCTTATTTTTTATGGAGTCGCTAAGCTCTCACCCTGGTTTTGGTGGCTAATGTGCAATTGTTGGGAGCGGGTCTTTTCGGCCTCGGGAACATTCGGCCTCGGGAACATTCGGCCCTGGGAACATTCGGCCCCTGGGAACATTCGGCCTCCGTTTTAAACTAGGGAGACTAAGAGAGACACTTGTTAAGATAAGTTAAAACACCTTTATTAAAAACAAAAATAAATACAGCGTAATATACAATATATACAATATAAAATACATTGACAGATATATATATATTGAGAAATAAAAAATACAATTACACTTTATATATACTGGCACACAACCTCAAAAATCTAGACGTTATATCATTCTCTTGATATTTCTCCCATGCTTCCTCTAACTTCTTGGATATCTTTGTTCTAACAGTTATAACTCGGGTTTTCTAAATCGCCGCCAACCACATTCATCCTCACAATATTGGCCACGCCTAATAAGGTAGGTGTCAGCAAGTAAGTAAGCAAGCAAGATCGATTGATGTTGTACTCTTTTCATGAGACCCTTATATATGTGAGGAGTTGTTTTTACGCTAGAACAGTCCACATAAAATGTTTAAGGGTCCATAGAAACTGTAAAAAAACAGTACATGATCTCCTTATCAAGTGCTATTAAATCAATGAAGATTCATCCGCCCTGTAAAAACTCTGTATGAGTATCTCATCAGAGGCCAGAACTTTGATCACCACTTCAGAAGAACTTATGAAAACAAAATTTTTAAGTTGAGTTGTGCCAAACAACATCCAAGAAGTATATCATTTCGGGTTTGTATGTCGGCATTGAAACCACATATATAGTCGTTCTGTTATTCAGTTCAGTGGATTTTATACAATGGATTTTATATTTCATCATGGATTTGTCTTGTGCTTAATATATTTCGACTTTAGGAATAAAGGTAGGTACGCCGTATATATTATTCTTTAAAAAATCTTCTAGAAAACCTCCTAATATAAAAAAAAACTAACAAAATGAACTAAAAAATTATTTTTTAAAGTTATTTTTTCAACTCCCAAACTCCGAACATTTTTATCAAAAGTGGGAACATTCGGCCTCAAAAGTGGGAACATTCGGCCTCTATTGAGGCCGAATGTTCCCGGAAAAATACCTGGGGCCGAATGTTCCCGAGGCCGAAAAGACCCGGACCCCAATTGTTGTGCTTATTTCGGTAATTATCACGTCGCTTGAAAATAGACGTGCCCCGTGTTTCTTGATGGTTCCTGCTTCAAATGACAGTGGAATAAGAGGAACACAAATCGTATTTCTTCTGATTTTTATAACTTTTGTGGAAGTAAGTCGTGATATACGAATCACTTTTATTGGTAACTCACTCCTGTGCTTTCACAATATTTCTCCCAATTTCGACTGTAGAGGTTCGTTTTTTACTTTGATTCTGCCCAAACATAGAAATTGGGCGAAATGAGCGGTGCCCAAGGCGAAGATATTACCAACTTTACTTTGCCCTCTTGGCTGATCCCTTCGTTGATTTTATCGCAGTCAAGACAGGCGATTGATGTTTTTGAAGGGAGACTGCTGCAAAATGGGATTTGAAAGAAAGTTTGCAATGTTGCATCTTGGGATTTGTTGTGTTTACAAAATACACATGGTCATGGGAAAACACGTGTTGATCATAACATCTTTGTATTGGGAATGCAGCGTGTGTACCTGACAGACATGCAGTACTGCGCGAGGTTCCAGGTCATCTTGCCCTCGGGTCAACTGGCCCCCGCCAATTTTCCCGGGTCAACTCGCCCCCGATCGAGGGGCGAGTTGACCTGCATTTGAGGGGCGAGTTGACCCGGGAAATTTTTTTTTACAAAATTGGGGGAGGGGTAATTTTTTTCGGTTAAATTGCCGAGAAAAACTGAAAAATAATAACTGAAGTACTTACCTTCAAAATTTTGAATCATCCTTTTAGAAAATCCAAGAATCAAAAACGTAAATCCTTTCATAGAAAACCCATGGAATAACAGGGAGCACATAAACACAACATACTAACATCTTGAAGGCAGACGATACAATGATTGAATAAAAAACATATCTACAGGGACCGAGTTGACACGAATTACTCAAACTGAATAGCGGTTCTTCAAAAACATCTTTGATGAATTATTAGCTCAACTTGACAAAGTCAAGCTGAGCTATTGCCATCACTTCTCGTCCGTCGGTGTACGTACGTACGTTAGTATGTTAGTACATTAGTACGTACGTCCACAATTTCCTTTGGCACACCTTACAGGTCGCATTTATGATCAGATGACTTTGAAACTTGGCATGCTTGTTTGGGGTGACCTCTAGATGGGAGCTATCGATTTTCTTCAATTTCCGTCAAAAAATGTTGCCCGCGGCCAACGTTCTTAGAACTTAGTTTAGTCAAACCACAATATTTCCCTTTGGCACACCCTACAGGGCACATTTATGATTTGATTGCTTTGAAACCTGGTATGCTTATTTAGGGTGACCTCTAGATGGGAGCTATCGATTTTCTTCAATTTTCAGCAAAAAATGTTGCCACGGCCAATGTTCGTAGAACTTAGTTTAGTCAGACCTCAATATTTCCCTTTGGCACACCCTACAGGGCACATTTATGATCAGATTGCTTTGAAACCTGGTATGCTTGTTTGGGGAGACCTCTAGATGGGTGCTATCGAATTTCTTCAATTTCTGTCAAAAAATGTTGCCGCGGCCAACGTTCTTAGAACTTAGTTTAGTCAGAAGACTCAATATTTCCCTTTGGCACACCCTACAGGGTACATTTATGATCGGATTGCTTTAAAACCTGGCATGCTTGTTTGGGGTGACCTCTAGATGGGAGCTATCGATTTTCTTCAATTTCCGTCAAAAAATGTTGCCGCGGCCAACGTTTTTAGAACTCAGTTTAGTCAAACCACAATATTTAACTTTGACACATCCTACAGGGCACATTTATGATTTCATTGCTTTGAAACCTGGTATGCTTGTTTGGGGAGACCTCTAGATGGGAGCTATCGATTTTCTTCAATTTCTGTCAAAAAATGTTGCCGAGGCCAACGTTCTTAGAACTTAGTTTAGTCAGAAGACTCAGTATTTCCCTTTGGCACACCCTACAGGGCACATTTATGATCGGATTGCTTTGAAACCTTTCATGCTTGTTTGGGGTGACCTCTAGATGGGAGCTATCAATTTTCTTCAATTTCCATCAAAAAATGTTGCCGCAGCCAACATTCTTAGAACTTAGTTTAGTCAGACCACAATATTTCCCTTTGGCTCACCCTGCAGGGCACATTTATGATTAGATTGCTTTGAAACCTGGTATGCTTATTTACGGTGACCTCTAGATGGGCGCTATCGATTTTCTTCCATTTCCGTCAAAAAATGTTGCCACGGCCAACGTTCTTAGAATTTAGTCTAGTCAGACCACAATATTTCCCTTTTATACACCCTACAGGGTACATTTATGATTGGATTGCTTTGAAACCTGGCATGCTTGTTTGGGAGGCCTCTAGATGGGAGCTATCGATTTTCTTCGGTTTCTGTCAAAAAATGTTGCCACTGGCAAAAAAAAATGACATTGGTACCAATGATCTTCAATTTTGCCATTTCATTTATAACTTACCAAGTTCAAGTTTGTCAAGTTGAACTACAGTGTCATTGACACTTTCATTTTTTTGTTAACCGTCAAGTTCTTTGTTTTTATACCCCCGCTTCGAAGAAGTGGGGGCTATATAGGAATCGCCCTGTACGTCCGTATGTCCGTACGTCCGTCCGTCCGTCCGTCCGTACGTCTTTCCGGACATGAAATTCTTGTGTGCGCAACTCCTCCTACATTTATCAATCAATTTGGACAAAACTTTTCAGACATCATCACTACTAAGTGAACATGTGCATATTCCAAGATTTTTGATTTGCGACAATTTTAACCAGGTTATCTCCCTTTGACTTAGATTTATTATGTCTTTCCGTTCGATCAAATTCTTGTGTGCACAACTCCTCCTACATTAATGAACCGATTTTGATGAAACCTTTCAAACATCATCTCTACTAAGTGAACATGTGCATATTCCAAACTTTTTGATCTGCGACAATTTTAACCAGGTTATCTTTCTTGAACTTTGATTTAATATGGGTTTCTGCATGAAATTCTTGTGTGCGCAACTCCTCCTACATTTATCAATCAATTTGGACGAAAGTTTACAGACATCATCACTACTAAGTGAACATGCGCATATTCCAAAATTTTTGAGCTGTGGCTATTTTAACTAGGTTATCTCCCTTTAACTTAGATTTATTATGGGTTTCTACATGAAATTCTTGTGCGTGCAACTCCTCCTACATTTATCAATCAATTTTGACGAAACCTTTCAAACATTATCACAACTAAGTGAACATACGCATATTCCCAAATTTTTGATCTGCGACAATTTTAACCAGGTTATCTCCCTTTAACTTGGATTTATTATGGGTTTTCAAATGGCATTCTTGTGTGTGCAACTCCTCCTACATTAATGAACCGATTTTGAATACATTGCACATTGTAAATGTGTTTTTCCAAATGTAAACCATATATGTGTGGGCTCTTTAAGTATTCAGTGCTGTTCTGTGGAAGGCCACATGCAAATACAAATTTCAACAACAAAAAATGATCTTTATGTATACATTTCCTTATGGCCTTCGCCTACATGATCAGAAGTGCATTCCTCTAAAAACCCAAAGCGGGGGTATTAATCACCTTCAGTGATAGTTCTAGTTACATTAATCACATACCAGTTGGTGTTTATTTGAGCTTGATTGTGTGGCTTATTGCCTTTCATCATCATGTTTTCAAAAGTGTTGATTAGGCATCACTTTTATCAGCCGCCTGCCAAGTATTTTCCTGAACTCGTGTATTTTCATTATTCAGAACTTGATCAACATAAAATGTATTAAAATCTGAACCTACGTTTCCCCGTTCCTTGTCAAATATCCCTCGGCGAAAAACATGTGCGATTTCAATACGTTTTCTTGAACTTTGGAACAAACAAACAAAATGCATCTTGCCTTTCATTTGTCTTTTCCTGAGTTCCAAAAAATGTATAAAAATCGGAACTTACGTTTCCTCATTCCACATGATATTCCTCGGGTCATATATTTCTCGGCGATTTCAATACATTTTCATGTTTAATTAGTATAAATGTGTCTTTACGTGTTTTCTACGAGTGCTGTAACCAACTTTATATTGTAAAATAATCAAATATATATTATTGAAATAAAAAATGCTGGTCTGGCTGGACTTCATAATACTGTTGTAAAAATAGATTATAGTATTAAAATAAAAAAAAAATTGCTGATATAACTAGAGTTACGTTTTTTTTTAACTGGGGGCGACTTGACCCGGGGCGAGTTAACCCGAGGCGACTTGACCCGGGGCGACTTGACCCGACGGCGACATGACCCGAGGGCGAGTTGACCAGTTCCCCTGCACGATTCCTTAAAGTAAGTTCAAATAGTATACAAACAATTCCCAAAAGTTTTAAAAAAAACTTTCAATAGTTACCTGCCATCCATTTAATAGGATGTGTTCTATTTTATTTGAACCATTTCATTGTTGACAAAAAACTTAACTGCCAATGCGCACCGTTATCTATGAACATGTGACTTCAGAGAACGTGCCAGTGGTCGGTTAATTAACATAATTTACTTGTCATTTTTCCCATATGAACTTTGAGGTTTTAAAACTCAATAAATTTTATGTTTACCTCCAATCTAATTTACAACGTGCCGTACGCAGATGATTTTGGGTCAAAGGTAATTTATAATACTTTTACACCATATATTGTCAGGTAACTTGCAATACCTCTTTGGTCGAATGTGCCCGGTTCATTAAATTTACTTAACGATTCTTGAATTGCATGTGTTTATTTTTACGTAAGACTTTTTAATTTTTCATATTCCATCTGCTGGTGGTTCTGTAGATATTGTTTAAGATACAAGAAATTTGCTACCACTATTTGTGGGGGGAGGGGGATTTGTTGTCAGTCCTCTCGAAGTAAGCATAAATGGCACAGCATTTACCTTTGCCCGACATTTAAGCCTTTGGCGTGCGGATGAGTGGTCATAAACTTAACCAATTCTGGGAAATTTGTTGAAACCGAAAGTCGCGTTTTTTTGTTAAGGCGGCGGTTTGGTTTCGGTTTAAAAAAAAAAACCGAACAAAACCGATAAACCACCCAGCCCTAGCTTCAGGCCCCGTGGGGCCTCTTGTCTTTAAAAATCTTCTTCAGTTCCAGCTGTAGGAATGTTTTGATATTTGGCATGCAGCATCCTTTGGGGGGTGAGATTCAAATTTGTTAAAGCCAAGCCCCTGGGTTCATATTGGGGCTCCCTGTGGGAGCGCGAATTATAACTTTGTTCGATATGAGGAATTTTTCTTTAAAAATCTTCTTCAGATTCAGTAGTTGGAATGTTTTGATATTTGGCATGCAGCATCCTTAGGGGGGTGAGATTCAAGTTTGTTCAAGCCAAGTCCCCGGGTTCATATTTGGGCTCACTGTGGGAGCCCGAATGATAACTTAGTTCAAAATGAGGAATTTTTATGTGTACCCATACTATGTATGTTACACATAATGCCGGCATCCGGGGTGACCATCCGTCGTTCGTCCATCCTTTGTCCATCCGTCTGTCCGTCCATCCGTCTGTCCGCCCAGAGTCCGTATCCATTTCTTTGGCATTCGATAACAAGAAAAATATTGCTTGGATTGTCAAGTTACTTTATATTTGTGTTCAGGTTACTGAAGTGCCAAGCTGTATAGTTTTTGGTGTAAATCTGGTAATTTGATCCTGAAATATTAACCCTTTGTCCTTCAAATTGAAAATTCCTCCAATCCCTTTGGCATTCGATAACTTGAAAAATATTGCTTGGATTGTCTAGTTACTTTATATTTGTGTTCAGGTTACTGATTTGCCGAGCTGTATAGTTTTTGGTGTAAATCTGATGATTTGATCTCGAGATAGTAACCCTTTATCCTTCAAATTGAAAATTCCTCCAATCCCTTTGGCATTCGATAACTTGAAAAATAATGCTTGGATTGTCTAGTTACTTTATATTTGTGTTCAGGTTACTGATTTGCCGAGCTGTATAGTTTTTGGTGTAAATCTGATGATTTGTTACCGAGATAGTAACCCTTTATCCTTCAAATTGAAAATTCCTCCAATCCCTTTGGCATTCGATAACTTGAAAAATAATGCTTGGATTGTCAAGTTACTTTATATTTGTGTTCAGGTTACTGATGTGCCGAGCTGTCTAGTTCAGGGTTTCCGCTAGGGAAAAATTTGTGTGTTCGGTAGTTTAAAGAAAGTGAAACCCACACGCCGAAGGCATGCGTATAGAGGGGGGCCTGGGGGGAGAACCCCCCAGGAAAATTTTGATTTTTAGGTGCTCTCTGGTAGCCTCTGGGGACATTCTGGTCGCTAAAATGCTGAATAATTGATGTGGAAAATATGTATTTTTTCCTCCTACAATTCTCTAAATTCCCACGGGACACACAATACTACATCTGGTCGGAGGTTTCATAAAAATACAAACCCAAAACAACACAAAATCCACGAATCCTAACAGTGACTGAGCTTTGTGTACAACTGCTCGCGGTAATATTCGAAAAGAACCATGATGCTGACTTGTGACGTCATTTCATGCACGTGCAATTACCGTACTGACTCGTGTAGAAGCCCAGGGAGGTGCTTGTAGTGGATAAATTGCAAAGTGTGTGTGTGGGGGAGGGGGGGGGGGCTTCGGGACGAGTAATAGTGCTTGCAAGACGCGTTGGGATGCGTCTGAAATTGGCGATATAAGGAAAGTAAATATCCACTGGGTATGTTACGTTTCTTTGGAAACCGCCTACCAATTTTATAGAATTTGCTTTAAAAATTCTCATAATTATCTTGTACATAGTTTCATTTTCAGATTTTGGTTTTAATCCTCAATTTAATGAATAAAACAAACAGAAAACCATGCGGTGTTGTTTTCATTTTTTTTTTGTACAGGCTGCTCTCGAAAGTCGAAGTCAGAAATGGACGTTAAGTATGTCAATCAGCACTGCAAACCACCCCCTTGAAAACAGACAAACATTGTCTGTTTAAAAATAGAGGTTTTTTTTTTAAATATGTACATTTTAAAAAAATTTTACGAATAAAACAAAATATAGCTTCACACAAACTCAATAAAAGAATCATAATATGTAGACCAGATAAAATTTACACAGCGAAATATGAATAACAAAATAGTTGCCTCCCTTGGCACCATTCGAAAAACTGATTTTACGCTGAAAGTCATAACTTCACATGTTGCAGGGCATGATGAAATGATAAATGAGCATGTTTTATTGAACCAATAAGTCATAAATCATATCCCTGGTTATATTGTTATATAATTCTCAAATACCAGAGTTGTAATTATTTTTAGCTCACCTGACTGAAAGTCAGGGTGAGCTATTCTGATCACTTTTCGTCCGGCGTCTGTCGTGAAGGTGGTGTTTGGGCCTTTTTCTCCGAAACCACTGGCCGCATATTAATGAAATTTCATGTGAGTAGGGGTTATATAAGGGCATTTTGATTTTTTGTCAAATTAGGTTTCTGCTCATATTGAGCAGAGGGATGGGGAAAAAATGCTCCAATTCTTAAAAAATCTTCTCAAGAACCAGCAATAGCAGAGACTTGATATTTGGTATGCAGCTTCCTTTTGAGGTGTAGACTCAAGTTTGTTCAAGAGAAGTTGGAGGGGCTGTATTTGACGATGTTTTATAAAGGAGGGGCAAAAATTTTGGCCCCGCCCCAAATTTCTATTTTCCAAACCGCGAGGGCGATTTGAACCAAATTTTACATGAGTGCTTATTGGGTCATAAGTACCTAATTTATGCAGAAATGTTTTTCCCCATAGCCTGTGGGAACCAAGGAGCTAAAAATAGAAAAAAATTAAAATGCCCATATCTCCAAAACTACACGGCACTGAAAATTCTTATTTGTTGTGAAGCTTCCTTAGGACCAACAGAATGGAATGGTAAAAAAAAATTGCCATCGGTTTTATCATGGGGTACTTTTTGGGGACTTTGAAAAAGTGCTGAGTCAGCATTTTTTAACACTGTGGGTAATGGGAAAAACATAAGACTACTTTTCTCCGAAACCACTGCTCCAAATGCTTTAAAATTTCACATATAACATCTTTGGAAGATTGTTTCACATGTTTATTGAAATCATTTGCCTGGGTCGATATTTGGGCTCTCTATGAGAGCCCAAATGTTTAAATTAGTGCGGTATGAGGAGTATTTTTGAAAAATCTTCTTCAGATCTACCAATAAGAATGTTTTGATATTTGGTATGCAGCATCCTTAGGGGGGTGAGATTCAAGTTTGTTGAAGCCAAGTCCCTGGGTTCATATTTAGGCTGAAAATTTCGGGTCCCGTTGCGGACTTCGAAATTTTGGACCAAAATTTTTTTTTTTTTCTTTTTCTGCGTTTCGGTCAATTTTAAAAAAAATTTTTTTTCCCCCTGAAAATTTGGGGTCCAGGTTGGACTTGGAAAATGTTGGACCAAAATCCGAAAAATTTTGTTTTTTGTTCATTCTGCGTTTCGGTCAATTTTAAGACAAAAAAATTTTTTTTTTCTTTTCCCCTGAAATTTTGGGGTCCGGGTGGGACTTAGAAAAGTTTGGACCAAAATCTGAAAGAATTTTTTTTTTTGTTCTTTCTGCGTTTGTCAATTTTAAGACAAAAAAAAAAAAAAAAAAAAAATTTTTCCCCTGAAAATTTGGGGTCCAAGTGGGACTTTTTTGGACCAAAATCGTAATTTTTTTTTTGTTTTTTTCTGCGTTTCGGTCAATTTTAAGACAAAAAAAAAAAAATTTCCCCTGAAAATTTTGGGTCCGGGTTGCACTTAGAAAATTTTGGACCAAAATCCGAAATTTTTTGGGGGTGTTTTTTCTGCGTTTCGGTCAATTTTAAGACAAAAAAAAAAAAAAAAATGTTTTCCCCTGAAAATTTGGGGTCCGGGTGGCACTTAGAAAATTTTGGACCAAAATCCGAATTTTTTTGTGTGTTTTTTCCTGCGTTTCGGTCAATTTTAAGACAAAAATATAAAAAAAAAAAAAAAAAAATTTCCCCTGAAAATTTTGGGTCCAGGTGGCACTTTGAAAATTTTGGACCAAAATCCGAATTTTTTTTTTTTTGTTTGTTTTTTCTGCGTTTCGGTCAATTTTAAGACAAAAAAAAAAATTTTCCCCTGAAAATTTGGGGTCCGGGTGGGACTTGGAAAATGTTGGACCAAAATCCGAAAAATTTTGTTTTTTGTTCATTCTGCGTTTCGGGCAATTTTAAGACAAAAAATTTTTTTTTTTCTTTTCCCCTGAAATTTTGGGGTCCGGGTGGGACTTAGAAAAGTTTGGACCAAAATCTGAAAAAGTTTTTTTTTTTGTTCTTTCTGCGTTTGTCAATTTTAAGACAAAAAAAAAATTAAAAAAAATTTTTTTCCCCTGAAAATTTGGGTTCCAAGTGGGACTTTTTTGGACCAAAATCGTAATTATTTTTTTGTTTTTTTTCTGCGTTTCGGTCAATTTTAAGACAAAAAAAAAAAAAATTTCCCCTGAAAATTTTGGGTCCGGGTTGCACTTAGAAAATTTTGGACCAAAATCCGAAATTTTTTGGGGGTGTTTTTTCTGCGTTTCGGTCAATTTTAAGACCAAAAAAAAAAAAAAAATGTTTTCCCCTGAAAATTTGGGGTCCAGGTGGCACTTAGAAAATTTTGGACCAAAATCCGAATTTTTGTGTGTGTTTTTTTCTGCGTTTCGGTCAATTTTAAGACAAAAAAAAAAAATTTTCCCCTGAAAATTTGAGGTCCGGGTGGGACTTAGAAAATTTTGGACCAAAATCCGAATTTTTTTTTTTTTTTTTTTTTTTTTTTCTGCGTTTCGGTCAGTTTTAAGACAAGTCTGGGTGGCACTTAGAAAATTTTGGACCAAAATCCAAATTTTTTTTGTTTTTTCTGCGTTTCGGTCAATTTTAAGACAAAAAAAAAAAAATTTTTCCCCTGAAAATTTGGGGTCCGGGTAGGACTTAGAATATGCGTTTCGGTCAATTTTAAGACAAAAAAAAAAAATTTTTTCCCCCTGAAAATTTGGGGTCCAGGTAGGACTTCGAAAATTTTGGACCAAAATCTGGAAATTTTTTGTTTGTTTTTTATGCGTTTCTATCAATTTTAAGACAAAAAAAAAATTTTTTTTTTACACCAAAAATTTGGGGTCCGGGCAGACATGTTAACCTCCCAAAAATTTTTTCAGGGAGATTGAAGAAAATTTTCAGGGAGATGACATGATTTTCAGGGAGACTTTTTTTTGCGCGTAGAAACCATGTGTGGATCGATCAATTTTAAATATAAATTAATACCAAATACCCCCTCCCCCCCCCCCCACACACACACACATAACAGGAAACAGCCCAACAACAATACATCAAAGGAACATACGTCAACGTTCTACTAACTGGTGGTGAGTGACCCAGACCTGTTAACCTCTGGAGGTGACTGTCTGTGAGATTTTGATGAGCTCCCAGTGAGACTAGGATGCTTGTCAGTGAGATTTTTGCACGTGGGCAGCACATCAATAATTTCCATGTTACCCCCCCCCCCCTCACACACACATACATTAAACATTCCACCCTAATGTGTTTTATTTGAACAATTTGTCCTTTCAAAAGCCAAACCATAGAAATATAGAGAAAAACAGAAATCAGAAATTTCTATGGATGTGGTCATGTGCCAATATCTGAGCTTGTTCCAATGACATCCATATTTCAATGGTTTTATGTACAAAATGTTTGGAGATATTTTCGACCTTTTCAGCACTATATCAGTTATGGTGCTGTGTTGAAAGTTTTGGATCCATTTGGGTAATTATGGGTACTTGCGGCGACCTGCGGTAACCTGCGACGATCTGTGGTGTTTAGGCACACCCCAGAGCCCGGTTATTGTGGTAATTTGATCTTCCAAAGCCCAGTGCCCCACCTAACCACGCCGATTACTCAATGGAAGTAGTTGGTCATTTACGAAGGGGATTTGGAATGGGGTGATCATTTTTCAGTGAAACGTGAAAATTATGCCACAGCCAGCCCAGGACGAAACATCTCGGGGATATTTTGTTGTCCATTTATCACTACGAATGAAAAAAACGTGCAAGTGCCGTAAATTACCAACTTTTTAGAGATTTTTTTCACCAAGAACATAATTTTTTTCACAGCCTGCTTTATAAAATTGTGAATTGGAAATTTTTCCCAATATATTGAAAATTACAGCAACTCATATGTTTGAGCCGTTTGTCTCCAAAATTGGCTATAATTATCTGAAAGTGAAATCCAAAATGCACAATAAATTTGTGCGTATTTTTGCACATTTTTCGATTGGACAAGATTTTATACGTATGGAATTTATTTTTCGATTTGACTGCTACCTGTATACAAGCAAAGGTGTGCCTTTCAATTTCAGCAATTATCCTGCATCTCAAATTCATTTAATCCGCCTGTCAAACGTGTTGCAATAATCACAACACGGCCATTGACAGAAATGAGAATTGGTCATCAGTTCTTACATAAGTGGTGACGTTTCACACAAACTTAATGACCTTGCCATTGAGAGTAGAGCACATGCTTTTGTATTTGTAAACAAAAGCCGGTGGATTCAGTTTTTGTCTGGTATGTCGACTTTCCGGGAGATTTTTGGTCCAAATTGACTCCCGGGCGGGAGGGCAGGAGGGGATAGCTAATTCCGGGAGAATCCTGGGCATTCCGGGAGAGTTAACATGTCTGGGTCCGGGTGGGACTTAGAAAATTTTGGACCAAAATCCAGAATTTAGTTTTATCGTTTTTTATGCGTTTTAAGAAGAAAAAAATTTAGGCTGAAAGTATTTTGTTTGGGAAAAAAATCTGTTTTTTATGTGTTTATCTCAATTTTGGGACGTAAAAGTGCAGGAACTGAAAATAGAAGGAAAATCATGTGTATTGTGTGGGCACAATCGCTTCATCTAGTTGGTATATGCTTTTCTTGGGAGGGGACGTATGCAGCTTATTCAAGTCAAGTCCCTGGTCTGATATTTAGACTACCATGTCAGGTGAGTGCCCTCAGGCCCCCTGGGGCCTCTTGTTTATTTTTAATTACCACTTTCTCATTAATTTCTGAACACCTGTTTTTCACAATGAGTTGTGCACGCTCGAAAGTGGCAGTGTTCTATCACAATGAGTTGTGCACCGCTCGAAAGTGGCAGTGTTCAATCAGTATCTTTCTGATGATATTCAACCACTGTGAAAACTGAAAACTATATGTTGTGGGAGTGTTTCAGACAACCACTGACAGCAGCCTGCACACTCATTTGAAACAAGTGACAGCTTCCAAAACGAGTACATCATTTGTCGCTCAAAATAAAAGCCAGTGATTTTGGACCAAACACTACAATTTGAGTCCGAAATTTTATAGGCGACGTTTAGGATTTGAACTTTGTTTCCCCCTCTCGTCTGGGGGTTATAAGGTATCAGGTTGTCGCCAGTAATAGTAGGCATAGTATACAACATAATTGTGCCTATATTACGTGGAAACAAAGGATCCCGAGTGTCGTTACGATACAGCATTGTACTCGACATTTTAACCACCAGCTTTTCTGACTGATCATAGTATGATCGGCGGGGGGAATGGGTCTGGTCGACGGACCCGCTGCCGGTATAGCGGAAACCCTGATAGTTTTTGGTGTAAATCTGATAATTTAATCCTGAGATATTAACCCTTTATCCTTCAAATTGAAAATTCCTCCAATCCCTTTGGCATTCGATAACTTGAAAAATATTGCTTGGATTGTCAAGTTACTTTATATTTGTGTTCAGGTTACTGATGTTCTGAGCTGTATAGTTTTAGGTGTAAATCAGATAATTTAATCCTGAGATATTAACCCTTTATCCTTCAAATTGAAAATTCCTCCAATCCCTTTGGCATTCGATAACTTGAAAAATATCGCTTGGATTGTCAAGTTACTTTATATTTGTGTTCAGGTCACTGATGTGCCGAGCTGTATAGTTTTTGGTGTAAATCTGATAATTTGATCCTGAGATATTAACCCTTTATCCTTCAAATTGAAAATTCCTCCAGTCCCTTTGGCATTCGATAACTCAAAAAATATCAATCCGATTGTCATGTTACTTTATATGTTTATTCAGGTTACTGATGTGCTGTGCTGTATAGTTTTTTTTATGTAAATCTGATAATTTGATCTGGAGATATTAACCCTTTATCCATCAAATTAGACACTCCTCCAATCCATTTCTATATGTACCCATATCATGTATGGTGTACATAATGTCGGCATCCGTGGTGGCCCTCCGTCATACAGCTTTCTACTAGTTGCGCGTATGGGTACACATCTGACGATTTCATCGGCCTATTTTTCTTCTACTGCTCTCACCTCTGTTATTTCCAGTTCAGTTCCTTTCGGGCAATGCCCTTGCCTTTGGTGCATTCTCGTGGCTGTTCCTCCCGCACCCGCAGGGGAGGGGGGCTCTGTCTGGAGTGTGGTGTGAGTTATATCCCCTACATGGGGGATGTGGAGCTCCTCCCGCACCCGTGGGGGTGGGGAACACTGTTGTTTTGGGACCTCCCCACTCAACCACATCTGGTGAGAGTTATTCTCCATCCGTGGGGGGGATGTGCAGTTTTTTTTTTTACCACGGTGGATACTGCGGGAGCTGTTGGATTTCTGGTGAAGAGATGCCTGGTTCCGGGACTATGCGCCCTCTCCAGTCGACATCTGAGGCCTTCACTAGGGTTATGACTCCTCCTTTGGAGGCCGAGCTAGGTGGCTCTCTCCCCTTTTCCGCCAGTTCCAACAGCTCCTGTCGTATCTGCTGCTACTGCTGTTCCATCTACAACGTCATCGGGCACCGTTTTAGCCGTCCTCGGCTTATCCCTGCAGGGGTCTGCAGTGAGGTCTGTAGTGTGGTTGTGGGGTATTGGCCTCAGCCTTCCCCAACTCGGCGAAGTCGGAAGTGGCTGCCGACTGAACCCCCTGCTGTGTTTTCTCAGCAGTTGAGCACAGCAGTTTTATACCTGCAGGTGTCTGCAGTAGTATCTGGTAGTGTAGACGTGGGGTATCGGGCTCAGCCTTCCCTGACTTCAACTCGGTGAAGTTGGAAGGGGCTGCCGGCTACTGTGGTCTATGCGCTGTCGAGTACCACAGTTTTGTCATTGGATTCGGATGTTCATGGTGGGGCCACTATGAACTCCCGTGGCATTTCCGTCCACTCATTCTGGTCACACGGCCAGTTTTGCGGGACCAATACCTTCTGTGCAGCCTGGACCTTCTGCCCTGCAGAGGTCCGCGGCTACTGAGTTCCCGCTGTGTTCATCCTCGGGGTGTGTTGTACCCCTATACATGTCTGCCCTCAGATGTTTCGGTTGTCGCCCCGCTTCGGGTGTATTGGAGGGTCGTGACCTTTTGCTGGTTAAGAGGGTCAGGTGTGAAGCCACTTTGCCGGCTCGTCCCCATGTTGAACCGGCCGGTACGGGCAGTGAGCTTAGGGAGGCCTTCTCCTTACTCACTCAGGTTCTGTCCAAGAGCCTTCCCGTTCCTTCTAAGTTCACTGTCCGAATCGGCCATAATTGCATCCAAAACAACCAAGACATCTCTGGTTTTCTAGTTACGATTTCTTGTAGAAGACATATGTCCAGTGTTTTTATGGGCTATCAAACAAAAAAATCTGAATGCGCAAGCAATAATAATAGTGACGCATCCAAGATAATATCTTCTGTTGTCAAGTCTGATGTTTTAAAAGCCAAAATTTTATGGACACTGGGGTATGGAAAAGGTATGGAAAGTTTCTCACCAGTGGTCTTGGAAATGTGTGGAAAGTCCTTGAAAAGTTTTGGAAAAGTTATGGAATTTTTCTCTCTTAGAAGTGTATGAACCCTGTGGGAGGCGTGATTCCATCGTTTGTGAGTCCAAGGTAATCCCCAGAAAATCCAGGCATGGAGTGGGTAAGACAGTTTTGCCCACGGCTAAGGGTACTCCAAGATCGTGACAGAGGGCTTGAAAAACCTTCAAGGCACTGGCACATTCACTCTTTGAGTGATATATGAGAAGAAAATCATCCAGAAGGTGAACTGATGCAGGAACCAAGGAACTTAATATGACCTGAAGTGCAGAACTAAACCTCTCGAAAAGCTGGCAAGACGATGATCTACCTGAAGTGCAGAACTAAACCTCTCGAAAAGCTGGCAAGACGATGAACTACCCAGGGATAAACACTGATCATTGTTGAATTTATTCTCCCATTTAAAACCTAATAAGTGACAATCTCCAGGATGTATGGGAAGCATCCGAAATGCATCTTTGATATCAACCTTCGCCATGAAACTGTGATGCCCCAAACGTTTAAATTCATTCATAGCATCCCCGATTGAGGCTTATTCTACCCGGGAGTGCTCGCTGGGAATCCCATCATTCACAGACACCCCCGAAGGAAAAGATAGATGGTGTATGAGTCGAAAAGAGCTTGGGGTCTTTTTAGGCAACAAGCCCAATGGAGAGATGTGTAAATTCTGCATAGGTTGGGAAGAGAATGGTCCTGCGATTCGACAGAGTTCAAGTTCTGTAACTTTGCAGAAACAAAGCGAAGGGTGATCTCGTGCTGATTTCAAGTTCCGAGGTGGTGACTGGGTGTTGAGGGCACCGGAAAGCCAAGACGAAAACCCTTCCGAAAACCTGTGAGAAGAAATGCACTGTCAGTAGAGCTGTGCGGTATCGGTATTTTGAGTTCGGTATCGGTTTCGGTATTTTCTACTGCAATACCTCGGTTACGGTTTCGGTATCGGTATTCAGTGAGAGATTCAAAACGTAGTGAAATAAAGTCAGATAATTTCAGTCATAACCTTATAGTAGACATTTTGTCGCCTCAGACCTACAATGTTCTATGTCCCACTGGGACATAGAACACTGTAGCATTCAAAGTTCAAACGAGGATTTGTTACAAGATATTGGATTTGTCAGTCTGGAAGTCTTGTGGACTGAACAGGGATGTTTGATGACCGATTACAGTATATTTATAAATTATATTTGTTTGTATTCTTCATTGATACATTCAATAATGTGTCGTATTTATTAAAAGATATATGTCAACTGTGTTTGTTATTACTCGTGTATCGTATTTATTAAAAGATATATGTCAACTGTGTTTGTTATTACTCACGCCAGTAAAAGAAGGAATGCTCCGGTGCATGTGTTCAGGTAAGAACGAGGTAAGTTGAATTCAAATGGTAAATCCAAATGTAAAACTACAAAGAAAAATGCTTTATTCCCATGCCATTTAAACGAATTGCACGTGCGAACAAATAGGTCATGAAGTCGGGATGCGACGGAAATTCCCGAAAGTGTGAATGTAAAGTAAAAGGGAAGTAACTGCATGATTCTTGTTAATCTTCTTCAAAGGGAATTCCCCTTAAAAAATGCATGTGGTGTGCTGTGTAAACAATTTGATTGCCTTGCGAATTTCGTAAATAACTCATACCAATATCCAAAATATGTTGAGATATACAACCATGGAATATTCTATTGTGAATTATTACTGGAGATGTTGAAGACATGAACAGGTACCGTAATTATTTTGAAGGAAATTAATTGCATGCGGTTTCGAATTTTCGATTGTTCACCACCCCTCCACTCACTGGGTCACCGAGAAAAAAAAAATCAAGAACACATTGAGTATAATCTCCTATTTTTATTTTATTTTTTTTTATATTTATTTTTGTTTAAATTTTATTTTGTGATCAAGTTAATGCACAACACAGAAATAAGAAATAAAGAGGTGAAATAAAATAAACAAATTTTCAAAGCAGGTGAATCGCTGTGATACAAACCGTCGACATGGGCCGATCTGGTGTCCGTTCAGTCCTCATATCACTGTTGAAAACTTGCTGAAAAATAATTACCTTTGTATAAGTCGCACCCCAATTTTGGTCCCGTTTTTCCAAGCAAAAAGATGCGACTTATACACGGACATATACGGTACGTTCGTAATTTCGTAAAAATACTAAAACACCCGTGATTCTGGGTGAGTATAAAGTGCAGTCTGTTCTCATACCGTTCGCGTCCGGTATTACGGTATTTCGTCCGAGGTCGGTTCGGTTTGCCGGTATTGGCTAAAACCGCGGTATACGGTTTCGGTATACCGCACAGCTCTAACTGTCAGAATAAGAAAGTCTATGTAGGTACTTCTCCAGCCAATCTGGCTTTATGGGCGTTGGAAGGGTGGGATTTCCTGAGTGCTTGGATGCAGGAGACTGAAGGCATTGACCCCCCACCCCCCACCCCCACCCCCACCCCCCCCCCCACCCCCCCCCCCCGGAACGTTATGAACAGCAAGAGGAGGCTGGATGAGGGCATGGCAAATGTAGCATCTGTGGGGGAATTGGCAAGTGCTGTGACAGGTGAGGCCCTTGTGGGATCGAAAATACTCCCTGGCTGGTACGCGAAAATTGTGGTTTCATGCATTTTCCTGTGCTGTCCGAAACGGGTTGTTCCAAAAAGACCAAAAATTTTGAAGTGCATGGGGCTACTTGTTCAATAAGTTCTCAGTGAATCATGTTCCAGGGGAGGCGACATGTTTCCCTAAGGGCCTGAAATTGTTCATTGTACCGAAACCAATCTGAGCCTTTCTGTGCCATGTTCCTAATATTTGCAATGTATCGCATGAGTTGAGGATCTTCAGAGGGCTGTTTCTGAGTATATGAAAGCGCTGATTTGAATAATTTTTTGTGTGAATGTTTGGTACCATGGGATGCATCACATATAATACAGGTTTTTTTCTCGTGCAGAAATTATGCAAATTAGATGAACTTTGATTTTTTCAGTGCGACTTACACACAGTAAGTACACATGTCAATACGGCTCAGACTAGAGTCTGTATTTATGAACTGATCTTCACGAAATGTCTTGGGTACCTTAGTTATCACCTTGGGACGAGAACGAGTGTTTATGGGTGCGGTCTAAAATTCAAGATGGCTGCCAGTGGCCATTTTGTACCGAAATTAGGTCTAATCAGTTTTTTGTACACAACTTCTATACAGCTCAGACTAGAGGCCATATTTATGAACCAATCTTTACGAAACTTCTTGGGTACCTTTGTTATCACCGTGGGATGAGAGCGAGTGTTTTTAGGTGTGGTCCGAAATTCAAGATTGCCACCAGCAGCCATTTTGTACCAAAATTAGTGCAATCAGTCTTTTGTACAGAACTTCTGTATGAAAGTTCTGATTTGAATAAATTTTTGTATGAATGTTTAGTAACATGGAATACATCACATATTGTAAGGGTGGTTTTTTTCGTGCAGAAATTATGCAAATTAGATGAACTTTGATTTATTCAGTGCTACTTACACAATGTAAGCACACATGTCAATATGGCTCAGGGTAGAGACTGTATTTATGAACCGATCTTCACAAAACTTCTTGGGTACCTTTGTTATCACCTTGGGACGAGAATGAGTGTTTCTGGGTACGGTCCAAAATTCAAGATGGCTGCCAGTGGCCATTTTGTACCAAAATTAGGTCCAATCAGTTTTTTGTCACAAGTTCTATACAGCTCGTATTTATGAACTGATCTTCACAAAACTTCTTGGGTACCTTTGTTTTCACCTTGGGACAGGAACGAGTGTGTTTTGGGGTGCCTTTGTTATCACTGTGCTATGAGAACAAATATTTTAGGGTTCAGTCAGACCCACTCTGGGACTCAAAGTTTTCTTTTCTAGTTTAGCATCTGACTGTCACCCACCTTTACAATACTTTACCTATACATTTGTTACAGGCAACGGTCAGTATTTATGTACAGACCGTTACAATACTTTATACGTACCTTTGTTATCAGGTCATTACCTAGATGTTTGTCATTGCTGTGTCACATACTATACATGTACATGTCTTTGTCTTGACAAGTTCAGCTACAGTGTCATTGACACTTTCATTGGTATGTTAGTCTAACATGGTGGCCTACAGAACCAGTTTGCGTTTTGTTCTGCTCCACTGATTTTTACCGAAATTACGGCCCTTGGACTTTGAAAAATGCATCAAAATTACAGTTTCCCCAGACTTTTTTTCTACACGCTTCCAGATATTGAGCTGATTTTTGGTATGTTAGTCTGACATGGTGGCCTACAGATCAAGTTTGCATTTTGTTCCACTCCACTGATTTTTACCCAAATTACAGCCCTTGGACTCTGAAAAATTGATCAGAATTACAGTTTTCCAGACTTTTTAGCTCACCTGACTGAAATTCAGGGTGAGCTTTTCTTATCACTCTTCGTCCGTCGTCCTGTGTCAAGGTGGTGTTTGAGCCTCTTTCTCCTAAACCACTGGCCACATTTTAATTAAATTTCATGTAAGTAGTGGTTATATAGGGGCATTTTGATTTTTATCCAAAATAGGTTTCGGCTCATATTGAGCAGAGGTGTTCGGAAAAAATGTCCAAATTTTTTGAAAATCTTCTTCTAATGAACCACCAGTAGCAGAGACTTGATATGTGGTATACAGAGTCCTTTTGAGGTTTAGAATCAAGTTTGTTCAAGAGAAGTTTGTCGGGCATTATTTGCCTTCATTATGGGAGGGGCAAAAATTTTGGCCACGCCTAAAATTTCTATTTTCAGAACCGTGAGGGCGATTTGAACCAAATTTGATATGAGATGATAATGGGTCATAAGTAGTTGGTTGATGCCCAAAAAAATTTTCTCATTGCCCCGTGGGAACCTCGGGAGCTAAAAATAGGAAAAACCTTAAAACTGCCATATCTCCAAAACTACACAGCACAGAGAATTCTTATTTTGTATAAAGCTTACTTTTATCCAGTAGAATAGAATGGTTAAAAATAATCCCTATCGGTTTGATCACAAGGTACTTTTTTCAGGACTTTGAAAAAGTGCTGAGTCAGCACTTTTTAACACTGTAGGCAATGGGGAAAAAGATTAAAAAAATTTTCTTCTTCAGATCCAGCAGGCAGAATCTTTTGATATTTGGTATGCAACATTGGAGGGTGGATCTGATTCAAGTTTATTCAAATCGGCCCCCTGGGTTCATATTTGAGCTCAGTATAGGAGCCTGATTTCGAACATAGTGCATTTTCAGGCAAATTTCTTCAAAAATCTTCTTCTCCAGATCCAGCAGGCAGAATCTTTTGATATTTGGTATGCAACATTGTGGGGTGGATCTGATTGAAGTTTGTTCAAATCGGCTCCCTGGATTGATATTTGGGCTCACTACAGAAGCCCGAATTCGAACTTGGTGCATTTCAGGCAAATTTCTTAAAAAAATCTTCTTCTCCAGATCCAGCAGGCAGAATCTTTTGATATTTGGCATGCAACATTGTGGGGTGGATCTGATTCAAGTTTGTTCAAATCGGCCCCCTGGGTTTATATTTGGGCTCAGTATAGAAACTCGAATTCGAACTTAGTGCATTTCAGGCAAATTTCTTCAAAAATCTTCTTCTCCAGATCCAGCAGGCAGGATCTTTTGATATTTGGTATGCAGCATTGTGGGGTGGATCTGATTCAAGTTTGTTCAAATCAGCCCTCTGGATTCATATTTGGGCTCACTATAGAAGCCCGAATTGGAACTTAGTGCATTTCAGGCAAATTTCTTAAAAAATCTTCTTCTCCAGATCCAGCAGGCAGAATCTTTTGATATTTGGTATGCAACATTGTGGGGTGGATCTGATTCAAGTTTGTTCAAATCGGCCCCCTGGGTTTATATTTGGGCTCAGTATAGAAGCTCGAATACGAACTTAGTGCATTTCAGGCAAATTTCTTAAAAAATCTTCTCCAGATCCAGCAGGAAGAATCTTTTGATATTTGGTATGCAACATTGTGGGGTGGATCTGATTCAAGTGTGTTAGAATCGGCCCCCTGGGTTTATATGTGGGCACAGTATAGAAGCTTGAATTCGAACTTGGTGCATTTCAGGCAAATTTCTTAAAAAATCTTCTTCCCCAGATCCAGCAGGCAGAATCTTTTGATATTTGGTATGCAACATTGAGGGGTGGATCTGATTCAAGTTTGTTCAAATCGGCCCCCGGGTTCATATTTGGGCTCAGTATAGGAGCCCGATTTCGAACTTAGTCGATTTCAGGCAAATTTCTTTAAAAATCTTCTTCTCCAGATCCAGCAGGCAGGATCTTTTGATATTTGGTATGCAACATTGTGGGGTGGATCTGATTGAAGTTTGTTCAAATCGGCCCCCTGGGTTTATATTTGGGCTCGGTATAGAAGCTCGAATTCGAACTTAGTGCATTTCAGGCAAATTTCTTCAAAAATCTTCTTCTCCAGATCCAGCAGGCAGGATCTCTTGATATTTGGTATGCAGCATTGTGTGGTGGGTCTGATTCAAGTTTGTTCAAATCGGCCCCCCTGGATTCATATTTGGGCTCACTATAGAAGCCCGAATTCGAACTTAGTGCATTTCAGGCAAATTTCTTCAAAAATCTTCTTCTCCAGATCCAGCAGGCAGAATCTTTTGATATTTGGTATGCAACATTGTGGGGTGGATCTGATTCAAGTTTGTTCAAATCGGCCCCCTGGGTTTATATTTGGGCTCAGTATAGAAGATCGAATTCGAACTTAGTGCATTTCAGGCAAATATCGTAAAAAATCTTCTTCTCCAGATCCGGCAGGCAGAATCTTTTGATATTTGGTATGCAACATTGTGGGGTGGATCTGATTCAAGTTTGTTCAAATCGGCCTCCTGGGTTTATATGTGGGCTCAGTACAGAAGCTTGAATTTGAACTTGGTGCATTTCAGGCAAATTTCTTAAAAAATCTTCTTCCCCAGATCCAGCAGGCAGAATCTTTTGATATTTGGTATGCAACATTGAGGGGTGGATCTGATTCAAGTTTGTTCAAATCGGCCCCCTGGGTTCATATTTGGGCTCAGTATAGGAGCCCGATTTCGAACTTAGTGCATTTCAGGCAAATTTCTTAAAAATCTTCTTCTCCATGATCCAGCAGGCAGGATCTTTTGATATTTGGTATGCAACATTGTGGGGTGGATCTGATTGAAGTTTGTTCAAATCGGCCCCCTGGGTTTATATTTGGGCTCAGTATAGAAGCTCGAATTCGAACTTAGTGCATTTCAGGCAAATTTCTTCAAAAATCTTCTTCAGATCCAGCAGGCAGGATCTTTTGATATTTGGTATGCAGCATTGTGTGGTGGATCTGATTCAAGTTTGCTCAAATCGGCCCCCCCTGGATTCATATTTGGGCTCACTATAGAAGCCCGAATTCGAACTTAGTGCATTTCAGGCAAATTTCTTAAAAAAAAACTTCTTCTCCAGATCCAGCAGGCAGAATCTTTTGATATTTGGTATGCAATATTGTGGGGTGGATCTGATTCAAGTTTGTTCAAATCTGCCCCCTGGATTCATATTTGAGCTCACTATAGAAGCCTGAATTCGAACTTAGTGCATTTCAGGCAAATTTCTTGAAAAATCTTCTCAAGATCCAGCAAGCAGAATCTTTTGATATTGGGTATGCACCATGCTTAAGGGGGTGAGATTCAAGTTTGTTCAAGCCAAGTCCCTGGGTTCATATTTGGGCTCACTGTGGTAGCCCGAATTATAACTTAGTTCAAAATGAGGAATTTTCTTTAAAAATCTTTTTCAGATCCAGCAGTAAGAATGTTTTGATATTTGGTGTGCAGCATCCTTGGGGGGGGGGGGAGATTCGAGTTTGTTCAAGCCATGTTTTTAGATCCACTGGTTAGAATCTTTGGATATTTGGTTTTAGCTTTTCTTAGGAGGAGCTGATGCAACTTGTTGAAATCAATTCTCTGGGTTGATATTTAGGCTACCATGTTAGGGGAGCGCCCTCAGGCCCCTTGGGGCCGCTTGTTTTCTACACACTTCCAGATATTGAGATGATTTTTGGTATGTTTGTCTAACATGGTGGCCTACAGAACAAGTTTTGTTTTTGTTCTGCTCCAATGATTTTTACCGAAATTACGGCCCCATAGATTTTGAAAAATTCATCAAAATTAGTTTTACAGACTTTTTCTACATGCTTTCAGATATTATCAAAATTACGGCCATTTTAGTATGTGAGTCTACCACAATGACTTACAGATCAAGTTTGCGTTTCGTTCTGCTTGGCTGATTTTTGTGGAAATTACGGGCCCAGGACTCTGAAAAATACAAGTAACAGATTTCCGGGTCATTTTCCAAAAAATTACAAATTTCCAAGCCTGAAATATCGGGGCGCGTGGGGTATGTGAGCGTGCTCACTAAAGTTCTATATTAGTTAGAACTGAAAATACAGGGATACATCATTGAGTACTTGGAATATAAATGATTCATGATATAGTTCATTATAGTGAGAACTTCAGAGACCTCCAATTCGGCACTGAACATACACCGTTTTCCAGGATTTTCTGCCAAAAACATTACTTGCTGAGAGGATGGGAATCACACTGAAACACATGGATTTTCCCAGATGTTTCAGAAATGTCTGGTTCATTGCAAATCAATGAGCAGTTAACTGAAGAAACTTTTGCTGATATTTCATTGATTGCAACTCAATATATTAATATTTTCTGTGGATCTCCTGATAAGTTTCACTTTGTTATATGATTCGAGTTGAAAAACCCAGCATTCCATGGGGAGGAAGACTCAAATCATCAACAGGTTGTATTGAGTTGTTAACTGCTGTTATTTATTGATCCTTTATTTTGTCCTGATTTTCAACCCCCCAGGAGACTGCAGAAATGAACACACCAACAAAGAAAATGTGTTGAAAATTTTCAGCAAATGTCATTTCAAGAGCTAATGTTGCACCTAAGCGATGTTAATTTTTCATATCTCTTTTATATGTATATTTGAGATATTAACTGTCAGCAATAAACAGCAACATTTGGAAATTCTTAGACAAACATGAATCATGTTTTTTCCATAAATTGGAAATAACAGTCAAATGGATACTCTTGGGCAATGATGGGCTTTTAAGCTGTCTCCAAATTCATTATTTTTGTTTTCTAGTTGAAAGAAAACCGAATACTGGACATTCAACTCCAGGAAGAAGCTGGGATCAAGGCCAAGATGATGGTGGCTGGAGTGCAGGGCCACCAGCAAAAGGAAGTGGCTGGAATGATAATGATTCCAATGTAGTTTCTGCAAGTAATTTAGTTCCAGGAGAGTATGATAAAAAAAAGCAGCATTCCAGTCCAAGAGGTACAAACTAGTTTGGATATATTACAGTGGAGGGATGATTATTTTTGTCCAATGTGGTTTTAAAATTTACAATAGTTATCTTTGCTTCTTGCACTTCCACACACACTTGGGTGGGCATTGGCTCAGTGGTAACTGCATCGGACTTCAAACCGACAGACAGGTCCACGGTTTGATTACCACAAGGAGTAACTACAATGAGTCCTTGTGTAAGACACTTAATCCTCATTGCCATTAATGGTCATTGTGGTGGTGTGTACTAAGGCATACTGGGGTGATTGCCTTTAACCACTGCTAACCCAGCTTGTGCACAACTGGGGAGTCTTGACATTTACTCGCCTCTGCTCGGTGATTCTTTCTGGTAACTCTGGCTTCCTCCACCCATAAAACTGTCCCAACATGAGATGACATGGCTGTTGAAACTATCTAATAATAATAAAAAAAACTCCCCTTGTTTTGTGCTTAACTGTTGACCCGCTGAGTAATTTTAAAATATTTTTAATAAATCTAGTCCTGGCTACTACACAGCAGCCATGACTAAATTTGACGGAACATTCAAGAAAATATTTAACTTGAGAAATCATTGGGTAAAAAGTCTATACAATTTACCATGGAAAATTTGGTTAAATACCCTTAAATTTTTCTTATTATACCCCACGCAAAAAAGTTGCTGGGGTACAATGTTTTTGACTGGTCCATCCGTCAGTCAGTCCTACTTGTTTTCCGGACTTTTTTTTCTACACGCTTCCAGATATTGAGCTGATTTTTGGTATGTGAGTCTAACATGGCGGCCTACAGATCAAGTTTGCATTTTTTTCCACTCCACTGATTTTTACCGAAATTACGGCCCTTGGACTCTGAAAAATTAATCAAAATTACAGTTTTCCGGACTTTTTTTCTACACGCTTCCAGATATTGAGCTGATTTTTGGTATGTTAGTCTAACACGGTGGCCTACAGATCAGGTTTGCATTTTGTTCTGCTCCACTGATTTATACCGAAATTACGGCCCTTGAACTTTGAAAAGTTCATCAAAATTAGTTTTGCAGACTTTTTTCCTACACGCTTCCAGATAATGAGATGATTTTTAGCTCAACTTTGGCGAAGCCAAATTTGAGCTTATGCCATGGCCGTCGCGTCGGCCGTCTGTCCGTCAACAATAGGATACGGCTTGGGCTAGAGGCCGTATTTATGAACCGATCTTTACGAAACTTCTTGGGTACTTTGTTATGACCATGGGACGAGAACGAGTGTTTTTGAGTGCGGTCCGAAATTCAGGATGGCTGCCAGCCACCATTTTGTACCGACGATGCAGAAATCTGTTTTTTGTACAGAACTTCCATATGAAAGCTCTGATTTGAATAATTTTTTGTATGAATGTTTAGTACCATGGGATACATCACTTATAATACGGGTTTTTTTCTCGTGCGTAAATTATGCAAATTAGACTAACTTTGATGTTTTTTGGTGTTACTTTCAGCACTGTAAGTGCAAATGCCAATACGGCTCGGGCTAGAGGCCGTATTTATGAACCGATCTTTACGAAACTCCTTGGGTACCGAGTGTCCGGTCCGAAATTCAAGATGGCCGATGGCAGCCATTTTGTACAAAATTTGGTGCAATCAGATTTTTGCACAGAACTTCCATATGAAAGCGCTGATTTGAATAATTTTTTGTGTGAATGTTTAGTACCATGGGATACATCACATATAATACGGGTTTTTTTCTCGTGCAGAAATTATGCAAATTAGATGGACTTTGATTTTTTCAGTGCTACTTCCACACAGTAAGTACACATGTCAGTACGACTCGGGCTAGAGTCTGTATTTATGAACCGATCTTCACGAAACGTCTTGGGTACCTTTGTTATCACCTTGGGACGAGAACGAGTGTTTCTGGGTGCGTTCCAAAATTCAAGATGGCTGCCAGTGGCCATTTTGTACCGAAATTAGGTCTAATCAGTTTTTTGTACACAACTTCTATACGGCTCAGGCTAGAGGCCATATTTGTGAACCGATCTTTACGAACCTTGTTGGGTACCTTTGTTATCACCGTGGGATGAGAACGAGTGTTTTTGGGTGTGGTCCGAAATTCAAGATGGCCACCAGCAGCCATTTTGTACCAAAATTAGTGTAATCAGTCTTTTGTACAGAACTTCTGTATGAAAGTTCTGATTTGAATAAATTTTTGTATGAATGTTTAGTAACATGGAATACATCACATATAGTACAGGTTTTTTTCTCGTGCAGAAATTATGCAAATTAGATGAACTTTGATTTATTCAGTGCTACTTATACACTGTAAGTGCACATGTCAATACGGCTCGGGCTAGAGGCTGTATTTATGAACCGATCTTCACAAAACTTCTTGGGTACCTTTGTTATCACCTTGGGACAAGAACGAGTGTTTCTGGGTGCGGTCCAAAATTCAAGATGGCTGCCAGTGGCCATTTTGTACCGAAATTAGGTCCAATCAGTTTTTTGTCACAACTTCTACACAGCTCATATTTGTGAACTGATCTTCACGAAACTTCTTGGGTACCTTTGTTTTCACCTTGGGACAGGAATGAGTATGTTTTGGGGTGCCTTTGTTATCACTGTGCTATGAGAACAAATATTTTGGGGTTCAGTCTGACCCACTCTGGGACTCAAAGATTTCTTTTTAGTTTAGCATCTGATTGTCACCCACCTTTACAATACTTTACCTATTCATTTGTTACAGGCAACGGTCAGTATTTATGTGCAGACTGTTACAATACTTTATATGTACCTTTGTTATCAGGTCATTACCTAGATGTTTGTCATTGCTGTGTCACATACTATGCATGTACATGTCTTTGTCTTGACAAGTTGAGCTACAGTGTCATTGACACTTTCATTGGTATGTTAGTCTAACATGGTGGTCTACAGAACAAGTTTGCGTTTTGTTTCACTCCACTGATTTTTACCGAAATTACGACCCTTGGACTCTGAAAAATGCATTAAAATTACAGTTTTCCAGACTTTTTTTCTACACGCTTCCAGATATTGAGCTGATGTTTGGTATGTTAGTCCGACATGGTGGCCTACAAATCAAGTTTGCATTTTGTTCCGCTCCACTGATTTTTACTGAAATTACGGCCCTTGAACTTTGAAAAGTTCATCAAAATTACAGTTTTCCGGACTTTTTTCCTACACGCTTCCAGATATTGAGCTGATTTTTGATATGTTAGTCTAACATGGTGGCCTACAGAACAAGTTTGGGTTTTGTTCCGCTCCACTGATTTTTACCAAAATTACGGCCCCATAGACTTTGAAAAGTTCATCAAAATTACAGTTTTCCAGGCATTTTCTCTGCATGAATTCTTTCAATACCGTTGAAACTACAGAACACTGTTTTCTGCAGTATTCCTAGAATCTATGTTTATTTTTAAAAAATGATTAGAGCTTGAAATATCGGGGCGCGTGGGGTATGTGAGCATGCTCACTAAGGTTCTATATTTTTAATTGCAAGAGATTTCCTGTCGGGCAGGAATATCTGCCAGCAGCATGCAAGGAGTTAACATAAATTAGTCAATTATTATTGTGTGTCAAAATGTGTTTAGATAATTTGCTTGCCTTTGGTGTTATTTTGGACCATGGCAACATCAACAACACTTCAGTGTGTATATGCTGGTTTCAGTTCCAACCTTATTGAATTTTTAGCTCAACTTTGACGTAAGTCAAATTTGAGCTTATGCCATGGCCAGTCGTCCACCGGCCGTCTGTCCATCTTGTCCGTCAACAATTCAATACGGCTCGGCTAGAGGCCGTATTTATGAATCGATCTTTACGAAACTTCTTGGGTACCTTTGGGACGAGAACGAGTGTTTTTGGGTCCGTTCTGAAATTCAAGTTGGCTGCTGGCAGCCATTTTGTACAAAATTAGGTGCAATCAGATTTTTCCGCAGAACTTCCATATGAAAGCTCTGATTTGAATAATTTTTTGTATGAATGCTTAGTACCATGGGATACATCACATATAATGCAGGTTTTTTTCTCGTGCAGAAATTATGCAAATTAGATGAACTTTGATTTTTTCAGTGCTACTTGTACACAGCAAGTACACATGTCAATACATCTTGGGCTGAAGTCTGTATTTATGAACCGATCTTCACGAAACATCTTGGGTACCTTTGTTATCACCTTGGGATGAGAACGAGTGTTTCTGGGTGCGGTCCAAAATTCAAGATGGCTGCCAGTGGCCATTTTGTACCGAAGTTAGGTCTAATCAGTTTTTTGTGCACAACTTCTGTACGGCTCAGACTAGAGGCTGTATTTATGAACCAATCTTTACGAAACTTCTTGGGTACCTTTGTTATCACCATGGGATGAGAACGAGATGAGTGTTTTTGGGTGTGGTCCAAAATTCAAGATGGCCACCAGCAGCCATTTTGTACCAAAATTAGTGCAATCAATTTTTTGTACAGAACTTCTGTATGAAAGTTCTGATTTGAATAAATTTTTGTATGAATGTTTAGTAACATGGAATACATCCCATCTAGTACGGGTTTTTTCCTCGTGCAGAAATTATGCAAATTAGATGAACTTTATTAGATGATTTATTCAGTGCTGCTTGTACACAGTAAGTGCACATGTCAATACGGCTCGGGCTAGAGGCTGTATTTATGAACCGATCTTCACGAAACTTCTTCGGTACCGTTGTTATCACCTTGGGACAAGAACAAGTGTTTCTGGGTGCGCTCCAAAATTCAAGATGGCTGCCAGTGGCCATTTTGTACCGAAATTTGGTCCAATCAGTTTTTTGTCACAAGTTCTATACAGCTCATATTTATGAACTGATTTTCACGAAACTTCTTTGGTACCTTTGTTTTCACCTTGGGACAGGAACGAGTGTGTTTTGGGGGTGCCTTTGTTATCACTGTGCTATGAGAACAAATATTTTGGGGTTCAGTCAGACCCACTCTGGGACTCAAAAGCTTTCTTTTCTAGTTGAGCATCTGACTGTCACCCACCTTTACAATACTTTACCTATACATTTGTTACAGGCAACGGTCAGTATTTATGTACAGACCATTACAATACTTTATATGTACCTTTGTTATCAGGTCATTACCTAGATGTTTGTCTTTGCTGTGTCACAATACATGTACATGTCTTAACAAGTTGAGCTACAGTGTCATTGACACTTTCATGAAGTTTGACAAAGTCACACTTTACTAATTGAAGTCTGTCTAGTTGGGCATAAACATACGGTTCATTGTCGTCCTTGAATTCTAAACTTAATTTTCAAGGCCATAACAGTACTTGAAATTTGAGTGAAAGTTGTTGAATTTTAGTTACCACTTAGAAATTGATGCACTTTTTATGTTTGGCTCATATATAATTAAGGCATATAAAAATTAGATGAACAGGCATTCCTTTCATGTGGATGTTAAGTAAACTGATCCTTGCACAACTGATATTCTGTTTCTGTAAAATTTCCACCCAATATATCGTTTTGGTCAGCACTATTGTAACTGTTGGGTGCGCGATCGCACATGCTGACATTGCTTACTGGAAACATTAACAACCAGACAGCCTTTCTATATTTATAATATGAAATCGGCTTTTGCCTTAGGTGGGTTTCATCTCGTAAACAGCAAACATTACCATGCCATACAATCAAACACACCCATAATATATGGGGCCCTCTCTATCTTGCAATCGACATAGCGAACAAGTTTTGCTTTCTGATGTACTAGAGTCATTCCATACATATTGAAGTATGTTTGCCGGAACTTATTTCAGTGGTGATTTTTTCTTGAAGAAACACCACATTGATAAACTGCTCACTTCACCTTTTCTCGATTCACAGAATAGGAAGTTCCACTTTAAAGTGTTTCTCTCAGGAATCCATACATGCAGCAGCCTTTTGACCGGAAGTTTTTTCAAATGGAATACTTTGTGGTCTTTTGTTTTTCGTGTCCTGCTGTGCATGGGAGGGATAGTGATCTTTTGAATAATATTCAGTCGTTTTTATCTCACCTACTTCCATGAAGTGGTGAGCTTATGTGGTAACTCATGTGGTGTCGCCAACAGACGTACTTGTCTAATTTTGTAAGAATTATTGTTAAAAGTAATTTTCTGAAAGTGCAGTGGGCCCAGGGCTTTCATATTATATATGTAGGTTGTTGGGCCTACCACAACTGTATTAAACCCTAAAACTGTAACCTTTTTTCCCAATTTCACCTGATTTCACCTAAAATTTTCAGCCCAAAATTAGTCTATTTGTTGTAAAAGGTCAGCTTCCGTGTTGCTTGTGGGGGCCTTAACTTCTCATTACTGTGTATTTATTTGAATAACACCTTTAAGTATTAACCCTACTGTATGCAAAAGTTTAAGTGCATTTTTTTTTCAGTCAAAATTATCTTGCTTTTCTCAGACTTCACAATTTTGATAGAACTTGCCAAGCCCGACAGGTTGGGGGCCATGCACCAAAAGCTTTGAAATTCTTCTAAAAAAATCTTTCCCATGATCCGCTTGTCAAAATGCTTTGAAATTTGGTATGCAACTTCCTTATGTACTAAAGATTCATGTTTGTCCAAAGAAACATTCTCTGGCAGGTGACTCTCTAGGTGACATATACATGATTTGTGTCCAAAAAAAACCCCTCAAAAAACCAAAACTTTTTTTGTGCCCCATGGGAACCTTGGGAGCTAAAAATAGATAATTTCAAATAAGAATATTGCTCTGAACAGTGAAATGTTATTTGGTATGAAGCATCCTTAGGATCAGCAGAACCAAACATTTGTAGTTGGTTATTTCATGGGAAGCCCAATTGAAAACTGTTGGTAACCGGAAAATACTTGAGTTGGCATGCTTTCAAAACTTCAAAAAAAAAAAATTCATCTTCAGAATCACCAATCAGAATCTTTTCATATTTGATTTTCAACATCCTCAGTGGGTCAGATCAAGCATTGGAGATGGCACTCTATGGATGATATGCAGATTTCTTCTGGGCACTAAAAAATTTCAGCTTTTAAGTTTCTGAATTTATAATAATTGTGTGAATAATTGTGTGAATGAATGGGGTATACTTTTGGTTTGATTGACCTCCCTGAGCCTCACTAGCTGAAATTGTTCTACCCATTCCTTCAGTTCTTTTCCTGAAATGATTCAGTTTGAAATCGTCCATCATTTTCTTTTTCTTTTTCAGTATTTTCTGGAACCGATAGTAATCTTGAATTCAGAACATGGTCAAATCCTTCTGGAAAACCTAAAGATAGTATTGTTGTTGATTCTAGTGACAAAGAAGCTTGGCCTTCCATTAATAATGACAATTCAGAAACTGCTTCAGATGCAGGAGATGATAACCTTTCCGTCAAGTCAGGATCTGTGATATCTAGCTCAAGTAACCCAAGTGTAAGCCATGAGAATAATCAAAGCTTAAGTGCCATTCAAGGTCAAAGTGCTTCCGATGTATGGAGCACGAATTCTAATCTCAATAGACCTGATTCAACTTGGAAAATGGGCAGTGCTCCCAACTCATCTGCTGCCAATATTAACTCACTGAGTTGGGGCAATTCTACTAGTCTTTCTGTGAACAACCAAGGACATAATATGCAAACTGATGCTGGTGCATCAGGCGGTGATAACTTATCAAATTCCAATTACCCATCCAAAATGGGGTGGGCTTCTACTGCCTCTGATAGGCCTCAGAGTTTAGTGCAAACTGGTGCAGGAAATACAGTTGGGTTTTCTGGTGCTCAAATCAATGGTCCATCCCCGGCTGCCAGTCAGGCCGGACCAAACAGTAATCAAATATCATGGCAAAATAGTGCTTTTCAGTTGCCAAGGTCAGCAGAGTCAGCTTGGAATATTAATAGTATGGCAGGTTCTGCCAATAACTCCAATAATAATATAAGTGGTGTTGGAAGTGCAGGCAAGGGTGGTGGCAATAATTCTGCAAGCTCTCAAAATCAATCACCAGGTTGGGGATCAGTGGGATCAAATACATCAAGCGCAAGTTTAAGTTCTGGCTGGCGAAACACAGCACCATTATCAAGTGATTGGGGCGTTGCTACAGAATCAGTACCACAACAATGGGGAAGTGCAAATACAAAAAGTCAGTGGGGAGATGAACCCACCAAACCAAATAATTCAGTTGTACCAAAATCTCAACCCAGCACTTGGGCACAAGCTGCTGGAAAAGGGCTAAATACCAGTATCTCAGGAAACAAAGATAATGCAAAAGATGCTGCTGCTGCCTCCGCTGCTGCTGCTGCTTCTGCTTCTACTGGAAATAGATCTCAGGTTAACAATGATGATAAAACTCGTGCTAAGATAGATTCCCATGTTGGATGGGGTGAGAAACCTGTTCGCCAGGACACTTCTTGGGACCTAGATGATTCAGGGAAGACAAAACACAAACAAGCTGAAGAGACCCCATCAAATGTGTGGAGTAATCATGATGGAACTGCTATTTGGGAAGCTAGTGTCCAACAGCAAACCCGAAACACAAGTGTTGGTTCTGTATGGAACAGTGCAGGTGCATCAGGTTCACATTATGATGATAAAGACAATGGAAGATGGGGCATGCACAAAGACAATGAAAATGGCAATAACTGGAGAGGAGAAACTAATGAGAATTCCATAGGTACGTGGGGAGGAGGAAATGGCGGAGATAATGGAACTTCAAGTGCTGATATGTGGGGAGGTAAGACCGAGACTGGATCTTGGGGAGAAGCTGCAAGAGGATCAAATCCAAATTATTGTAATGATCCAAACGCACAGTGGAACACCAGTAGGCGTGATGGTACACAACACTGGGGTGAAACTGGTCAGAAACTGCAACAACCACCGCCACCACCACCACCACATGGGTGGAATCCACCTGAACCACCGACTAATACGATGATTGCCCCTGGAACAAAACCTAATGAGCCTGAATGGAACAAGCAGCCAAGAGGTTCTGGATGGGGTGAACCAGGTCCGCCAAGTCGAGTTAATGATGACGGAACAAGTATTTGGGCAGCCAATTCTCAGCAGCAGGTAAGAAATCTTAATCTGTAAAGATTCCCATTTTGGTGTTATTTTTATATGAATGTGTCACAGCAAAGTAATCTAAAACTATCAAATATATGTAGTTCATTGAAATTTCCAGTGTTCAGTTCAGACAACAATTGAAATGGAAAAAAATAGCATTGTTCCAACCTGACCCAGCATAGAAGCTGCATGAAGAAATAAACAAGACCAGACTCCACTAGAATGATACTTACACCCCTGCACACTGATGTCAAAATGTCTAAATTTCAAGCTGCAAAGTATCCCCATAACTCTGAATTTAACGAATTCATTCATGCGTGACAGAGCTCAATGAGCTAAGTCAAACAAGATTGAGGCGCTTAAGTTCCCAGTTGCATTATGGGAAAAACAGCTAACTGATATTTCTGTATTTTGACACCTGTATGTAGGGGTTAAGCCCTGGAACTCGGGTCGTGCAACAGAATTATTCTCCAGTCACTGTTTTTCTCTTGTTTAACTATGAATTTTAGGGAGTGCGGTGGCTCAGAAGGTAGAGATGCAGGCTGCAAGCCACGAGGTCCTCGGGTTCGAATCCCACCTGCGGCAACCGTGTTGTGTCCTTTGGCAAGACACTTAATCCCAATTGCTCATGTGGGGGCACGGTTGCATTGCGTATTATGAGCTCTGTCAAACAAGGTATATTTGGTTAAATATCAAACTGCATTATGGGAATATTTGCTGCTGAAAACTTTACTATTTTGACATCAGAGTGGAGAGGGTTAAACTAAATTAGCCTTTAATGTCAAGTTTTAATAGAAATGATTTTGAGATTTATGAAAGGTGAATAGTTTTTTATACTTCTTGCAAACAAAGTTTGGGGGGTATATAGGAATCACCCTGTTCGTCCGCCCGTCTGTCCATCCGTCTGTCCATCTGTCCATCCTTATAAGCACAACTCCTCCTAAACCATCTGTCCATCCTTATAAGCGCAACTCCTCCTAAACCGTTTGAAGAATTTTCATGAAACTTTACACAATGGAAGAACTCCATATGAAGATGTGCATGAAGCAATATAATTCCGTTCTGACAGGCGCGGGGGGTATCACTTTGACCTCTAGTTGCAATTGTTTGAACCCACTGATAGTAAAAACAAAGCCTAGATATCATTTAACCCTTAACCGAAATGTGTGTGATATCAAAATTTATTTTAATTTTTATGTGTACCCATATTATGTATGGTACACATAATGCCGGCATCCGGGGTGGCTATCCGTCGTTCGTCCATCCTCGGTCCATCCGGCGTCCATATCCATTTCTTTGGCATTCGATAACTTGAAAAATGTTGCTTGGATTGTCAAGTTACTTTATATTTGTGTTCAGGTTAATGATGTGCCGAGCTGTAGAGTTTTTGGTATAAATCTGGGGGATAATTTGATCCTGAGATATTAACCCTTTATACTTCAAATTGAAAATTGTAAATTCCTCCAATCCCTTTAGCATTCGATAACTTGAAAAATATTGCTTGGATTGTCAAGTTACTTTATATTTGTGTTCAGGTTACTGATGTGCCGAGCTGTACAGTTTTTGGTGTAAGTCTGTTATTTTGATCCTGAGATATTAACCCTTTATCCTTCAAATTGAAAATTCCTCCAATCCCTTTGGCATTCGATAACATGAAAAATATTGCTTGGATTGTCAGGTTACTTTATATTTGTGTTCAGGTTACTGATGTGCCGAGCTGTATAGTTTTCGGTGTAAATCTGATAATTTGATCCTGAGATATTAACCCTTTATCCTTCAAATTGAAAATTCCTCCAATCCCTTTGGCTTCAGATAACTCAAAAAATATCAATCCGATTGTCATGTTACTTTATATATGTGTTCAGGTTACTGATGTGCCAAGCTGTATAGTTTTTGGTGTAAATCTGATAATTTGATCCTGTGATATTAACCCTTTATCCTTCAAATTGAGAACTCCTCCAATCCATTTCTTCGGCATGCGATAACTCAATAAATATTAATCCGATTATCAGGTTACTTTATACATGTATTCAGGTTACTGATGTGCTGTGCTGTATAGTTTTTTTTATGTAAATCTAATAATTTGATCCGGAGATATTAACCCTTTATCCATTTAATTAGGCACTCCTGCAGTCCATTTCTATATGTACCCATACCATGTATGGTGTACATATGTCGGCATCCAGGGTGGCCCTCTGTCATACAGCTTTCTACTAGGTGCGCGTATGGGTACACATCTGACGATTTCATCGGCCTATTTTTTATCAATTTTTAAAACTTTCTACAAAACCATATCCAATGATCCCCTCGTTGGAATGAGCCGATTCCTACGAGGAGGGGGGGGGGGTCACATATGGCTTTGTTGAATTTTTTTTTCAACTGCTCAATTTGAAAATCATGCAGACGGATGAAGCCCATTCATAAGGAAAAGGTTAACTTCTAACAAGTAAACATTTTTATAAAAATGCCCGTCATTGTGTTGTAGCAAACTACTTGTCATTAACAAAACAACCAAACAATTTTATTCAGCAGGAAAGGCATATTTTTGATCAACAAATTCCAGTGAATATATTACTGAAGCCAACAATTGGGCTGCACTTGTTTATACCAAGTTGCAGCCTACATTATTGCCTTAACCCTTGAGGGCCTGGACATGTATCATTAATTCCCATCACCCTACAGTCTCTATTATGTCCAGTGGCTTAGCAGTGATTTCTAGTCAAGTCTAGACTGAATGTTGATGATTCAGCCAAGACTTGACTAGAAGCCACTACTTAAGTAATTTGTTGGTTATCAGCAGGACCTCTTCATGATAACATGTTAAGGGGATCTGTTCGGACGTCGTAAAAGTCGGAAATAGGCCTTTAAGGGTTAAAAAGGTTAAATCAATAATGACATGCCTGTTTGCTCTGAGAAATGGAGTAAAAAGTTTATCCACATGCCTTAAAGTTGTCATTAGTCACTTGCAGTCAAATGATCCCACATCATCCCATCATGCTCTTGGTGTGTGAAAACCTTTATTCTACTACAAGAAAGTCCAAACTATTATAAGGGTAAACTAAAGTATGCATTGAGGTTATCAGAGCAAAGTTCAAAGAAAGAGTCTCTTTATCTACTGCTAATTACTATTGTTACTACTATTAACTGGTAAAGTGCTAAATTATTTTTCAAAGGTGATTGATTTGTGACAGTATTTTTTGGTAGAGTTGTGTTAACAACCACGACGTATGGGTGGGCGGGCAGGTGTCCAGGCGTCCTCACATTGTTAGCACAATAACTTGAATAAACGTTCTTCGATTTGACTAATATTTGCCATACAGGTCTTTTGCCATAATATCTCAAGCGAGTTGATCTCAAGCGAGTTTGAAAACTGCCCCGACCCGACCTGATTTTTAGTCGAGTTGTGACGAAGTCAAACTCGACTTATAGTTTGATGAATGGCAGGTGGGTTCCTTGAGAGGAAGAACATAGTAAATTGTAATCAATTGGTTTCCGGACGATAAGTTGATAACGATTAAACCCACTTTTGTGCTTTGACAACTCGACATTGGATCAGTGATCCTATCGGCATTTTTTCAAAGATATAATGCTGCCAGCAGGAAGAGCCTCAGTTTATCAAGATTTTGTTCTGCAATAATTGTTTTGTTGCTACTTATTGGAGAGTGCCTTTGGCACCCTCCAATAAATTGTAACAATTCGGTTTTATATGAACATTTCTTTATCTACTGCTGGACAAACGTCAAGCAAATGCACAGTGTAAAGCCACTAAAGTGGCTTTCAGCACTTTTCAGTAGAGCCCTGATAGTGGCTTCTAGCACTTATACCAGTTAAGTAATTACTTGAGACTCAACACATCGAGAATGTGCAGGAAAGAAGGTCGATTATCTTTTCCTACTCACTTTACTAGCTTTACTCAAATCCTAAGTTGAAGAACCCCCTGAGGGGGCGTGGTGGTGTCACGGTAACCGGTTCTCGTCAGATCACCGAAGTTGAGTTTTGTCGAGCGCGGTTAGTGGATGGGTGACCATTTCAGCGACTGATTCGCACTCCCGCGTTGTCCTTCGGCAAGGCACTTAACCCCGATTGTCTACATGGGGGCACGATGACGCTGTGTACTAAGGCGTACTGCATGTCAACGGTGCGCATGACTTCAACCACTCAAACCCTGCCTGTGCCGCGGTGCAGAGTTCAGAGTTACGATGTTGGAGAGCTGACAGCTGCTCGTCGTTGCTCGGTGGTTCTCTCCGGGTACTCCGGCTTCCTCCACCCATAAAAACTGTCACGACATGATATGACCCTGGCTGTTAATGTGTTGTTAAACCCTAATGAAAAAGAAAAAAAGAACCCCTCTCATTTTTAGCTCAAACGGCATGTGAGCTTTTGTCATCACTTGGCGTCCGTCGTCGTTGTCCGTAAACTTTTCACATTTTCATCTTCTCTGTAACCGCTGAGCCGGTGTGAACCAAACTTGGCAGGAATGGTCTATGGGAGGTCCTCTACAAATTATCCTCATTTTGTTCCCGTCGGATGGAAAACATGGCCGCCAGAGGCATTCTTTGATTCTGACTGGTGGATTTTGAAAAATCTTCTCATAAGAAACCATAGGGCCAAATGTTTTGAAACTTTGCATGGTTGATGACTGGGACACCCTCTACCAACAACGATCCTCATTTAATGTTGATCGGGTTGGAAACAATGCAATGCTGCAATTGCGGCTTATAGTTACTATAGAAAATCTATGGGAAATCACATTTTCATCTTTGGAACTACAGAGCTGATGTGAACCAAACTTGGCTGGGATAGTCTATGGGAGGTCCTCTACAAACGATCCTCATTTTGTTCCTGTGCATTGAAAAACATGGCTGCCAGAGGCATTCTTTGATTCCGGTTGGTGGATTTTAAAAAATCTTCTCTGAAACCACAGGGCCAAATGTTTTGAAACTTTGCATGGTCGATGACTGGGACCCCCTCTACCAACTATCCTCATTTAATGTTGATCAGGTTGCAAACATTGCCACAATTGCAGCTTATAGTTCCTGTAGAAATCCTATGGGAAATCACATTCATCTTCTCTGGAACCACTGAGCCGATGTGAACCAAAACTTAACAGGAATGGTCTATGAGATGTTCTCTACAATTGTTCCTCATTTTGTTCCCGTTGGATAAAAAACGTGGCCGCTAGAGGCATTCTTTGATTCTGATTGGTCGATTTTGAAAAATCTTCTCTCAACTACAAGGCCAAATGTTTTGAAACTTCACATTATTGATGACTTCGACACCTACTACGAATGATACTCATGTAATGTTGATCATGAGGCAAACCTGGCCACAATTGCAGTTCAGTTACCATGGAAACCCTACAGGAAATCACATTTTTATGTTCTGATCTGAAGCTACTTGGCCAGTGTGAACCAAACTTGGCACAAATGATGTATGGAAAGTCCTCTGAAAACAGTTATTCTGTTTCGCACAAATGAAGTAGCATGGCAGCCAGTTGCATTCTTTGATTTTGATTTGAATAACTGAGGGATATGTAGTTCTGCCAGGTGAGTGGTTACAGGCCCTTGAGAGCCTCTTGTTGTGGGTGTGATCAATTGCATGACATGTAAATCTTTTTCATGTGTGAGCTGAAGTAGGCCACTGCCAGTTTTGTTATCGAAAAAATTAATTGTTTATTGTGCGATATAGGTCATGATCCACACAAGTGCATCATTTTTCGCTCCATTGGACTTGAAGAACCCTGAAACCCATTGTATTGAAAAATGTGTTTTCAAGGCCCCAAGTGTAATTGAAATTTGTGAATTACTCTTGAAAGTACTCTTGAAAAATTGAATGCCCCTTTTCAGTCACCCACACTAGGCGGTATGCGACGGTGGGGGTATAGCGGGCGACAGAGCATCTCCAGTTGAATTTTGTTTGAAGAATATTTTTTCAATTGCTGAATTTGTATATTACGTGACAGAAGCAGCCGATTCTTTGGGTAAAGGGATAATATTCATTCGGGACTAAAGTTAAAACTCCAGACATAATCGGAAATAATGGCGATAAACCGATATTTTTGTAATTACACCAGTATTCACTCGATACTGGTTTGAATACCGGTATGTATCTGTTTATCGATATACCGTGCAGCCCTTCTGGGTACTATTTTTAACTTGAAAATGAAATGTACCTATTTTTTGTGGATTAGTGGTGAATAGAGGAAGGATCTTTTCATTAATTAGTATTCTAGCATATCTAATATGCCCACCATTGCAGCCATCGTGTTTGACTAGTCCACATGAAACAAAAAATCTGACCCCTTATTTCTTTTGAGGCGAATGAAAAGATCATTCAGTATGTGCAGGGCTGGGCATGTACACATTTCCGTATTTAGAGTTGCGACATTTTATACTGGAGCAGCACATTCTTACTGCAGTGGATGACTTCTTTACTGGTATTGAATAGTTTGATAAACTTTCTTTGTATCATAATTTTGATCATGGTGTAGCACTAGATGCTAAAAATTACTTTCAACACTACCAATATAGGTAAATTATCTTTTCAACTTTCGTTAAAATACAAAGCTTTATATGAAATATGTTCCTGCATCTCCTCCTTGATTTTTTAACATATTTTGATGAAAATACAAGTGTATTAAATCAGTAAAAAGTAAGTGTAAGCCACTTGTTTTATGAATCTGAGATAATTTTTGTACAAATTTCAACTTTTTTTTTTTCCTACAATTTCATCTGTAGGCAAGAGCTGCTGGCTGGGGTGATACTGCTAATACCAACTGGAATCCCACCATTACAAGACCAAAACAGTCCACCTCCTCCACATCAAGTTGGCAAGATACCAATGATGCCAGTTGGAATGCTCAGGCAGTTCGAAAGGTAATAATCATTAACACGATGACTCACCTTGGAGCTCTCAAGACGTGAGAAGACATACTATGCGAGTACTAGACACAAGAATTGCTATTTGAATTTGATTTTTGTATGTCTTTTTCATTCAAACCATAGATTCTGACCTCAGTGGAATGTGGTTGTGTGTTTTATTGAAGAGTCTTGACCTGTAGAGTCAAATTCTGATTTTAACAATTTTTAGTCAAGTTGTGACGAAGTCAAATTCGACTTATAGTTTGATGAACGGCGGGCAGGCAGGCATAAACATTTGGTTTCCGGACGATAACTTGATAATGGTTCGACCCATGTTTATGAAACTTCATAGGTAGGTTGGCATTGGTGAGAGGAAGAACCCTATTTATTTTGGACTCCTTAGTTCAAAGGTCACGGTCACTAACCTTGAACATAGTAAATCATAAACAATTGGTTTCCGGATGATAACTTGACTATGGTTCAACCCACATTCATGAAACTTCATATGTAGGTTGGCCTTTGTGTAGAGGAAGAGCCCTATTTATTTTGGACTCACTAGGTGAAAGGTCAAGGTCACAGTGATCCTGAACATAGTAAATCAGAGCAATTGGTTTCCAGATGATAAGTTGATAATGGTTCGACCCACATTCATGAAACTTCATCGGTAGGTTGGCCTAGGCGAGTGGAAGATCTCTATTTATTTTGGAGTCGCTAGGTCAAAGGTCAAGGTCACAGTGACCTTGAACATAATATATCATAAACAATTGGTTTTAGATGATAATTTGACAGTGATTCCACCCACATTCATGAAACTTCATAGGTAGGTTGGCATTGGTGCAAGAAAGCGCCCTACTTATCTTGGAATTACTAGGTCAGAGGTCAAGGTCACAGTGACCCTTTACATAGTGAATTGTGAACAATTGGTTTCTGGATGATAAGTTGATAATGATTAAACCCACTTTTGTGCTGTCACAACTCTACATTGGATCGGTGATCCTATCGGCATTTTTAAGACATTAGAAGAGCAGGCTTTGTCGTTGTGTAAGGATGCACTGACTCCATTTTGCAAATGGTCCCATCAAAAAAGTCTAAACTGTCTTATAACAGCCGATCCCCTCTGTGCCCCCCCCCCCCCCCCCCCCCCCAGATTGTATTCAGCAGATACGGATGACTTGTTTCATTTCTAGTAAGAGCAGCCCTTTTGTAATCTAAATCCACTCTCTTGTAAAAAATGTCAAAATGCCACTAGTAGTTTGTTGTCTCGCCTTGGTGCAGTCAAGTGTTGACAAGAAACCACAACTAAGGCACAGGTCTTAAAGGTTGTGGCCAATGTGGTTGTATTGTCTAGGCCTTTAACTGATCAAGTACTAATTGTTACTCAGAATTTCTGCCTATGCATAGACAAGGCAACTTGGGTGAAGAAATCTCCTCTAATGGGCAAAATTTGCTCTGCTTTCAATAAAAAGCGACTCGGAAGTTACCTTGTTAAAATTCAGTCTGCCTTGAAATTAGACGTTTGCACAAAATATAAAAAAATTAAAAAGACATTTTTAGCTCAATTTGACAACGTCAAATATGAGATATTGGGGGATGTGTTGCAATCTGTTATCCGTCTGTACGTCTGTCCATCCACAATTCCTTTAGCACACCATACAGGTCGCAGCTCTCACCCGATCAGTTCCAAATTTCATATGTGGCTTTGGGGCAATGTCTAGATGGGAGCTATCAATATTTCCAAATTTCGTAGAAAAACATGGCCGTCAACAGCCATCTTGGATTTGGAATATAAATTGTCAACATTTCCATTAGCACACCCTACAGGCTGCATCTCTCACCCGATCTTTTTCAAATTTCATATGTAACTTTTGTGTGATGTCCTGATGGGAGTTATCAAATATTTCTGAATTCCGTTGAAAAACATGGCTGCCAGCAGCCATCTTGAATTTGACATATAAATTGTCAACAATTCTATTAGCAGAACCTGCCTACTGCACCTCTCACCCTATCTTTTTCAGACTTTACATGTAACTTTGTTATGATGTCTAAATGGGAATTATCAAATTTTTCTGCAATCCGTTAAAAAAGATGGCTGCATTCCATTAAAAAAAAGATGGCCGGAAGTTTTGTGATTGCTCACCGTCTGTTGTCGTCCGTGAACATGGTGTTTGCGTCTTCTCCTCCCAAACTGCTGAACCAATTTAATTGATATTTGAGATAATAGTTTGTTATGACATCGCAATTTGATTTTGTTCAAATTAAGTTGCCTCGCCCCTTGGTAAGGCCATTCCCAAAACGTGTGCCTAAATCTTAAAAAATCTTCTCATGAACCAGCAGTAGCAGAGACTTGATATTAGGTGTGCAGGTTCCTTTTGAGGTGTAGATCCAGATTTGTTCAAGAGAAGTTTGTGGATCTGTATTTGCTGTTGTGGGAGGGGCAAGAATTTTTGCCATTCCCAAAATTTCTATTTTCCAAACCTAGAGGCAGATTTGAACCAAATTTGATATGAGGGCTTATTGGGTCATAAGTACTTAATTTATGCCCAAACTTATTTTCCCGTCGCCCCATGGGAACCGCAGGAGCTAAAAATAGAAAAAAATTAAAAAACCCATATCTCCAAAACTACATGACACTGAGAATTCTTATTTGGTGTGAATCTTCCTTAGGACCAACAGAATGGAATGGTAAAAAAAAAAGTGCTATCGGTTTTATCATGGGATACTTTTTGGGGACTTTGAAAAAGTGCTGAGTCAGCATTTTTTAACACTGGGGGGTAATGGGAAAAACATTTAAGACTACTTTTCTTCCAAACCACTGCTCCAAAAGCTTTCAAATTTCACATATAACATCTTTGGAAGATTGTTTCACACGTTTATTGAAATCAAATCCCTGGGTCCATATTTGGGCTGCCAATGGGAGCCCAAATGTTTAAATTAGTGCAGAATGAGGAATATTCTTTAAAAATCTTCTTCAGATCTACCAATAAGAATCTTTTGATATTTGATATGCAGCATTCTTGGGGGGTGAGATTCAAGTTTGTTCAAGCCAGGTGCCTGGGTTCATATTTCGGCTAAAATTTGGGGTCCCGTTCTGGACTTAGAAATTTGGGACCAAAATCCAGAAATTTTTTTTCTTCGTTTTTTATGTGTTTCGGTCAATTTTAAGACAAAAAAAATTTTTTTTTTTTACACTGAAAATTTGGGGGTTCCGGGTGGGACTTAGAAAATTATGGACCAAAATCCGGAAATTTTTTTTTTTTTTCGTTTATCTCAATTTTGGGACGTAAAAGTGCAGGAACTGAAAATGGAAGGAAAATCCTGTGTATTGTGTGGGCACAATCGCTTCATCTAGTTGGTATATGCTTTACTTAGGAGGGGCGTATGCAGATTATTCAAGTCCCTGGTTTGATATTTAGACTACCATGTCAGGTGAGCGCCCTCAGGCCCCCTGGGGCCTCTTGTTTGTTTATTTTCTTTTCCCATCTCACCAGTCAATTATGATATCATTTAAGATATGACAAAACTATTTGAATAAAATGTGTTTCCTGTAACCCTTTACCTATCCAAAGCTATTTGAAAGAGAATACTGTCTGAAAAATTGTAATTTTCAAAATATTTAACCTTTTACTGATTTTTAGCTCAACTTTGACGAAGTCAAATTTGAGCTATTGTCATGGCCCGTCGTCCGTCTGTCCGTACGTCAACAATTGGCTATGGCTCGGGCTAGAGGTCGTATTTATGAACCGATCTTTACGAAACTTCTTGTGTACCTTTGTTATGACCCTGGGACGGGAACGAGTGTTTTTAGGTGTGGTCCGAAATTCAAGATGGCTGCCAGCCACCATTTTGTACCGACGATGCAGAAATCTATTTTTTGTACAGAACTTCCATATGAAAGCTATGATTTGAATAATTTTTGTATGAATGTTTAGTACCATGGGATACATCACATATAATACGGGTTTTTTTCTCGTGTGTAAATTATGCAAATTAGACTAACTTTGATGTTTTTTGGTGTTACTTTCAGCACTGTAAGTGCAAATGCCAATACGGCTCGGGCTAGAGACCGTATTTATGAACCGATCTTTACGAAACTCCATGGGTACCTTTGTTATCACCGTGGGACGAGAACGAGTGTTTTGGGGTCCGGTCCGAAATTCAAGATGGCCGATGGCAGCCATTTTGTACAAAATTTGGTGCAATCAGATTTTTGCACAGAACTTCCAGATGAAAGCGCTGATTTGAATAATTTTGTGTGAATGTTTAGTACCATGGGATACATCACATATAATACGGGTTTTTTTCTCGTGCAGAAATTATGCAAATTAGATTAACTTAGATTTTTTCAGTGCTACTTACACACAGTAAGTACACATGTCAATACGGCTCGGGCTAGAGTGTATTTATGAACCGATCTTCACGAAACGTCCTGGGTACCTTTGTTATCACCTTGGGACGAGAACGAGTGTTTCTGGGTGCGGTCCAAAATTCAAGATGGCTGCCAGTGGCCATTTTGTACCGAAATTAGGTCTAATCAGTTTTTTGTACACAACTTCTATACGGCTCAGGCTAGAGGCTGTATTTATGAACCGATCTTTACGAAACTTCTTAGGTACCTTTGTTATCACCGTGGGATGAGAACGAGTGTTTGTGGGTGTGGTCCGAAATTCAAGATGGCCACCAGCAGCCATTTTGTACCAAAATTAGTGCAATCAGTCTTTTGTACAGAACTTCTGTATGAAAGTTCTGATTTGAATAAATTTTTGTATGAATGTTTAGTAACATGGAATACATCACATATAGTACGGGTTTTTTTCTCGTGCAGAAATTATGCAAATTAGATGAACTTTGATTTATTCAGTGCTACTTATACACCGTAAGTGCACATGTCAATATGGCTAGGGTAAGAGGCTGTATTTATGAACCGATCTTCACAAAACTTCTTGGGTACCTTTGTTATCACCTTGGGACGAGAACGAGTGTTTCTGGGTGCGGTCCAGAATTCAAGATGGCTGCCAGTGGCCATTTTGTACCGAAATTAGGTCCAATCAGTTTTTTGTCACAACTTCTACACAGCTCATATTTGTGAACTGATCTTCACGAAACTTCTTGGGTACCTTTGTTTTCACCTTGGGACAGGAATGAGTATGTTTTGGGGTGCCTTTGTTATCACTGTGCTATGAGAACAAATATTTTGGGGTTCAGTCAGACCCACTCTAGGACTCAAAGATTTCTTTTCTAGTTTAGCATCTGACTGCCACCCACCTTTACAATACTTTACCTATACATTTGTTACAGGCAACGGTCAGTATTTATGTACAGACCGTTACAATACTTTATATGTACCTTTGTTATCAGGTCATTACCTAGATGTTTGTCATTGCTGTGTCACATACTTTACATGTACATGTCTTTGTCTTGACAAGTTGAGCTGCAGTGTCATTGACACTTTCATTTTGTTGAAACAGAATTCATAAATATGTGGATTTCAAGAAATCTTTGAAACTAAAAGGCCAAATGTTTTGAAACTTAATGTGACTGATGACTGGAACCCCTTCTACCAATGATCCTCATTTAATCATTGGGTTGCAATTATGGCTGCAATTGTGGCTTATAGTTACTATAGAAAACCTTTTGGAAATCACATTTTATCATCTTCTCTGGAAGATGTGAACCAGACTTTGCAGGCTTGGACTATGAGAGGTTCTATACAACTGTTACTCATTTTATTCCTGTTGGATGAAAAATGTGGCTGCCAGAAGCATTCTTTGATTCTGATAGGTCAATTTTGAAAACTCTTCTCTGAAGAAAGTACAAAGTCCAATGTTTTGCAACTTCATATTATTGAGGACTGGGACACCTACCAGTGATCCTCATGTAATGTTGCAAACATGGCCTCAATTGCAGCTCATAGTCACCATTTTTGATTCTGATTGGTGGTTTTTTGAAAAATCTTCTCCTCTGAAACCACAGAGCGAAATATTTTGAAACTTTGCATGGTTGATGACTGAGATACCCTCTACCAACGATCTTCATTTAATGTTGATCGGGTAGCAAACATGGCTGCAATTATGGCTTATAGTGACTGCAGAAACCCTATGGGAAATCACATTTTCATCTTCTCCAGAACTACTGAGCTGATGTGAACCAAACTTGGCAGGGATAGTCTATAGCAGGTCCTCTACAAATGCTACTCATTTTGTTGCCGTGCATTGATGAACATGGCTGCCAGAAGCATTTTTAGCTCAACTTTGACGCAAGTCAAATTTGAGGTTATGCCATAGCCCGTCGTCGTCCTTCTGTCCGTCAACAATTCTATATGGCTCGGGCTAGAGGCCGTGTATATGAACCGATCTTTACGAAACTTCTTGGGTACCTTTGTCATCACCATGGGACGAGAACGAATGTTTTTGGGTGTGGTCCGAAATTCAAGATAGCCACCAGCAGCCATTTTGTACCGAAATTAGTGCAATCAGTTTTCTCTACAGAACTTTTGTATGAAAGTTTTGATTTGAATAAATTTTTGTATGAATGTTTAGTAGCATGGAATACATGACATATAATACAGGTTTTTTTCTCGTGCAGAAATTCGGCAAATTAGATGAACTTTGATTTATTCAGTGCTACTTACACACAGTAAGTAGACATGTCAATACGGCTCAGGCTAGGGGCTGTATTTATGAACCGATCTTCATGAAACTTCTTGGGTACCTTTGTTATCACCTTGGGACGAGAACAAGTGTGTCTGGGTGCGGTCCAAAATTCAAGATGGCTGCCAGTGGCAATTTTGTACCGAAATTAGGTACAATCAGTTTTTTGTACACAACTTCTATACAGCTCGTGCTAGAGGCCGTATTTATGAACCAATCTTTACGAAACTTCTTGGGTACCTTTGTTATCACTGTGGGATGAGAACGAGTGTTTTTGGTTATGGTCCAGAATTCAAGATGGCCGCCAGCAGCCATTTTTGTACCAAAATTGGGTACAATTAGTTTTTTGTACAGAACTTCTATATGAAGGCTCTGATTTGAAAAAAATTTTGAATGAATGTTTAGTAACATGGAACACATCACATATAATATGGGTTTTTTTCTCATGCAGAAATTATGCAAATTAGATGAACTTTGATTTATTCAGTGCTACTTTTTCACAGTGCTCATGTCAGTACGGCTCAGGCTAGAGCTGTATTTATGAACCGCTCTTCACGAAACTTCTTGGGACAGGAACGAGTGTGGGTGCAGTCCGAAATTCAAGATGGCTGCCAACGGCCATTTTATACTGAAATTAGGTGCAGTCAGTTTTTTGTACAGAACTTCTAGGACTACGTTTGTTATCATCATGGGATGGTAATAAGTGCTGTGGGCTCGGCCAAAAATTCAAAATGCCTGTTGGCAATCATATTTACGGGAATGTGTATTACATTTTTTGTACAAAACCTGTAAAGAAGATTTTTTGTCTCCCGCTTTTTTAAAAAAAATGGGAGATATTAAATTCGGGGTGTCCTTCTGTCCTTCTGTGTTTTTCGTTTCCAAACTCTAACTTTCCTTACAGTGACCGGATTTCGATGAAATTTGGGTAGAAGATCACTTTCATCAACTGTGGGTCCAAGTTCGAATATGGGCATTTTCCACGCATATTTAATTAGGTTGCTGAAATTTGATTGGCTGATGGTTTCCAGACTCTAACTTTCCTTAAAATCAACCGATTTCGATGAATTTTCATATATGGATTACTTTTATCAACACCTAGGTCAAGTTCAAATGTGGGAAATTTTGTACCAAAAATCTGCCTGTCCATCTGCCCCGTGCATTAATGCACCTCGGACTAAAAGCCGTATTTATGAACCAATCTTCACGAAACTTCTTGGGTATCTTTATTATTGTGAGACCAGAATGTGTTTTGGGGTTTGGTCCAAAATTCAAGATGACCACCAGCGGCCATTTTGTTCCGAAATTGGGTGTAATCAGTTTTTTGTACAGAACCTCTATACGAAAGTTTGGATTTGAATAAATTTTTGTATGAATGTTTAGTAACATACAATACATGACATATAATATATGTTTTGTTCTCATGCAAAAAGTATGCGAATTTGGGAACCTTTGATTTATTCAGTGCTACTACTAATACACAGTTAGTGCACACCTTCCGTGTTTTTTGTTTCCAGACTCTAACTTTCCTTACAGTCAGTCAATTTCGAAGAAATTTGGGTAGTAGATCACTTTCATCAATTGTGGTTCCAAGTTCGAACATGGGCATTTTCCGCACATGTTTAATTAGGTTGCTTAAATTTGATTGGCTAATGGTTTCCAGACTTAACTTTCCTAAGAGTCAACCGATTTCAATGAAATTTCATATATGGATTACTTTTCACATCAGTTTAATGTAATATGTCTTGTTATACAGTCTTAATTTTTAGCTCAACTTGACAAAGTCAAGCTGAGCTATTGCCATCACTTCTTGTCCGTTGGCGTACGTACTAAATTTAGTTTAGTCCAGCCTCAATATTTCCCTTTGGCACACCCTACAGGGCACGTTTATGATCGGATTGCTTTGAAACCTGGCGTGCTTGTTTGGGGTTACCTCTAGATGGGAGCTATCGATTTTCTTCGGTTTCCATCAAAAAATGTTGCCACTGGCAATGACCTTCAATGAACTTAGTAAAAACTTAGTGCAGTTAAGCATCAATATTTTCCTTTGACACACCCTGCAGGGCACATTTATGATTGGATCGCTTGCAAACTTGGTGAGCTTGTTTGGGGTGACATCCATACCTCTAGATGGGAGCTGTCGATTTTCTTCCATTTCTGTCAAAAAATGTTGACCTTTGAACTTAGTTTAGTCAGACCTCAATATTTCCCTTTAACACGGCCTTCAGGGCACATTTATGATCGGATCACTTTGAAACTTGGTATGTGTATTCCGTGTGACCTCTAGATGTGAGCTATTGCTTTTTTTCATTTCCATAAAAATATATTGTCGTTATCACCAACCTTTGAACTTACTGCATTTGTGCATCAACTTATCCCTTTTGCATTCTCTGCAGGGTATTTTTATGAATTTCCATAAAAAAACCTATTGCCACAAGCAATGACCTTCTAATTAGTGCATTAACATCTTCTTTTGGCATGCCTCAGAGGACACATTCATTATCAGGTTGTTTTGAAACTTTGTATGCTTATGCAGGGTGACAAAGATAGGAGCTATTGATTTTCTTTTCATTTCAATCAAAAACTGTTGCTGTTAGCAACAATCTTTGAATTTATTGCATTTGTGCATCAACATTCTTTGACCTGGCCAACAGGCCACATTTATCATAGGATTGTTTTTGAACTTGGTGTGCTCATTAGACAAGAACTTTAGATAAGAGCTATTGATAAGCATTCATTTCTGTGAAAAAAACTTGCCATTTACAATAACCTCTGAACATACTGCATTTGTGTATCAACATTCTTCCTTTAGCCAGTCTTACAGTTTACATTTAAAAATGCATGGATTACTCTTGACGTTGTGCACACACAATGCTGTTACGTTGAAATTTCATCAAATAACATTGGTACCAATGATCTTCAATTTTGCCATTTCATTTATAACTATCAAGTTCAAGTTTGTCAAGTTGAGCTACAGTGTCATTTACACGTTCATTAGTGATTCTCACAGTTATACTCCACATCACTTTACTTGCTTTGACAGTGACCTCCGTGAAAATAAATCTGATAACCACTGTCTGAAGCACTGTCTGTTCTGTCTCTTCTAAATAACTTTCACTTGCAACTCAAACTATATTCCACTGGATGCATTAATTCCCCTTGAAACTGCTGCCCAGCGGGAGACATGAATTCACTGAATTTGCTTATGTTAGTAATGTTTGCTATAAATTTATTGGGTGCCTTTATTATCACTGTGCTATGAGAACAAATATTTTGGGGTTCAGTCAGACCCACTCTGGGACTCAAAAAGGGAGATAAGGCCATACAAAGTTGATTGTCTGTTTCTCAGGCCATTTTTCCCAAAAAGCATGTGGGCGGGCGTTTTTTTTTTTTTTTTATTTCTCCCCGAGAGGTTGTTTGTGGTAATTTGACGCCCACCCAAACGTCTGGTGGACCACGCAAAATTTCGCAAATATATTGTTTATTCACCATAGGGGTGTTGGGTCGTAAATGAAGTGGGGTTTGAATGTTTGATTTTTCAGTGAAACTCGTGTTGAAACGTCTCTGAGACAAATCAAATGTTGAAGTGCCAACTTTCAGAGATTTATTTTACCAAAAAAAAAATCCTTTCACAACCTGCCTAATAAAATCGTGAATCGCAATTTTTCCCCATTATATTCAAAATTATCACAACCCATTTGAACAGGCAGTTCATCCATAAATCATATTTTTTGGAAATCTGAAAATGAAATACAAAACGAATGTTTGCGTGTTTTTATTAACCAATTCGACCGCACATACCTGCCTTTATGTGATTTATTTTCAACTATGACTGTTACTTTTATATCAAGCAATGGTTACTATTAGTTATCCAATTATCCTGCATCTCAAATGCATTTATTTAAATTAACTGGGAAACTCGTAACGGTTTCAAATAACAGTACACAAATTCCCAATGACGGCCATTTACAATACAAATGTTACTAAAAATAAATGCCAGGAGACTGTGTTCCATTCAACATAGCACCTGACTTTGCAGACTTTCTGAGGGTTGGTGCGAATCAAATGTGGTGCGAATCGACCATTCCCTTTTGTGACTGTTTATTGTCAGACTGAAAGACACCTTCCTTCTTGCTGTCATTATGACTTATCTTTTACAGAATAAAACACTTTCTGTCGTGAATATTGCTAAAACCCACCCACTTTATTAAAATATGATGTAGAAAAAGCTTGAAGTGTGTTAATTTAAAATTTGCGAACGCATCGATATCGATTTACCGAAATGAGCACAATATCTCAAATTTTTTTAGCTCATCTTGACAAAGTCAAGCTGAGCTAATCTCATCGCTTCCCGTCCATTGTCCGTCAACACCATGTTTTGGTCTTCTCCTCCAAAGCCACTGGGCCAATTCAAGTGAAAGTTTGTGTGAGTGATGGTCCCAAAGGGGCATTTCATTTTTGTTCAACTCAGCATGCCCAGCCCCATAGGGAGGGAGTGGGGGAAAATGCTCCAAAATATTTTAAAAATCTTCTTCTCAAGAACCAGTGTGTACAATGACTTGATATTTGCTATGGAGCTTCCATATGAGGTGTAGAATCAAGTTTGTTCAAACGAAGTTCGTGAAGTAATATTTGGCTTTGTAATAGGAGGGGTAAGATTTTTGGCCCCACCCAAAATTTCTATTTTCTGAATCGATGGTCCGGTATGAACCAAATTTGGTTTGTGGTAGTATTGGGTCATAAGTACTTGACCCATGCAAAAAAAAAAATTCCCGCATCCCCATGGGAACCCTGGGAGCTAAAAATAGAAATATTTTCAAACGCCCATATTTCCCAAACCCCACGGAACAGAAATCTTTTATTTGGTATGTAGTATCCTTATGACCAGTAGAATTGAATGGTAAAAAAAAATTGCCATCGGTTATGTTAGGGTGTTCTGTAATGGGCATCGAAAAAATGCTGAGTTAGCATATTTGCAAAAATTTTAATAAATCTTTTCTCCAGAACCAATCATCAGAATCTTTTGATATTTGGTATACAGCATTCATAGGGGGGTCAGATAAAAGTTTGTTGAAATAAAGCTCATTGGTTCATATTTGGGCTCTCTACAGGAGCCCGAAGTTTTAACATAGGGTAATATGGGGAATATTCTTTAAAAATCTTCTTCTTAAGAACCACCAGTCAGAATCTTTTAATATTTGGTATACATCATTGTTATGAGGGTCAGATTCTAGATTGTTCAAACCAAGTCCCTAGGTTAATATTTGGGCTTCCTATGGAAGCCCAAATTTTATCTTTGTTCAATATGGAGGGTAATTTAAAAAAATCTTCTTCAGATCCATCAGTCAGAATGCTTTGATATTTGGTATGCAACATCTCTATGGGGGTCAGATTCCAGGTTGTTCAATTCGAGTGCCTAGGTTAATATTTGGGCTCCATATGGGAACATGAAATTTAACTTAGTACAATATGAGGGAATTTCTTCAAAAATCTTCTTCTTCGGATTCACTTGTCAGAATGCTTTCACATTTGGTATACAACATCTCTAGGGGGGTCAGATTCAAGTTTGTTCAAATCGGATCCATAGGTCAATATTTGGGCTCGCTATGGTAGCCCAAATTTGAACTTAGTGCAATTCGAAGAAATTTCTTTACAATTTCTCTTCTTCAGATCCAACGGTCAGAATGCTTTCATATTCGGTACACAACATCTCTAGGGAAGTCCGATTTAACTGTGTTCAAATCAAGAGCCTGGGTTAATATTTGGGCTCTCTATGGGAGCTGGAATTGGCCATTTTGCTGAAGAATTAAAAATTTTGTATTCAGTACCCTCTAGAGGTACTAAGATTAATCCACATAGGTTGTATCAAGGGGCTTCATAGGGGAGCTCTACATTTTACTTACAATCAACTGAAGAAAAGGCATGATGCCTAGATTATTTTTGTCACTCCTGAGGGACTCAAGGATTGACAGTGTAGTCTGTGGAGATGGCTTGCTTAATGTAGACTCATTCTTGGACTCTGTTTAAATTGTGTTCTGTACAAGATGAGCGCTTCAGGCCCCGTGGGGCCTCTTGTTTAAAGATTTTTTTGGTGTCATAAAAAGGTTGCATGCGCACCAAAAATGACCATGCACGTGGGCCTGAGAAACAGAGGTTCTTTTTTTTATGGCCTAATTAAAAATCTTTTTTAAAAACACCAGACAAAATAATGTTTCTTGAATTCAGCATCCCTATGATGTGTATATTCAAATGTTGAAGCCAAGTTCCTGTGTTAATATTTGTTGTTGTTTGGGGAGGGTAAACATTATTAGCACAACCCGATTTTCTATTTACAATGAGAAAAGTAAAACCTCACCTGTGGGAACCCTATGAGCTAAAGATCAAAAATTCAAACACCTATATTTTAAGAAGGACTGGACAAATATTTATTGATTAGTATGAGTCAACCTTAGAAGGGTTTAAATCAAACAGGCCAAAACAATTGCTAACATTTGGCTTATGGTGCGCCATACAAGGATCCCCATTGTAACATTAACACCATGAAGATTTCTTTTCTAGTTTAGCATCTGTCGCCCACCTTTACAATACTTTACCTATATTTTCCTCATTTAATGTTGATCATGTTGCAAACATGGCCACAATTGCAGCTGATAGTTACTATAGAAAACCCTATGGGAAATCACATTTTCATCTTCTCTCTGGAACTACTGAGCCGACGTGAACCAAACATGGCAGGAATGCTCTATAGGAGGCCTTCTACAAATGATCGTCTTTTTGTAACCATTGGTTGGAAAATATGGCCACCAGAGACATTCTGTGATTCTGTTTGATGGATTTTGCAAAAATATTCTCCTCTGAAACTACAAAGTCAAATGTTTTGAAGCTTCATGTGATTGAGGACTGGGACACCTGCCAATGATCCTCATGCAATATTGATGTAATGTTGCAAACATGGCCACAATTGCAGCTATTAGTAACCATGTGGAAAGCCTATGGGAAATCACATTTTTAAATGTAGTTCCAGATGAGCGATTACAAACTCTTTAGAGCCTCTAGTTAGTAACTAAAAATGAAATCTACAGATAAAAAACGTAACATGATCAGTCAAACCCACCACATTTATGCTTGGTGAAAATAGGTGATACTAGCAAAAAGACCATATGATTTTATGTTCGAATATTTTTCCAGTACAACTGTTTTTAGCTCACCGAAGGGAGCTAAATATATCACTTGCCGTCCGTCGTCTGTCGTCCGGCAGGCGTCGTGAACATTTTTCAAACGACTTCTCTGAAACCGCTAGGTCGATTTGCTCGAAACTTGGTATGGATGTTCATTACCATATGTCAATTCAAGTTTGTTTAAATGAAATGGACATGCCCACTTGGGGCTCCATAGGGGGCATAACGCCGATGGCACCCTATGAAAATTTGAGAAATTACTAAAAAATCTTCTCCAGTACAAGTGGGCAGAATCATTTGATATTTGGTATACAGCATTATGGTGTGGATTTGATTCAAGTTTGTTCAAATCGGCCCCCAGGATTCATATTTGGGCTCGCTATAGAAGCCTGAATTCGAAATTTCTTATAAAATCTTCTTCTCAAGGTCGAGCGGGCAGAATCTTTTGATATTGGGTATGCAGCATGCTTGGGGGGTGAGGGTGGGGGGGGGGAGATTTAGGTTTGTTCAAGCCAAGTCCCTGGGTTCATGTTTGGGCTCACTGTGGGAGCCAGAATTATAACTTGGTTCAAAATGAGGAATTTTCTTTAAAAATCTTCTTCAGATTCAGCAGTCGGAATGTTTTGATATTTGGTATGCAGCATCCTTGGGGAGGGGGGTGGAGGAGATTCTAGTTTGTTCAAGCCATGTCCCAAGGTCCATATTTGGGCTCACTGCGGGAGCTCGAATTATAACCTCGTTCAAAATGAGGAATTTTCTTTAAAAATCTTCTTCTTCAGATCCAGCATTCGGAATGTTTTGATATTTGGTATGCAGCATCCTTAGGGGGTAGGGGGTGGGGTGGAGATTCAAGATGTTGAAGCCAAGTCCCTGGTTTCATATTTGGGCTCCCTGTGGGAGCCCGAATTATAACTTAGTGCAATACGAGGTTTCTTTAAAAATCTTCTTCAGATTCTGAAGTCGGAATGTTGATATTTGGCATGCAGCATCCTTAGGGGGGTGAGATTTAAGTTTGTTCAAGCCAAGTCCCTGGGTTCATATTTGGACTCACTGTGGGAGCCTGAATGATAACTTAGTTCAAAATGGGGAATTTTCTTCAAAAATCTTCTTCAGATCCAGCAGTCGGAATGTTTTGATATTTGGTATGCAGCATCCTTGGGGGTGAGATTCAAGTTTGTTGAAGCCAAGTCCCTGGGTTTATATTTGGGCTCCCTGTGGTAGCCAGAATTATAACTTAGTGCAATATGAGGTTTCTTTAAAAATCTTCAGATTCAGCGGTCAAAATGTTTTGATATTTGGCATGCAGCATCCATAGAGGGAGGGATTCAAGTTTGTTCAAGCCAGATCCCTGGGTTCATATTTGGGCTCACTGGGGGAACCCGAATTATAACTTAGTTCAATATGAGGAATTTTTCTTTAAAAATCTTCAGATCCAGCAGTCGGAATGTTTTGATATTTGGTAATGCAGCATCCTTAGGGGGGCGAGATTCAAGTTGTTGAAGCCAAGTCCCTGGGTTCATATTTGGGCTCCCTGGGGGAGCCCGAATTATAACTTAGTTCAATATGAGGAATTTTTCTTTAAAAAATCTTCTTCAGATCCAGCAGTCAGAATGTTTTTATATTTGGTATGAAGCATCCTTAGGGAGGTGAGATTCAAGTATGTTGAAGCCAAGTCCTTGGGTTCGTATTTGGGCTCCCTGTGGTAGCCCGAATTATAACTTAGTGCAGTACGAGGTTTCTTTAAAAATCTTCTTCAGATTCTGAAGTCAGAATGTTTTGATATTTGGTATGCAGCATCCTTAGGGGGTGAGATTCAAGTTTGTTGAATCCAAGTCCCTGGGTTTATATTTGGTCTCCCTGTGGTAGCCCGAATTATAACTTGGTGCAATATGAGGTTTCTTTAAAAATCTTCAGATTCAGCGGTCAGAATGTTTTGATATTTGGCATGCAGCATCCTTAGGGGGAGGAATTCAAGTTTGTTCAAGCCAAGTCCCTGGGTTCATATTTTGGCTCACTGTGGGAGCCCGAATTATAACTTAGTTCAAAATTATGAATTTTCTTTAAAAATCTTCTTCAGATCCAGCAGTCAGAATGTTTTGATATTTGGTATGTAGCATCCTTAGGCGGTGGGGGAGATTTAAGTTTGTTCAAGTCATGTCCCAAAGTCCATATTTGGGCTTACTGTGGGAGCCCGAATTATAACTTAGTTCAGTATAAGGAATTTTTCTTTAAAAATCTTCTTCAGATCCAGCAGTCAGAATGTTTTTATATTTGGTATGTAGCATCCTTAGGCGGTGGGGGAGATTTAAGTTCGTTCAAGTCATGTCCCAAAGTCCATATTTGTGCTCACTGTGGGAGCCCGAATTATAACTTAGTTCAGTATAAGGAATTTTTCTTTAAAAATCTTCTTCAGATCCAGCAGTCAGAATGTTTTTATATTTGGTATGCAGAATCCTTAGGGAGGTGAGATTCAAATATGTTAAAGCCAAGTCCCTGGGTTCATATTTGGGCTCCCTGTGGTAGCCCGAATTATAACTTACTGCAATACAAGGTTTCTTTAAAAATCTTCTTCAGATTCTGGAGTCAGAATGTTTTGATATTTGGCATGCAGCATTCTTAGGGGGGGGGGGGGGGGGGGGGGGATTAAAGTTTGTTCAAGCCAAGTCCCTGGGTTCATATTTGGGCTCACTGTGGGAGCCTGAATTATAACTTAGTTCAAAATGAGGAGTTTTCTTTAAAAGTCATCATCTTCAGATCCAGCGATCAGAATGCTTTGATATTTGGTATGCAGCATCCTTAGGAGGTGAGATTAAAGTTTGTTTAAGCCAAGTCCCTGGGTTGATATTTGGGCTCCATGTGGGAGCCCGAATTATAACTTAGTTCAATATGAGGAATATTCTTCAAAAATCTTCTTCACATCCATCAATCAGAATCTTTTGATATTTGGTATACAGCATCCTACTGGAGGTGAGATTCAAGTTTGTTCAAGCCAAATCCCTGGGTTCATATTTATTTGGGCTCCTGTGGGAGCCCAAATTATTACTTAGTTCAATATGAGAAATATTCTTTAAAAAAAATTTTTTTTCAGATCCACTGGTCAGAATCTTAGGATATTTGGTATAAGCTTTTCTTAGGAGGGGCAGATGCAACTTGTTGAAATCAATTCCCTGGATTGATATTTAGGGTACCGTGTCAGATGAGTGCCCTCAGGGCCCCTGGGGCCTCTTGTTTTCTGGTTTCTTGGAAAAATTGATCTGATTCCTGTATGAATATCTTTAATTTAACCCTCTCAAGGTTCAATGTGGGCTCCAAAGATTTTATTTCTTGTAGTACTGTTAACGAAAGCCTATTTCTGATTTCTTTAAAAATATTTTACCCCACAAAATAAGCCCTCATAAATTCTTTGTTTTGTTTTTTTTTATGCTTTAACCATTTTCACACAGACTTGAATTTACTGGTGGCAGTAAAAATCTGTTTTTCTAGTTTGAAATCTTTCTTATTCTTTAAAACCACTGGGACAAATTAATTCATTTATGGCACAGACCATCTTTGTAGTAAACCATTTCTCCTTTGTCCAAATGAAGCTGCTGCCATCTTCAGTCTGGTGGAATTTACTCTTCTGATTTATCCCCTCCAAATTACTACATCCCTTAGGGTGGGGTTAATGCTCCATAAGCCTAATATACTTTTAAAATCCTCTTTTTGATATATATAAGCCACTTGCAATAATACTTAGATTTCTTGTTTGGAACCTACTTTAGTTTCAAAGAAATGCAGTAAGTCCAAATTGGGACTCCCAGATTTTGGGCTACACTCAAAATTTCTATTTTCAGATCCAATGGGCAGATGTAAACCAAATTTGTCATGTAGTATATAACTGGGTCATAAGTATTTCATTTATGCCGGAATTGTTTTGTTTTGTTTTTTTTTTGGGGGGGGGGGGGGGGTTGGAGGGTGGGGAGGTAGAGAGAACCATAGTTGTTGGAAAAAAAAAAAAATTTCGTTAAGTTGATGTTTTTTAATACTTCACACAACAGAGCTTGCTTGGAAGCTTTCATTGGACCAGCCGGAATGAATGGCCAAAAAAGTTGCCTTTGCTTGTGGCATAGCAAATCAATTAGTCGCTGTTGCTGCTGATCACTTACTGATACACTCATCTCTTTTGACAACTTTAGTCAGGTGAGCGTTTTAGGCTCACTTGAGCCTCTGTTTTTTGCTAACAGTAAATGGAAAGTGTGTTCGAGCACTCTCCAGTAATCTCCAACAAGAAGTTCATTCAAACAAAATGTTTGTTGAGCTGATTACTTGAGATGTATACTATTTACCAAGTAAGATAGAGGATGGCAGTTGCAAAAGACATTTTTTGAATGACTCAGAATTCTCATTTTTGCTTCAAAAGTGTAGCTGGTGACCGATGCCTCATTTGAGTGGCATGCCAAGCTGAAAAACATAAATTTGAATGCTGATGTTTGTGAATAGCACGAACTGAATATGGTCATGGCATTAAAGAATTAAGTAATAAGCTGATCTTGACAGCAGCTTCAAACCAATTGTTTCAGCAGTCTTGATGTAATTTAATTGCTATCCCCTTGAAAACATCAACACCAGAGTTAAAATCTTTTGCCATGAAATAATGGTTGGCTAACAAATGGTTCCATTGTCAGAAATTCAACATGTAAAAAGTGACGTTCAGTTGCCATTGTTGTTTTCTCTGTGCTGTACATGTTTCTCATCTCGGAACAACTTTCTGTGATAACCTTGGTTGAAAGTGCCTAAAATTAAGATCTGAATATTTTTCCACTCGGCAGTGAATGTTCCACATAGTTTAGTGTAGATTAGTATAGCTGATTAGTGCATTGGAACTTATTTAATAAAAAGAAGGTATTCAGGTCAAGCAACAGAGATTTGCCTTGTTGTAGTTGGAAATATTTTGCTTTTGTTGCTGTCCTGAAGTGTGAAAACATTCAATCATTGACGTGTAAGCCTGTTAGTCTTTTATATTCATAGAAACTTTAGCAGTTTTTATCATGTTTGGACATTTTATAGGGCAGTAAAAAAATTTTAAACTTCTTAATTATGCATTTTGAGTTTTATGTTATGTACTTCTGAAAATTGGTAAGAATGTTGGTATTACTAATTTGAACAAAGCCTGGAAATAAGCAGACTGGCATCAGCAAAATGAGGTTCCAAGAGGGTCAATTTGGTGATGCTACCCTGCACAGCAGGGTAGCATCACTAAATTTATCCTCTGTGAACCTCAGTCTGAATCAAGGTTTCAAGCCTTAACAGAAAGAGGTACCCAGAAGATAAATAAGCCTATTTAGAAACTGCCATCTTGGATTTTAATTTATGCAAGGTCACAGGGCGTGGGGTGTAAACAAAGCTATTTCTGTGTTTGTCGCGTTACGTTCTGTATCAGTCAAACCAACATGTTTTGTGAATATTATGTTTAAATTTGTAGAATTGATTTCATCAATCAAATTAACTTAAGGGGCAACCCTAGACGATTTTAAACAATCGGATATCGCAGGTTTAAAGACTTTTTTTTATGGAGGCTAGGACCTGTTTTGAGTGGCAACAAGGAAACACGTATTGCACAGAGTTTCTCTGCTTAGGAAATTCCCAAAATGGTTAATATTTTCAAATGTACTGTAACTTTCTGTTAATTGTTTGACTATTTCTTCTTATCCATTGCAAAATGTAACAGTTAAATTAATGCTGTTCACAAAAGATGCTGTTCAAATCTTATTATTAGCTCAACTTTAGCGAAGCCAAACTTGAGGTATTGTCATGGCCTGTCGTCCGTCCAACGTGCCATACACATGACTCGGGCTAGAGGCCGTATTTATGAACCGATCTTTACGAAACTTCTTGGGTACCTTTATCAACGTGAGACGAGAACGAGTGTTTTTGGGTCCGGTCTGAATTTCAAGATGGCTTCCAGCAGCCATTTTTTTACCAAAATTAGGTACAATTAGTTTTTTGTACAGAACTTCTTCTATATGAAGGTTCTGATTTGAAAAAATTTTTGAATGAATGTTTAGTAACATGGAACACATCACATATAATATGGGTTTTTTTCTCGTGCTTAAATTATGCAAATTAGACTAACTTTGATTTATTTAGTGTTACTTTCAGCATTATAAGTGCAAATGCCAATTAGGCTCGGGCTAGAGGCCGTATTTATGAACCGATCTTTACGAAACTTCTTCGGTACCTTTGTTATCACCTTGGGACGAGAACGAGTGTTTTGGGGTCTGGCCTGAAATTCAAGATGGCCGGACAGTCATTTTGTACAAAATTAGGTGCAATCAGATTTTTGTGCAGAACTTCCATGTGAAAGCGCTGATTTGAATAATTTTGTGTGTGAATGTTTAGTACCATGGGATAGGATACATCACATATAATACGTTTTTTTTTCTCGTGCGTAAATTATTCAAATTAGATGAACTTTGATTTATTCAGTGCTACTTATACACACTGTAAATGCACATGTCAATACGGTTCGGGCTAGAGGCTGTATTTATGAACCGATCTTCACGAAACTTCTTGGGTATCTTTGTTATCACCTTGGGATGAGAACGAGTGTTTCTGGGTTCGGTCCAAAATTCGAGACGGCTGCCAGTAGCCATTTTGTACCGAAATTTTAGGTCCAATCAGTTTTTTGTACACAACTTCTATACAACTCAGGCTAGAGGCTGTATTTATGAACCGATCTTTACAAAATTTCTTGGGTACCTTTGTTATCACTGTAGGATGAGAACGAGTGTTTTGGGGTGCAATCCAAAATTCAATATGCCGCCAGCAGCCATTTTGTACCAAAATTAGTGCAGTCAGTTTTTTGTACAGAACTTCTGTATGAAAGCTCTGATTTGAATAAATTTTTGTATGAATGTTTAGTAACATGGAATACATGACATATAATACAGGGTTTTTAGCTCAACTTGACAAAGTCAAGCTGAGCTATTGCCATCACTTCTCGTCCGTCGGCGTACGTACGTACGTACGTTAGTATGTTAGTACGTTAGTACGTACGTCCACAATTTCCTTTGGCACACCTCACAGGTCGCATTTATGATTAGATTACTTTGAAACTGGGCATGCTTGTTTGGGGTGACCTCTAGATGGGAGCTATCGATTTTCTTCAATTTCCGTCAAGAAATGTTGCCGCGGCCAACGTTCTTAGAATTTAGTTTAGTCAAACCACAATATTTCCCTTTGGCACACCCTACAGGGCACATTTATGATTTGATTGCTTTGAAACCTGGTATGCTTATTTAGGGTGACCTCTAGATGGGAGCTATCGATTTTCTTCAATTTCCGGCAAAAAATGTTGCCACGGCCAACGTTCGTAGAACTTAGTTTAGTCAGACCTCAATATTTTCCTTTGGCACACCCTACAGGGCCCATTTATGATCAGATTGCTTTGAAACCTGGTATGCTTGTTTGGGGAGACCTCTAGATGGGAGCTATCGATTTTCTGCAATTTCTGTCAAAAAATGTTTCCGCGGCCAACGTTCTTAGAACTTAGTTTAGTCAGAAGACTCAATATTTCCCTTTGGCACACCCTACAGGGCACATTTATGATTGGATTGCTTTGAAACCTTTCATGCTTGTTTGGGGTGACCTCTAGATGGGAGCTATCAATTTTCTTCAATTTCCATCAAAAAATGTTGCCGCAGCCAACATTCTTAGAACTTAGTTTAGTCAGACCACAATATTTCCCTTTGGCTCACCCTACAGAGCACATTTATGATTAGATTGCTTTGAAACCTGATATGCTTATTTACGGTGACCTCTAGATGGGAGCTATCGATTTTCTTCCATTTCCGTCAAAAATGTTGCCACGGCCAACGTTCTTAGAATTTAGTCTAGTCAGACCACAATATTTCCCTTTTATACACCCTACAGGGCACATTTATGATCGGATTGCTTTGAAACCTGGCATGCTTGTTTGGGGAGGCCTCTAGATGGGAGCTATCGATTTTCTTCGGTTTCTGTCAAAAAATGTTGCCACTGGCAAAAAAAATGACATTGGTACCAATGTTCTTCAATTTTGCCATTTCATTTATAACTTACCAAGTTCAAGTTTGTCAAGTTGAGCTACAGTGTCATTGACACTTTCATTTCTCATGCAGAAATTATGCAAATTAGATGAACTTTGATTTATTCAGTACTACCAATACACTGTAAGTGCATATGTCAATACGGCTAGGACTGGAGGCTGTATTTATGAATTGATCTTCACGAGACTTCTTGGGGTACCTTTGTTATCACCTCGTGACAGGAACAAGTGTTTTGGGATGCCTTTATCACTGTGCTATGAGAACAAATATTTTTGGGTTCAGTCAGACCCACTCTGAGACTCACAGATTTCTTTTCTAGTTTAGCATCTGTCACCCCACCTTTACAATACTTTACCTATATATTTGTTACAGGCTATGGTCAGCATTTATGTACAGACCGTTACAATACTTTACATGTACCTTTGTTATCAGGTCATTACCTAGATGTTTGTCATTTCTGTGTCACGTACTATACATGTACATGTCTTAAACAAGTTGAGCTACAGTGTCATTGACACTTTCATTTTTTCATGTTTTTGCCTAAAAATATAGCCTATGACCCTCATTAATTTTGGTAGGCTCAAACCAATCAGGGGGGCATAAGCGTATCTTTTTAAGACAAAAATTGAGAATTTTTGGAAATTAAACGTTTTGCAGGTGTATTAACCCTATACCTGCTGCCAGACGACCATATCAATTTTATTTCTGAAAATTAAAAAAGTGTTTTTCTCCTTCCAAATAATAGCACATGCCCCCTCTCAGTAGAATAATTTCAGTGTGCTCATTCCAATGAAGGGGCATAAGCAATGTATTTTTTGTAAACTACAGGGCACCATAGCAACCCCTCCCACACCCATACGGTGGCAAGTTGAGCTGGCTATCCACACCCTCCTACCACAAAAAATTCTTGTAATTAATTCACTGGCATGGGATTGTTACATATCTTGGGTAAGTTCAGGCGAGGCAGTCAGTTTAGTATTTTACAGTAATTAACTGTGTCATTCTGAAGAAACTGTTTGCAAAGGATCGTTTATCGAAGTATATTTATTTTCAAAATGTTCCCACATAAAGTTGTCAAAACAGTGCTCACGTCCAGAGAGTCATGACACAGTGTGCATTCAAACATCATTTAAGTTGACAGGAACTCATTTCAAAATAATGACAGATCGCAAACAATATTGCCATTGCATTAAACAAATGATTACACTGGCTGAATGTTTTTTGAATTCGCGCTAATAAATGTAATGGGGTCTGAAGTGCTTCACTCGCACTCTTCACATTGTGATTTCTTGAAATGTTTATATGTCGCAACCCGTGACCTTGCATAGATTAAAATTCAAGATGGCAGTTTCGAAATAGGCTTATTGGTCCACTGTATGGGATAGCAAATTCACCTTCTGGGGACCTCGTTCTGCAAATGACTTATGGCTTATTTCGAGGCTTGTGCGGAACATTTTTCCCAAAATGTGTGATTAGACTCTCATGTACTTACAATGTTCTGTTTGCTACAAAATGAGTTGACACCATCCTTAGAATTATAAGTGTATGTCCCTTTCATAGGATGAATGCTGGGCAGAGTTGAGAAGCTGGAATGATGCAGATATGGGAAATTGGAATGATATGCAGGAATATAACTGTTCATGGACAAGTGGCCCAGGGATGAATCGCAAAAGGATGCTCAGTAGTATCAAGGTACTCAAGCACTCAAGTTGGTGACACCATCCTTGCATGAAATTTTGCACCAGATGTTATTTTATCTCTTACAAGCATTGAACGCACCAGAGTGAGGTGGTCATGGTTACATTTTACAACAATTTGTCAAGTGTGCTGGAGTATTCTGGTGTATTCATTTTTTCAAAATAACCACAGATTTTAAACAACTCTTTCAACCAGTTTTGTACTGCCTCGCTTTATTAATGGATTCAAGTGATTTATTCAACCCTTCCAACAAATTAGTTCCTAAAGGGGATTGCCACAAATGATACAGTGGAACCCTGTTAATTGAAGACCATTTTGCCAGTAAAAAATATTCAATTAACAGGGATGTTGTCAGATTCCTGTATTTTAGAGATAAACTGAGCAGTTATTCCACATGTATTTTATCTTGTTTTACAGAGCTCATGGAGCTCTATCAAACAAGATAAAATAGATTAAATGTCTATTCGGTGCATTAAGGCCAAATAGGTTTCGAAAAAAGGGGAATTTGGTGATTGTCAGGATAATTTCTCAACAAATTACAAGATTTTTTATTCAATCAACATGAGTTTGCTATATAATCAGTAAGCAATTAAGTCAAATTTGTACTGAACGTTTGGTAAATGCTTTTGTGTTCAGAAGCATTTTTAGCTCAACTTTGACGAAGTCAAATTTGAGCTATTGTCATGGTCCGTCGTCCGTCTGTCCGTCCGTCCGTCTGGCCGTCTGTCCGTCTGTCCGTACGTCAACAATTGGCTATGGCTCGGGCTAGAGGTCGTATTTATGAACCGATCTTTACGAAACTTCTTGTGTACCTTTGTTATGACCCTGGGACGGGAACGAGTGTTTTTAGGTGTGGTCCGAAATTCAAGATGGCTGCCAGTGGCCATTTTGTACCGATGATGCAAAAATCAGTTTTTTGTACAGAACTTCTGTATGAAAGTTCTGATTTGAATAAAGTTTTGTATAAATGTTTAGTACCATGGGATACATCACATATAATACGGGTTTTTTTCTCGTGCGTAAATTATGCAAATTAGACTGACTTTGATTTATTTAGTGTTACTTTCAGAGCTGTAAGTGCCAAGCTGCTATGGCTCGGGCTAGAGGCCGTATTTATGAACCGATCGTTACGAAACTTCTTGGGTACCTTTGTTATAACCGTGGGATGAGAACGAGTGTTTTTGGGTGCGGTACGAAATTCAAGATGGCTGCCAGCTGCCATTTTGTACCGACGATGCAGAAATCTGTTTTTTGTACAGAACTTCCATATGAAAGCTCTGATTTGAATAATTTTTTGTATGAATGTTTAGTACCATGGGATACATCACATATAATACGGGTTTTTTTCTCGTACGTAAATTGTGCAAATTAGACTAATTTTGATGTTTTTTGGGGTTACTTTCAGCACTGTAAGTGCAAATGCCAATACGGCTCGGACTAGAGGCCGTATTTATGAACCGATCTTTACGAAACTTCTTGGGTACCTTTGGTACGAGAACGAGTGTTTTTGGGTCCGGTCCGAAATTCAAGATGGCCGATGGCAGCCATTTTGTACAGAATTTGATGCAATCAGATTTTTGCACAGAACTTCCATATGAAAGCCCTGATTTGAATAATTTTTTTGTGTGAATGTTTAGTACCATGGGATGCATCACATATAATACGGGTTTTTTTCTCGTGCAGAAATTATGCAAATTAGATGAACTTTGATTTTTTCAGTGCGACTTACACACAGTAAGTACACATGTCAATACGGCTCAGACTAGAGTCTGTATTTATGAACTGATCTTCACGAAATGTCTTGGGTACCTTTGTTATCACCTTGGGACGAGAACGAGTGTTTCTGGGTGCGGTCAAAAATTCAAGATGGCTGCCAGTCGCCATTTTGTACCCAAATTAGGTCTAATCAGTTTTTTGTACACAACTTCTATACAGCTCAGACTAGAGGCCATATTTATGAACCAATCTTTACGAAACTTCTTGGGTACCTTTGTTATCACCGTGGGATGAGAGCGAGTGTTTTTGGGTGTGGTCCGAAATTCAAGATGGCCACCAGCAGCCATTTTGTACCAAAATTAGTGCAATCAGTCTTTTGTATAGAACTTCTGTATGAAAGTTCTGATTTTAATAAATTTTTGTATGAATGTTTAGTAACATGGAATACATCACATATTGTAAGGGGTTTTTTTTCGTGCAGAAATTATGCAAATTAGATGAACTTTGATTTATTCAGTGCAACTTACACAATGTAAGCACACATGTCAATACGGCTCAGGGTAGAGGCTGTATTTATGAACCGATCTTCACAAAACTTCTTGGGTACCTTTGTTATCTCCTTGGGATGAGAATGAGTGTTTCTGGGTACGGTCCAAAATTCAAGATGGCTGCCAGTGGCCATTTTGTACCGAAATTAGGTCCAATCAGTTTTTTGTCACAAGTTCTATACAGCTCGTATTTATGAACTGATCTTCACAAAACTTCTTGAGTACTTTTGTTTTCACCTTGGGACAGGAACGAGTGTGTTTTGGGGTGCCTTTGTTATCACTGTGCTATGAGAACAAATATTTTGGGGTTCAGTCAGACCCACTCTGGGACTCAAAGATTTTTTCTAGTTCAGCATCTGACTGTCACCCACCTTTACAATACTTTACCTATACATTTGTTACAGGCAACGGTCAGTATTTATGTACAGACCGTTACAATACTTATATGTACCTTTGTTATCAGGTCATTACCTAGATGTTTGTCATTGCTGTGTCACATACTATACATGTACATGTCTTTGTCTTGACAAGTTGAGCTACAGTGTCATTGACACTTTCATTTTAGTTAACTAATTGAGTGCTAAATTCTTTGTCGACAAAATTTGATTTATGGGCTAGTCCATTTGGAGGGAGGTTAAGTTATTTAATCCATTGCCCTGTTGGTAGTTCATTTAGTTGTTAGCTCACCTGACTGAAAGTCAGGGTGAGCTATTGTGATCACTCACCATCTGTCAGCTGTTGTCCGTCGTCCGTGAAAATGGTGCTTGCGTCTTCTCCTCCAAAACCACTGAACCAATTTAAGTGAAATTTGAGATGATTGTTTGTTATGACATCGCATTTTGATTTTGTTCAAATCAAGTTACCCCTCCCCTTGGTAGGGCCACGCCCAAAAAGTGTGCCTAAATCTTAAAAAATCTCATGAACCAGCAGTAGCAGAGACTTGATATTTGGTGTGCAGCTTCCTTTTGGAGTGTAGACTCCGATTTGTTCAAGAGAAGTTTGTGGGGCCTATATTTGCCTTCGTTATGGGAGAGAAAAGAATTTTCGCCCCGCCTGAAATTTCTCTTTAACAAACTGAGAGGCTGATTATACCCCCCGCAAACAAAGTTTGGGGGGGGGGGGGGGGGTATATAGGAATCACCCTGTCCGTCCGTCTGTCCATCCTTATAAGCGCAACTCCTCCTAAACTGTTTGAAGAATTTTCATGAAACTTTACACAATGGAAGAACTCCATATGAAGATGTGCATGAAGCAATATAACTCCGTTCTGATATTTCCAAGGGGAGATAATCTAACTTATACATTTTAATGTAGCAAAAAGGCTGCAACTGAGGCGCGGGGGATATCACTTTGTGAGCTTTCTCACAGTACCTCTAGTTTGAACCAAATTTGATATGAGGGCTTATTGGGTCACAAGTACTTAAAATATGTCAAAAAAAAAAAATGTCCCCTTGCCCCATGGGAACCTCAGAGCTAAAAATAGGAAAAAAAATATTTTAAAATGCTCATATCTCCAAAACTACACGTCACTGAGAATTATTTGGTGTGAATATTCTTTAAAAATCTTATTTAGATCCACCAATCAGAATCTTTTGATATTTGGTATGCAGCACTCTTAGGGGTTGAGATTCAAGTTTGTTCAAGCCAAGTCCCTGGGTTCATATTTGGGCTCACTGTGGGAACCCGAATTATAACTTAGTTCAATATGAGGAATATTCTTTAAAAAAAAAAAAAATTTTCAGATCCACCGGTCAGAATCTTTTGATATTTGGTATAAGCTTTTCATAGGAGGGGCAGATGCAACTTGTTCAAATCAATTCCCTGGGATGATATTTAGGCTACCATGTCAGGTGGGTGCCCTCAGTTCCTCTGGGGCCTCTTGTTTGCTAACTGACCACCAAAATTTCTTTTACTCCAAAATTTATTCATACCCTCATGAAAAGGTTAATATTAGTTTCTTTCAAAAACACCTTTTGAAATAACATTTTTCTTGTGCCAAATTCTGTTGAGCTGTTATTTGTGTAATACAATTTTCCATTTTTTGATAGGCAGTTGTGTAACACCCTATTCATGAACATATTCAATCATTTTCTTCAGGGATGTTTTAACAAGTTTCTTGCTCAAATCTCATTGTTATTATTCAAAAGCAACTTTGTAACTCAACTACAAATTTAAACTAATAATTAAGAAATGAATGACAAATTAAACAGTGCTGACAATTGATCTTACAAAGTCGAGAGTTGAAAGAGTTGAAAAATCTACGTTTGTTGATGTTATTTGGTGTTGGGTTTCAGCTGAGATTGAGCTGTATTTGTAATTTTTTTCCCTGTTATTTTTATGCTTGATAACATTTAAAACATAACTTTTTACAGATGCCGACAAATTTTAAAGGTGGCATGAACCAGCTCCCACAACGAAGTAAATTGCTCCAACAATTGGTAGATATGGGATACAAGGTAAATATGTATTATTGGCACTTTTGGCTCTTTCCACATTTTCGGTACTTTGATCACAAAAGCTGACAGGTTGTGACACTTGAACTTGTCGGTCAAGATTTCCTAAATATAATACGGCAAAGACCAAATCAAGCAAAACAAGGGAAAATAATATCTCAGGTTCATTGTTGCAGGGAGGTAAGCGAACAGAGCTTGAATAGGATTTTGCAGATTATGAAAAACCTACGCGTCCAATGAATATCAATCTGCAATAGGTTAATAACACCCAAATTATCGCAATATTCAGGATTCCCATGATAACTCAAGGTTCCTTTATTGAAAGTCAAATTGAACCCTTGTCATCGTTCTTAGCCCAGTGTGCCCTAACGTGGTGTTGAATCTCCAAATTGGCAGTCTTTTTAAACCATAAATCACTGATAACCTTCCGCAGGTAAAAAAATGGGGAAATCCCCCTTTTTAGCTCACCTGACTGCAAGTCAGTGGGAGCTGTGGCCATCACTTTTGTCCGTCATCCATTAACTTTTGCAAACTTGACTACTTCTCAACCACTAGGCCAAATTCAAACATATATTGCACAGACCATCTGTGGAGTATACCCTTTCTATTTTGTTCAAATAAAGCAGCTGCCATATTCAGGATCTGGTTTATGCCTAAAAGCGTAAAAATCCTTAAAAAATTTCTCATGAACCACCAGAGGGAATGCCTCGATATTTGGTATGGAACATCCTTTGGTGTAGAAGATTAAAGTTTGTTCAAGGGAAGTTGATAGATCAATATTTGGTCTCTCTGTGGGGGAATATCCATTTTGGGCTCAGCCACAAATTTCTATTTCAAGAACACGATGGGCCAATTAAAACCAAATTTGGCATGTAGTATACGTGATCGATGCAAATATTCACAGCCTTGTGGCAACCCCAGGCTAAAAACAGAAAAAAAATTCAAAAGCCCATATATCCCAAACCACATTGAACAGAGAACTGTTATTTGGTATGAAGCATCCTTAGGACCAGTAGAAGGGATTGGTTAAAAAAAATTGCCACCAGTTCTATCAGGGTGCCTGGTAGAGGGTATTGAAAAAATGATGAGTCAGCATTTTTGCAGTAGTTTATCCTGGAGAAAAATCTCATTCACTGAGAACAAGAATAACATCTGGAATAACATGTTCTTATCACAACAATTTGCTGTCAGACACATTCTAATCTGTTATTAAAATCAGAAAATGAAATGGTTCAGAAAATTTGTTTAAACCCTTTCAATGCTGTGCACATACGTTTTTGGGGTTCCTTGGAAAAAAATGGATCTGATTCCTGTATGAATATCCTTAATTTAACCCTCTCATGACTTCAGTGTGTTTTCCAAAGATTTTATTTCAAGTTGAACCCTTTCACTGCTGTGCACATACATTTTTTAGCTCAACTTTGACGAAGTCAAATTTGAGCTATTGTCATTGTCCGTCTGTCCGTACGTCAACAATTGGCTATGGCTCGGGCTAGAGGTCGTATTTATGAACCGATCTTTACGAAACTTCTTGGGTACCTTTGTTATGACCGTGGGACGAGAACGAGTGTTTTTGGGTGCGGTCCGAAATTCAAGATGGCTGCCAGCCACCATTTTGTACCGATGATGCAGAAATCTGTTTTTTGTACAGAACTTCCATATGAAAGCTCTGATTTGAATAATTATTTGTATGAATGTTTAGTACCATGGGGTACATCACATATAATACGGGTTTTTTTCTCGTGCGTAAATTGTGCAAATTAGACTAATTTTGATGTTTTTTGGTGTTAATTTCAGCACTGTAAGTGCAAATGCCAATACGGCTCGGGCTAGAGGCCGTATTTATGAACTGATCTTTATGAAACTTCTTGGGTACCTTTGGTATCACTGTGGGACGAGAACGAGTGTTTTTGGGTCCGGTCCGAAATTCAAGATGGCCGATGACAGCCATTTTGTACAAAATTAGGTGCAATCAGATTTTTGCACAGAACTTCCATATGAAAGTGCTGATTTGAATAATTTTTTGTGTGAATGTTTAGTACCATGGGATACATCACATATAATACAGGTTTTTTTCTCGTGCAGAAATTATGCAAATTAGATGAACTTTGATATTTCAGTGCGACTTACACACATTAAGTACACATGTCAATACGGCTCTGACTTGAGTCTGTATTTATGAACTGATCTTCACGAAATGTCTTGGGTACCTTTGTTATCACCTTGGGACGAGAACGAGTGTTTCTGGGTGCGGTCTAAAATTCAAGATGGCTGCCAGTGGCCATTTTGTACCGAAATTAGGTCTAATCAGTTTTTTGTACACAACTTCTATACAGCTCAGACTAGAGGCCATATTTATGAACCAATCTTTACGAACCTTGTTGGGTACCTTTGTTATCACCGTGGGATGAGAGCGAGTGTTTTTGGGTGTGGTCCGAAATTCAAGATGGTCACCAGCAGCCATTTTGTACCAAAATTAGTGCAATCAGTCTTTTGTACAGAACTTCTGTATGAAAGTTCTGATTTGAATAAATTTTTGTATGAATGTTTAGTAACATGGAATACATCACATATTCTAAGGGGTTTTTTTTTCGTGCAGAAATTATGCAAATTAGATGAACTTTGACTTATTCAGTGCTACTTGCACAATGTGAGCACACATGTCAATACGGCTCAGGGTAGAGGCTGTATTTATGAACCGATCTTCACAAAACTTCTTGGGTACCTTTGTTATCACCTTGGGACGAGAATGAGTGTTTCTGGGTACGGTCCAAAATTCAAGATGGCTGCCAGTGTCCATTTTGTACCAAAATTAGGTCCAATCAGTTTTTTGTCACAAGTTCTATACAGCTCGTATTTATGAATTGATCTTCACAAAACTTCTTGGGTACCTTTGTTTTCACCTTGGGACAGGAACGAGTGTGTTTTGGGGTGCCTTTGTTATCACTGTGCTATGAGAACAAATATTTTGGGGTTCAGTCAGACCCACTCTGGGACTCAAAGTTTTCTTTTCTAGTTTAGCTTCTGACTGTCACCCACCTTTACAATACTTTACGTATACATTTGTTACAGGCAACGGTCAGTATTTATGTACAGACCATTACAATGCTTTATATGTACCTTTGTTATCAGGTCATTACCTAGATGTTTGTCATTGCTGTGTCACATACTATACATGTGCATGTCTTTGTCTTGACAAGTTGAGCTACAGTGTCATTGACACTTTCATTTTCTGGTTTCTTGGAAACATTTATCTGATTTCTGTATGCATATCTTTAATTTAACCCTCTCAAGACTGCAATGTGGGTTCCAAACATTTTATGTTGAACCCTTTCAATTCTGTGCACATGTTTTTTTCTGTTTTCTTGGAAACACTTATCTGATTCATGTATGGATGTCTTTAATTTAACCCTCTCAAGACTTCAGTGTGTCTTTCAAACATTTTATTGATGGCTTGATCAAACCTTTTCAATGTTGTGCACATGTGTTTTTTCTGGTTTCTTGGAAAAAAATTCTCTGATTCCTGTATGAATATCTTTAATTTAACCCTCTGAAGGCTTCAATGTGGGTTCCAAAGATTTTATTTCATGTAATACTGTTAACGAAAACCTATTTTTGATTTCTTTAAAAATATTTTACCTCCAAAATGAGCCTTCATAAATTATTTTTAATCCCCTAACGGCATCGCCGGAGGGGACTATAGGTTTGCACTCGGTACATCTGTCAGTCTGTCAGTCACACTTTAGTTTTCCGGAGTTTTCTTGGAAACGCTTCAACGGAATGATTTCATTTTTGGTAAACTACTATAGAACGATGACTTACAGATCAAGTTTGAGTTTCATGCTGATTGCATTATTCTTGTGAGTTACGGCCCTTGGAAATATGGGAAAAAGCACCAAAATATCAGTTTTCCAGAGTTTTTTTTGGAAACGCTTCAACAGAATGATTTCATTTTTGGTAAACTACTATAGAACGATGACTTACAGATCAAGTTTGAGTTTCATGCTGATTGCATTATTCTTGTGAGTTACGGCCCTTGGAAATATGGAAAAGCACCAAAATATCAGTTTTCCGCAGTCTTTTTGGAAACGCTTCAATGGAATGATTTCATTTTTGGTAAACTACTATAGAACGATGACTTACAGATCAAGTTTCATTTGTACTCTGCCCATCCGTCAGTCAGTCTGTCAGTCATACTTTAGTTTTCCGGACTTTTTTTTGGAAATGCGTCAACCGAATGACTTCATTCTTGGTAACCTATTATAGAATGATGACTCACAGATCAAGTTTGAGTTTCATGCTGATTGCATTATTCTTGTGTGAGTTATGGCCCTTGGAAATATGGAAAAGCACCAAAATATCAATTTTCTGGACTTTTTGGCTCACCAACGTTAGTTGTGTGAGCCTATGGCATAGCCTTCATGTCGGCGTCCGCTCTCAACTATTTTGAACTTTTGTGTACAGATTTTGATTTTTTGGCTTTTTAAATTTTTTTTTAGTTTCTGCATATTGCTATGGTGGTTCACTATAACATTTAACTCTTTTCCAGGGTATTACCCTTTGAATCAAATTTTAGACTTATTTTGATGTTTGCGTGCAGGTTTTGATGGGTTTTTTTCCCTTTCTTCCAAGTGGAGATTTACCTTGCAGCATATGTCCATGCTTTCTACTGTATGTAAACATGCATCTTAGGGCTATGTTTGTATTATTTAACCCTTTTCCGGCTGAATTACTTCATTTTTGGACTTTTATGTACAGCTTTTGGACTTAGGCTTACAGTTTCTTACTTTTATGTACAGGTTGTGATAGAAAAAAACAATTTCAAGTGAGGTTGACCTCACTGCATATTGCAGTGGTGGTTATTATAACATTGATATCTTTCCAGTGCATTTTTAAAAATTTTTTAACCCTTTGAATAGATTTTTAGACTTATTTTGACGTTTGCGTGCAGGTTTTCATGGTTTTTTTTTTCCTTTCTTCCAAGTGTAGATTTACCTTGTAGTATATGTCCATGTTTTCTATTGTATGTAAACATGCATCTTAGGGCTACGTTGTATTCTTTAACCCTTTTCCTGCTTGATTACTTCAATTTTGGACTTCCTTTGTTTACAGGTTTGGATTTTTGTGCTTTTAAAAAAACAATTTTCTTCTTTGCATATTGCTGTGGGGGTTCACGATAACATTTAACTCTTTTTCAGGGTATTTCGTCTTAATTTTAACCCTTTGAATCAAATTTTGGACTTATTTTGACGTTTGTGTGCAGGTTTTGATGTTTTTTTACTTTTATGTGCAGGTTTTTAGGTTTGTCTTCTCTTCCAAGTGGCGACTTACCTTGTAGCATATTGCCATGGTTCCTATATTATGTTAGGATGCTTCTTGGGGCTATTATTATATTATTTAACCCTTTATCTGCTTATTTACTTTAATTTTGGACTTTTGTGTGCAGGTTTTGTACTTTTGTGTGCAGGTTTTGATATTTTTTTAAGTGGATTTTTACCTCACTGCCATATTGCCATGGTGGTTACTGTAACATTTTCAGGGTATTTTTCTAAATTTTAACCCTTTGAAACAAATGTGATACTTTTATGTGCAGGTTTTGAGGTTTGTCTTTCTTTTCTTCCAAGTGGATATTTTTCAAGTAGAGTTTCACCTTACTGGCATATTGCCATTGTGGTTACTGTGACAGGGTATTTTTCTCAATTTTAACCCCTTGAAACAAATGTGAAACTTTTTTTTACTTTTATGTGCAGGTTTTGAGGTTTGTCTTTCTTTTCTTCCAAGTGGTGACTTACCTTGTAGTATATTGCCATGGTTCCTATTTTATGTTAGGATGCTTCTTGGGCTATTTTTATATTATTTAACCCTTTAGCTGCTTATTTACTTTAATTTTGGACTTTTATGTGCAGGTTTTGTACTTTTGTGTGCAGGTTTTGATTTTTTTTAAGTGGAGTTTTATCTCACTGGCATATTGTCACGCTGGTTATTGTAATATTTTCAGGGTGTTTTTCTAAATTTTAACTCTTTGAAACAAATGTGATACTTTTTTATACGCCCGTTTGAAAAACGGGACGTATTATAGTATGGCGTTGTCCGTCCGTCTGTCCGTCCGTCCGTCCATCCGTCCGTTTGGTTTCCGAACAATAACTTTAGTATTTGTTTTCCGATCGGCTCCAAATGTGGTATGTGGTTTAATCACAACAAAATACAGGTCAAGTTCGAATATGGGGTCGGTCCGAACATTTTTCGCCTGAATTACGGCCCCTGTTGGACTTAGAATTCGTCAAATATTTGGTTTCCGGATGATAACTTTATTATTTGTTTTCTGATCGGCTCCAAATTTGGTATGTAGTTTAATCACAACAAAATGCAGGTCAAGTTCGAATATGGGGTCGGTCTGAACAATTTTTGCCTGAATTATGGCCCCTGTTGAACTTAGAATTCGTTAAATATTTGGTTTCCGGATGATAACTTTAGTATTTGTTTTCCGATCAGCTCCAACCTTGTTATGTGGTTTAATCACAAAAAAATACAGGTCAAGTTCGAATATGGGGTCGGTCTGAACAATTTTGCCTGAATTATGGCCCCTGTTGGACTTAGAATTCGTCAAATATTTGGTTTCCGGATGATAACTTTAGTATTTGTTTTTCGATTGGCTTCAAACTTGTTAGTCTTTTTCTCAAATGACTGAAAAATTTAGTCATTTCACAAAATCACTGATTTCAAAGTCTGACCGTAACATATATATATATGCCAGTATAAATTTCTTGCACTCTAAAAAAATTGCAAATGTGTTAAAATGGTACAATTTGAACAGTTCACGGGTGTATGATGCAATGCCCAGCGGTGCTCTTGTTTACTTTTATGTGCAGGTTTTGAGGTTTGTCTTTCTTTTTTTTTTTCAAAGTGGAGACTTACCTTGTAGCATATTGCCATGGTTCCTATTTTATGTTAGCATGCTTCTTAGGGGTTATTATTATATTATTTAACCCTTTAGCTGCTTATTTTCTTTAATTTTGGACTTTTGTGTGCAAGTTTTGAACTTTTTTTTTTTACTCCAGCCACCCCTTTACATTGGCCACCTGTTGGTGAGCCACGGGGTACTGATACCCCCTCTAGTTTTGGAAATGCTTCAACGGAATTCATGTTGATCACATCTAGGTTATAACATTTGTATAATTTTTAATGCTCATTAGTCCGGTAGGGGACATTGTATTGCTTCAGCGATACGTGCGCTCTTGTTCTGTTTTGTTTATTTTTGATGCTTTAACCTTTTTTCACAGACTTGAATTTACTGGTGGCAGTAAAATTCTGTTTCTCTAGTTTGAACTCTTTCTTATTCATTAAAACCACTGGGCCAAATTCATTCATTTATGGCACAGACCTTCTTTGGAGTAAATCTTTTCTCCTTTGTTCAAATGAAGCTGCTGCTATCTTCAGGCTGGTGGAATTTACTCTTCTGATTTTTTCCTTCAAATTGCTATATCCCTTAGGGTGGGGTTAATGCTCCATAAGCCTAATATGCTTTTAAAATCCTCTTTTTATAAGCCACTTGCAATAATGCTTAGATTTCTTATTTGGAACTTACTTCAGTGATGGAGATTCACTTTAGTTTCAATGAAACTCAGTAAGTCAAAATTGGGACTCCCAAATTTTGGGCTACACTCAAAATATTTATTTTCAGATCCAGTGGGCAGATGTGAACCACATTTGTCATGTAGTATATTACTAGGTCATAAGTATTTCATTTATGCCGGAATTTTCTTTTTTTGGTGGGGGGAGGGGGTGGGGGTGGGGGGTGGTTGGGTCGAGAAAACCACAATAGTTGAAAACAAAACAAAAATTGTTTTCGGTTGTTTTAATACTTCACAGAACAGAGCTTGCTAGAAAGCTTTCTTAGGACCAGCAGAATTGAATGGCCAAAAAAGTTTCCTTTGGTTGTGTCATAGCAAATCAAAAAATTGCTCTTGCTGCTGATCACTAACTGATAAACTCATCTCTTTTGACAACTTGAGCCAGGTGAGCATTTTAGGTTCACTTGAGCCTCTGGTTTCACCTGTGTAATACAGTTAATCTTTCTCATAGTTGACAGCAAATCGGTGAACAATTTGCTGAAGCATTTTTCTGATATTTAATTGCTTGGAACCCAAGTAAATCGGTAATTTGTTCATGAGACTACTTGAATACTCCTTATTAGCTCACCTGACTGAAAGTCCATGTGAGCTATTGCCATCACTTGGCATCTGTCGTTCATCGTTAGCTTTTACAAAACAATCATCTTCTCACAAACCAATGGCCCAAATTGAAACATATATGGGCCACATCATCTTGGGGGTATTCTGTTTTAGTTTTGTTCAAATGGGGTCTCAGCCCTTTTTGGGCTTGGGCTTGTGCCCAAATATCATGAAATTCATTAAAAATCATCTTCTCATGAACCACAAGTGGGAATGCTTTGATATTTTGTATGAAATTTCCTCTAGTGTTCAAGATTAAAAGTTGTTCAAAGAACGTTGATAGGTCCATATTTGGGCTCTCCAGGGGATGGGCTCACTTTTGAGCTCCCCTGAAAATTTCTATTTCAAGAACCAATGGAGCGATTGGAACCAAATTTTATATGTGGCATTAGTTGACCCTAAGTACTTCATTCATGCCCCCCCCCCCCCCCCCCCCCAATTGTTTGCGGTTCCCCGTGTTAACATCTAGCGCTAAAAATAGAAACAAAAATTAAATGTCCAATATTTCCCACACTGCACAGACTAGAGATTTTGTATTTGGTATGAAGCTTTCTTCTGAACAGTTGAAACAATTGGACAAAAACATTGCTGGCGAATCTGTCACATGGTTCATTCAGATTACATTTTCTCCATACCCATAACCCTTACAGTTTAGGACAACTTGGTCCAGGTGAGCATTTTAGGCTCTCTTGAGCCTCTAGTTTTTATTTTCTATTGGGTGTGAAACCATGAAAATCATTTTCATTATATGGTTTCATAACCAAATTGTTGTTCACCCATGGCAAATTCAATTGAATTGAATTGAATCTTGTAATCTGTCGATGAATTACTCCGACATCCACCAAATCCCCCGCAGATTTGTTTCAATCAAACCCCTGGTCCAAATGTTTCAATATTTTGATTACAGCTTCTCTGTAAAGGTATTGTACAAGTTTGGTCAAGTGCCTTGGCCATATTTGATGGTGTGATGGGGCCCCTGGGCCCCTGTATTTTAACAGATCAGGAAATGGGGAAAATATTTCAACATCTTCATATCCCAAACAACTGTTCAAAATGCTAATGTTCAAACATATGTCATCTTTTTGAAGATGATTTACAGGTTTGTTGAACCTTCTGGCTCACTGTTGGAACCCCAGGAAGTAGAGCAGTTCTTGCTTACTCTTGTTAACTACAAGTTCTGTTTTACTGGTAATATAGGACCAGTTGTTAGCCAGTGCCTAGGGCAGAAATCCTCTACAGTGGGCAATATAGGCGTAACTGGTAGGGTTCTGAATCATTTTTAGTCCCCTACGGGAACCGTAAGGAGACTAGGATTGCACTCCGTCCGTCTGTCCATCCGTCTGTCTGTTTTTTATGTTACCACCTCTCCCTCCAACATGCTTTAAGCTACACCTTTCATATTTGGTACATGGATAAATGGTTCTGAGGGGATGATGAACGCTCAAAATTTCTTTTTCAAAATCCAAGATGGCCAGACAACAAACTCTCCCGGAATGCCCGGGATTCTCCCGGAATTAGCTATCCCCTCCCGCCCGGGAGTCAATTTGGACCAAAAATCTCCCGGAAAGTCGACATACCAGACAAAAACTGAATCCACCAGCTTTTGTTTACAAATACAAAAGCATGTGCTCTACTCTCAATGGCAAGGTCATTAAGTTTGTGTGAAATGTCACCACTTACGTAAGAACTGATGACCAATTCTCATTTCTGTCAATGGCCGTGTTGTGATTATTGCAACACGTTTGACAGGCGGATTAAATGAATTTGAGATGCAGGATAATTGCTGAAATTGATTATATATTAAAGGCACACCTTTGCTTGTATACAGGTAGCAGTCAAATCGAAAAATAAATTCCATACGTATAAAATCTTGTCCAATCGAAAAATGTGCAAAAATACGCACAAATTTATTGTGCATTTTGGATTTCACTTTCAGATAATTATAGCCAATTTTGGAGACAAACGGCTCAAACATATGAGTTGCTGTAATTTTCAATATATTGGGAAAAATTTCCGATCGCAATTTTATAAAGCAGGCTGTGAAAAAAATTATGTTTTTGGTGAAAAAAATCTCTAAAAAGTTGGTAATTTACGGCACTTGCACGTTTTTTCATTCGTAGTGATAAATGAACAACAAAATATCCCCGAGATGTTTCGTCCTGGGCTGGCTGTGGCATAATTTTCAAGTTTCACTGAAAAATGATCACCCCTTTCCAAATCCCTTTCGTAAATGACCAACTACTTCCAGTGAGTAACCGGTGTGGTTACGTGGGGCGCTGGGCTTTGGAAGATCGAATTACCACAACAACCGGGCTCTGGGGTGTGCCTAAACACCACAGATCGTCGCAGGTTACCGCAGGTCGCCGCAAGTACCCATAATTACCCAAATGGATCCAAAACTTTCAACACAGCACCATAACTGATATAGTGCTGAAAAGGTCGAAAATATCTCCAAACATTTTGTACATAAAACCATTGAAATATGGATTTCATTGGAACAAGCTCAGATATTGGCACATGACCACATCCATATTTCTGATTTCTGTTTTTCTCTATATTTCTATGGTTTGGCTTTTGAAAGGACAAATTGTTCAAATAAAACACATTAGGGTGGAATGTTTAATGTATGTGTGTGTGAGGGGGGGGGGGGGGGGGGGGGGGGTGGGTAACATGGAAATTATTGATGTGCTGCCCACGTGCAAAAATCTCACTGACAAGCATCCGAGTCTCACTGGGAGCTCATCAAAATCTCACTGACAGTCACCTCCAGAGGTTAACAGGTCTGGGTCACTCACCACCAGTTAGTAGAACGTTGACGTATGTTCCTTTGATGTATTGTTGTTGGGCTGTTTCCTGTTATGTCTGTGTGTGTGGGGGGAGGGGTATTTGGTATTAATTTATATTTAAAATTGATCGATCCACACATGGTTTCTACGTGCAAAAAAAAATCTCCCTGAAAATCATGTCATCTCCCTGAAAATTTTCTTCAATCTCCCTGAAAAAAATTTTGGGAGGTTAACATGTCTGAAGATGGCAGACTGGCGGCCATTTTTGTTGTGTTTTTTTAGGCTTTTTTTTCTCTATTTTCATGTTACCACCCCTCCCACCAACATGGTTCAAGCTACACTTTGCATATTTGGCACATGGATAGAGGGTTGGGAGGGGATGATGCACGTTCAATATTTTTTCTTCAAAATCCAAGATGCTAATATACTCTAGTGTCTTCTGTGACAAAAACACCTTATTTCACAAAAGCGCCGTAGGGGACTAATACCACCTCGGTAGTCAAACACTTGTTGGTCATCAAAATGTCTTAGGCACTCTCCCATAAATTGGAAGAAGGCAATCGGCTTCATACTTGTGTTGGTTAAAATTGACTTTATACTGTGCTGTGGTCAGGATACAGCCATAGGAGCTGAAAATGATCTTGAACATCAATATTGAACATCAATAAATAATATCTGTAAGATTAGACTTATTATGACCCGACTTGAAAAGTTGAAGGGGTATCTAGTGGAGACCTTCGTCTGTCCATCCGTCCGTACCATTTTCCTTTTATCTCTGCCACTCCGATTTGAATAATATTTGGAGTTGTGATGGAGCATCATGAAGGAATGATGCCTGTGTAGCGTAAATTTCTTCAACACATTTTTCCAGAGTTATAGCCCTTTTTCACTCTTTCGACTTAGAAATTGTTTGCTGTCGGGGGCATTAGCAGCACTTTGCAATGCAGGCCTCTTGTTACAGTTTTTCAAACGTCAGTGTTAGAAAGAGGTTTCTTGAATCATTGATGTGTAACAAAGAATATTTGTTGCTGTCCCTGAATTTATTCTCCTGATTACTATGGTTGGGACGATACACCAAATTCACGGTACAATACATATCTAGGTACACAAGTCACGATACAATATGAATCTAGATACATATCTTGATATTCATCCTGGTATTGAAGCTACAGTTAAGATCAAAGGGACAATGGTGGAGCCAGCAATTCAAGTTGGGGAGCACAGATACATTAGGGAGGAGGGGGATCAACTCCCCCCCCCCCCTCCCCCCCCCCCACCCCCAATTTCCCATATTCTAATCATGTACTGCACTGACTGGTCATTGTGTCTGAGCTCATACTCTGGCATAAGCCCAATCGTAACTTTACAAATGTATACCAAGTGGCCCCTCCGAGTCTTAGCACAAACTTCAACTTTTCAATTTTAGAATAAAGATGATTTTAGTCACAGGCGCTGGTAATTATGACGAAAATAGGTCAATATCACAACAACTAATCTTACCAAATACATAAAAAAAGCTGGACTACTCTGGTCCCGTAGGTTGGCAATGGAAATACATCAGTGTTAGAGACATGCTCTTGCAGTTCATGGTTCAACTTCCACTTCGCAATTTTCAAATTGATTCACCCGAATAAAAAAAGTTGTGGAAGATGATTACGAAGAATAACTGGTGCACATCAAAGGGACTAATTAATAGGCACTGACATCGTAGAAAACATGAGTGAAGTTTTGTCAACTGCTTTGAAAACACTTACAAAACAGTGGCTAAAAATTTATCATTTCGCATAACCAACAGACGTTCGTAATAAATTGGTGTATTGTTGCACTGTCAGGGTTTCCGCTAGGGGAAAGGGGATGATGCCATTCGGGGTGGCGACCGATGGTTGTCAGTACCACGGGCCGACCATGGTTCGGGCCCGTGGTATGAAAATTTTGAATTCCGGAATCCCCAAACATCCATTTCCTTAAATCTGAGAGGATTTTTTGCATCTTTTCATGGAGATATATCTGTCCGATTTTACACATTGACAGCCAGTAATTTTCGATGAATAAGACGTAGATAAGAGAAAATGGTTGCTCAACCGAAAAATAATTTGTAGTATACGTGATTTTCTATTCGCCCGGGGCATTTCGTCCCAATAAAACTGTCAAACCTTGGCATTTTCATTGGGACTAAATGTCCAGGGCGAATAGAAAGTGTGAGTAGGAAGGGTAGATTCGCCTATAATTTAAAAATTTAATTTTAAATTAGGTGCGAAACAACGCTTGTGTGATTTTAGCAGGCACAAGCACTGCGCAAAAATCTCATTGCATGTGCATGGTACAAATTTTTACCTTTTCAGCCACTGTGAAAACGAATACTAAAGTAGACTTGGGTTTGGTAAATCTCTACAGAAAAACATTGCGGCTAAAATAGCTAGGATCTTACCAATTTTTTCCGACAAACACACCAAATTTAAATCTGTGCAGAATTTTTGAACTCCTGATTCTCGCGGTCAAGTCGAAAAAAGACAGAGGCTGGTCTTCTTGACTTCTGTGTTCTCTGATTCAAATTGGTTAATCCCGGTCACATGAGGCCTCGGAGTAGTGGAATTCGTCTTCACAGCTGGAACAAGTTCCGGAGAGTTCTGGAAGTCTTTCGTGGTTCACAGACTTATCTGATGACGTCACGCAAGTGGGATTATATAGCAGTTCTACAACAATACTCGATATTACTATTGTTTGATGTTCAAAAAATGCTTTGAAATCAATTACTCTATAGGTGCTGTGACAGAACGGTGAAACGGGCATGCGTTTTGTTTTCGATGAAATATGTGTACGGAAATCGGCAAAAGAAGTTTATAAATGGCAATTCTACAAGCTTGGAACTAAATGTATTCTCGGAGGACAGGCAGATCAATTCGAATTTCAAAGATTCTGTTATGTCGGGAAGGTGACCTGGCGGGGGAATGCGGCCGTTTGACGGATGCTGTGTCGGTATAGCGGAAACCCTGACTGTTTATCTTGTAGTTTTCCCATTTTTGAATCGGAATGTTGGATGCGCGCATAAAATATTGAATCGCACCATGTGAGCGAAATTTTAGTGATTAGATTGCGCCAGGGAGATCTTGCTTCACAAACAGCGATGCGAATCCAAATAAAAAATACCCTGATTTAGTAATTGGTATTCTGGTGGTATATCCTGAATTGCGGGAGTATTTGAGTTGGACAGATCACCCAAGCCTAAATTGTGATGTGTTGAATGTATTGAGAGTGAAAGAGTTGAATTTGAAGATTGGTGACAGGCCTGTATAGTGGTATCGTGATACAACGGAATTTGGACGTCTACACCAGTACCCGGATTGTTGGTTGCTGTATCCATACGTATCGGAGTACTGGGATATTGCCCCAAGCCTACTGATTATACCCTTTAAAATTGACCACAGTAATCAGCAAAATCCCATAGCAGACCAACGTAGAGAATGATGAAAGCTGTCACGAAATGTGTACTGCTGGTCAATTTGTTGGTTGAACCTTTAACCCTTAGGGACTTAATACCTACTTTGATCACTTTTTTACTACAACAAAACAGGTGCCCCAACATGCAATCTCTGGGTAAGCTTTAAAGTTGCATTTCAAGTACATTCACTGTTGTTTCTAGGCAAGTTATGGCTGCCTATATAGGCAACATAGTCTTGCCTTGAAAAAACTGCTCGGACACTGGACGTTAAGACTGTTGAAGTGTCGTAAAAACCACCTGCCCTGGGGGTTAACCCATTGCCAAATGTAACGGTCCAATATGGCGAGTGCTACTCGAAGAGATTTCCCATTTATTAGCTCACCTGGCCTAAAAGGCCACATGAGCTTTTCACATCACTTGGCATCGTCCAGGCGTCCGTAAACTTTTCACATTTTCATCTTCTCTGTAACCACTGAGCTGGTGTGAACCAAACTTGGCAGGAATGGTCTATAGGAGGACCTCTGCAAACGATCCTCATTTTGTTCCTGTCGGATGAAAAACATGGCTTCCAGAGGCATTCTATGATTCTGGTTGGTGGATTTTCAAAAATCTTCTCTGAAACCGCCAGGCCAAATGTTTGAAACTTCACATAAATGATGACTAGGACCCCCTCTACCAACGATCCTCATTTAATGTTGATCGCGTTACAAACATGGCCGCAATTGCAGCTTACAGTTACTGTAGAAACCCTATGAAAAATCATATTTTCATCTTCTCTGGAACTACTAAGCCGACGTGAACCAAACTTGGCAGGAATGGTCTATGGGAGGTCCTCTACAAATGGTCCTCATTTTGTTCCTGTGGGTTGAAAAACATGGCCATCGGAGGCATGCTTTGATTCTGGTTGGTGGATTTTCAAAAATCTACATCCTCTGAAACTGCCAGGCCAAATGTTTTGATACTTCACACAAATGATGACTGGGACCCCCTCTACCAATGATCCTCATTTAATGTTGATCGTGCTGTAAACATGGCCGCAATTGAGGCTTATAGTTACTATAGAAACCCTATGGGAAATCACATTTTCATCTTCTCTGGACTACTTAGCCAACGTGAACCAAACCTGGCAGGGATAGTCTATGGAAGGTCTACAAATGCTCCTCATTTTGTTACCGTGCATCGAAAAACATGTTTGCCAGAAGCATTTTTAGCTCAACTTTGGCGAAGCCAAATTTGAGGTATTGTCATGGCCCGTCGTCCGTCTGTCCGTCTGGGCACATGGCTCGGGCTAGAGGCCATATTTATGAACCGATCTTTACGAAACTTCTTGGGTACCTTTGTTATCCCCATGGGACGAGAACAAGTGTTTTTGGTTCTGGTCTGAAATTCAAGACAGCCACTGGCAGCCATTTTGTACAAAATTAGGTGCAGTCAGATTTTTTGCGCAAAACTTCCATATGAAAGCGCTGATTTGAATAATTTTTTGTGTGAATGTTTAGTACCATGGGATACATCACATAAAATACAGGCTTTTTTCTCGTGCATAAATTATGCCAATTGGACTAACTTTGATCTATTTAATGTTACTTTCAGCACTGTAACTGCAAATGCCAATACGGCTCAGGCTAGAGGCCGTATTTATGAACCAATCTTTACGAAACTTCTTGGGTACCTTTGTTATCACCGTGGGACGAGAACGAGTGGTTTTGGGCGCGGTCGGAAATTCAAGATGGCCACCAGCAGCAATTTTGTACTTTAGTTAGTGCAGTCAGTTTTTTGTACAGAACTTCTGTATGAAAGTTCTGATTTTAATAAATTTTTGTATGAATGTTTAGTAACATGGAATACATAACATATAATACAGGGGGTTTTTTCGTGCAAAAATTATGCAAATTAGATGAACTTTGATTTATTCAGTGCTACTTATACACAGAAAGTGCACATATCAATACGGCTTGGGCTAGAGTCTGTATTTATGAACCGATCTTCACGAAACTTCTTGGGTACCTTTGTTATCACCGTAGGACAAGAACGAGTGTTTCTGGGTGTGGTCGAAAATTCAAGATGGCTGCCAGTGGCCATTTTGTACCGAAATTAGGTCCAATCAATTTTTAGCTCACCGAAGGGAGCTTAACTTATCTCTTGCCACTGGCCGTCCGTCGTCGTCCGGCATGAACTTTACATTATCGACTACTCCTCACAAACTACTGGATCAAATTGAACCACTACTCACAAACTACTGGATCAAATTGAACCAAATTTGGTGTGCATGTTCCCTATCATATGACAATTCAAACTTGTACAAATAAACTTGCCGCACCCACAGGGGGCACCGCAAGGGGCATAACTCTGATAGCACCTATGAATTTCTTTCCAAAATTCAAAAAAATCTTCTTCAGATCCACCAGGCAGAATTCTTTCCTATTTGGTGTACATTATCTCTAGGGGGGTCAGATTCAAGTTTGTTCAAATCGGCCCCTGGATTCATATTTGGGCTCACTATAGAAGCCCGAATTTGAACTGCATTTCAGGCAAATTTCTTTAAAAATCGTCTTCTCAAGATCCAGCAGGCAGAATCTTTTTATATTGGGTATGCAACATTGTGGGGTGGATCTGATTCAAGTTTGTTCAAATCGGTTCCCTGGGTTCATATTTGGGCTCAGTATAGGAGCCCAAATTTAAACTTAGTGCATTTCAGGCAAATTTCTTTAAAAATCGTCTTCTCAAGATCCAGCAGGCAGAATCTTTTTATATTGGGTATGCAGCATGCTTAGGGGGGTGAGATTCAAGTTTGTTCAAGAAAAGTCCCTGGGATCATATTTGGGCTCACTGTGGTAGCCCGAATTATAACTTAGTTCAAAATGAGGAATTTTCTTTAAAAATCTTCTTCAGATCCAGCAGTCGGAATGTTTTGATATTTGGTATGCAGCATCCTTAGGGGGGTGAGATTCGAGTTTGTTCAAGCCATGTTCCTAGGTCCATATTTGGGCTCACTGTAGGAGCCCGAATGATAACTTAGTTCAAAATGAGGAATTTTCTTTAAAAATCTTCTTCTCCAGATCCAGCAGTCGAAATGTTTTGATATTTGGTATGCAGCATCCTTAGGGGGTGAGATTCAAGTTTCTTCAAGCCATGTCCCTAGGTCCATATTTGCGCTCACTGTGGAAGCTTGAATTGTAACTTAGTTCGAAATGAGGAATTGTCTTAAAAAATCTTCTTCTTCAGATCCAGCAGTCGGAATGTTTTGATATGTGGTGTGTAGCATCCTTAGGTGGGTGAGATTCAAGTTTGTTAAACCCAAGTCCCTGGGTTCCTATTTGGGCTCACTGTGGGAGCCTGAATGATAACTTATTTCAAAATGAGGAATTTTCTTTAAAAATCATCTTCAGATCCAGCAGATGAATGCTTTTGATATTTGGTATGCAGCATCCTTAGGGGGGTAAGATTCAAGTTTGTTTAAGCCATATCCCTAGTTCCATAAAATTTGTCTCTCATGACTTCATTCCTTTGTAGTGTTGATGAACCATGTCTGACTGAATGTGACCCCAAATACTTCTTTGAACCACTTTGGCCGGTGAGGGATTAGGGCTCCATGGGGCTCTTGGTTGTACACAACTTCTGTATGAAAGCTCTGATTTGAATAAGTTTTTGTATGAATGTTTAGTAACATGGAATACATCACATATAATACGGGTTTTTTTCTCATGCAGAAATTATGCAAATTGGATGAACTTTGATTTATTCAGTACTACTTATACACTGTAAGTACACATGTCAATACGGCTAGGGCTGGAGGCTGTATTTATGAGCCGATCTTCATGAAACTTTTTGGTTACCTTTGTTATCACCTTGGGACGACAACGAGTGTTTTTGGGTGCGGTCTGAAATTCAAGATGGCTGCCAGCAGCCATTTTGTATCAAAATTAGTGCAATCAGTTTTTTGTACAGAACTTCTGTATGAAAGCTCTGATTTGAATAAGTTTTTGTATGAATGTTTAGTAACATGGAATACATCACATATAATACGGGTTTTTTTCTCGTGCAGAAATTATGCAAATTGGATGAACTTTGATTTATTCAGTACTACTTATACACTGTAAATGCACATGTCAATACAGCTCTGGCTGGAGGCTGTATTTATGAACTGATCTTCACAAAACCTCTTGGGTACCTTTGTTATCACCTTGGGATAAGAACGAGTGTTTCTGGGTGTGGTCCAAAATTCAAGATGGCTGCCAGTGGCCATTTTGTACCGAAATTGGGTCCAATCAGTTTTTTTGTACACAACTTCTATACGGCTCAGGCTTGAGGCTGTATTAATGAACCAATCTTTACGAAACTTCTTGGATACCTTTGTTATCACTGTGGGTCAGCCACCAGCAGCCTTTTTGTACCAAAATTAATGCAATCAGTCTTTTGTACTGGACTTCTGTATGAAAGTTCTGATTTGATTAAATTTTTCTAGGAATGTTTAGTAATATGGAATACATCACATATAATACTGATTTTTTTCTCGTGCAGAAATTATGCAAATTAGATGAACTTTGATTTGTTCAGTGCTACTTATACATAGTAAGTGCACATGTCAATACGGCTCGGGCTAGAGTCTGTATTTATGAACTGATCTTCACGAAATTTCTTGGGGTACCTTTGTTATCACCTCGTGACAGGAACAAGTGTTTTGGGATGCCTTTGTTATCACTGTGCTATGAGAACAAATATTTTGGGGTTCAGTCAGACCCACTCTGGGACTCAAAGATTTCTTTTCTAGTTTAGCATCTAACTGTCACCCCACCTTTACAATACTTTACCTATATATTTGTTACAGGCTACGGTCAGCATTTATGTACAGACCGTTACAATACTTAACATGTACTTTTGTTATGAGGTCATTACCTAGATGTTTGTCATTGGTGTGTCAATTACTGTACATGTACATGTCTTAAACAAGTTGAGCTACAGTGTCATTGACACTTTCATTAGTCAAGTTGTGACGAAGTCAAACTCGACTTATAGTTTGATGAATGGTGGGCGGTCGTAAACAGTTGGTTTCTGGATGATAACTTTATAATGGTTCAACCCACGTTCATGAAACTTCATAGTTAGGTTGGCATCAGTGAGAGGAAGAACCCTATTTATTTTGGACTCGCTAGGTGAAAGGTCAAGGTCACAGTGACCTTCAACATAGTAAATCGTAAACAGTTGTTTTCCGGATGATAACTTGATAATGTTTCGACCCATGTTCATGAAACTTCATAGTTAGGTTGGCATCAGTGAGAGGAAGAACCCTATTTATTTTGGACTTGCTAGGTGAAATGTCAAGGTCACAGTGACCTTCAAAATAGTAAATCGTAAACAATAGGTTTCCGGATGATAACTTGAAAATGTTTCGACCCACATTCATGAAACCTCATAGGTAGGTTGGCATCAGTGAGAAGAAGAACCCTATTTATTTTGATCTTGCTAGGTGAAATGTCAAGGTCACAGTGACCTTCAACATAGTAAATCGTAAACAATTGGTTTCCGACGATAACTTAATAATAGTTTGACCCACATTCATGAAACTTCATAGGTAGGTTGGCCTAGATGAGTGGAAGATCCCTATTTATTTTGGACTCACTAGGTCAATGGCCAAGGTCACAGTGACCTTGAACATACATAATAAATCCTAAACAATTGGTTTCCAGATGATAATTTGACAATGGTTCCACCTACGTTCATGAAACTTCATAGGTAGGTTGGCATTGGTGCAAGAAAGAGCCCTATTTATTTCGGAATCACTAGGTCAAGGTCGCAGTGACCCTTCACATAGTAAATTGTAAACAATTGGTTTCCGGAAGATAAGTTGATTGATAATGACTAAACCCACTTTTGTGCTGTCACAACTCGACATTGGATCGTTGATCCTATCGCCATTTTTAGCTCAACTTTGGCAAAGCCAAATTTGAGCTTATGCCATGGCCAGTCGTCTGTCGGTCCGTCAACAATTCAATACGGATTGGGCTAGAGGCCGTATTTATGAACCGATCTTTACGAAACTTCTTGGGGTACCTTTGTTATGACCGTGGGATGAGAACGAGTGTTTTGGGGTCCGATCCGAAATTCAAGTTGGCCGCTGGCAGCCATTTTGTACAAAATTAGGTGCAATCAGATTTTTGCGCAGAACTTCCATATGAAAGCTCTGATTTGAATAATTTTTTAGCTCAACTTTGACGAAGTCAAATTTGAGCTATTGTCATGGCCCGTCGTCCGTCTGTCCGTACGTCAACAATTGGCTATGGCTCGGGCTAGAGGTCGTATTTATGAACCGATCTTTACGAAACTTCTTGTGTACCTTTGTTATGACCCTGGGACGGGAACGAGTGTTTTTAGGTGTGGTCCGAAATTCAAGATGGCTGCCAGTGGCCATTTTGTACCGATGATGCAAAAATCAGTTTTTTGTACAGAACTTCTGTATGAAAGTTCTGATTTGAATAAAGTTTTGTATAAATGTTTAGTACCATGGGATACATCACATATAATACGGGTTTTTTTCTCGTGCGTAAATTATGCAAATTAGACTGACTTTGATTTATTTAGTGTTACTTTCAGAGCTGTAAGTGCCAAGCTGCTATGGCTCGGGCTAGAGGCCGTATTTATGAACCGATCTTTACGAAACTTCTTGGGTACCTTTGTTATGACCGTGGGACGAGAACGAGTGTTTTTGGGTGCGGTCCGAAATTCAAGATGGCTGCCAGCCGCCATTTTGTACCGACGATGCAGAAATCTGTTTTTTGTACAGAACTTCCATATGAAAGCTCTGATTTGAATAATTTTTTGTATTAATGTTTAGTACCATGGGATACATCACATATAATACGGGTTTTTTTCTCGTATGTAAATTGTGTAAATTAGACTAATTTTGATGTTTTTTGGGGTTACTTTCAGCACTGTAAGTGCAAATGCCAATACGGCTCGGGCTAGAGGCTGTATTTATGAACCGATCTTTACGAAACTTCTTGGGTACCTTTGGTATCACTGTGGGACGAGAACGAGTGTTTTTGGGTGCGGTCCGAAATTCAAGATGGCCGATGGCAGCCATTTTGTACAAAATTAGGTGCAATCAGATTTTTGCACAGAACTTCCATATGAAAGTGCTGATTTGAATAATTTTTTGTGTGAATGTTTAGTACCATGGGATACATCACATTTGATACGTTTTTTTTTCTCGTGCAGAAATTATGCAAATTAGATGAACTTTGATTTTTTTCAGTGCTACTTACACACAGTAAGTACACATGTCAATACGGCTCGGGCTAGAGTCTGTATTTATGAACCGATCTTCACGAAATGTCTTGGGTACCTTTGTTATCACCTTGGGACGAGAACGAGTGTTTCTGGGTGCGGTCCAAAATTCAAGATGGCTGCCAGTGGCCATTTTGTACCGAAATTAGGTCTAATCAGTTTTTTGTACACAACTTCTATACGGCTCAAGCTAGAGGCTGTATTTATGAACCGATCTTTACGAAACTTCTTGAGTACCTTTGTTATCACTGTGGGATGAGAACGAGTGTTTTTGGGTGTTGTCCGAAATTCACGATGGCCACCAGTAGCCATTTTGTACCAAAATTAGTGCAATCAGTCTTTTGTACAGAACTTCTGTATGAAAGTTCTGATTTGAATAAATTTTTGTATGAATGTTTAGTAACATGGAATACATCACATAGAGGTTTTTTTCTCGTGCAGAAATTATGCAAATTAGATGAACTTTGATTTATTCAGTGCAACTTATACACTGTAAGTGCACAAGTCAATACGGCTTGGGCCAGAGTCTGTATTTATGAACCGATTTTCACAAAACTTCTTGGGTACCTTTGTTATCACCTTGGGACGAGAACGAGTGTTTCTGGGTGCGGTCCAAAATTCAAGATGGCTGCCAGTGGCCATTTTATACTTGAATTTAGGTCCAATCAGTTTTTTGTCACAACTTCTATACAGCTTGTATTTATGAACTGGTCTTCACGAAACTTCTTGGATACCTTTGTTTTCACCTAGGGACAGGAACGAGTGTGTTTTGGGGTGCCTTTGTTATCACTGTGCTATGAGAACAAATATTTTGGGGTTCAGTCAGACCCACTCTGGGACTCAAAGATTTCTTTTCTAGGTTAGCATCTGACTGTCGCCCACCTTTACAATACTTTACCTATACATTTGTTACAGGCTACGGTCAATATTTATGTACAGACCGTTACAATACTTTATATGTACCTTTGTTATCAGGTCATTATCTAGATGTTTGTCATTGCTGTGTCACATACTCTACATGTACATGTCTTAACAAGTTCAGCTACAGTGTCATTGACACTTACATTATATGTAGTTCCAGGTGAGCGATTACAGGCTTTTTAGAGCCTCTTGTATTGATCATTTCAGTTTTTGCCTCCATAACATTGCTTATGACTCATCATTGGGACACGCTTGATCCAACAAGGGGTCATGAGCCGTGTTTTGATGTAAAAAATTGAAATTTTTTTTTTTTTGTTCCGGGAAATTGTTTGGAACAAAAATCGTTTGAACTCTCCAAGTCGTGTTAGGTAAAGAATGACCACAACATCAAACATATATGTTCTCTCCCTTCATGTTGGGTAGATGAAAAAATCAAACGATTAAAGCAATATGCATGTCATTTTGACACATGGGGGAGAATTTGTTAATCCTGTTGTGAACCCTCCAATCATTTTGTAACAATTTGACACATTTGAATTGCTTGTGCCTTCCAGCTGGCATCAAAAGTAAATTTGGCAAATTAGAACATGGTGGGTCTTATCAGGATATGTCATGAGTCCCACACAGTGGCTAGTAATCACCCAAAGGTTCATTGTGTGTCTAATTTTCATGTGTGGCTAACCATACATGCAAACAAGTTTAAAAAGACTCTGGCTAAATATGTGCTCTCAGTGCATGTTCTGAAATTAGACACGCAAGTTATGGATTATACATAATCATGAGAAGTACATTATGTTGCTATCTGTTAACATATAGGTACATTGTGTGGTTACATATGGTAGCCACAGAGTGTTGTGGACTTAATTAACCACATAATGTATCATTTGTTGGCCCGTCCATCGGTACATAGACATAATTTTGTCCGAAGATTTTCTCAGACATTTATGGACCAATCTGCTTGAATCTTGGTATGAATATTCACCACTACAAGAACCTGTGCACCTGCAATTATAGTTCTGGTCTGATTATTTTTACCAGAATTATGTCCCTTTTCGACTTAAAAAAGCAGGCCTAGAATTTTTGTCCGGAGATTTTCTCAGATGTTTATGGGTTGATTCCTTTGAAACTTGGTATGGTTGTTTAGTACCATGGGAACCTGTGCACCTGCGATTATAGTTTTGGTCAGACATTTTCCCCCAGAGTTATGCCCCTTTTTGTCTTAGAATATGGCAGTGGGGTATCGACAAGTCCATTTGGGAAGGTCACACCTCTAATTTTTATATTACCCAGCATTACTTAATTTACAAGTCACTTTTAACTTTTAATAAATGTGGTTGCATTCATGTTTTTATATTTTTTATAAGAAAAGTTGGTGGGGTTCAAAACTTCATCAGGGTTCTTGTAGCGGCTTGGATTCAAGGAACAGCCTTGAATTTGACTGAAAGCCGTTCAAGGCCTAGACAATGTGTCAGGAGGCCTTGAAAATCCTTGCATATTTCTGAAATAAAAATGCTGACAAAGCAAATAATCATAACTATATAGTTTTATATGCCAGAATTTGTTAAGGGGTAATAGTAAGTAGGACCGTCCAGCCATTACCCCTTCCTCCCACTTCCCTTCAGAAGGGGGTAATCCCTGGAGGAGCCTAGTCAAAATTATTGAACGCAGGGCCTTGAAAAGCCTTGAATTTGGCTATTGTAGAGCCTTGGAAAAGTGCTGCCAAACATCGAGAAACATCATTGAATAGCCTTGAATTTTATCAGTCCTTTGCCTGCAGGAACCCTGTTCATGATTGTTTTAAAATTGGTCAATATTGCATTTGTTTTTCTTGAGTCTGGCCATTTTTTATGCTCCTAGAAATTCTTTGGGAGCTCATAGTTACCACTTTCCCCAGTGGGGACCCTAGAAAGTGAAGCTGTGCTTGTTTACTGTGGCACACCAGCTCTGTTTTATTGGTAAATTTGAAATAAGCGGTATCGCATCATATTTTTGATGCATTTTCAGCTTCATGCGATGAGATAATGCAGTGGTGGTGTGGAAAGTGCAATACAAGTTTAGTAACTCGAAAGTCTAAACTAAAAACCTGACCAAGTTCAAAGTACCTGTATCCAGAATCCGGACTCGTAAAACTTGTGTTATACAGGGAGGCCAGTCACTTAATCATTCAGTGTCATTGGTTTTTAGCTTAACTTGACAAAATCAAGATAAGCAATTGCCATCACGCGTGCGGAAGTCTGTTAGTCTGTGTGTCTGTTCACATTTTCCTTTAGCACAGGCTACACCCTGTAGTTCTTGTCTGATCATCACGAAATTTCATATGCAGGTTTGGGGTCATGTCTGGATGAGAACGTACCCTTTTGGTCGTGATCGGTCAACCGGTATGGCTGCCCGAGCACAAATCCCGAAAACCATTAGCACAGTCTACAGATCGTATTTATGAAGGGATTTCATTGTAATTTGGTAGGATGCCCCTGTATAATGCCTAGATGAGAACGTCCCCTTTTGGTCATGATCTGTGAACCGTGGTGGCTGCCCAAGCCCGAAACCCCAAAACTTTTAGCACAGTCTGCAGGTCATGTTTAATATGGAGGGATTTCTTTGTAACTTGGTAGGATGACTCCGTATGATGTCTGGATGAGAACTTCCCCATTTGGTCGCTATTGTCAACCGTGACAACTGCCCGAGCCCGAAAACCTTTAGCACAGTCTACAGGTCATATTTATGGAGGGATTTCATTATACCCCCACTTTCGAAGAAAATGGGGTTATACTGGATTACATGCGTCTGTCTGTCTGTCTGTCTGTCCGTCCGTCCATGTGTGAGTCCGTTCGAGACTATTCATAACTTAAGTAAATTATTATTTTTGATAATATTTGTTGGTCATAGGTATGCCCGCACTAGTTTTTTTTTAGTTTTTTTTTTTTTATTACTTGTTCACTTAGAAATTGTGTCCGTCCGAACCAAATTTTGTCTGTTCAGCCTATATCTCGGGTATCGAATATTCTATTGCAATGAAATTTGCCATGAACACTGCTTATGGTATAGGCTTTAAAAAAAGGATTCAACGATATTTCTCACATTCTCCTTTTTAGAGTTATCCCCCATTTTTGACTTAGAAATTGTAGGAAATAGACATTATTTGTCTGTTCAGCCTGTATCTCGGGTATGGGCTATCAGATTTCAGTGAAATATGGCATGCAGTTTGCCTATGACAAAGGCTTCTGCCTCATTGCATAAAACTTCCAAACACCAAACAATTTACCATACCTTTTGACTTAGAAATTGTTGAAAACTTTCGAAGAAAATGGGAGGGGGGGGGGGGGGGGTCATACGGATTGGGGTTATTGGATTTCATTGAAATATGGCATGCAACTAGTTTGCCAATGCCAAAGGCTTCTGCCTCATTGCATAAAACTTCCAAACACCAAACAATTTACCATACCTTTTGACTTAAAAATTGTTGAAAACGTTCGAAGAAAATGGAGGGGGGGGGCGTATACTGGATTGCATCCATCCATCTGTGCATCCGTCCGTCAGTCCGTACAAGAATATTCATAAATAATATTTGTTGGTCATAGGTATGCCCACACTAGGCGGTACACCACGTGGGGGTGTGCACCGGACGAAAGTCCAGCTCTTGTTGTAACTTGGTAGGTTGACTTCATATAATGTCTAGATGAGAAAGTCCCCTTTTGAACGTGATTGGGCAACTGTGACGGCTACAGGAGCCTGAAGCCCGAAAACCATTAGCACAGTCTACAGGTCATATTTATGAAGGGATTTAATTGTAACATGGTAGGTGGACTCCATATGATGCCTAGATGATGACATCTCCTTTTGGTCGTGATTGGACAGCTGTGACGGATACAAGTTCCCGAAGCCCGAAAACCTTGAGCACAGTCTACATGTCATATTTATGAAGGGATTTCATTGTACCTTCGTAGGATCACTCCAGATGAGAATGTCCCCTTTTGGTTGCGATCATTCAATCATCATGGCTGCCCGAGAACCTTTAGCATAGTCTACAGGTCATATTTATGAAGGGATTTCATTTAACTTGGCAGGTTGACTTCATATAATGTCTAGATGAGAACGTTCCCTTTTGGACATGATTGGGTAACTGTGACTGCTACAGGGGCCCCGAAGCCCAAAAACCTTTAGCACAGTCTACAGGTCATAATTATGAAGGGATTTCATTGTAGCTTGGGAGGATGACTCCAAATAATGTCTAGATGAGAACATCCCCTTTTGGTCACGACCATTCAGCCTTGATGGCTGCCAGAGCCCAAAAACCTTTAGCATAGTCTATAGGTCGTATTTATGGAAGGATTTCATTATAACTTGTTAGGTTGACTCCATATAATGCCTAGATGATGACATCCCCTTTTGGTCGTGATTGGTCAACTGTGACGGCTACAGGTGCCCGAAGCCTGAAAACCTTGAGCACAGTCTACAGGTCATATTTATGAAGGAATTTCATTGTAACTTGGTAGGTTGACTTCATATAATGTCTAGATGAGAACATTCCCTTTTGGATGCAATTGGGCAACTGTGACGGCAACAGGGGCCCGAAGCCCGAAAACCTTGAGCACAGTCTACAGGTCATATATATGAAGGGATTTCATTGTAACTTCGTAGGATCACTCCAGATTATGCCCAGATTGGTCATAATCATTCAACCATGAATTATTTACAGGCCTGGCATTCTGGCGCGAGCGAAAAAATCGCTCGCGCCAGAAAAAATCGCTCGCGCAAATGGCCGATTCCCGATCCTGGTAAGTATCCATAATTGAGTTGAAGGGAACACGGCATCAGTCATATGGCACTGAGCAGGGTCAGTATAATATTCTTTGTCTGGAACTCTGTCTGCACACTTGGATAACAATTGAATTCCAGTGTCATATAATGATGCACATCAAAGGATTCCTGACTGTCGGTGTCGAAAATGTCTGCAATTGACAAGTTTATCGTCTGAGGTCAAGTGCGTGGATTATTTCAGAATTCTCCTTTGCGTCTCTGAACAGTTTTAAGCACGTGCTTATTCAAATCGCTGTAGTCTGTTGGTACTGTGTTAATACTGTAATCAGTCAATTTGAATAATGGCGGAGCCTAAAGGCAATAAAGTTAAAGTAAAGACATTTAAATCTTGGAGCATGGGTGGTCATATACGCCACCGAACAGTTGCTGAAAATGGTGCCAAATATGTGGAGAAAGTTTGGTGTGAAACATGCACCAAACACAGCGCCAAGTTACCTGCTGGATTTCGAGGACAGATTCTGAAGGATTTGGACTGCTGTGTTATGGGGACTACCTCAATCAGGAAATGTAACGTCGATAGACATCTGAACTAAAAAATCCACGCCCTTGCAGTACAATACGATAAAGAAATTCAACAAGAAGCCGACAACGAAAATGGGAGCCCAGAGGCGGAATCATCTCAACCCACTGGCACAACTAGTTTGTCAGCTGGGGACTCTAAAAAACAGGGTTTTGAAAGCATCAAGAGGGCAATAGTTGCATCGTCGAAGGATGCTTATAAAAAGCTAATAACAGATGCTTACATTTTGGCTGTCGACGGTCAGCCATTGAGTTGTTTCAAGACGATAATTCGTGCACAAAAGGCAACTGGAACTCCTTTAATCAAGGGTTGTGACAACCACAAATCCACTAGACAGTTTGTAGATGCTATTGCCACAGCTGTGAGGGAGAAAATTAAAAAGCTCATGGTCACTGTTAATGCATTTACGATGCTTAGCGATGGCTCCCAAGCCCAAAAGACAGGGAGTGAGAAAGAAATGGTTATGGTACGAATTTTGAAGGATGGTGTTCCGGTGTATTTTATAATTGCATTGCAAGATATTGATTTGTATGGGAATGCCAACGCTGACAATATCAAAGCAGCTCTTGATGATGCGTTAATGGATAAACTTGGCTTGCCCAGGGAAAAGTATTATTCATTGATGGTGGCTGCAACAGCGGATGGTGCCAATGTAAATATTGGAGTGTATAATGGAGTTCTCACTCAATTACGGAATGACTCACGTGCATGGCTTTTGACAATACACTGTTTCGCACCGCGCTGAACTGGCCATAAAAGACAGTGTTTCAAAAGAGAAACTGTTTAATGGTGTCAGAATTTGTGGAGGCACTGAATACATTTGGAAAACAGAGTGGGAAATTTAAAGCACACTCAAAAGCACCGCACTACAACTGGACTGTCAGGTTTACAATTTCCCTAAAACCAAGGGCACTAGATTTATCTCACACCAATATCGAGGAATTGACCACCTACTTAAGAACTGGATGCCTCTTCTACATGCAGTGGAAAATTCTATAACCAGTCAGCAGTTCTCAAAAGTAAACTCAAAACTACAGGGTTTTTGGGATAGACTCAGGAATGTAGAGTTTTTAACTACATGTATTTTCTACCGGAAAATTGTTCGGTGCCTCTCTTTCCTTTCTAAGAAGTTTGAAAAAGAAGCTATCTTGGCTTGTGACGTTAAGCCTATCCTTGAAAGGTGCTTCTCTGATTTGCTGGAAATTGAAGAATCTCCTAACTTGAAAGAAATTCTAGCCGATGTTGACATGACATTGAATTTAAATCAAGGGACAGAAAGTGAAACTGACACCGCAAGCTCTAAATCAAAGATTGAAGGTGTACTGCAATCTCGAATACCAAAACATGGTCATACACGCCGCAAATTAGAAAATCGCAAATATACGACTTTGGAATACAGTTCCGCCAATCTTAAAAAAATTGGTAGTCAGATTGAGCTGAGCAGCTATAACGCATTAAAAGCACATGTTTTGAGGGAGTTGGAGCAGTGTTTACGGGGAAGGTTCTCCAAAGAACTAGAAGAAAATGATATGTACACTCAATGAGACTGCTGACAAATCCAGCAAACTGGGTATCTACCACAAAGGAGGTGGAGACTTTGATACTTCTGGGGGACACTTTCCAATCGACCATCAGGGCATCAAATGTTGGTTTTGTTTGTCTAACTTAAAGAAGGAATGGAAAGACTTAAAAGTCAGTGGTAAGATCCAACTATAATGGGACAAAGGCTGTGGCTTTGTGGGAAAAGATTTTCATGTACTGACGATTTAAATTTCCAAACGTGTGTCTTATTATTGAGATACTCTTATGCGTGGGTGTCAGCAACAGCACGGTGGAAAGAGTGTTTAGCATATTGACGGGAATGTTGTCTGATCGTCGTCTTTCATTGAGTCACGGTACCATGGAAAACTTAATATTGATAAAAGGCAACAGTCACAGTCATACTTGAGCCAGAGGTAGCGATAAATCCACTCCATTACGGCCAGAAGCGTAAATTTTCTGAATCCAGCGATGACAGTGATTCGACAGGTCTAGTTGATTCCTCTGACGACGAGAGTGAAGCGACTCAGAGTATAGATAATGGTGATGAGGTTGATGACATCTCTGTAGACAGAGACAATGAACAGAACTTGGAAACAAACCAAATGACCCTTATTTAGATATCGGTGGTCTTGAAGTTAAAATTATGTGACTCCATCTGTTGTGCCTGCGCTTTTGAGAGAATTACTTGTTATTTTGTTGACAAAAATTTAATTTTCTTCTATCCACAATATCAAGCATTGAGTCGCAAACAGAAACTAAGTAGTTGAATAAATCCTATGAATGTTCCAACATAATCAGTAGCATTTTTTTTTTTAATTAAGCTACATGACCACATACAGTATCAATGTATCATCACCTATGTAGAGAGAGAGAGAGAGAGCCTCTCTCTCTCTCTCTCTCTCTCTCTCTCTCTCTCTCTCTCTCTCTCTCTCTGTAGCTGATTAGCAACATGCTGCTCAGCTTGATTAGAAACATATTTCCACAATGCCTGTGGATACTGATATATTTTAGTTGATTATAGCTGGTCACGTCAATCATGCTTCTAGCTGTGTGGTGATTATCCACCCGTATGTTCATATTCGTAATCCACCTGGCAAGCCCTGCTGGCATTTTCCCTTGCTACACACATGTATGCAACAATTTTGGGTGGGGAAGGTGTGGTCTGTTTCTGTCTTGCCCGACACGATCATTGTTTTCACACTGACCCACGCACTTCCTCAATATATATTATCATGAGAATGTACATGTCCGGAGATTTGTATCAAGAGTCGAGGTTGTTGTTTACAATCGGACCCCAACGAGCCCGGTAGAGCATGTTGTGTTCTGAATTGTAAACAACTACCGAGTCTCTGATCATACAAATCTCCGGACATGCACATTGTCATGATAATAAATTTATCTAACAATTTCATCAAACATCAGGAAATGCAAATAAATTACTCGTTCTTTCCAGAGCTTTGTTTAATGCGCAACACTACAGAGATGTGTGTAGTTCCCTTTTAGATGCGCTATTTGCCTGTCAGATACGTAATCGAGGGGGGGGGGGGGGCTGATACAAGCCATTTTTCTATGCTTTTCGGTCGAAATTCCGTCAATTGTTAGATAATATATGATATCGCTTGTTGAGCGCAAAAAAATAGCTAAAATGTAATCTTTAGTTAGTTTTGCATTTGGCTACTTTTTTTCACTCAACATGCTATCTTTTCTTGTAAACAGTGTGATAGATTTAGCATGGAATATGAAATGGCAGCAATATCGCTGTGACAAGTTTCCCCAAGTTGGCCAAGGTGAGGGGATCACGTGCTCCGCCAATTCCACAGAATAAATGAACCAAATTTTTTATTCATAAATGATAAAATCTCATAATTTCTACTATGCTAATGTGATTGGTTGTAGTAAAACAATTCTTCTAATCAATCGGCTTCTTTCAAACAGGCGCCGAATAATTTAAATCTGTGTTGTCTGAGTGGACAGTAACTTGATTTAGTAATCATGTGATAGTATCAAGATCCACAATGCCACATTAATTTTCAACACAAATGTGACAGTTGCCTCACGTGGATAAATAAATACATGGTGATATTGCAAATGTTATGATGGAAACCTTCTATTTGAATGCAGATTATTAATTATACAGCACAAACAACTTCATACAATACAGATTCAAGGTATGTCATCGTTTTGTTAATTGGAATTCTGGCCATGAATGATGATATTGGAAGCAACTTCCTGTTTTTTCTGTTTATGTATCGTGCACAGGCCCGTGTTTGAAGTTCAACTTCAGTACCGGTAACTGTAAACACCAAACACAAACCCACCCATGAACAGATGGCCTTTACCGTCCAGAATTATGTAGCGAGAGCGATTCGCTCGCGCAAGTATATGCAACGAGAGCGATTTTTCCGCTCGCACAAATTTTTCAAACGACCAGGCCTGCATGATGGCTTCCCGAACCCAAAACCCGAAAAACCTTAGTACAGACTAGAGGTTGTATTTGTGAAGGGATTTCATTGTAACTTAGTAGAATGATTCAGTATAATGTCGAGATGAGGACGTCCCCTTTTAGTTGCAATCGGTCTACCGTCATGGCTACCCAGGCCTGAAGCCCGAAAACCTTGAGCACAGTCTACAGGCCATATTTATGAACGGATTTCAATGTAACTTGATAGGATGACTCGTTTTGGAATAATTTCACTGTAACTTGGTAACTTTCATTGACATACGTTAACTGTGAGGGCCACATACATTAACTGTGAGGTCATATTAACCCACCCCTCAGGTCTTTAGTACAGTGTACACCTCATATTATTATACCCCCCTGCGAACAAAGTTTGGGGGGATATATAGGAATCACCCTGTCCATCCGTCTGTCCGTTCGTCTGTCCATCCTTAAAAGCGCAACTCCTCCTAAACCGTTTGAAGAATTTTCATGAAACTTTACACAATGGAAGAACTCCATATGAAGATGTGCATGAAGCAATATAATTCCGTTCTGACAGGCACGGGGGGTATCACTTGGTGAGCTTGCTCACAGTACCTCTAGTTTTTATTAAAAACATAGCATACAGGGAAAAGAAATTAACATATTCCCATTTATCACAATTCTTGTCTTATTTCATAATCCTTTCATAAACATTGAACATTATCCTTTTCATGAAACAACACACAGACAAGTTAAGCTACAGTGTCATTGACACTTTCATTCATACTGAAACCTCTTGAGAAACAATTGCTGATCACGTTCAGGAAAATCCAAAATAAACACAACTGCGCATGTGTACGTCGCAAACTTTGCTTTTGAAGTTTCAGTCCAAAACAAGTGACAAAGATTGATTCGAGGGAATAAAGTAAATCGAGGTAAGCAAACTTACTTCCTTATTAGTGGATCAGTGATGGGAACCCATAAAAAAGAATGCATGTGAACTGCACTTTTCATGCCATAGTCGGTAACCAGTCTTTTCGGCCCAATGCACTCTCGCCCCAAACCCAAGTCGACTCGTCCCAAACCCAAGTCCACTTGTCCCACAACCGAAGTCCACTCATCCCAAACAGAGGTCAACTCGTCCCAAGTACAGTAAGCCATCGTGTTGGGTTAGAATCCATGTGCTTCATTGTGGTAAATTCTGCTAGGTGTCATAGCGTATCATTTCTGAATAGAATGCATGGACAAAATGGCCATGTGTGGATTTCCACCCATCCACGATGGCTGTACTGTAGAAGGTATCATATATATTCAAACTGCCAAGCCTGGAAATAGCTCACTCAACTGACCAATCAATGACCCTTTCATATTCACTGACTTGGTGGGAGAATAACCCAATGAATCCGTGATGATAGGTTTAAAATTGTTGTTACTGTTATTGTCTGTTAATTGTACATTACTCTGAACTTGGTGTAATATCATATGGCAACACTTGCTTGAGTTATCACCTGGATCAGAAGTAAATATGCGCTTTTGCTATATTAGTTGATAGCATTGGCAAGTTATTATCAACAAGAGATCACAATTAGATCATTTTCAATGTTAATTTTAAGCAGATTGATAATAAATAGTGAGTAGTTTCGGGCTTAATTCAGCAAAACATCATAGAGATCAGTATCGATTTAATAGAAACAAAAATGCTGTTCGTTTTTCAATTTAGTATAGCATTTTGCTATGCACTTTTAAAAAAGTATTTCATGCCCTGGACCCTGTCACCAATACTTGTGATGAAAGTCCTCTACAATGTGCAATATGGGTAACTAAACTTGATTTTATCTCCATGTTGGCATCATAACTAGTCATTGTATAGAAATATGTGTCCTTAAACACCAATAAATAACAGTGAACAGTTAATGCTTTCTCTATCCATTTGTCTGGTCTATAAAAAATGATTCAGTGGAAAGATCTTGTTTATACTTAACATTATGATGGTTCATGACTCAAAGTTTGCCAGCCAAAAAAATTCAGTGTGAATCCAAGTAGATTTGCATTGGTATATTTTTAGATTTTCTCTTTTTGTGTGCTCTATTTTTGGGGTAAGATTCTATGTTGACGTCGGTGAGCTGATATGAACAGCCATTCTCTTTGAAATAACTGATAAAACAATGAATCCCTTGGGGTTTCCAAAGCGAAACATCCAAGATGTAAATCCTACGAATGAAACCATCGGTCAAAATATCCAATGCTACAAACTGCCCATGCTTATAATAATACACATGTCTTCTATCCTGAACTTGTTCAAAATTCGATGTAGCCAATCTGTAATCACTTTTGTTAAGAATTGTAACTGTTAAGCCAACCACATGAACAGTTTGGAAAACCAACGTTCCAAGGTCTGTGAAGGTAGATTGGGGGAAGCAAGAGAATTGATCCAAATTTAAACCAACTGAACACTATGGGAGAGTTGGTGTTGTCAGCATTGAAGGAAATATGCGTTATTGAACAGTGTTTTGAAAGATACAAACACTTTGGATAAATAAGACTTTTAGTGTGGATAGTCTGGACCTTTTTTCAATGAATCAGTGAGTTTAAAGTCCACTAAAATGTACCATTTTTATATCTATTTTTGTAAAAAAAAAAATGTCCAGCCTTCCAAAGAGCAAAACCCCTTTCAAACCTACCACCCCACAGCCTGGTGCTCTGCACCTCAACACCCTACATGCATGGTAAAAATTCCCAACAAATTGTGAATTCACCTGATCATATTTATGCACATCTATTAGGATTCTCATAAAAATGAAGAGCTTTTATACCCTGGGCTTTTGATGACCTTGACCAAAGGTCAAGGTTACAGACCGTGCATGCATTTTTACTTTGTATGGTCCATAAAAATGGATTCAGTGGACAGATCTTGTTCATACTTGACACAATTTTTGCTCATGAATCAAAGTTGTGCCATGACCTTGTTTCCTGTCATGACAAACGTTAAAATGAATATTATTTCCAGACCAGTACACAATGTGTATTCATTAAGTTTTGACATCTACATTCATTTTGTTGGAAAGTACTGACTCTGTTGTGATTTCTTTATTCGGGTTATATTTGGCGAGGATCCATCAGCTCTGCTGATATCGTGTTTTTTCTGCATGTATATTCTATATAAATCTAGAGATAATAAATGTTTTCTTTCTCTATTTTCAGAAAGATGAAGCTCAAAATGCCCTCATTTCCAATAATATGAACTTTGAAAGTGCACTTGGTAACCTATTTTTATATTTATAATCGCTAAGGCCCCTCTAAATAGATCTTCTATTTCTCTGGCCATTTTTTTTTTTTATATATAAAATTTCATGCGGGTGGGCAGTTTTTAACCGAAAGGAGCTTAACTTATCACTTGCCGTCCGCTGTCGTCCATCGTCGCCCGTCGTGGGCTTTACGACGACTACTCCCAAACTACTGGATCAGATTGAACCAAATTTGGTGTGCATGTTTCCTATCATATGTCAATTCAAACTTGTACAAATAAACATGCCGCACCCACAGGGGGGCACCACAAGGGGCATAACTCTGATAGCACCTATGAATTTCTTTCCAAAATTAAAAAAAATCTTCTTCTTCAGATCCACCAGACAGAATTCATTCCTATTTGGGGTCAGATTCAAGTTTGTTCAAATCGGCCCCCTGGATTCATATTTGGGCTCACTATAGAAGCCCGAATTTGAACTTAATGCATTTCAGGCAAATTTCTTAAAAAAATCTTCTGATCCAGCAGGCAGAATCTTTTGAAATTTGATATGCAACATTGTGGGGTGGATCTGATTCAAGTTTGTACAAATCGGCCCCCTGGATTCATATTTGAGCTCAGTATAGGAGCCCGAATTTCAACTTTGTGCATTTCAAGCAAATTTCTTAAAAAATCTTCTCAAGATCCAGCTGGCAGAATCTTTTGATATTGGGTATGCAGCATGCTTGAGGGGGGGGGGGGGGGGGGGATTCAAGCCAAGTCCCTGGGTTCATATTTGGGCTCACTGTGGGAGCCCGAATTATAACTTAGTTCAAACTAATAAAAATCTTCTTCAGATCGTGCAGTCAGAATGTTTTGATATTTGGTGTGCAGCATCCTTGGGGGGTAAGTTTCAAGTTTGTTCAAGCCATGTCCCTAGGTCAATATTTAGGCTCACTGCGGAAGCTCGAATTGTAACTTAGTTCAAAATGAGGAATTTTCTTAAAAAATCTTTTTCAGATCCAGCAGTCGGAATGTTTTGATATTTGGTGGGGGGGGGGGGGGGGGGGGGGGGGGGGGGGGATGATTCATGTTTGTTAAAATCAAGTCCCTGAGTTCATATTTGGCCTCCAGAATTATAACATAGTTCAATATGAGGAATATTCTTTAAAAATCTTTTTTTTCAGATCCACCTGTCAGAATCTTTGGATATTTGGTGTAAGCTTTTCTTAGGAGGGGCAGATGCAACTTGTTGAAATCAGGAAGTGAAGCATTACTTGTTCACTGTGGTAAACAAGCTCTGTTTCACTGGTGAAATAGGACCCAGTCACTAATGCTTGGGGTGCGAGTCCTCTAAAATAGGCAACATGGGGTATAAACGATTGACAGACCTTGACTTTATCTCCATGTTGTGGTCATGATTAGCCATTGTGCAGAAGTATGTGACCATAAACACCAATAAATAAATAAATATATAAATTCCTTGGGTTGATATTTAGTCTACCTTGTCAGGTGAGCGCCCTCAGGCCCCCTGGGGCCTCTTGTTAGCTCACCTGACTGAAAGTCAGGGTGAGCTTTTCTTATCACTCGTCGTCCTGCGTGAAGGTGGTGTTTGAGCCTCTTTCTCCTAAACCACTAGCCACATTTTAATTAAATTTCAGGTAAGTAGTGGTTATATAGGGGCATTTTGATTTTTAGACAAATTAGGTTTTGGCTCATATTGAGCAGAGGTGTGGGGAAAAAATGGCCATAATTTTTGAAAATCTTCTTCTAATGATAGCAGAGACTTGATATGTGGTATACAGAGTCCTATTGAGGTTTAGAATCAAGTTTGTTCAAGAGAAGTTTGTCAGGCATTATTTGCCTTCGTTATGGGAGGGGTAAGAATTTTTGCCACTCCCAAAATTTCTATTTTCCAAACCGAGAGGCAGATTTGAACCAAATTTGATGTGAGGGCTTATTGGGTCATAAGTACTTAATTTATGCCCAAATTTTTTTTCCTGTCGCCCCATGGGAACCGCAGGAGCTAAAAATAGAAAAAAATTAAAACGTCCGTATCTCCAAAACTACACGGCACTGAGAATTCTTGTTTGGTGTGAAGCTTCCTCAGGACCAACACAATGGAATGGTAAAAAAATAGCTATCGGTTTTATCATGGGGTACTTTTTGGGGAAGTGCTGTGTCAGCATTTTTTTACACTCTGGGTAATGGGAAAAACATTTAAGACTACTTTTCTCCCAAACCACTGCTCCAAAAGCTTTCAAATTTTACATATAACATCTTTGGAAGATTGTTTCTCACATTTATTGAAATCAATTCCCTGGGTCCATATTTGAGAGCCCAAATGTTTAAATTAGTGCAGTATGAGGAATATTCTTTAAAAATCTTCTTCAGATCTACCAATAAAAATCTCTTGACATTTGGTATGCAGCATCCTTAGGGGAGGGGTGAGATTCAAGTTTGTTCAAGCCAAGTCCCTGGGTTCATATTTAGGCTGAAAATTTATTTGGGGCCCTGTTCCGGACTTGGAAATTTTGGACCAAAATCCGGAATTTTTTTTTTGTTTTTTTATGCGTTTCAGTCAATTTTAAGACAAAAAAAAATTTATTTTTTTTACACTGAAAATTTGGGGTCCGGGTGGGACTTTAGTTTGGACCAAAATCCAGAAATTAGTTTTTTGGCTTTTTATGCGTTTTAAGAAGAAAAAAAAAAATTTAGGCTGAAAATATTTTGTTTGGGAAAAAAATCTGTTTTTTATGCATTTATCTCAATTTTGGGACTTAAAAGTGCAGGAACTGAAAATAGAAGGAAAATCCTGTGTATTGTGTGGGCACAATCGCTTCATCAAGTTGGTATATGCTTTTCTTAGGAGGGGTGTATGCAGCTTATTCAAGTCAAGTCCCTGGTTTGATATTTAGACTACCATGTCAGGTGAGCACCCTCATGCCCCCTGGGGCCTCTTGTTTATAACATGATTACCTATTCTACTACATACAAAAAGCCTATGACATAAATTTTAGCTTTACACGCCAACCGTGTTGAATACACAAGCAATGGGATTTCAATAGTTAAAATTTACACCTACAGTGGAACTACATCCAAGTTGACCTTTGGTGACCTCGCCTTGAATGCAAACTTGTCTAAATTTATTACTTGTCGCCTCGTGAAGAGTGATATGAAACTGATAATTATTTATAACGTTTTTAAATATGTGTACCTCATAAGATACAGTGATGGAAATTAACAAAATTGACAGGTGCAGTTTTAAGCTCCTGTGAAATCAGAGACGGGAGTAAATTGCACCCATAAAATGTTAGTACATGAATTTTGAGAGAATGCTGCCACCAAACACCAGAAACTTTAAATGTATAAGGACCTTCTGAACTATCACAGTAACTTGCCACTGACCACAGAGTGCAGATTTTTCAAAACACCCATTTATATGCCCGCACAGTATACACATTTTTCAGCAAGTGCATTTTTTAATGCATACAATATTTTTCAGCTCCTGTAAAATAGAAAACACGGGTGCTGGCAGGAGCACTTGCACCCATCTCATTTCCAGGACAGATAAGATATCAAAAATTAGCAAACAGACGTTGTCTCATGTTAATAAAGCATCCATAACTCAAAATAGTATGTTATGTTATTAAAATGAAAAAGGCCCCATAATTTGCGCGTTTCATTTTCTATTTCATTTCGGCGATAAAATTGCCAGCGGAAGTACCGCCCACCGGTGCTTATGTAATCAAAAATAAATTTGCATGTGTGAATATTGATTTATTTAACATTTAAACTAATTGATCTGACAATCATGGTATAAGTAAAATATACCCAAAGTAGCTTGGTGTACCAAATGTTCACCACTTCTAACACTAAAGCAATTTAAAGTCTAAGTATGTGCTTTAAATGAGAAGAGTGGATAGTATTTTCTCCTCCCTCGTCCTATGCAAGGCATGCGTGTGTCTCAGGTGAGAAGGTCATGTGAGATAGATATTTATCTCACAGACCCATGTGAGCGACTTATCATATTTAATTAGCTCATGGACTATTTAATCATTGTACGTTCTTCCGTAAACAAACAACATGGCTTCCGTTTCGGAAATATTAGACGAACGTTTGTCGAAGAAAATAGAAATAAACCAAAGGACACTTGACTCTTTTATATGAATTTTGGGGTGAATGCCATTATGAGTGGAGAGAGTTGCACATCGGAATGTGTCAATGTTCATTTCGCTACGAATCTTTAACTCCTGTCTTGCCGGCATTGGGACTTCATTTTGTGGCTTATATCTATGGTATATACAGAACTTGTGTGCCCTTTTTGATAAACAAACCAGTTTTTTTCAGAAATGGACAACAAAATTGTTTGATATAGCTACACATGACTTTTGATGACGACCAAGTGTTTTGGATAGTGAGATTTTAATTTTTAAATGCTCAGAGTCAAATTTATTAATTTTAATTGTGAGATTCTGTTAAAAATCCCAATTTTAGGCTGATTTAACAAAAAATCATTCTAGAAAATAGTGAGTGTCCTCTAAAATAATGAGACTTAACATATCTGGATGGGGAGTGTGTGAGATGGGGAAATCTCACCCTCAGTACAAGATATTTTGGCCAGACACTCGAAGCCTCGGGTCTGGCCCCCAATATCTTTACCTTGGGTGAGATTTCCCCATCTCGCACCCTCACCCACCAGGGATAATAATGGTCCAATATCACATCCAACAGAAGCATTTAATCGATTGTCTAAATGCTCTGGCAAACAAGATGTTACAGAATAAATGCTCAAGTTTATCGCCAGAAAGTAGGAAAATACCAAATTCCTGTTAATTGAATACTCCTGTTAATGAATATCTTTTAACTGGAGAAGTTGCACGCTTGTTTAACAGGGTTTTATCGTATAACAATCGTAAATTACATTTTATTCGTAGTTAACCAATTCAGAATAAGAAATGTTAAGGAATTGATCCATTTGGAACTGACTGGCCTGGCCTTTCATTACATGTAATTTTTAGCTTAACTTGACAAAGTCAAGATAAGCTACTGCCATCACGCATGCGGAAGTCTGTTAGTCTGTGTGTCTGTTCACATTTTCCTTTAGCACAGGCTACACCCTGTAGTTCTTGTCTGATCTCACGAAATTTCATATGCAGGTTTGGGGTCATGTCAAGATGAGAAGGTCCCCTTTTGGTCACGATCGGTCAACCGGTATGGCTGCCGGAGCCAAAACCCGAAAACCTTTAGCACAGTCTACAGGTTGTATTTATGAAGGGATTTCATTGTAATTTGGTAGGATGCCTCTGTATAATGTCTAGATGAGAACGTCCCTTTTTATACCCCCGCTTCGAAGAAGTGGGGGCTATATAGGAATCGCCCTGTACGTCCGTCCATCCATCCGTACGTCCGTCCGTACGTCTTTCCGGACATGAAATTCTTGTGTGCGCAACTCCTCCTACATTTATCAATCAATTTGGACAAAACTTTTCAGACATCATCACTACTAAGTGAACATGCGCATATTCCAAGATTTTTGATCTGCGACAATTTTAACCAGGTTATCTCCCTTTGACTTAGATTTATTGTGTCTTTCCATCCGAACAAATTCTTGTGTGCTCAACTCCTCCTACATTAATGAACCGATTTTGATGAAACCTTTCAAACATCATCTCTACTAAGTGAACATGTGCATATTCCAAACTTTTTAATCTGCGACAATTTTAACCAGGTTATCTCTCTTGAACTTTGATTTAATATGGGTTTCTACATGAAATTCTTGTGTGCGCAACTCCTCCTACATTTATCAATCAATTTGGACGAAAGTTTACAGACATCATCACTACTAAGTGAACATGCGCATATTCCAAAATTTTTGAGCTGTGGCAATTTTAACTAGGTTATCTCCCTTTAACTTAGATTTATTATGGGTTTCTACATGAAATTCTTGTGCGTGCAACTCCTCCTACATTTATCAATCAATTTGGACAAAACTTTTCAGAAATCATCACTACTAAGTGAACATGCGCATATTCCAAGATTTTTGATCTGCGACAATTTTAACCAGGTTATCTCCCTTTGACTTAGATTTATTATGTCTTTCCGTTCGAACAAATTCTTGTGTGCGCAACTCCTCCTACATTAATGAACCAATTTTGATGAAACCTTTCAAACATCATCTCTACTAAGTGAACATGTGCATATTCCAAACTTTTTGATCTGCGACAATTTTAACCAGGTTATCTCTCTTGAACTTTGATTTAATATGGGTTTCTGCATGAAATTCTTGTGTGCGCAACTCCTCCTACATTTATCAATCAATTTGGACGAAAGTTTACAGACATCATCACTACTAAGTGAACATGCGCATATTCCAAAATTTTTGAGCTGTGGCAATTTTAACTAAGTTATCTCCCTTTAACTTAGATTTATTATGGGTTTCTACATGAAATTCTTGTGCGTGCAACTCCTCCTACATTTATCAATCAATTTTGACGAAACCTTTCAAACATTATCACAACTAAGTGAACATACGCATATTCCCAAATTTTTGATCTGCGACAATTTTAACCAGGTTATCTCCCTTGAACTTGGATTTATTATGGGTTTTCAAATGGGATTCTTGTGTGTGCAACTCCTCCTACATTAATGAACCGATTTTGAATACATGTTACACATTGTAAATGTGTTTTTCCAAATGTAAACCATATATGTGTGGGCTCTTTAAGTATTCAGTGCTGTTCTGTGGAAGGCCACATGCAAATACAAATTTCAACAACAAAAAATGATCTTTATGTATACATTTCCTTATGGCCTTCGCCTACATGATCAGAAGTGCATTCCTCTAAAAACCCAAAGCGGGGGTATTAATCACCTTCAGTGATAGTTCTAGTTGGTCATGATCTGTCAACCATGATGGCTACCCTAGCCCGAAACCCAAAAACTTTTAGCACAGTCTGCCCCGGTCATATTTAATATGGAGGGATTTCATTGTAACTTGGTAGGATGATTCCGTATGATGTCCAGATGAGAACTTTCCCATTTGGTTGCGATCTGTCAACCGTGACGACTGCCCGAGCCCAAAACCCGAAAAACTTTAGCACAGTCTACAGGTCATATTTATGGAGGGATTTCATTTTAACTTGGTAGGTTGACTTCATATAATGTCTAGATGAGAACGTCCCCTTTTGGACGCGATTGGTCAACTGTGATGGCTACAGGGGCCCATATCCCCAAAACCTAGAGCACAGTCTACAGGTAATATTTCTGAAGTGATTTCATTGTAACTTGGGTAGGATGGCTCCAAATAATGTCTAGATGAGAACGTCCCCTTTTGGTCGCGATCATTCAGCCGTGATGGCTGCCCGAGCCCAAAAGCCGAAAACCTTTAGCATAGTCTATAGGACTTATTTATGGAAGGATTTCATTGTAACTTGTTAGGTTGACTCCATATAATGCCTAGATGATGACATCCCCTTTTGGTCGTGATTGGTCAACTGTGACGGCTACAGGGGCCGGAAGCCCGAAAACCTTTAGCACAGTCTACGTCATATTTATGAAGGGATTTCATTGTTACTTCGTAAGATCACTCCATATAATGCCCAGATGAGAACGTCCCCTTTTGGTCGCGATCATTCAACTATGATGGCCGCCCAAACCCAAAACCCGAAACCCGAAAAACTTTAGTACAGACTACAGGTCGTATTTGTGAAGGGATTTCATTGTAACTTGGTAGAATGAGGATGTCCCCTTTTAGTTGCAATTGGTCAACCGTGATGGCTCCACAGGTCTGAAGCCCGAAAACCTTTAGCACAGTGTACAGGCTATATTTATGAAGGGATTTCATTGTAACTTGATAGGATGACTCGTTTTGGAATAATTTCGCTGTAACTTGGTAACTTTTGTTGACATAAGTTAACTGTGAGGGCCACATACATTAACTGTGAAGGCTGCATTAACCCACCCCTCAGTTCTTTAGTACAGTCTACACCTCATATTTTTAGCTCAACTTTGACGAAGTCAAATTTGAGCTATTGTCATGGCCCGTCGTCCGTCCGTCCATCCGTACGTCAACAATTGGCTATGGCTCGGGCTAGAGGACGTATTTATGAACCGATCTTTACGAAACTTCTTGGGTACCTTTGTTATGACCGTGGGACGAGAACGAGTGTTTTTGGGTGCGGTCCGAAATTCAAGATGGCTGCCAGCCGCCATTTTGTACCGATGATGCAGAAATCTGTTTTTTGTACAGAACTTCCATATGAAAGCTCTGATTTGAATAATTTTTTGTATGAATGTTTAGTACCATGGGGTACATCACATATAATACGGGTTTTTTTCTCGTGCGTAAATTGTGCAAATTAGACTAATTTTGATGTTTTTTGGTGTTAATTTCAGCACTGTAAGTGCAAATGCCAATACGGCTTGGGCTAGAGGCCGTATTTATGAACCGATCTTTACGAAACTTCTTGGGTACCTTTGGTATCACCGTGGGACGAGAACGAGTGTTTTTGGGTCCGGTCCGAAATTCAAGATGGCCGATGACGGCCATTTCGTACAAAATTAGGTGCAATCAGATTTTTGCACAGAACTTCCATATGAAAGCGCTGATTTGAATAATTTTTTGTGTGAATGTTTAGTACCAGGGATACATCACATATAATACGGGGTTTTTTCTCGTGCAGAAATTATGCAAATTAGATGAACTTTGATATTTCAGTGCGACTTACACACATTAAGTACACTTGTCAATACGGCTCAGACTTGAGTCTGTATTTATGAACTGATCTTCACGAAATGTCTTGGGGTACCTTTGTTATCACCTTGGGACGAGAACGAGTGTTTCTGGGTGCGGTCTAAAATTCAAGATGGCTGCCAGTGGCCATTTTGTACCGAAATTAGGTCTAATCAGTTTTTTGTGCACAACTTATATACAGCTCAGACTAGAGGCCATATTTATGAACCAATCTTTACGAACCTTGTTGGGTACCTTTGTTATCACCGTGGGATGAGAGCGAGTGTTTTTGGGTGTGGTCCGAATTTCAAGATGGCCACCAGCAGCCATTTTGTACCAAAATTAGTGCAATCAGTCTTTTGTACAGAACTTCTGTATGAAAGTTCTGATTTGAATAAATTTTTGTATGAATGTTTAGTAACATGGAATACATCACATATTCTAAGGGGTTTTTTTTCGTGCAGAAATTATGCAAATTAGATGAACTTTGACTTATTCAGTGCTACTTGCACAATGTGAGCACACATGTCAATACGGCTCAGGGTAGAGGCTGTATTTATGAACCGATCTTCACAAAACTTCTTGGGTACCTTTGTTATCACCTTTGGACGAGAATGAGTGTTTCTGGGTACGGTCCAAAATTCAAGATGGCTGCCAGTGGCCATTTTGTACCAAAATTAGGTCCAATCAGTTTTTTGTCACAAGTTCTATACAGCTCGTATTTATGAATTGATCTTCACAAAACTTCTTGGGTACCTTTGTTTTCACCTTGGGACAGGAACGAGTGTGTTTTGGGGTGCCTTTGTTATCACTGTGCTATGAGAACAAATATTTTGGGGTTCAGTCAGACCCACTCTGGGACTCAAAGTTTTCTTTTCTAGTTTAGCATCTGACTGTCACCCACCTTTACAATACTTTACCTATATATTTGTTACAGGCAACGGTCAGTATTTATGTACAGACCATTACAATACTTTATATGTACCTTTGTTATCAGGTCATTACCTAGATGTTTGTCATTGCTGTGTCACATACTATACATGTGCATGTCTTTGTCTTGACAAGTTGAGCTACAGTGTCATTGACACTTTCATTATTAAAAACATAGCATACAGGGAACAGAAATAACATATTCCCAATTATCACAATTCTTGTCTTATTTCATAATCCTTTCATAAATATTGAACATTATCCTTTTCATCAAACACAACACAGACAAGTTAAGCTACAGTGTCATTGACACTTTCATTTTCATTGGTATCACTAGTATGCCCATAGTTAGGGAAATCAAAGGATAGCGATTAACACACTCCTTTTAATAGGTTCCTGAGGGAATATTCCCCCATAATGTAGATCATTTAGCTTTATAGGAAACCCCGGGAAGTGAAGCAGTGCCTGTACACTGCAGTAAACAGGCTCTGTTTTACTGGTAAAATAGGACCCAGTCACCAATGCTTGGGAGGTGCGAACCCTTTCTAAAATGGGCAATATGGCTTACCGACACTCGCCCCTGGTCTTGAGTTGATACTCATGTTGTCATGATTAGCCAATGTGCAAAAGTATGTGACCTTAAACACCAATAAATAATAAACCCTCTCTAAAATGGGCAACATGGCTTATTAACGCTCACCCCTTGTCTTGAGTTGATACTCATGTTGTCATGATTAGCCAATGTGCACAAATATGTGACCTTAAACACCAATAAATAATAATAATAGGAAACCATGTACCACAAGCTTTTCTTTAATATCCATTGTGAGCTGTTTATCTTCAAAGGTCTTTATCGGACTGACAAATTGCCCACGTGTGGGCATGGTGACGTTGTGTACTAAGGCGTACTGCACGTCGATGGTGCACCTGTCTTCAACCAATGCTAACACTGCTTGTGTGGAGTTGGTATGTTGGAGCTGACAGTTGCTTGCCGTTGCTCGGTGGTTCTCTCCGGGTACTCCGGCTTCCTCCACCCGTAAAACTGTCACGGTCATGTTTAGCCATTGTGCAGAAATATGTGACCTTAAACACCAATAAATAATTAATCGGACCGACGAGCCTTGCAATTTCAGAACAGGTACTTAAACATAGTCAAGAAGACGTCTTGTGGACAATTTAAGTTTCCTTGGCTATGTTTTCTAGTCCAGTCTTGGCTGCCTCACTGAAGGTGTGGTGCAGTAGAAAGTCTGGAAAATTACCTCCACATCCTTAACCCTTTGAACACTAAAGAGAGCTATTTTGGACAAGGATCATGACACAACCGGAATTCATAAAGTTTATAGTTGCCCAGTCAATTTGTGTCTCCGACCAATCGAGATTTTCAACGTGTAGCCCCAAGGTTGCATGTTGAAAATATTGATTGGTCTTCACCCAAGAAACCAGTTTAGACTCTTCCTGTTGATAGATCCGAACTGGCATGGAGCATGTCATCAGGTTGCAAAGGATTAAGCAGCCTGTATATTTCCATTAGATTAATTGTGCATACCCAGATTTTAGTATCGCTTGTTAGCTCACCTGACTGAAAGTCAGGGTGAGCTTTTCTGATCACTTTTCGTCCGTCGTCCGGCGTGAAGGTGGTGTTTGGGTCTTTTTCTTCCAAACCACTGGCCGCATGTTAATGAAATTTCATGTGAGTAGGGGTTATATAGCGGCATTTTGATTTTTGGGCAAATTAGGTTTCGGCTCATATTGAGCAGAGGGGTGGGGCAAAAATGCTCCAATTCTTAAAAAATCTTCTTCTCAAGAACCAGCAATAGCAGAGACTTGATATTTGGTATGCAGCTTCCTTTTGAGGTGTAGACTCAAGTTTGTTCAAGAGAAGTTTGTAGGTCTATACTTGGCGATGTTATGGGAGGAGCAAAAATTTTGGCCCCACCCCAAATTTCTATTTTTTAAACCGAGAGGCCAATTTGAACCAAATTTTATGTGAGGGCTTATTGGGTCATAAGTACCTAATTTATGCAGAAATTTTTTTTCCTGTAGCCCCGTGGGAACCACAGGAGCTAAAAATAGAAAAAAAACGCCTATATCTCAAAAACTGCACGGCAGTGAGAATTTTTATTTGGTGTGAAGCTTTCTTGGGACCAACAGAAAGGATTGGTAAAAAAAAATTGCTATCGGTTTTATCATAGGGTACTTTTTCGGGACTCTGAAAAAGTGCTGAGTCAGTATTTTTTAACACAGTAGGCAATGGGAAAAAATTAAAGAATCGTTTTCTTCTAAAGCACTGCTCCAAAAGCTTTTATATTTTACATATAACATCTTTGGAACATTGATTCACATATTTGTTGAACTCAAATTCCTCGGTCTATATTTGGGTTCCCTGTGGGAACCCAAATGTTCAAATTAGTGCAAATCGGGAGACGACTTATATATAAGCTTTAAGCTTTCTGTCAAATCCCCCTCTTACACAGTAACACATTTCCATGTCTTTAGTTGTTTCATGTATAATACTGTACTTTTTGCTGTTCATATTTCTCGTTACTCAGCTATTGTTGTGAAATGCATACATTTTTCAATTTTTGAATAAATATTGTTTAAACTAAATTAGTGCAATATGAGGGATATTCTTTGAAAATCTTCTTCTTCGGATCCACAAATCAGATTCTTTTGATACTTGGTATGCAGAATCCTTAGGGGGGTGAGATTCATGTTTGTTCAAGCCAAGTCCCTGAGTTCATATTTGGGAGCCCAAATTGTAACTTAGTGCAATACGAGGTATATTCTTTTAAAATCTTCTTCGCATCCACCGGTCAGAATCTTTTGATATTTGGTATACAGTATGCTTAGGGAGGTGAGATTCAAGTTGTTCAAGTCAAGTCCTTCGGCTCATATTTGGTCTCCCTGTGGGAGCACAAATTATAACTTAGTTCAATATGAGCAATATTCTTTAAAAAAAATTTTTTTTTCAGATCCACCAGTCAAAATCTTTTGATATTTGATGTACAGCATTCGTAGGGGGGGGGGGAGGGGCAGGGGCTGAGAGTGAAGTTTGTTAAAGCCAAGTCCCTTGGTTCATATTTGGGCTCACTGTAGAAGCCCAAATTATACCAAAATTTTTATTTTCCAAACCAAGAGGTCGATTTGAACCAAATTTGATATGAGGGCTTATTGGGTCACAAATACCTAATTTATGCCATAAATTGTTTTCCTGTCCCCCACGGCAACTACAGGAGCTGAAAAAAATTTTTTTTTTTTGAATGCCCATATTTCCAGAACTACATGGCACTGAGAATTTTTATACAATGTGAAGCTTCCTTAGGGCCGGGAGAAAGGAATGGTGAAAAAAATGCCATTGGTTTTATCATAAGTACTTTTCCAGGACTAAAAGTGCCGAGTCATCATTTTTTAACACTGTAGGTAATGGGAATAACGTTGAATAATCTTCTTCTCCCAAACCACTGCTTCAGAAGCTTTTGTTTTTGGGTTCCCTATGGGAGCCCAATGTATAACTTAATTCAGTATGAGAAATATTCTTAAAAAATCTTTTTTTTCTGATACTCCTCTCAGAATCTTTTGATATTTGATTTTTAGTTTTCTTAGAAGCGGCAAATTGAAATTTGTTCAAGTTCTGGTTTATTGATAAAATTGGGCCCAGTAACCAATTCCTGCGTTGAAAGCCCTGTAAAGTGGGCAGTAATAGGCATAAACGATTGACCAAACCTGATATTATAATTATGCCTCTGTAATGATGTAGCCTTAGAAAGTGACCTTAAATTCCAATAAATAAATAGATAAATTATTGAGTACCCAATATGGGGATCTAACATATGAACACTCTGGGTTACTAAGTAGAGAAAACACTTTTATGTTGAAAAACTGATAATAACCACAAGGCAGAATCCCTTCCTATTTTGGTGATATGACTCGGCCAGTATCAGGTGAGCGCCCTCAGGCCCCGTGGGGCCTCTTGTTTATTAGCTTGCCTGACTTTCAGTCTGGGGAGCTCTAGTGATCACTCATCGTCCGTGAACATGGTGTTTGCGTCTTCTCCAAAACCGCTGAACCAATTTAATTGAAATTTGAGTTTATAGTTTATGACATCACATTGATTTTGTTCAAATCAAGTTGCCTCGCCCCTCGGTTGGGCCACACCCAAAAAGTGTGCTTAAATCTTAAAAAATCTTCTCATGAACCAGCAGTAGCAGAGACTTGATATTTGGTGTGCAGCTTCCTTTTGAGGTGTAGACTGAGATTTGTTCAAGAGAAGTTCGAGGAGCTATATTTGCCTTCGTTGTGGGAGGGGCAAGAATTTTCGCCCCGCTCAAAATTTCTATTTAACGAACCGAGAGGCTGATTTGAACCATATTTGATATGAGGGCTTTTTGGGTCATAAGTACTTAATTTATGCAAAAAAAAATAACCGTCGCCCCATGGGAACCGCTGGAGCTAAAAATAGAAAAAATTAAAACGCCCATATCTCCAAAACTACATGGCACTGAGAATTTGTATTTGGTGTGAAGCTTCCTTAAGACCAAAAGAATGGAATGGTCCAATAAAATTGCTATCGGTTTTATCATGGGGTTCTTTTTGGGGACTTTGAAAAAGTGCTGAGTCAGCATTTTTTAACACTGTGGGTAATGGGAAAAACATTTAAGACTACTCGTCTCCCAAAACCTCTGCTCCAAAAGCTTTCAAATTTCACATTTAACACCTTTGAAGATTGTTTCACATGTTTATTGAAATCAAATCTCTGGGTCCATTTTTGGACTCTATGGGAGCCCAAATGTTTAAATCGGACATGTTAAGTCTCACCGATTCACCGTGAGACTTCCAGATTGGGTCAAGATCTCCCGCACTCATGGTAGCACCCATAAATCTCCTGCATAGTCAGAATTTATCAAGTGAAAAAAAACAAAATCAACCATTTCTTTATTGTGTCAAATTTACTTCATGTTTGCAAACAGTAATCCGTGAGATCTGTTCAGTGACCTGGATATTTAAGTAAGCTTCAGAAATTCAGTCTCTTTTTTTTCTCTTCCTTTTGTTCCAAATTGTGTTTAATTAAAATAAATTATATACAAGAATGGACTATTTGATATTCTGTCATTAAATGGTGATCGAAGACCAAACAATATAGCTTGGTGCAATGTTTTCACAACAAAAACACAAACCTTTTTTCTTAGTACTAAAGCGACTTTGCCCCAGTTTTCACAACATAAACAATGCCGCATGTGAAGGAACAACAGCTAATTACTATTTGAAACCATACTGATTTCGGCTCATCAGTGATCAGTTTTTTAATTGAAAAATAACTTTGTTTTCAAAACATTCTATGATGAATGGATCACAGGTAACTGTAGTTGTGTATATATATCAGGCGATGTATACTGGTAAGTATCATTGGCAATCGAATTTGCAATGCCTGAAAATCCATCCAAAAAACGTTGCTACCATTCTAAATTTAAAGAATCATGGAAGAAGGAAATGACCTGGTTGACAAAAAGTGACAAAGTTGATACAAGTGCCTTTTGTACACTTTACAGTGCCCATTTCACCATCAGTCATGAGGGAAAGAATGATGCAGTTCGCCATGAAAGGTCAACGCAGCATCAACAACTAACAAATGCCAAAACAAATCTCGATTGAATACAAAAATGGTGTACAGTATGTTGGAGTGGAGGGGGGGGGGGGGGGGGGGGGGTGTTTACAATCAAAACACTCAAGGTTAAGAACCACTAGCAAACTTTCAGTTAATGGACTACCTGGTCAACCCAGTGGTCCCTTAACTGAAAATTTGCTTGTGGTTCTAAAGCTTTTTCTCAAAAATTGTAAGTGGGGTAAATTTATGCAGGGATGACGTGGGGGGGGGGGGGGGGGGGTACCAGTAAATTGATGAAGATACATGTAGAGGGGGTGACATTATATTCAATTTACTGTGTTATTGGATTAAGAGATATTCAAATATGTGGGCAACACTGTATAATTCGTTTATTACTAAATAAATTGTTGTTCTCTGAACAAAAGTCTTGTTATAATACTCACACGCAAAAATCTCCCTGATTGTCATTTTCAAAACTTAACATGTCTGGTTTAAATTAGGCAGTATGAGGAATTTTCTTTAAAAATCATCTTCTTCAGATCTACCAATCAGAATCTTTTGATATTTGGTATGCAGCATCCTTAGGGGGTGAGATTCAAGTTTGTTCAAGCCAAGTCTCTGGGTTCATATTTGGGCTCACTGTGGGAGTCCGAATTATAACTTAGTTCAAAATGAGGAATTTTCTTTAAAAATCTTCTTCAGATCCAGCAGTCGAAATGTTTTGATATTTGGTATGCAGCATCCTTCGGGGGGTGAGATTCAAGTTTATTCAAGCCAAGTCCCTGGGTTGATATTTGGGCTCCCTGTGGTAGCCCAAATTGCAACTTCAATATAAGGAATAGTCTTCAAAAATCTTCTTCACATCCACCAGTCAGAATCTTTTGATATTTGGTATACAGCATCCTTACGGAGGTGAGATTCAAATTTGTTCAAGCCAAGTCCCTGGGTTCATATTTGGGCTCCCTGTGTCAGCCCGAATTATTACTTGGTTCAATATGAGGAATATTCTTTAAAAATCTTCTTTTTTTTGTATAAGCTTTTCTTAGGAGGGGCAGATGCAACTTGTTGAAATCAATTCCCTAGGTTGATATTTAGGCTACCATGTCAGGTGAGTGCCCTCAGGCCTCCTGGGCCTCTTGTTAAAGATTTCTTTTGGTCGGCATTTACCACTCATTATATTTTCAAATAATGAGGGTGATTGCTTGCCTCAAAACAGCGGGCCTGATCTGGGCTTTCCTCTAAACGATAAAAGGTCCCATGATTTCATACAGGCAGTAAAGAAGTTTTGACATTAGTTCACGTTCATCTCATTTCAAAATTTAGCATTTTAAACTGGGCAACATTGGAAAGTATCATAAAAGAATTCAAAACAGTTTACTTGATAGTCATTGAGATAAACATGTCCTGCAAATCCTTTCTCCCCACATGTATGTAGCCCAGATATTAAAGTGAAATCAACAGGGTCACATTTATTATATGATTGTAAATAAATCTCTTAATGTGATCAAGAGTAGACTACCAGGGTTTAATCCATGGAAATTGGGAAGGGGCCTTTTCATTGACTGAGATCCACTGCATTGACCAAAACCTGTCAAATGTGAAGAAACTCATTTCCAGGACCCCAAAAGATCTGTTTATTTCTTTGAAATAGGGTAGTTAAAATAGCCCTGGCAACTTGTCCCAGAATCAAACCTGTAAAATATCAATTTCATGGCAGTTTACAACCTGCAATTACATGTACTCTTGGTGTATGTCCAGGGCTTGGACATCGGTGCCAATTCCATTAGATCACTGGCAGATAGGCAACATGATCAGTTCCATTGGACATTTTACTGCCTAATTTTCATTTGAGAACAGGCAAAAAGTTGTACTATGAGGGTTTTGTGATTAATCCCCGAGTGCCCTGTAAAAACAAAATGTATAATGAATATTATCCTTACAACTTAACGTGTAAAGACGATTTTTGTCAATTTTTCTTTTTTGTTTTCAGCTGATCTAGGTCAAGGTGCTAGAAAAGATGCTGAATCAGAAGGATTCAGTGGAAGAAAACTAACTGGACCTGGGATAGGGCCTGAATCATCTGCCTCACTTCCCAGTGATGACATATCAGATACTCTTACAGATAAATCACTTGTGCCTAACATTTCCATGCAAAATACTCCATTTCCAAATGCTCAAATACCAAATCCAGCGATTGCCAATATGAAGCAAGGACCTAGTCTGCCTCACTCTAGTCTTACTCCCAATAACTCCAGTATTAACACAATGCAGCAAAAGAATTTGCAGCCGAAACTCTTACAAACACAGCCTGTTAATTCCTTTCCTGCTCAGGGGCCAATTGGACGTGGCCAACTTCCAAATCAGTCAGCAGTCCAACAGCAGGTTGCCCAAGCTGCTCAACAGCAGCAGATACTTCACCAGTTGAAGATGGCAGTCAATGCTGGTCTTATAAATCCACAACTGTTACAGCACCACTTACCACCAGCTATGTTAATGCTCCTACAGCAGTTACTCCACTACCAGCAAGTACTTCAGCAGTTTGTTAGCAAACAGCAACACATTCAGCAAAATAGACAGGGACAGTCTCCTGCAGTGCAAAGGCAACAGCTTGAACAAGTGACTAGCATGATCAATAATGTTCGTCAACAGATACTACAGCAACAACAGAAAATCACTCAGGCATCACAGATGCTACTAAAGTCTCAGCAGTCAACTCCAGAACCTCCTCAATCATCATCATCTGAACCTATACCAGAAATCGGCAACCTACCTATTACAAGCTCACAACCACAAGGACAATCACGCTTAACCAAATGGAAGCAACCAGCATTAGGTGGGAATGGAGACCCTGAGCAGCTGGGCAGTGATTCTTCTCAAAAAGCAGTTGGAAGTAAACCAATTCACCAGTCTCAGTCAACGCCAAATCTTGGATCAATGATGAGCCTCAACCTGAGTGGTGATCCAACTTGGTCTAATGCTCCAGCCATGTCAACAGCCAATTGGCCCACAAAGGGTAGCAAAAATTCTCCAGTTCCTGAGGGAAGAGAGAACACACCAGAAAATAAAGATATTGTTTCGTCCTCAGAAAGTGCAACTCCAACAACCACCATCAGTACAACTATGGAATCCACAAATTCTGGTGTAAATGATAGCATTTGCGAGTTTGTTCCAGGACAGCTATGGCAGGGAATAAGTAAAAATCCTGAAGATGATCCTCATATCACACCAGGAAGCATATCTCGACAACTTAGTGTAAATACAGTGAAGGATGAGTACCTAAACAATTTGACAAATTTGTCTAAATCCAGCCCAAGTATTACAGCTGATACATCTCAGTGGAATTCCAACTCAAACATGGCATCCAGTAGTAAAACCTTTACATCTGATTCATTTGTGCCAACTAGTTTTACTTCAGAGGTTTGGAAAGTACCAATGCCAAAAAACAGCGTTTATCCAAATCGTCCACCACCTTCTAACAGTGGAAGAACAGGAAATTGGAACAGCGGGCAGCCTGTTGGTCGACAGCAATCATGGGCAGGACGTACTGACTCTTCCGCTTTTCCACAAGGTATGATATAAATACTTGGAGCAGTAATGATCTGATCTGAAGGTTTTTAGCACTTGAAAAAATATTTACATCATGAATATCTTTTTAACTCTCTTAATTTTCTGAACCACAGAATTTCTCATTTGAGAAAATATAACAAATTTGGTTTTATAACTTAGTAAACTTTTTATTCAACTTGATGTCAAGTATGAGCTATTGGGATGGGTTGCGATCTGTCGTCCATCTGTACATCCATATGTACATCCTTATGTTCCTCTGTCCGACCACAATTTCTTTGGCACACACTACAGGCCGCAGCTCTCACCCGATCAGTTCCAAATTTCATACTTGGCTTTGGGGTAATGTCTAGATGGCAGATATCAAATTTTTCCTAATTTCGTTGAAAAACATGACCGCCAGATGCCATCTTAGATTTGGCATATAAATTGTCAACAATTCAATTGGCACACCTTGCAGCCCGCATCTCTCACCTGATCTTTTTTCTGAAAATTTGTTGAAAAACATGGCCGCCAGTGGCCAGCTTGGATTCAGATATAAATTGTCAACAATTCCATTAGCACACCCTACCTGTCGCATCTCTCGCCTGATCTTTTTTAGCTCATCTGACTTTCAGTTGGGAGAGCTATAGTGATCACTCACCATCCATTGTCTGTGAACATGGTGTTTGCGTCTTCTCCCAAACTGCTGAACCAATTTAATTGATATTTGAGATAATAGTTGATGACATTGCAATTTGATTTTGTTCAAATCAAGTTGCCTCGCCCATTGGTAGGGCCACGCCCAAAAAGTGTGCTTAAATCTTAAAAAATGTTCTCATGAACCAGCAGTAGCAGAAACTTGATATTTTTCTACTGTAACCAATGACCCAGACTGGTGCAAACCCGAAAATATCTAGGGCCAAACACAAATTTTGCCCCCCAATCCCCCAAATTTGCATGCAAAACCGAAAATTAGAAGTCCTAACTGGCCCTCCATACATTTTACCCTCCACGTATGCGCAGACGCCGGGAAGTCACCGAATCTGGCGCCAATAAAATCATTTTTTGTTTGGCCCTTGTCAGATAACAACAAACTGATATTTGTGCTTTTAAATTTCAATTAATAATGATGCCAGACACAAATCATTGGTTAAATTGGTGCATCCAAGGACATAACTGGATGAAGGAAGGAAGAAACGGTAGTTTGAAACGTTCAGGGCTGTAATTTTATAATATTTATTAAAATTAGTTCATGTTCCCTAATTTCGGGACATGAGCCTGACGTTATCACTGATTGATTATGATCTATTCACTGTTTATTTAGTATTCCTTCCCTGCCTTACCTTGATCCCCCCAGTTAAGCTCCCAAGCTTTTTGGCTTGTTTTAATAAAAAAAATTTATAAAATTTATTGGGAGTTTAATGTTTTATGCAAAAGATTATTCTGTACATCCCCAGGGTTGCGTCCTCATCCTTAGGGTGTTCGGGCGTTTTCGTCATGCATCTTACATCCAATGTATTGTTTTTTCTTCTGAGGAAGATCTTGCTTTACATCGGATAGTCTTGTTTCTGTTACTGACTTCGGGCTGTGTTGCCTGGGGTCTTGATTCCGGTGTTTTGTTTACATTACTTTACTCTAGGTAGTTTCCTATTTTTGTTTAGGAACAACAGTTGTAAGTAACATTAAATATTCTGATAGTGTGGTAGTTAATTTTACACAGTTTTTATAATTTTGTCCACACTTAGGTTTTTTTGGGCTCATTGTTCCCTTTGGGAACTTGAGCTCTTATATTAGGAAAAAATTTTTCAAAAAGTTTTATTTTATTTTTGAAAGAGTTTTTCTTGTGGATATATTTATTTCATTGATTATATTTAATGTTATCTTATATTATATGTAGATTTGGTTGTGGTACAATGACATATATTAGTTTTAGGTAATTATTTTTATCTAATAGTATGGCAAATAGAGGAAACCTTTCCTTTATTTGCTTAGTCGTTGTTATGAGTTTACTTGAATGTACTACCACTAATTCTACTCCATGTATCAGATTTGATAATCTGAATGACTGGCGTCATCGTTTGTGTTACCCGAGTGGACACTATCGGTCCTATCGCGGCGAGGGGACTCAGTGGTCCTCTCGTCAAAAGGTCACTATAGTTTTTAGCTCACCGATGGGAGCTTAACTTATCACTTGCCGTCCGTCGTCGTGAACATTTTTCAAACGACTTCTCCTCTGAAACCACTGGTCCGATTTTCATGAAACTTCATGTGGATGTTCATTACTATATGGCAATTCATGTTTGTTCAAATGAAATGGCCACATCCCTTACTATATGGCAATTCATGTTTGTTCAAATGAAATGGCCACGTCCCTTGGGGGCTCTGTAACTCTGATAGCACCGTATGAATTATAGAAAAATTATTAAAAAATCTTCTCCAGAACCAGTGGGCAGATTCTTTTGATACATGGTATGGATCTGATTCAAGTTTGTTCAAATCGGCCCCCTGGATTCATATTTGGGCTCACTATAGAAGCCCAAATTCGAACTTCGTGCATTTCAGGCAAATTTATTACAAAATCATCTTCTCCAGATCCAGCAGGCAGAATCTTTTGATATTTGGTATGCAACATTGTGGGGTGGATCTGATTCAAGTTTGTTCAAGTGAGATTCAAATTTGTTCAAGCCAAGTCCTTGGGTTCATATTTGTTCTCACTGTGGTAGCCCGAATTATAACTTAGTTCAAAATGAGGAATTTTCTTTAAAAATAATAATCTTCAGATCCAGCAGTCGGAATGTTTTGATATTTGGCATGTAGCATCCTTAGGGGGGTGAGATTCAAGTTTGTTCAAGCCATGTCCTTAGGTCCATATTTGGGCTCACTGTGGGAGCCTGAATGATAACTTAGTTCAAAATGAGGAATTTTCTTTAAAAATCTTCTTCAGATGCAGCAGTCGGAATGTTTTGATATTTGGTATGCAGCATCCTTAGGGGGGTGAGATTCAAGTTTGTTCAAGCCATGAGATTCAAGTTTGTTCAAGCCATGTCCCTAGGTCCATATTTGGGCTCACTGTGGGAGCTTGAATTGTAACTCAGTTCGAAATGAATTTTCTTAAAAAATCTTCTTCAGATCCAGCAGTCGGAATGTTTTGATAGGTTGTGTGTAGCATCCTTAGGGGGTGAGATTCAAATTTGTTAACGCCAAGTCCCTGGGTCCATATTTGGGCTCTCTGTGGGAGCCCGAATTATAACTTAGTCAATATGAGGAATTTTTAGCTCACCAAAGGGAGCTCAACTTATCACTTGCCGTCTGTTATTCGTCGACGTGAACATTTTTCAAACAACTTCTCCTCTGAAACCACTGGTCCGATTTTCCCAAAACTTCACGTGGATGTTCATTACTATATGACAATTCATGTTTGTTCAAATGAAATGGCCACGTCCCTTGGGGGCTCTGTATGGGGCATAACTCTGATAACACCGTATGAATTAAGGAAAAATTATTAAAAAATCTTCTCCAGAACCAGTGGGTAGAATCTTTTGATACTTGGTATGCAGCATCTTGGTATGGGTCTGATTCAAGTTTGTTCAAATCGAGTCCCTCAACCAATATTGGGGCTCACTATGGGGGCGTGAATTTTTACTTAGTGCAATTTAAGGAAGAATCTTCTTCTCCAGAACCAGTGTGCAGAATCTTTTGATATTTGGTATACAGCATCTTGGTATGGGTCTGGTTCAAGTTTGTTCAAATCGAGTCCCTTGATCAATTTTGGGGCTCACTATGGGGACCTGAATTTTTACTTAGTGCAATTTAAGAAAAAAAATTTAAAAATCTTCTCCAGAACCAATGGGCAGGACCTTTTGATATTTGGTATACAGCATTTTGGTATGGGTCTGATTCAAGTTTGTTCAAATTGAATCCCCCGTTCAATATTGGGGATCAATATGGGGGTGTGAATTTTTACTTAGTGCAATTTAAGAAAAAATCTTGAACAATCTTCTTCACCAGAACCAGTGGGCAGAATCTTTGGATATTTGGTATGCAGCATCTTCGTATGGGTTGGATTCATGTTTGTTCAAATTGAGTCTTCTGATCAATATTGGGGCTCACTGTGGGGGCGTGAATGTTTACTTTGTGCAATTCAAGGAAAATTCTTTAAAAATGTTCTTCAGAACCATCATGCAGAATCTTTTGATATTTGATCAACAGCATTGTCCCATTCGATTCTGTTGATGTTTTAGCTCCACAGAGAGCATAGATTTACTCTGTAGAACCGTAAGAATAGCTTTTGATAAAATTTGTGTCTTTACAGTATGGAACATTCAGTGAGCGCCTAAGGCCGCCTGGGGCCTCTTGTTTAGTTGCTATTTACAGAGGAACAAGAACATGATGTGGCTTTGTGACGCCGTCAAGGAGTGTGCTGTCGTCATCGCAAATCAATCAAGTGGTAAAAGTGCTCGGGTATTAGACAAGGCCTAGATCCTTAGTAGGATTGATGACCTTGTCGCCAGCTAGCTTGACCGGCAGATCTATCACGTCGACTAGTGGTTTGTGATGCCGGGTATGTCCATAGCGGTCGAGACGAGGAATAAGGGTGTAGCGAGCACTATAAACATACGAACATGCTCACCCTGCGAAGACGGGAAGGAGGAAGAAAAGTTCTGAGGTATGCTCATCCAGGTCTTCCGTGACTGCGAGCAAGAGAGAGGTCCCTCTCTCTTATAACAACATCTGGGATCAGAGGTTGTTGGTAGGAACTTGTCAGTTGGAACTTATGTCCACGGGATGCTCCTTCCATAGAATGCCGTGGCCGGCCAGTCTTATAGCTTCCTCTTTGTTTGAAAAGCACACGACTGCGTATGTCCGTTGTCGCTAGTTAGCTCGAATGGTGAAGTAGTTACTCAGGTCCCTGAGAACTGAGACGCCGGGTGTATACGATCCGGGCTAGAAAAAGAGAGATCATATAGGGTGGAGCGAACAATATGTTATGCAGTTATGCTCACCCAGCGATAACGTAAGGAGGAAACCAGCAAGGTCTGAGGTACACTCGTCCAGGTCATCCTGGACCGCGAGCAAGAGAGAGGCCGCTCTCTCTTACAGCATCATCTGGGGACAGATATTGTTGGTGGGAACTTGCGTCAGTCGGAGTATACGTCCATGCCTCCTGTCCGGGACGTCCCGTCTAATAGGCAGCTGAGGGCCGGCTAGTCTTATGGTTTCCTCTACATAACGGACAAAGTGATCTTTATATTGCCCAGGGCTATAAAACCCGATGAGTGGTGTCAGTTCTCTGTCGCCAGTGGAACGGTTAAGATTGGATACTTGGACCGTGACTCAGGATGTGTCGCATATACATTGTATTTAGAGCTAGTGGAAAAGTGTTCAATGATTTTAAAAAAAGACAATGGCTAGGTTTCACGGAGGATTACTCCCTTGTCTAAAAACAGCTAGCTCACCCAACAGATCTCACTTGTATGTGGGTGATGTGATGTGATGCCGGGTATGTCCGTGGCGGTCGAGAGAGAATAAGGGTGTAGCAAGCACTGTTGATCGAATCCATGCTCACCTAGTGTTGATGGAAGGAAGAAGAATTCTTTGATGATATAGATACCATACATTATCATTTCCTTGAACTTGTTCCAGTGATTCCAAATGTTGCGAGCAATTATGAGAAACCACTAGCATAGTTCGACGCTGACTTCATCCGGGTAAAGAGCAGAGTAATAAGATCTCTTTCCGGTTAAGTCTACACGGGTTTCACAGGTCTTTGATTCTGTAGATATCACCATATTTAACTTCCAGTTGGAAAAAGTAATTTGGTTTCTTATCTTCTTCCGCTGTATTTTTAATCGTTTGTGATGGTTCACATACTTTTAAAAACAACAGGGAAAGATGTGGAGAGTTCCTCAGCGTTGATTAAGCAGCCTAAGATCGTAGTTTTAGCCTTACTTTCATCATTTAGCTGTTTGCTCGAATGCAATTGAGAAGATAATTTCTTTGTCAGAGTGAATTTAGTCTCATGGTCTTGTGTACTTTAATTTTAAGTACTGTGATGCATCGTCTATATGGAAGGAATTTTGTGGTCGTTTGTACCTTTTAAAATTCTTTCCAGCCCTAGTATTTATTTCTTGGTCTTAACTAATGTTAAGTGGGAGTTATTCTGATGCATCCCCGTGGGAACCCCGGGAAGTAAGCAGCACTTGTTTACTGTGGTAAACCAGTTCCGCTTTACTAGTAAAATAGGACCCAGTCACCAATGCTTGGGGTGAAAGTCCTCTAAAATGGGCAACATGTTGATCAACGATTGACTAAACTTGACTTCATCTCCATGTTGTGTCACGATTAGCCATGGTGCATAAATATGTGACATTAACCACCAACAAACATATTCTGATGCAACGAAGCCTTGTGTCGTCATCTTTGCATTTGACTAGGTGGAAAACTTGCCATAGGTCGCTTTAGTCTTCCAACTCTAGTTAGCTCAACTTTGGCAAAGCCAAATTTGAGCTTATGCCATGGCCACTCGTCCGTCTGGCCATCAACAATTCAATACGGCTTGGGCTAGAGGCCGTATTTGTGAACCGATCTTTACGAAACTTCTTGGGTACCTTTGTTATGACCCTGGGACGAGGACGAGTGTTTTGGGGTCCGATCCGAAATTCAAATTGGCTGCTGGCGGCCATTTTGTACAAACTTAAGTGCAATCAGATTTTTGCGCAGAACTTCCATCTGAAAGCGCTGATTTGAATAATTTTTTGTATAAATGTTTAGTACCATGGGATACATCACATATAATACGGGTTTTTTTCTCGTACGTAAATTATGCAAATTAGACTAACTTTGATGTATTTAGTTTTACTTTCAGCACTGTAAGTGCAATGCCAATACGGCTCGGGCTAGAGGCTGTATTTATAAACCGATCTTTACGAAACTTCTTGGGTACCTTTGTATCACCGTGGGACGAGAACGAGTGTTTTTGGGTGCAGTCTGAAATTCAAGATGGCCGATGGCAGCCATTTTGTACAAAATTAAGTGCAATCAGATTTTTGCACAGAACTAACATATGAAAGCGTTGATTTGAAAAAATTTTTGTGTGAATGTTTAGTACCATGGGATACATCACATATAATACAGGTTTTTTTCTCGTGCAGAAATTATGCAAATTGGATGAACTTTGATTTTTTCAGTGCTGCTTACACACAGTAAGTACACATGTCAATACGGCTCGGGCTAGAGGCTGTATTTATGAACCGATCTTCACGAAACTTCTTGGGTACCTCTGTTATCACCTTGGGACGAGAACGAGTGTTTCTGAGTGCGGTCCAAAATTCAAGATGGCTGCCAGTGGCCATTTTGTACCAAAATTAGGTCTAATCAGTTTTTTGTACACAACTTCTGTATGGCTCAGGCTAGAGGCAGCATTTATGAACCGATCTTTACGAAACTTCTTGGGTACCTTTGTTATCACCGTGGGGTGAGAACGAGTGTTTTTGGGTGTGGTCCGAAATTCAAGATGGCCACCAGCAGCCATTTTGTACCAAAATTAGTGCAATCAGTCTTTTGTACAGAACTTTTGTATGAAGGTTCTGATTTGAATAAATTTTTGTATGAATGTTTAGTAACATGGAATACATCACATACAGTACAGGTTTTTTTCTCGTGCAGAAATTATGCAAATTAGATGAATTTTGATTTATTTAGTGCTACTTATACACTGTAAGTGCACATGTCAATACAGCTCGGGCTAGAGGCTGTATTTATGAACCGATCTTCACAAAACTTCTTGGGTACCTTTGTTATCACCTTGGGACGAGAACGAGTGTTTCTGGGTGCGGTCCAAGATTCAAGATGGCTGCCAGTGGCCATTTTGTACCGAAATTAGGTCCAATCAGTTTTTTGTCACAACTTCTATACAGCTCGTATTTATGAACAGATCTTCATGAAACTTCTTGGGTACCTTTGTTTTCACCTTGGGACAGGAATGAGTGTGTTTTGGGGTGCCTTTGTTATCACTGTGCTATGAGAACAAATATTTTGGGGTTCAGTCAGACCCACTCTGGGACTCTATAAAGATTTCTTTTCTAGTTGAGCATCTGACTGTCACCCACCTTTACAATACTTTACCTATACATTTGTTACAGGCTACGGTCAGTATTTATGTACAGACCGTTACAATACTTTATATGTATCTTTGTTATCAGGTCATTAGCTAGATGTTTGTCATTGCTGTGTCACATACTATACATGTCTTGACAAATTGAGCTACAGTGTCATTGACACTTTCATTTTTATGATAGAATCAATTCTCGTCTCTTTAAGCTGGGGTCTAATGTACCATCACCAGCAGAAAGAGTACGAGAGGTTGTCCTAGACTGAAATCGTCTATAAGGACTCATAGCAAGGTATAAGTATACCTAAGTCTTTGATGGTAAGCTTTCATTATTGTAGGATTAAACTACAAGAAAGCATCTATTCAAGACTCTTTAAGTTGGGGTCTAATCGACCACAGCCAACAGAAGAGTAGGAGAGTTTGTCCTAGACTCAATTCGCTTATAAGGCTCATAGCGAAGGTAGAGGTATCTCTCCTATATATTCTTAGGTTTGTCTATACAGCCACTTGTATAGGGGTTTCTCAGACTGAGTTACTGATCAGACTCCCCTGAGCCGGTGGTTCGAGGCTCTTATAGAACTCGGTCCAGCTGATTTTGACTGGAAGTGGATAATTAGGTTATTTATTATTATCTTTCAGTCGACAAGCGAACGTTCGGCAATTGTAGCGAGTATAGTTCTTTAGATCACTTGTTTTGTGAACTAGATAATGTCTCATGGGATTTATTATAGGATTCATGTATCCCACTATTCATTTGGCTGGTTCATCTGTTTCACAGAGCGAATTAACCGGCTGTTTGGCTCGCTTTTATCGGTTATCTGACGCATTAACAGCGATAGTTTTATGCACTGGATGGAGTTGTGTGGAGCGGCTTGGAATGTTATTTCAATGGGTCGCTTACACACATGTCTACTCCAGTTATTAACTGGAGTGGTAGACGTTTTTCCTTCTTGACCTGTTTTGTTTTAGAGAATCCTTTAACATAAGGTCAAGTTTGAGCATATATTACGGTTTTCTCAATTATTTCGGACTTGAGTTCATATATTGCGTTACAATCCTGAGTCCGAGGGTCTCTCTGTGCACATCAGAGTTTATCAGAAGAGAAGTTACGCGTTTGTTATTATTTTTCAATAGAAGGGACGTTTTATGTTCATTCTATTGTTAAATAAGACGGCTATTCATACAGCTTGGGTTATTTATCTTCCAATTAGCAGTCAATGCTTAAGATTTCAGCGCTTAAGTAACTGCTGTCTATATCTTGCGCTTATTCCAACTGTTTGGCTATTATATGATCTCATGTGGGATCTCTTCAGGATAGTTAAGTTTTCGGCACATGGGAATAATAGTTTTCATTATTTGTGTCGCTAGTATAAGGCTTTTGAGCTCATACATTGACGCTCAGCCGTTTTCATGGGAATGAATGATAGGATATGTGTATCCTTAAATTCATTTGTTTCTATTGATTTCATTGAGGTTATGGGGTCTGCTATTGAGCATTTGCCAGAAGAATTAGAGGGTTTTCTTCTTTAAGGGAAGTTTTATTCTTCATGTCATTCTCCGCTCTCAGTGGCATTACGGAGTATTCAGACGTGAAAGAGCTTTATGATCACTATATTATTGCTGTGTGCACCAGCAATGATTAAGTAATGTGAGTGAGGAGGTTTCGACATATATTTGAATTCCTCCCCCCCCCCCCCCCCCCCCCCCACTCCCACTCACGCTGTCGTGTATATATTTTTTAATACATACATACTTTGCGTCTGGGTCGTGTTGGATGGCACCATCATACGCATATATGCAGTTCTATTGCATTTGTTTCCGGTATTTATTATCTGATTTTGGAGCCGGTTTATCATACCTACCTCCATTTTTAGATCCTGGTCTCTATTTTGTCGGTTCTCAAATCGCATATTCTCACGTGTTTATAGTTGTAGATACCAAATAGTACACGGAGAGTGTTTTTTACCAGATTTAATATTACAGAGGCCTCCTGTGAATGATCTTGAAGCATGTTTCTCTGCAGAGATTGTTCATTTTATCCCGCTTTTGTATGTATATGTTATTGATTTCTTACTGATTTCGTTGTACCTGTATACGGCGTCGGCAGTGCATATTTTATAGCGGATAATGTTATTTACCAAAAATCATCGCTATAGACTTGGCTTGTGAAGTGGCGTTAAGCACCATTTATTATTCATGAATTAATTTTTTGAGTGCCTGATCGATATTTAATTATATCGTTTCCGGGTTCTGCTTATTGATTCCAGAGCTCTCCTCTCTTTCTTTTGAAGTTATGTTCAAAAAAAGGGTGTGGGGGGGTCATTTTGTCCACTTCTCTGCCTTATGGGGTATGTAACTATTGAGGAAGCTGTCTTGTCCGTACTATGTTCGGCGATCAGCTGCAGTATTATTGTGTGGCGTAGGTTTAAGGGAAATTTTCTCTCATTCTCAGTATACCACAATAGTTTTTGGGGCCTAGTCCAGACTAGTCTCTAAAATTGTTTATTTGTTACATCCTAATCAACATGATTTTATGCTTAGATTTAGGATTTACATAATTCGGATCCATATTAGGTTATCTCTCTTCTATTATGGTATTAAGAGACATTCATGTAAATTCTAATTTCTTCATCATGGATTGAAGGATTTGATCTATGTTGATCTACTCTTTTGGAAGTTCTAGGCCCTCTGCCTTTTTATGATTCAGCAAAGTCTGGGTCATTGGTTACAGTATAAAAATATGAAAACATTTATAGTAATTTATATATTTTTTATACTTATTACCAATGACCCAACGGGAATGGCCCTCCCATGAGTGGGCAGTACTGGACACTCATACCTCCCCGCGGAATTATTATAATCTTTTTTCTACAAAGAATGATTTTATTGGCGCCAGATTCGGTGACTTTTGGCGTCTGCGCAGGATAAAATGTATGGAGGGCCATTTAGGACTTCTAATTTTTGGTTTTGCATGCAAATTTTGGGGATTGAGGGGCAAAATTTGTGTTTGGCCCTAGATATTTTGGGGTTAGCACCAGCTAAGTCTGGGTCATTGGTAAGTATAAAAAATATATAAATTACTAGAAATTTTTTCATATTTGGTGTGCTGCTTCCTTTTGAGGTGTAGACTCAGATTTGTTCAAGAGAAGTTGGAGGAGCTATATTTTCATTCGTTAAGGGAGGGGCAAGAATTTTCGCCCCGCCCAAAATTTCTGTTTTCCAAACCAAGAGGCAGATTTGAACCAAATTTGATATGAGGGCTTGTTGGGTCATAAGTACTTAATTTATGCCCAAATTGTTTTTCCCGTAGCCCCATGGGAACCGCAGGAGCTAAAAATAGAAAAAAATTAAAACGCCCATATCTCTAAAACTACACGGCACTGAGAATTCTTATTTGGTGTGAAGCTTCCTTAGGACCAACAGAATGGAATGGTCCAAAAAAATTGCTATCGGTTTTATCATGGGGTACATTTTGGGGGACTTTGAAAAAGTGCTGAGACATCATTTTTAAACACTGTGGGTAATGGGAAAAACATTTAAGACTACTTTTCTCCCAAACCGCTGCTCCAAAAGGTTTCAGATTTCACATATAACGTCTTTGGAAGATTGTTTCACATGTTTATTGAAATCAAATCCCAGGGTCCATATTTGGGCTCTCTATGGGAGCCCAGATGTTTAAATTAGTGCAGTATGAGGAATATTCTTTAAAAATCTTCTTCTTCAGCTCTACCAATCAGAATCTTTTGATATTTGGTATGCAGCATGCTTAGGGGGGTGAGATTCAAGTTTGTTCAATCCAAGTAAGTCTCTGGGTTCATATTTGGGCTCACTGTGGGAGCCTAAATTATAACTTAGTTCAAAATGAGGAATTTTCTTTAAAAATCTTCTACTTCAGGTCCAGCAGTCAGAATGCTTTGATATTTGGTATGCAGCATCCTTAGGGGGGTGAGATTCAAGTTTGTTGAAGCAAAGTCCCTGGGCTCGTATTTGGGCTCCCTGTGTCAGCCCGGATTATAACTTAGTTCAATATGAGGAATGTTTCTTTAAAATTCTTCTTCAGATTGAGCAGTTGAAATGTTTTGATATTTGGCATGCAGCATCCTTAGGTGGGTGAGATTCAAGTTTGTTCAAGCCAAGTCCCTGGGTTCATATTTGGGTTCACTCTGGGAGCCCGAATGATAACTTAGTTCAAAATGAGGAATTTTCTTTAAAAATCTTCTTCAGATCCAGCAGTCAATGCTTTCATATTTGGTATACAGCATCCCACTGGAAGTGAGATTCAAGTTTGTTCAAGCAAAGTCTCTGGTTCATATTTGGGCTCCCTGTGGGAGCCCGAATTATAACTTAGTTCAATATGAGGAATATTCTTTAAAAATCTTTTTTTTTTTAGATCCACTGGTCAGAATTTTTGGATATTTGGTATAAGTTTTTCTTAGGAGGGGCAGATGCAACTTGTTGAAATCAATTCCCTGGCTTGATATTTAGGCTACTATGTCAGGTAAGCGCTCTCAGGCCCCCTGGGGCCTCTTGTTTGGAATTTCATATATAGCTTTGGTGTAATGTCTAGATGGGAATTTTTCTGCATTTCAGTAAAAAATACGGCTATCAGCAGCCATCTTGGATTGGCATTTGAAATGTCAACTATTCCATTAGTACACCCTGCAGGCCGCATCTCTCACCTAATTGTTTTCAGATTTCATATGTAGTCTTGGTGTGATGTCTAGATGGGAACTATCAAATTTTTCTGAATTTCGTTGAAAAACATGGCCGAGGCAGCCATCTTGGATTTGGCACACAAATTGTCAACAGTTCCATTGGCTCACCCTACAGGTCACATCTCTCACCATGTCAGTTCCAGATTTCATATGTAGCTCTGGGGCATTGTCCAGATGTGGCTATTGAATTTTTCGAAATTTTGTTGAAAAACATGGCTGCCAGTGGCCATCTTAGATTTGTCATATAAAATGTCAACAATTCCGTTTGCACACTCTGCAGGCTATATCTCTCATTCAATCTTTTTTTCAAGTTTCATATGTAGCTTTGAGGTGATGTTCAGATGGGAGCGAACAAATTTTTAGCTTAACTTGACATAGTCAAGATAAGCTATTACCATCACGCGTGTGGAAGTCTGTTAGTCTGTGAGTCTGTTCACATTTTCCTTTAGCATGGGCTACACCCCGCAGTTCTTGTCTGATCATCACGAAATTTCATATGCAGGTTTGGGGTCATGTCAAGATGAGAACGTCCCCTTTTGGTCGCGATCGGTCAACCGGTATGGCTGCCCGAGCCCAAAACCTGAAAACCATTAGCACAGTCTACAGGTCATATTTATGAAGGGATTTCATTGTCGTGATTGGTTAACTGTGATGGCTACAGGTGCCCAAAGCCCGAAAACCTTGAGCACAGTCTACAGGTCATATTTATAAAGGGATTTCAGTGTAACTTCGTAGGATCACTCCAGATGATGCCCAGATGAGATTGTCCCCTTTAGTTGCGATCATTCAACCATGATGGCTGCCCGAGCCCAAAGCCTGAAAACCTTTAGCACAGTCTACAGGTAATATTTATGAAGGGATTTCATTGTAACTTGGTAGGTTGACTTCATATAATGTCTAGATGAGAACGTCCCCTTTTGGACACGATTGGGCAACTGTGATGGCTACAGGGGCCCGAAGCCCGAAAACCTTTAGCATAGTCTACAGATGATATTTATGAAGGGATTTCATTGTACCTTGGTAGGATGACTCCAAATAATGTCTAGATGAGCATGTCCCCTTTTGGTCACGATCATTCAGCCTTGATGGCTGCCTGAGCCCAAAACCTTTACCATAGTCTATTATAGGTCATATTTATGGACAGATTTCATTGTAACCTGTTAGTTTGACTCCATATAATGCCTAGATGATGACATCCCCTTTTGGTCGTGATTGGTCAACTGTGACGGCTTCAGGGGCCCGAAGCCCGAAAACCTTGAGCACAGTCTATAGGTCATATTTATGAAGGGAGTTCGTTGTAACTTTGTAGGATCCCTCCAGATGATGCCCAGATGAGAATGTCTCCTTTTGGTTGCGATCATTCAACCATGATGGCTGCCAAAGCCCAAAAACCTTTTGCACAGTCTACAGGTCATATTTATGAAGGGATTTCATTGTAACTTGGTAGGTTGACTTCATATAATGTCTAGAAGAGAACGTCCCCTTTGGACGCAATTGGGAAACTGACGGCTCCAGCGGCCTGAAGCCTGAAAACCTTTAGCACAGTCTACAGGCCATATTTATGAAGGGATTTCAATGTAACTTGATAGGATGACTTGTTTTGGAATAATTTCAGTGTAACTTGGTAACTTTTGTTGATATACGTTAACTGTGAGGGCCACATACATTAACTGTGAGGTCATATTAACCCACCCCTCAGCTCTTTAGTACAGTGTACACCTCATATTATTTTTTATCAAAAACATAGCATACAGGGAACAGAATTGAACATATTCCCAATTATCACAATTCTTGTCTTATTTCATAATCCTTTCATAAACATTGAACATTATCCTTTTAATCCAACACAACACACAAGTTGAGCTACAGTGTCATTGTCATTTTCATTTTGAATTTCATTTAAAAACATGACTGCTGGCAGCCATCTTGGATTTGGCACATAGATTGTCAACAATTCCATTGGCACACCCTACAGGCTGCATCTCTCACCCAGTCAGGTCCATATTTCATACGTGGCTTTGAAGCAATGTCCAGTTAAGTTATCGACAATTCCATTAGCACACCCAACAGGCCACATTACTTACCCAATCTCTCTCAAATTTTATATGTAGCTTTGGTGTGATGTCTAGATGGGAGCTATCAAATTTTTCTGAATTTCATTGAAAAACATGGCCACTATCGGCCATTTTGGATTTGGCTTATAAATTGTCAACAGTTTCATTAGTCAGGGTTTCCACTACCAGGGTTGAGGGTCCATCAACTGGACCCATTCCCCGGTGATCATTTACTGATAAAACATAAAATCCGATCAAAAAAACATGACTCAGTAAAATTCTAGTCAAAACAAGGTCATTCCCCCAACAAAGTGGACACATTTTAGGAGCACCGTTTCTGGAATGGGCATTTTGCAACTTAAGATTGTCGAGTGTCAGTCAAAAACTATCGCTATTTTCTGCCATTTGCCAATTAGGTGCGATGTCACATGCCGATTGTAGCAAAGAAACAGTGATAGCTCTGGGTGTTTCCCCGAAGATTTGACATAATTATTCTCACAAAATCGATCACACTAAAAACAGGAATCGCCCTCTCAGATGCAAGGAAATGGCCTTACTGAAGTGTTCAATTCTACAATTTTCTGTGATTTTCCCCTCCTACCAGACCCACTAATTTATTTCTTGCAGAAACTCTGCATTAGTACACCCTATGCGTCGCATCCCTCCCCCAATCTTTTTCATATGTAGCTTGGGTGTGATGTCTGTTCAGTAGAAACTTGATTGAATGACTTGGCATTACTGAATCTTTCTATATAGTTCAGTCCCTTCTTGGACAAGGTGAGCTGCAGTGTCATTGACACTTTCATTTTAGCTCAATAATTTTAATTTCTTCTGGCAGAACGATTCGAATTTTGCACGTTTCTTATCATAAATCGTTTTCACTTGATCCTCTGTTTTGGGGGTAGAGTGGGGTGGTATTTTATTACGATCTTACTTGTTAAATTATCTTTATGATCATTCAATTACTTGGTAATACTGTAAAATTTTCTTGTCTGTTTCAGCAAATTGTGATCAGAGAATGTCATCAGCTTCCGTTTGGCTTGTTCTTAGAAATTTGACTCCACAGGTAAAATAACTATTATTCTCAAATTACTTCAGATTCACCTATTTTTTCAAAAGGTTAATCTCGAGATGTTCCATTTTTTTTTCAAGCCCAAAGGGCTTGTGGGATTTTGAATGTGGTATGCTTTGAGGGGTTGTTTAATCCAGAAGAGTATTCTATATCTTTATGCCGCTGAAGGGGGGCATTTTAAATCTTGGTTGTCCATCCATCCGGGAAATTGTGTCAGTCGTAACTCTGTAAGAGCTGGGTGCATTTCACAAAACTTCACTTAAAGGTTAAGGGAATGTGTGTTGTGTTGTGCTGCAAAAGTCAAGGTCACATGATTATGAGACCTCAAATCTTAGAAAAGTTTGGTCCCTGCCATAACTTAATAAAAACGTGATGGATTTTTATGAAATGGACAAAAGTTTAAAGAACATAGGGAAGGTGCGACACAACCAGATCCATCTGACTATCTGTTCATCCATTTGTCAGCCTGTCCATCTGGAAAATTGTGCCTTTGTCGTACTCTATATAATGGCTGGATGCATTTTCATGAAACTTCACACAAGGGTGAAGGACAAAGGAAGATGTGTTCATTTCAGCATCACCACTTTGGAAAATTCGCAGCACGAAGGCTCCAATTGGGAATTTGTTTGGAAGAAGAAACACAGAAAGAATAAATGTTAACTTCATATTGAATTGAGAACATTAATACAGAAGCTACTACATGTTGTACATGTAATAAGTTCTGTAACAAACAGTCACATGAAATAATGATCAGTCTCTGTAATCTCTATTAAATAAATTGTTCTTTTACTATTAAATGATGAAGATATTTATGCATTTTGCTACCCTTAGTCAGTGCATTCTGAGGCTTTGCACTTATGTCTAGGCAAGTCATGGCTGCCTGCATACTCTTCTGCAGTCTTCATATTGTGGCTTTGTAGTTATGTTTAGGCAAATCTGGACTATATAGGCAGCCAAGACTTGCCTAGAAACAACTGGAAAGTTTCTTTAGTATAAACAGTATTTATTTCCAGAAAACAAACATACAAGGAAAGTTTCTTTGGATGTAACTTGCAAACATATCTAAAACCTGCCTGTTGAGGCAGGTTGAGGCACATGTTTTGTTGCAGTAAAAGTGATTGAAGGGAAAATCAGACCTTCAAGAGGTAAAGAAGAATTAAATTTTTATTTGAATGAGGACTGAGATTGGGACATTTTTGGTTTGAAATGGACAAAAATCATGCCAAAATGCAATTGCAAAAGGATCCCATATTTGGCCTCTGTAGACACCCAAAAGAAACCATGAATGTTGACATTCAGTTTTGGAAAACAGGCAATTGGGCTATGGAGTCCTTCACATATGCAAAATAATACAAGAGCAAAAAGTTGCTCTTGTAAAATAGTTTCCGAGATCAATTGACTACTGTAAAAAAAAAAAAAACCTGTGTTTAGGGTAAGCGACCGACACTAAAACATTTCGCCGACCCTAAAGATTTTATCGAGTAATAGTCACTCGTTTAGTTCATTGTAACTTCAACTGTGAATTTGAAACCAATTTTGTAGTTCAAGCTTTCAAAATTATGTGTAGAAATAAATATATCGGGACAGTATAAATGAGGAACAAGTGGCTGGTTCTAGCTCAGCAGAGGAAACCGCAATTGATTAACTGATGTTCATTTCACAATGCTTCACCATTGGTGTTGACAGGTCATGAATATTAATGAATATTGTGTTGAGTTTCGTGTATTGATATTGAAAGCCCCAAATCTTAGCCTACTGTCTTGAAAATGTCATTGGTGCAAGTATTATGTACAACAGGGTTTTTAGCTCACCTGACTTTCAGTCAGGAGAGCTATAGTGATCACTCACGTCTGTCGTCCGTGAACATGGTGTTTGCGTCTTCTCCTCCCAAACTACTGAACCAATTTAATTGATATTTGATATAATAGTTTGTTATGACATCGCAATTTGATTTTGTTCAAATCAAGTTGCTTCGCCCGTGGGTAGGGCCACACCCAAAAAGTGTGCTGAAATCTTAAAAAATCTTCTTCTCATGAACCAGCAGTAGCAGAGACTTGATATTTGGTGTGCAGCTTCCTTTTGAGGTGTAGACTCAGATTTGTTCAAGAGAAGTTTGTGGGGCTATATTTGGCATCGTAATGGGAGGGGAAAGAATATTTGCCCCTCCCAAAATTTCTATTTTCCAAATCGAGAGGCAAATTTTGACCAAATTTGATATGAGGGCTTATTTGGTTATAAGTACTTAATTTATGCAAAAAAAAAATTTTCCTGTCGCCCCATGGGAACCGCAGGAGCTAAAAATAGAAAAAAATGAAAACGCGCATATCTCCAAAACTTCACGGCACTGAGAATTCTTATTTGTTGTGAAGCTTCCTTAGGACCAACAGAATGGAATGGTAAAAAAAAATTGCCATCGGTTTTATCATGGGGTACTTTTTGGGGACTTTGAAAAAGTGCTGAGTCAGCATTTTTTAACACTGTGGGTAATGGGAAAAACATTTAAGACCACTTTTCTCCCAAACCACTGCTCCAAAAGCTTTCAAATTTCACATATAACATCTTTGGAAGATTGTTTCACATGTTTATTGAAATCAATTCCCTGGGTCGATATTTGGGCTCTCTATGGGAGCCCAAATTTTTAAATTAGTGCAGTATGAGGAGTATTTTTGAAAAATCTTCTTCAGATCTACCAATAAGAATCTTTTGATATTTGGTATGCAGCATCCTTAGAGGGGTGAGATTCAAGTTTGTTGAAGCCAAGTCCCTGGGTTCATATTTAAGCTGAAAATTTGGGGTTCCGTTGCGAACTTAGAAATTTTTGACCAAAATCCGAAAAAAAATTTTTTTGGTTTTTTATGCATTTCAGTCAATTTTAAGAGAAAATTTTTTTTTTTTTTTGCACTGAAAATTTGGGGTCTGGGTGGGTCTTAGAAAATTTTGGACCAAAATCCAGAAATTTTTTTTTGTTTTTATACGTTTCAGTCAATTTTAAGAGAAAAATTTTTTTTTTTTTTTTACACTGAAAATTTGGAATCCGGGTGGGACTTAGAAAATTTTGGACCAAAATCCGGAAATTTTTTTTTTATGCGTTTTAAGAAGAAGAAAAAAATTTAGGCTCAAAATATTTTGTTTGGGGAAAAAATTCTGTTTTTTATGCGTTTATCTCAATTTTGGGACGTAAAAGTGCAGGAACTGAAAATAGAAGGAAAATCCTGTGTATTGTGTGGGCACAGTCACTTCATCTAGTTGGTATATGCTTTTCTTAGGAGGGGCATATGCAGCTTATTCAAGTCCCTGGTTTGATATTTAGACTACCATGTCAGGTGAGCGCCCGCAGGCCCCCTGGGACCTCTTGTTTTTAATTTCATTCAAACAGATACATAGAAATTGATAATGGTCAGCAGATGTGAAGATATTGCATTATGTGGTCATTTTGGTAATTCAATATTTGTTTTATTACTGTCAGAAACCATGTGACGCTTTCAATATCGGGCCGGATGGGGAGATTTTTATCATTGGTCATTTCAAGGAAAGTTTATTTAATATGCATATACAATTATCCTATGGAGCCAAAAAAATAATAATTTGAATACACTAACACAGGTAATCTCTTTAAATTGAATTTGAATTGCATCAATAGTCAATCCAGGTTACTACATTTTAGAACAGAGTATATGCAAATCGGAGAAGGCTGTCAGTGCATCATTATCATATTTATAAACAAACCAATGAAATATCTATCTGCCAAATAACTGGGATTTTGGGGCAGTTTGAAACATGCTGTCAAAAAACATTTTGCCATCCAAAAAAAAAACAAGTGCATTTGCTCCCGAAATGACACCAGAAGGCTCTATTTGATAAATTTCAATTTTTTTTCTGGAGGAGGGAGTTGCAGAGGGAGGGACAATTTCCATCAGCATATTTTGTGCTGAAGGAGCGATGGCAGAGTAACCAGAACTGCAGACTAATTACATCCAGCTTAGCCAGAAATGGACAAGTACAGTTAACAGGGCTTGAAGTGGTCATTTACAGTTGCATACGAACACGAGCTCAATCGTGCTTTCTTCATGTGAAGGACGTGAGTATGGATTCAGGGGCATTGGTAGCCAAGCAGTCACAGTTTGTGCCTATCATACTTGGTTAAATTGTGAAAAACTATCTTGCTGAAGTTCTTGAAAATGACATTATGGATTTGAATTGCACTCTCCACAATCGAGATGTTAAATTACTGATCCTGGGATATATTTTCACATATTCATTTTTCATCAGATATCCAAAAGCACACAAAGGCAATGAAAACAAAAAGTACTCTACTTCCATTACCAATTTTTCATATCCAGAGTTCCCACTGCATATTGAATTCCGTAAAAGTCCTGGAATGCAGAAATCACTTCCCAAAGACCTAAAAGTTCTTGAATATTGGATCCTTCCTTGAAAAATAAGGTATCGTGCAATTGGTTGAGATTCATTTCAGAAATATTCTGCTCACCTCATGATGAGCTGAATATTGCTTAAGGTATCACGGAACTAAATATTGAAATTAGATTGAACCGCCTTAAAATGTTGCACTCGGAAATGACGCAATCTCTAAAAATAAAGAGCCTTGGGAAAATCCGTTGTTTCAATAAAAGTTTGAAACATTCTATTGACATCTTGCATTATTGTTGAATATTCCTGATAAAAAAGAGGGTGATTTGATGACTTTTGGACCTAAAAAATACAATTTACTTTTTGTGTGTTTTTGTAGGGAATTCCCTGAAAAATATGTGCACGTGACCGGTATTTCCCTTTGTGTCAGTTTTTCTCTCTTATTTGTTGCATGACCCCCTGTTTTCAGATCAGAAAAAGTTGTCTGAAGGGCTATACTTGACAGAGATATTTGAATGCCAAAATTAAAGTGATGCGATCATATTTTTTTCCACCTGAACGTTATAATGGTCGCCTATGGGAAAATATTTAGTTCTGTGAGACCTATAGGAAATATGTTTTTTGGCTTCCAGACCAGATCCAGTTATTATTTTGGGGGATTATTTCACATTTAAATATTTATTTGGGGACCATACACCTTACCAAACCATTTTATTGTTTTGAGAAGTTACATTTTTTGTCACAGTCAGCAATTAAAGCTATATATTTCCAAAACTGAGGCAATTCATGCAAGAAAATTCACATCTTGAGCAAGTGTATTCCCCAGGAGCACACTATAACCTCTGGCAGCTGCTAATGAACAGCCTATCTTACCCTATTAACATATTTATTTAAACCATGGTTTCTCCTCATATTTCTAGGGGCAGGGAGGATTCCAAATCTTCCAACCCCCTCCCAAATCACCATTCAAACACAGACAGAAAACCTACACTGCCCTTCTATTCACTATTATTTAGAAGTTTTTCTCTTCTGTATAATGCTCTTCAAAATGTTGGAAAACAATTCCTTCATTGAAAGAGTATCCTGGAACACAAATTTGAGGAAGGGGTGGGGCTACAGTGGAAAATAACATAATAAAATTACAAATGTGAGTGAATGGCATTTGTGCATAGCTACCAATATAGTTGTCTAGTACTAGTGCTGCCATGGTTCCCCTGATACAGCATAAATTTACAGTGACAGTTGTGAAATATTGCTCTTTCCCTGAACCAAGTCCTCTCTCCCACACATATTTAACCCTTCTGTTGATGATAAACATTTGGAAAGACTGAACAGCATGTTTTTAGAGACTGAAGTTAGTATCATACACTTTCAGTTTCTTATGATTTACTTTGAGGCTTCAGCACTCATGGTCCACTGAGTTATTTTTCAATTTAACAACCTTGCCCTGGCTCTTCCACTATATTTTTCATTGTATGCCATTCAGTACTCTCATGTAGACCTCCTACATGTGTGACTGCAAGCCTATCTGTCTGTCTGTCTGTGTGTCTGTCTCTTCATCAGACATGGTGTTTCTTTGCGTTTCATTTGCCTGGATCTACATTTTCAATAATTGGCAGCTGACTAACTTTCACCCCCCCCCCCCCCACACACACACACAAGTATATTAAACATCAAATACCACTATATTCTTGAAGCAAATGTCTGATTCATCCTCTTTGGAAACATGTTTTCAACAATTTCAATCTTTTTGCCAGAATGGGTGTCTGTGGGGATTAAAACAAAGGTTATGAAAGTGCACTTATGGGAACTTGCAGCATAAGCATAGCCCTATAGAATCAATATTTGATGGTTTTAGGCATCTTACCAGTGTTATGAGATATCACAGTAGCAGGTACTGGTCATTCTTTTGGAAAAAAACACTGTTTTATGTTTTGTCAGTGCCATACCAATGACTCTATGTGCCTTTACTGAGAAAACTGAGGCTTGTCCTTTACAAAAATTGCAAAATATTCATCAATACAATGTGAAATGTCTTTAGAAGCCAGACTGTGATTTAAAAACTATTACAGATGGGAAAGTTCATATCACAGTAGGTTTGTTTTGGGTCAATATCAATTAAATTATGAATTATATGACATATTTTGATGAAAAGGGGCATACCGGGGGGTCCTATTCAGGGCAACATTTTACTACATCAGATGGTGGAATAAAATTTGACATCAGTTGTTAGGATAAACTGGTAGAGTCCTCTCATATTGGTGAAATATATAGCTGCATCCCCAGTTTTGGAAACAAAATTGACATCCATATTGTTCCATGGGGGTTGGGGCGCTGTTTTGCTTGCAGTATGGTTAAATGAGGCAGATTTTTTCTAAAAATATTTTGTGCTGATGCAGATGTTAGTTTTATTTTGGGATCAGGGTAGTTTTTTAAAGAAAGCTGTAAATTCTCATCCTTCTCAGTTAATTTATAAAGTAACAGGATAGAAAAATTTTTTGGAGGCAATACCAGTTTTCAAACCCACTTGACAAACTTTGGGCACTTTTCCTTAAACGAGCAAATTTTCCATGTTTTTGACTCAGCCAAAGCCAAAAGTTGGATTCTAATGCAGAAATGACCCTTTTATCTCATGGAAGTGGTAAAATGTCTCTTTGGTGGGGTTGGGGATGATTATAGGTATCACGGAACTAAATATTGAAATTAGAGTGAACCGCCTTAAAATGTTGCACTCGGAAATGACGCAATCTCTAAAAATAAAGAGCCTTGGGAAAATCCGTTGTTTCAGTAAAAGTTTGAAACATTCTATTGACATCTTGCATTATTGTTGAATATTCCTGATAAAAAAGAGGGTGATTTGATGACTTTTGGACCTAAAAAATACAATTTACTTTTTGTGTGTTTTTGTAGGGAATTCCCTGAAAAATATGTGCACGTGACCGGTATTTCCCTTTGTGTCAGTTTTTCTCTCTTATTTGTTGCATGACCCCCTGTTTTCAGATCAGAAAAAGTTGTCTGAAGGGCTATACTTGACAGAGATATTTGAATGCCAAAATTAAAGTGATGCGATCATATTTTTTTCCACCTGAACGTTATAATGGTCGCCTATGGGAAAATATTTAGTTCTGTGAGACCTATAATCAGTGTTCTGTAGTGAATACAATGTCTGCCTGATGTAATGAAAAGGTCAGAAAGTTTGATATAGGTAGATGCTTTTCAGCAGGGCTTAAAATTCACTAAAATAAGCAAAAATCAAAATATTGTATTAGCTCATAAATAAAGGGCCATGTTTGAGAATCATAATTCTAAAATTCACTGAATTTTAAGGTCTGTACAGTGTTGAATAAAGTGGAGATTTTAAACTTTGATTGTAGATTGATATGTATTTATTCGTATGTGTAGTGGTTTCTTGGAAAGCCTATTCGTAGTAAAGTTGTGTTTGAAAAGTGACCATTTTGATTAGTGATTTCTTAATGATTTCACTTTTGCAGAGTATATACCCTCTCCCTTTCAATTATACTCCTTGTTCACTTTTCAGAAGCCTTGGGAAGATTTGGACAAATTTTGGAACACAACTAAATGGCAGGCACTTAATTTCTCTAAAAGAAATTCAGTTCTGTATTCATGTGAAGTAGAGTGTATGATCACACACTACTTGAGTCAATACAGGAATTGTTGAAGACAAAAAAGATTGGTACATATTTGTTTAATTACAGGAACAAATGCAGATACTTGAGTTTCATGGTATTATGAGATTGCGATGGATTGATGGAAACATGACCTGAGGTTTGCAGCTGGAAGCTTACGTTCAACCAAAACCCAAAGTATCGAGGTTGAACATACATGCTGAGCTGCAAACCTCAGCCCAACCCACATGAAATGAACAAGGCAGCTTTAACAATAGCAAGTTTAGGAAATAAACCTCTGGTGTACCTCACAACGTCACTGGACAAATAATCAATAAATCAGAAAAAGATCGAGGTCACTACATCTCCATTCAAATCATAAACTGATTTGTATTTAAACAACACTTCATTCGGAACACCATTTGCTGCATGTGTAAAAATTTAGAAAAATGAATCAGTTTGCAAGTCACTCCATTGATGACATAATGTGAAACAGGCAACCTCATTTCAAATATTCTACATGGTGCTGTCGAAAGTTACCAAATATAGATTCAAAACTCAATCATGATGTGAGTGAAATGAACCTTGAATTGAAACGCAAGCCAATCATTGTCTCAAAAATTAGGGATCATTTTCAAGTAAGAATTGAACAAAATTAATTTGAATGATGATTTTTGTGTTTTTTGGGTGAATTTGGCTGTTCCATCAGGGTGAACAGTTAATTTGTTGTTCCTGCATTATCAATTTGATCCTCTGGAGTATAAGAGGTTGAAAAGGTGTGAAAACCCCCAATACTGCTCACCCAGACTCGCATCTTTCAAGTTAGTGTTGCAGAGGTGGCTCAGGTTTGTTAAAATGTGATTATAAAATTTCATGATTTTGAAAAGCAGCTAAAGTGTTATGCACTGTTTTTTTATGAAAAAAAAAGTTCTCAGTAAAAAAGTTTTTCCTTTTCAGATTGATGGGTCAACATTGAGAACGTTGTGCCAACAACATGGACCATTGATGTACTTCTGTTTGTTTCTAAACCAAGGTCAATCACTCGTTAGATATTCCACAAGAGAAGAATCTATTAAAGCCCAGAAGGCTCTAAACACTTGCGTCCTTGGAAATACAACTATTCTGGCTGAGTTTGTGCCTGAGGCTGAAGCCCAACGTTTTATTGAACAGCAGCAGAATGCTAGTCAGTGGACACAGTCTCAAAGCAACATGCGAAATACTGTTCACAGTCACAATAACCGCAGTGATATAAATAACTGGGGGAATTCATCCCATGTGTCAATGGGAGGCTACACAAATGCATCTGGCATGTGGAGCACTGGCCTCTGGGGAAATGTTCCTGTCGATGAGCACAATGCAAATCCTCTTCTGGGAAATATCCTGGGTGGGGAGTCGATGTGATTTGTGTCCATTGAATGTCACCCAGTGTTGTGATCTCTTTTCAGTTTTTGCGGGTTTTGTTCATAGTGGTGGTGCAGTATTCATGTGTTAATCTTAATTGCTTATTACAATGTGTTCTTGGGGTCATATTCTGTTTGTGAGGCTACAGGACACTAGAGATGCATGCAAATATATTTTATTGTGGTGCTTACTACTTCTAAGAAGAAAAGGCACAAAAATTTTATTTTATTTTTTTGTTTACTTCCTCCGAAGTATCAAGTCTTTCAGAAACACTATTGGTCTTGTCAAGTGTCTTGTCTTGCCTCCCATACAGATTATGACACAACTAAAATTTAAAATAAGGGTTGACAAAATATATATTGTATAGCAAACCATTAATTATTTAAGAAAAAAAAAAATACTAAAAAAATTGTTAAAAGAGATAAAAAAAAAAATAAAAAAATAAAAAAAATATAAATAAAACTCAAACCTCACATTAGATCTTAATTTATGCCAGTCATGACCTTTCCAAGGAATGTAAGCTGTTTTGTATTATTGAAAATCTATAAATTTTAAAAAACCTGCCCATTTCATTCTGAAAATAATTTTTAACTATCAAATTCACTTTCCATTGATGCATGTTGACTCTTAGAACCAGGAGTTAATCTTTTGACATAAGTCCCCAATTTTACATTGTGAATAGACTCAGCGGCTCCTATTTGAATTCATTCTCAAGGACTTACTGATGAGGCATTCATAATATACTTAAATTGCTGGAAATGGATTCCTGCTTTGTTAATTTGGCTGGTCATTTTGTTAAGTTAGTTGAATTTAACAGTTGCCTCAGCAGCATCAGCAAAGTATATATCCCATTGAAGCTGGATCCTTATTTTGCACCCAACTAACATCCATAGAGGACCGAGTCGGGAAGGTACAACTTTGTTTGGGTTGGGCGATACTGATCCTCTACAAACAGCATGACAAAATACCAAAATTTTACAAACAGCAAATGTTTCCCATGATGCCACTGAATTTCACAAAATCAGTCTTGTTTGACTGAGCTCAGTGAGCTCTATAAAACAAGACTGAATGATTAAATTTCTAGTTGCATCATGGGAAATATTTGCTGCTTGAAATTTTAATATTTCAATATGAATGTTCAGAGTTTCCTGTGGGAACCCTGGGAAGTGACGCAGTGCTTGTTTACTGTGGTAAACGAGCTCTGTTTTACTGGTAAAATAGGACCCTGTCACCAATGCTTGGGGTGTGGAAGTCCTCTTAAATGGGCAACATGGGAATAAACGATTGACTGAACTTGGCTTTATCTCCATGTTGTGGTCATGGATACCCATTGTGCAGAAATATGTAACCTTAAACACCAATAAATAAATAATAAATAGTGTGCAGAGTATTAACCCTCTGCACACTGATGCCAAAAGATAAAATTTTCAAGAAGCCAATTTTCCCCATAATGCAACTTGAAATTTACCCAATTCAGTCCTGTTGGACACAGCTCAGTGAGCTCTGTCCAACAAGATTAAATTGGGTAAATTTCTAATTGGATTTGTTGCTTGCAATTTTGTTATTTTGACATCGGTGTGCAGATGGTTAATCTATCCAGAACTAACCCTATATGCATGCCTGATAAGTCTGAAAATTAAGGGGGTTAGTTACGCAAGAAGACAAAACCCCTTTCTTTTCAAATTGGTGCTATACCCAGTAAAACTGAATATTGTTAAGACAAATGCACTGTTGAAGATTTTTTTTTAAAAGCTTATTTGATACCAATTCTTCCATGGAAAACCTTATTTTTTAGTGCGAATTCGAATGAGAGGGTCAGTAGAATCTGTTTTGGTTAGTACCCAAGAAAAAATGATTTCCAGTTATTTACAGTTTTGGAATGTGTCTAGAAAACTCTCATAGAAGCCGTCTAAAGTATTGTGGTTTCCAAACAAGATGTAAACATGTAATGAGTGCAACCTGGGACAAAATCCCTACGCACATATTGCAAGTCATTATAATTAACAGCCTGGTTTCATAGAGATGAAAGTCACTTTTTTCTGTTTTTTTTGGTCAAAAAACATTCTGTAAGTGAATCTACTGCTGGAGTTTTCAGAATGAAATGGGGCCCATGTTGCAATGGAGGTAGATTGCTATTTGAATAAGATAAGATAATATTTTGAATCAGATGCAGGGATCCTGATTTATTTAATTTTTTTGTGGTTGGCTTGTTCAGTTATCAAAACACACAAAAAAATAAAACATTAGAGCCTGTCAAATAAAATCTTGTTTCTCTGTCAATTTCTCTCAATTTTGTAGCGAGGAATTGCGGCTTCTTTCTAGCATTTCAAGGAACGAAACTGGGAATTTAACCAACTGTAGCTAGTGTGCTCCATCAGATAAGATATAATTGGTTAAATTTTCAGTCCTACAGGATTCCCATGGGAATTTGACCAAGGCCTTGAAATCATGGAAAATGGAACTGCAGGCCTTGAATAGTCCAGAAATAAGATGCTGATGAAGCATGTAATTATAACTTCAGTAGTATATGCTATGAGTTTGTAAAGTTGTAGACCTAACTAGGACCCTCTGATCGTTACCACTTTCACGAAGGGAAATTTGGAGGAGGGGGATAATGATTGGAGGGTCCAAGTTAGGACTAGTGGCAGTGGGACCTTGAAAAGTTTTGAATTTGCCATTTGAAGAATGCCAGAAAATTCTAAAAAAATGTCAAGAAATAGCCTTGAATAGTCTTGAATTTAGCCTCTCCTTGCCCATTGGAACCCTGTCCTACAAGTATAAAACAATAGTATCATTGAAGAGATTGCTATTAAATTACTAGCTTGAAAGAGCTTACAATGATCGCCCAAGGAAATTGTTCAAGCTGTCCAACAGCTGCTCTTTTATGCCAAAGTTTTCATGGTAATTAATACTCATCCAAGTCTGAAAGAATTTGCTGTATTTGGTGCAGATGTACCAGTACTACATGTATTGGCAGAAGTAAAACTTTGGCCAAGTTAAAAATGAGCAAGGTTAAAAAAAAAGTTTCTGGGGCAGAATTTCAATTATATGGGAGGCGCCTGAGAAACAAGATTTTCTTTTAATACTCCAGTCCAGATTTGTCATTTTATTGCCGTAATTTATTTCTGAATATTTAGATTTGCATATTTGTTGCTTCATCGAATCTTGAAACAAAGTTTTTTTAGAGTGAATTTTCGAGTCTCAAGTCATTTTATTTTATTCATTGTATATTAAAGATTCGTTAATGTCATTTGAAAATTCCTGTTTCAAGCTCAACAGTGCTTTTTTTTTAAATTCACTTTGTGACGATGTTACTGGTGGGGAGGATGGGTTACATAGGTTTGTTTTCTGTTAGGTTTTGCTTTCACTAGGCGTACATTTGAGCCAGTTTGTGCTGTTCAAGAACTCGTCTTAGTTGTTGATACATGTTAATAACATGTGAACGATTCCAAAATGTCTGACTATTAAAGAGAATTTTGAAATGTCAGGTCTGGACAGTTTCACCAACTTAATGACATCAGAATCTAAATCCTGTTGCTTTGCAGTGGTCTTGTGAGATCATGACTCTCAAAGCACAGCCCAGACGAGAAACTAATGCTTGAGTACTTTCACCCTTGTGATCCTGCCAGACGTAACTTTTACCATATATGCTTGTATGTGAGGCATTATTACACAATTGTAATTTTATTGTCGGATTGATTGTTGATATGATCTTTAAGAGCCCTTTCTAACATTCAGTCAGTTGAAAGTCTCCACATGCCAGAACATGCTGAACATCATAATAAAATATGCGAGAATAATCACAAATGGCAGGATACAGGTTCAGAGTATTCACAACTTGATGCAAAGGCTGAATATTAGGGAATATTCCCGTGGCAGTAAAAATGACCAGTCCAAACTGGGCCTTTTTCGCTTGAATTTGAAGAGTGTTTTGAATAGAATTCAGGCTGCATTGCTTTCATGATCTTCAGCACCCATTGAGTGCTGTGGCACTTGCATTGAATTTATGTTGAATCTATTTTACAGATAATGAAAATGAATCATATCAAAAAAGTTGTTAACATGCAGTACAGGATCCCTGACATTCTACTATTTTAAATAGCAGTTGACTCCTTTTTCAATTACGAGATGGGTGGGGGGAACATTTGTTGTTATCCAATATTGAGTGTGTAATATTTTTTCTTTGTTTTGGATTCCGATTCTGTCAGTATGACAGGAAATTGACCTGTGATAATCAAGTCTTAATTCCTGTATTTCTTTCATGTGATAGAGATCAAAGCTACATTATAAAAATAATGTTATATAAAAAAAAAAGTTAAAAAAAAAAAAAATTTTAGTGCTACAAAGTGATATTGTCGAGGGCCAACCTCAAATATGTTCAGAAATAAAAATTTAATTCATTTTTGTCATTTTAATAAGTTATGCCATTCATATTACTGTATTGTGTGTAATAGTATTCAATCTTTAAATGCCAGAGGCTATTTTTGTGAACATTAGAAATCAGCATTGATTTCTACAAGAACTGATACTGCTTGATGAGTTGCATGGAGAAAAAAAAAATGTAAAAAAAAAATGTAAAAAAAAAAAAAAAAAAAAAAAAAAAAAAATGGAGGAAAAAATCTCCAATTGCAACTCAAAGAGCCATACCTGTGGAGGAAAATGTGAGATCCGTTAAAACAAAAATATTGCAGTGCTTCTTTAGTGTGATCATCTCAATCTGCTTATTTGATAGAATAGATTTCAGTAGGAACTGACATTGATTTTCTCAGGTTGACAACAGAGATAGAAAATATTGCCTGAACTTAACTTTAGCTTCTATTGTTGGCACAATAGGGACTGTTTTGAAAGTCATACTAACTTATGGTCACCCAAGCTTTTTGCTGCTCATTTTCTCTCTTGTATCGCAACCAAGATCAAAAGCTGAGTTGTGGTTAGAGGGCAATTGTTGGCTACCAGTATAGGCAGACATGATTTACTGGAAACATTTGTACAGGATATATAGTTATGATAGTTATACTGATCATAGCATCTCCCAACACATGTTTTTAACCTTTAAAAATAACTGAAATAAAAAATTATCTGCTTTCTGACAAATTTTTTAAATTCATATAATAACAGGTAGGTAAAACCATACCTTCATGAATGAAAGATATGGATGTAGCTGCAATGGGGATGGATATAGGATAGTTTTGTCAGGATGGTTGGCTGACATTTTTATACTCCCACCTCGGAAATGCTTTGAGGGCTATATTTTTGTTGTCCTGTATGTACATACTTACATCAGCCCATCTGTCCATCTGGCTGTATGTTTGTCTATACATCCAATATTCTTTTTGTTCACGAAACCCTTACACGTTTTAACCAATTTTGAACAAACTTTTTCAACATTATGACTTTAGTTGATATTCCAAAATTTTTGATCTGCAACAGTTTTAACCAGGTTATCTCCCCTCCAACTTAGAAGATTTAATATAGATTTCTATGAGATTCCTGTGTGCTCAAATTCTACATTTATGAATTGATTTTGATAAAATGTCTCAAACATTGGGACTAATAAGTGGACATCCACATATTCCCAAACTTGCATCTACAATTTTAACTAGGTTATCTCCCTTGAACTTAGATTTATTATGGATTTCCAAATGTGTTTCTTGTGTGCCACTCCTACATTAAAGAACTGATTTTAATGAAACGTTTCAAACATGACCAGTTATAAGTGAGCATGTGCAAAAATTTTAATCTGCCATGCTTTTAACCAGGTTATCTTCCCTTTAACTCGGAATTGAATATAGATTTCTAAAGGTGACCAACAACAAGCGTACATGTGCTTAGCCCAGAATTTTCAATCTGCAACAATTTTACAACTCATTTTCCCCGCGGGAACCATGGGATGTTAAGCAGTCACCAATGCTTGGGAGGTGCAAACCCTCTCTAAAATGGGCAACATGGCTTATTAACACTCACCCCTGGTCTTGAATAGATACTCATGTTGTGGTCATGATTAGCCATTGTGCAAAAATATGTGACCCTAAACACCAATAAATCATTTAAAACTCATTTTAATGCGCCACATTTTGAGGTGCATTCTGGAAAGTGTGAAGTGGGTGGTATTAATCACCTTCAGTGTTAGTTCTAGTTTTTTTATGTTCCACACTCTTCTATAAAAGTATTTTGTTAATGAAGAAAGTACCATTAATTTAGTAACGTGAGACCTATATTTTATCGGCACATGTACATTATATTGTTGAGTTTGGGGAAGGGGGGGGGGGGGGGGGCGGGTGCAGTGGCATTGCAGCAACGTCGAGCCCGGTTAGTCCTTTGATGGGTGACCGTATGAGCGATCAATTAGGACTCCTGCATTGTGTCCTTGGGCAAGGGACCTAACCCCAATTGTCCACATGGGGGCATGATGACTCGGTGCACTAAGGCGCACTGTGTGTCGATGGTGCGCATGTCTTCAACCAATCTAACCCTGCCTGTGCTGAGTTACGATGTTGGGGAGCTGGCAGCTGCTCGTCGTTGCTTGGTGGTTCTCTCCAGGTACTCTGGCTTCCTCCACCCGTAAAACTGTCACCGACACGATATGACCTTGGCTGTTATGTCGTTAAACCATAATAAATAAATTGTTGAGTCAGAGTGAAAATAAATTATTCAATTGCTGTTTTTCTGACTGAAAAATCCTGTCTACAGTAACTTGTTTTCAGTTGCTTTCAGAAAAATCAAAAAGTGAATGCATATTAAGTAAAAAGTAATTTTTGTGTGTGCACCTAAATTATTCAACTTGTGAAGATATAAAATAAGATACCTTCACATATGGATGACCTCAGTAGATGTCTTACACATCAACCTGTAATTTGCATGGATTGGTAGTAATTTTTAATTAACTGGTTGAGTCCTGGAAGCACATATTTGTGCTTTATTTTGAAGTGCAACTTGAAGGCTTCATATTCTGTGGATGTGCTTAATATTGTCATTAAAGTTAAATTATTTAGTCCCTATGGATATGTATTTTTACAGTTTTTACAGTTTATTTAGTGTTACTAGCACTCTCCCATAAATTGTAACCAGGCTAAGACAAGTAAAGGCTTGCTGATATAGATAGGATAGCTAGCCAAAAATTTACTAGAAACTTCTGCAGGAGTCGTTAAGTGGCATGAAAAAAAGATTTAACATTAGACTCTTGTGTGGAAGATACAAAATCTGTCACAAGTTGAAATTAGGCATTCAAGGATTACAATTCGCATCACCTTTGTGCCAACCATGGAATGCAAAGTTTTGTTTTAAAGGCTTACAAAAGTTCTCTTGATTTTAATATTGTATAACTTACAGTACTCATAACTTAACAGTGACTTCATGTCACCTCTGCGGCTTACATTGCAATGGATTTTTGAGTGCTACCCAGTTTCTATGAACTGTTGATGCAACTAAAGTCTTAGATGTGAAACATATCTGATGGTTATTACACTGAACAAAAACGGACTGGAGATAACTCTCTTCTCAAGAGATGGAACCAACTTTTTTTTTTTTTTCTCTTTCATTTTTTCTCATAAATACAGCTGTGGAATCGCTAGAGATGTTATATAAGCACTTACTACTGAGTGGTCATCAGCTGTATATCGGAAGCCAAATACACAGAATGACACGCATGTTAAAGGGTTAATCGATGTGGCATGATTGCCAGTGCTGTAGGATAAAACAAGTTTTATCCTTCGGCGATGGCACAAATGCAGTATTGATTAAACCATTCACACGCATACTGCATTCTATGTTTATTACATGCCATCACATCTATAAAAACAATTATTAGAATGACATTCAACAATTCATTTGACAACAATCAACGAAAAGAACATTTTATTGCCAACCAAATTTGCAAGGGGAACCTGTGTTACTATTTTGTCCCCGAATGTGTTCTACGTGTCCAGTGGCACATTGGAACTCCGAGGACGATTTCAGCCATCGCTAGCGATTCAAATTGTAATTGCATTGCATGGTTTGTAGGAAATCCAGTGAAATTTCCTTTTATTTCAAAATAGTCCAACGATTTTCGTTCCACACACACGTGCAGAACAGATTTTCATTTTCCGCATGGTTTAGTGTTGCTGTAGATGGGGATTACATAGAACATGTGTGTAATAAAACAGGTTTCCCATAGCCTTTTGAATTTCTTGGAAAGCCTTTGAGTATTGGAACCTTCCTTGACAAATATGATATCAGGTAATCGGAAGAGATAATTTCAGTGTCAATCTTCCAAAGGAGATTCATTCTAGCAATGTTCAGGTCACTGAATCTTGCTGGAATGGATTTTCTCTTCTTTGGGAGGGGAGAGTCCCCTTGTTGTACCTGAACAACGAATTTCATCTCTTGCTCCTTGAAATCCCTTGTAAATAGATTGGGAACCTCCTGGAGACTCACTGAATCAGGTACTTATCCATGTGGTAGACAATGGTAATGTTGAAAAACATGGACTAATGAGAAAAACCAATACATTCTTTCCTGTTCAATCAGGTAAATTTATTCAACTTGTATATTGTGCATTTTAGTGTCATAAAGTCATAACATTATGGATCTCAAGTTATGGAGGACAAGCGATGAATTTAATAAAGTGTTTATTGTTGTTTTTTTTTTGTTTTTTTTTTTGGGGTGGGGGGGGGGGATGCGGGTAGATTAAAAGAAAAGAAAGATTTGTGAAAGAGAAAGTGAAAAAAAATGGCCTCTTGCAATTGGAGTTATTTATCTACCCTATCCTATGTTGGGGTACAATGGCATTATAAATATTATTTATAACTTAAGTAAAAAAGTCTATTTCAAACAATCTTGATGTGGTATGTTTGGAGAATTCCATTTGGGCAGCAACAAAAGTTGTGCACGTGATAAGTTGTTTTTCTCATCTTTTTTTTTTTTTCTTCTTTTTTTTCCGTATTCACACTGTAGTGTGAAGCATTTTAGTCAGGGCTTGTTGTATTGTTATTAGATAATATATCCTTATGAGGTGGTGATGTCACGTGAATTTAGAGGAAACGAGTGTGCTTTCACTTTTATCTTCTGATAATTGATGTTGAGTACAAATCAAAAAGATGAAAATGTATTAAAAAAAAAAATATAAAAAAAAAACAAAAATGACAAAGACAATCAGAATAAGATAAATATATAAAATCTACCAGGTATTTGTGTGGAATCAAGAACATATCCATGGTGCATATACTAATTTTCTGTGAAGATTTTTTGTAACCTGTTACACCCAAAAGGCATCTTGAATCATGATTGTTTATGAGTATCTATCTTCTGTTGTATGTATATATTGCTTTGTATTGAAGGTTATGTTGTAGTTGACTGAAAGCATCCCTTGTAAAACACAAGTTATTTTCTGATGTAGTTTGACCTTTTGGCATGAGCCAGATGACGTATATCAATTTAACCCTTTACCAAATACGACCAGTGAACATTTGTCAAGAAATTTTTCTTATTTTTACCTCCAAAACCTAGTTTATGATCCCTAATTGGAGATGAGTTCATTGGGCTCATAATGAGGAAGCATAAGCTATATTTTGGAGGCCAGAAAATTTAAATTGCCATTTGTGAAGAGCATTGGTTGAATATGCCTGTTGTATAAGGTAAAGTGATAAATATAAGGCTAACAAAATTTTGATCTTTGCAGTATTGTTTTTATTCACAAACTTAACTGGTTTTTGCTAGAAGCCACTATTTCGGTTTTCAGAAAAATGAGGGTACCATTGCAAAAGCCAACATTTTCCTTCTCATGTTTCATATTCAGTCAAACACAAATAATATTTTATTTATATATAAATTTGTTTCATTACAAATTGAGAAGTGCCTGTGGGGGTACTCCAATAACTTGTCATAAAACAAATTTTGAATAACAAATTCAGACCACAAAAAAAATAAATCTAGCCCTCAACCAGTTAATTGGATTTCAGGTTTGTGACTTAGAAAAATGATTTGTCTTTGAGTCTTGGCTGCATTTGTAGAAAGCCAAGACTTGATTTGAAATTACTAACAATGTTCTTTTTGCCTTAATATTCAAAAGGACAGCTTACTGAATATTTACCTAACAAATCTAGCAAGCTGAGGTGTTGATATGGATCAGCTTGAAGGAGTTTGTTGCTGCAGACAGTTATTTATGGCTTTGTCAACACATGAGACATGGCAGTCATTACTAGGTGTTTATTTCCCTGAAGTTAACCCCTAACCTGCTGAGATCTTTTATAAAAATTATTTTTTACATTAACTCTTAAGTCATCAGATTAAATTTAAGTTAATAACTGCCATAAATACTTGTACACAGCTGCATGTGACTTGAGTGTTTCTACATTATTGTTAGCAGCCTGTACAGGCTGCCAACAATGATATAAAAACACTTTCAAGATGAAAGCATCCTAAAAGTCGAGTTCTCCAGGAAGAGTACACTTTGGACAACTTTTTCAGAGCAATGTAAAGGGGGCAGTTTGCAGCTGTATGGGAACTTAAGGGTTATATGTGACTACCGTGAAGTTACCATGACAAGATTTGATGCAAAATTCAGAAAAATTTAACTTGAACCATTGTTCAAGATGTCTATTCAATTTACGGGTGAAAATTTGGTTAAAAGTGCCCAAATTGAACTCTTGTCCTGAGCTGGAATATCTGCCAGCAGCATGCAAGGAGTTAAATTAATGATTAAACAAATCCCAGACCATACAATTTGAGAGGAGAGGAACGATTTTATCGTGGTGGTTATGTAAATGAAAAAAAACAGATAACCAAAAAGTTATTCATCTGGAACTACAAACTGTTCATCAAAAATTTGTGTCTTATGACCTTATTTGATAGCACTGTTTTAAAATTTGGTAGCACTGTTTTAAAATGTTCCTGTGAAAAGACCCCTCTCTTCAATGCTCAAACTCCCTACAAACTCCCTAAGACATCTGACGCCCCCTGTTCTTGCTGCAGATGCTTTCAAATCTGTGATCTATTATACAGTTGATGTGACACCTAGCAAAATTTCCACCAATCAAGCTCCGGGATTACCCCGGTGCTTCATTGGTGGAAATTTCGCTAGGTGTCCTAACGGATCATCTCTGAATTATATGCATGGAAAAATGCCAACCCAGAGATTTTGACCCATCCACAATGGCTGTGCTGTGATCGGTCCTCTTTATTATATCCAGATGAATGGTATATAGGTTATCTTGAGATTTTATTCTCAGAAATCCTGACTAGATGTATATGCTGAAAATGACCTTGAGCCCCTTTAAAATCGCAATATTTGGGTATTGTAAGATGTGTTGCAGACACATCTAGCATAAAACATGTATGAGTGAAGGTTTTAGGCAACAATATCGAAAAAGGCCATCATTCAGTAGTTGAACACGCCATTTTGAAATTAGCTTTGGCCACGATGTTACTCCGTGAACTTCATATTGGAGCTCCCTAACATGGCTTTACACTTGTGATGAGGTCATGATATTGCCATAAATGCAGAAAAATACAGTAAATACCAAAAAACAATGATATTTTAACCAAAAATCTGTTGGTCATGAGCAACAAGCAGGCTCAGGTGATATTCATGAAGGCATGATTTAATTTGGAAACCTCCAGTTTATCGTATTTTGGCCCCCATTCGTTGGGTTAAGGATTAAGGCTCTAAATATTTTGAACTTCTGTCATACTCTTCGTGGTAGCTTCACAAATCTTATTATTCCTTTTACTCATTGTAATGATATCTTCCTATAAACAAGTAATATGTTTTGTGCAATAAAACAGTTTATTATGCCTCACTTCTGTGACACAAGCCGTGATTGGTTAATTTGACACCTTCTAAAAGTCATTGTACTGGGTTTTTTGGACAAAACACGGGTACTATCAAAACATTCTTTCCTGGAGACATGAGAACAAAGAAAATGTAAGCTCCACTTCCATTGATCAGCGTCGATTACGCACATGCTTATTGGAATTTCTCAACACCAAACGCTGGCGCCTCGTCTGTTTAACTTTTTTCGTCATTGATAGACACAAACTTACCTACAAATATGTCATCTTCAGTTGGTTGTTTTCAATTTTAACTACAAACAATGAATTTAAAAGCATCAGAAATATTAAAAACTCACGTGTTATTCACCATTTCCAGTGAATCATGAATGTGACTTCGTCTTCAATCACATATTTCCACAACTACAAGTTTAGTATTACTATTAATAGGTACTCCTCAGCCTGAGTCTCCGCCTCAAGTTCAAAATAAATTGTTTCACTCTGCTTAATTCTAACAACTGCCTTCCAAGAAACATTAATTTATATTCCATTATACCACTCATCACACAAGCATTAATAATGAATTATAACATGAAGAGCATGAACAGTAAACACTGGCATTTGGTGATATAGAAACTCCCAAATCGACGGCACTTGTAACAAGACATTTTCGAATTTGGTGATCTGGAAACTCCTAAAGCGACGTCATTTGTTTGAAAGACCTCACTAAAAGCATGTTTCTACATTCGGCTACATTGTTATATGATTAATGGCATGTTGCGGTTTATGCTTAACAATGAAAGCTGTTGTTTGTTCGGCATTATAAAATAATTAGAAAGTTTCTTTTCATGTTCTATCGGCCGATAGTACCTGAGTTTCTGTTAAAAACCTTCAGCTGCTTTGCTGCTAAAGGTATTTAACAGAAATCACACAAACTCGGGTACTATTGACCAGTAGAACATGAAAAGAAACGTTCTAATATTATAATAGTATAGATATAATTTACATCAAGGGCCTTGCAGTTTTCCAGAATTTCCATTACACCACCACCTGCAAGTCTAGTTGCTTATTTCTATTCAAGGCCTGGCTGTCTATGGAGGTAGCCAGTACATGATGTAAAACCACTGCCAGGACAAGGCATCCTCGTAAATGCATATTGGGATATTTGTTACTGAGTAACAAAGCTTCAAGTCAGAAATACGCTTGGAAATATGCAATACATTTCACTTAACTTGTAGAGTGCTAGATTAATTTTAGTGGTGAGAATTTGTTCATAGGAGATTATTTTTATTAGAATTTATTGCTGTCCAATAAATTGCAACAGGACATTTCATACAAAACAAATAAGTTTTCTTTTAACTGAATCCAAAACACATCCACAGTCCCTGAAGCTTTAGTTGTGGTACTCGCACTTTCATTTAAAGTCCAAATGTGGGCTTCCAGCACCCAATTAGTTAAGGCAGGAAAAAAGTTGGGGTCTTGAGCTCTTTAACAAGCTTTAATCATGCATTGTAAGCAAAAAGATTGTGACCTTTTTCTTTTAAGGGACTTTATAGAATGAATGCTAATTTTATCAGAATGCAAGGAAATGATCAGATTCTGGTTGATATAATATCCCTTACAACTGAATATTTTGTAGAGGTAAAGTGGCTATTCAATTAAGAGCATTCCACTGTAACCTTTCTAACACCCATTGAGTGAGCTTGATAGCTCAGTCAACATTTGGAAACATGTCTTCTTCACAACCATTAAGCCAAATTCAAACATATATTGTACAGACCATTTAGGGAGTATATACCCTTTCTATTTTGTTCAAATGAAGCAGCTGCCAACTTCGGACTTGGGTTAATGCCCCAAAAGCCTAAAAATCTTTAAAAATGTTAAAAAACCACCAGATAGAATGCCATGATATTTGGTACGGAACATCCCTTGGTGTTGAAGATTAAAGTTTGTTCAAGGGAAGTTGGTAGGTGAATATTTGGGCTCTCTGTGGGAGCATATCCATTTTGGGCTCCACCCCAAATTTGTATTTCAAGAACTGGTGGCCCGATTTGAACCAAATTTTACATGTAGTATAAGTGGGTCCTAAGTAATTGATTGATGCCCGAAAAAATAATTTTTACAGCCCTGTGGAAACCCCAGGGGCTAAAAATAAAAAAAAAAATTAAAATGCCCATATTTCCCAAACCACATGGAACAGAGAACTGTTATTTGGTGTGAAGCATCCTTAGGACAGGTAGAAGGGAATCGTAAAAAAAAAAATTTCCATTGGTTGTGTCCAGCTATTCTGTACGGGGCATCGAAAAAATGCTGGGTCAGCATATTTGCAAAAATTGAAAAAAATGTTTTTCTTCAAAACCACTGATTAGAATCAATCTTTTATTAATTGGTTTGCAGCATCCATAAGTGTGTCAGATACAACTGTGTTCAAATTAAACCCCTCGGTTAATATTATTGCTTGGGTTAATATTTGGGCTCTTTATTGGGGCCCATAGTTCAACTCAGTGCAATGTGAGAAAATTTCTTGAAAAATAATCATCCACCAGTTAGAATCTTCATATTTGGTGTGACATCTCTTGGGATGTTAGATTCAAATTTGTTCAAATCGTGTCCCTGGTTTAATATTTGGGCTCCGTATGCCAGTCACTTACTGATACACTCATCTCTTGTGACATCTTCAGCCAGGTGAGCGTTTCAGGCTTACCTGAGCCTCTGGTTTTTCACAGATATGACACTACCAGCAAAAGAAGACATAGTTTAGCAAGATATTGCTCAAATGTTTCGTTGCAATTTATTGGAGAGTACAAGTTGGCACTCTCCAATAAATTGTAACAAAACTATTTTATATTAATATTTTTCTTCGACTGCTGAGGCAACAACAAATTAGTGCAAATATTGTAAAGCCACTATAATGGCTTTTAGCACTTTTCAATAGAACCTTGATAGTGGCTTCCAGCACTCGACCAGTTAAAGGAAATTTCAGAAATTTTGCAGCCCTTTGAACTACAGGATTAAATTTTTAGCAGTGCCACTTGGCTCTACATGTGTCTGTGTCTGTGACCGAGATTTTAAACTAAGTAACTTTTAAAATACTTACTGGTATGCCGTCACATAAGTAGATATTGAAGTCCGGTTCCATATTCGATGCCGGTGTTATTGGAGTATTTTTGTCAAGAGTTATTGCCCTTCTTGGACTTGTGAATTGTTTCATTTTTAGCTCAACTTGATAAAGTCCAGCTGAGCTATTGCCATCACTTCTCGTCCGTCGGCATACGTACGTACGTCCACAATTTCCTTTGGCACACCTCACAGGTTGCATTTATGATCAGATCACTTTGAAACTTGGTATGGTTGTTTGGGGTGACCTCTAGATGGGAGCTATTGATTTTTAGCTCACCTGACTGAAAGTCAGGGTGAGCTATTCTGATCACTTTTCGTCAGTCGTCTGTCGTGAAGGTGGTGTTTGGACCTTTTTCTCCCAAACCACTGGCCGCATATTAATGAAATTTCATGTGAGTAGGGGTTATATAAGGGCATTTTGATTTTTTGTCAAATTAGGTTTCGGCTCATATTGAGCAGAGGGATGGGGCAAAAATGCTCCAATTCTTAAAAAATCTTCTTCTCAAGAACCAGCAATAGCAGAGACTTGATATTTGGTATGCAGCTTCCTTTTGAGGTGTAGACTCAAGTTTGTTCAAGAGAAGTTTGTCGGGCATTATTTGCCTTCGTTATTGGAGGGGCAAAAATTTTGGCCACGCCTAAAATTTCTATTTTCAGAACCGTGAGGTCGATTTGAACCAAATTTGATATGAGATGATAATGGGTCATAAGTAGTTGATTGATGCAAAAAAAAATTTTCTCATTGCCCCTTGGGAACCTTGGGAGCTAAAAATAGGAAAAACCTTAAAACTGCCATATCTCCAAAACTACACGGCACAGAGAATTCTAATTTGGTGTAAAGCTTACTTTTATCCAGTAGAATAGAATGGTTAAAAAAAATCCCTGTCGGTTTGATCACAAGGTACTTTTTTCAGGACTTTGAAAAAATGCTGAGTCAGTACTTTTTAACACTGTAGGCAATGGGAAAAAGATTAAAAAATCTTCTTCTCCAGATCCAGCAGGCAGAATCTTTTGATATTTGGTATGCAACATTGTAGGGTGGATCTGATTCAAGTTTGTTCAAATCGTCCCCCTGGGTTCATATTTGGGCTTAGTATAGGAGCCCGATTTCGAACTTAGTGCATTTCAGGCAAATTTCTTAAAAAATCTTCTTCTCCAGATTCAGCAGGCAGAATGTTTTGATATTTGGTATGCAACATTGAGGGGTGGATCTGATTCAAGTTTGTTCAAATCGGCCCCCTGGATTCATATTTGGGCTCACTATAGAATCCCGAATTCGAACTTAGTGCATTTCAGGCAAATTTCTTCAAAAATCTTCTTCTCCAGATCCAGCAGGCAGAATCTTTTGATATTTGGTATGCAACATTATGGGGTGGATCTGATTCAAGTTTGTTCAAATCGGCCCCCTGGGTTTATATTTGGGCTCAGTATAGAAGCTCGAATTCGAACTTAGTGCATTTCAGGCAAATTTCTTAAAAAATCATCTTCTCCAGATTCTGCAGGCAGAATCTTTTGATATATGGTATGCAACATTGTGGGGTGGATCTGATTCAAGTTTGTTCAAATCGGCTCCCTGGGTTTATATTTGGGCTCAGTATAGGAGCCCAAATTTGAACTTAGTGCATTTCAGGCAAATTTCTTTGAAAATCTTCTTCTCAAGATCCAGCAGGCAGAATCTTTTGATATTGGGTATGCACCATGCTTAGAGGGGTGAGATTCAAGCCAAGTCTCTAGGTCCATATTTGGACTCACTGTAGGAGCTTGAATTGTAACTTAGTTCAAAATGAGGAATTTTTTTTAATAATCTTCTTCTTCAGATCCAGCAGTCGGAATGTTTTGATATTTGATGTGCAGCATCCTTAGGAGGGGGGGGGGGGGGGGGGGGGGGGGAGGTTCAAGTTTGTTAAAGCCAAGTCCCTGTGGGAGCCCGAATTATAACTTAGTCCAATATGAGGAATATTCTTTAAAAATCTTCTCTTTTTTTTCAAATCCACTAGTCAGAATGTTTGGATAGTTGGTATAAGCTTTTCTTGGGAGGAGCAGATGCAACTTGTTGAAATCAATTCTCTGGGTTGATATTTAAGGCTACCATGTCAGGTGAGTGCCCCCAGGCCCCTTGGGGCCTCTTGTCTTCAATTTCCGTCAAAAAATGTCGCCGCTTCCATTCTTAGAACTTAGTTTCGTCAGACCTCAATATTTCCCTTTTGCACACCCTACAGGGCACATTTATGATCGGATTGCTTTGAAACCTGGCATGCTTGTTTGGGGTGACCTCCAGATGGGAGCTATCGGTTTTCTTCCATTTCCGTCAAAAAATGTTGCCACGGCCAACATTCTTAGAACTTCGTTTAGTCAGACCTCAATATTTCCCTTTGGCACACCGTACAGGGCACATTTATGATTGGATTGCTTTGAAACCTGGCGTGCTTGTTTGTGGTGACCTCTAGATGGAAGCTATCGATTTTCCTCCATTTCCGTCTGTCCATCAAAAAATGTTGCCGCTGGCAACGATCTTTGAACTTAGATCAGTCAGGCATCAATATACACTTTCATTACCATCTGTCGCAGCTTAGATGCCAGTCCCTAAGTTTCTCTGACCCTCTGCCCCACTGGATGTGTATTGTATTGCCCACTCACAGACTATCAACTTTTGCTTTATGCAAAGCATTTAGTCGTTATGTTTGTCTGCAATGCCAACTTGGTTTGTTAGGTAAGGGTTCAAAGTAACTTAGTATTATTTTGCCCTGATTTTTCTCATGGTGCCATTATTCTTAAATATTAATATCAGATTTTATTTTTATTTTGCCATCAATGCATGTGACTTCCATATTGGAATTATCTCATCGAACCTGTTCCAAGGATGTGTCATATTTTGAGTACATAAAGATAAAATTTATTTTTCAGTTGTAGCTGCATGTATTGTCTTATTTTGCATATAAAAAATTGGTATTTGTGTCTTTCAATTTTAGTACCATATTTTGTACTGGGTGGTGTTAGTAGTTCTGTTGGGTAAGGATTCGGTTAACTTTAAACACTGCAGACTCCCTTCCCACCTATAAACTTGATAGTTTTAAAAAATTTAAGCATAAACAGTAGCTTAATCACTTGGTAAGTAGATATTATAATGCAGGCAGAGGATTGCAGATTGAAAATATTAATTTGATCCGCCCCTACGTATAAATGTCTATTGATCTAATATATAATTGAACTGACATAGTCAAGACTTTGGGACATCTACATTAACCCTTCAAGGCCTGTTTATGACTTACGTCAAGTTTTACAGTTGTTTCCAACAGGTGCTCCAACATGCAGTCTCTGGGTAATTTGCAAGGAACATTCCAAGTATTTTTGACAGTTGTTTCAAGACTTGCCAAGACACAACTGATAAGTCACAGAACATACATAAACTGTCATTGTGAAGCAAAAATGTATAAAAACTCTTAGGGCCTTTTAAGGGTTAAAGAGTAATTTTTGCTACAGATCTGTATGCAGTTAGTTCCATTGGCTCTTTGATATTTAATCTCAAGTGCAGAGACTTCTAGGGTCATAGTTCTTTAAAAACAAAAAAAATGTTCAATTTGCTGTATGTATTTGCTCCATGTTTTGGGACAAGTGAAAATAATTAATTTCCCATTATAAAAGAAATAAAAAAATCCAAGCCAGGCACTCTACTATAAATTGTAACAAGTTACAGATCAGTGAACAAATTTTGATGACCCAAAATAATTCAACACTGTACCAGTTAATAAGATCATCTAATTTACATACAGTTCCTTGAGTGTAACAAGCTGTCATCGGCAATACTTGAGCATTGCAGAGGGTGCCTTTGTGCACACAAAGGACAATACTGTTCTGTTTACAAATTTCTTCCCACCGATAAAATACTATTCTTTTTACTCTCCATATGAAGGACCTTACCTGCAAGTAAAAGAAATTACAGAACAGTTATGATATAAACAGTTTGACACCTAAAATTAAGTTTGTCAGTTAACCCGTCTTGGCTTGTCCCAACATGTGATGACACTTTCAAAACAATGCTTGATTGACTAAAAAAATATATTTTTTGTCCCTGAAACAATGTTTATGTCTGGCATCAGAATGGGCACATTGCACTGAGGGATCGTGGAGGCCAAAACTGAAACAATAAAATTTAACTGGCGATTTTTGTGAATAATGCTTGTTGGATATGGTGGGTAATTTGGTAGAGGATTAACAAAAAACTGAATTGATCACATGCTTGAATCTATTTTGATCAGAACAGCCAGTTAGAAATCTTAAATCACTTGGCATCTTAACCTGATAACTAAAGTTTTGTTTGGTGTATTAAGATTAGGCTCCTAAACTGTACCCAGATTGTAAAGTGAATGTATGTTTCCTCATTGGTTTCTACTGATATTGATGCAATTAGCAATGCATTTGATTATTATGGTTTGCAGTGAATCTGATATAGAGTTGACCGTTTACCTAACATTATGACTATATCTGGCCAGCAATTTTCACAATGTTTGCCATTCAAATTCAAATAATTTTTTTCAATTTTTGCCTCCAAAACACAATTTATGACCCCTTCTTCCAATGAGGTGGCCATAGGCTGTGTTTTGGAGGTGAAAAATGAAAATATTTAATTACTCAGAGCTTTTGTGCAAGTGTCATATCTAGTCGTGTGTAATTATGATTTATTTCTCTGTGTGGACCCTGGGAATTGGAGCAGTGCTAATATACTGTGGTAAAGAAGGAAAGAAGGTATGTTTCACTGCTGTGATAGGATTGATTACCCACTATTGTTGTGTGAGTTCTTTAAAGTGAGAGGCCTAAGTATAAACGATTGGCTGCACTTTAGATGTATCCATAAATGTTGAAAGTGACATTCCTTTAACACCAGTAAATAAATTAGTTTTTTACAACAGATTATGGATGATTTATTAACTGTTTTGACAGGAACCTGCTATTGGGTTCATTTTAACCCTTTGAGACTTTAATTAACCTGACATTCAAACGTAACTGGGAATTCAGTTTCTTCAATGTTTTTCAAAATGCAACATCAAATGTTGGAAAGTACAAATTACAAGATTTTTTCACATTAGTGATTATCTGGTTGAGGGCTAGATTATTTTTGGTGGTCTGAATTTGTTATTCAAGACTTGTTTTATTACAAATTATTGGAGAGTGCCCAGAGGCACTCTCCAATAATTTGTAATAAAATAAATTTATATAACAAAATGTTATTTGTGTTTGGCTGAATATGAAATATAAGCAAGGAAAGTGTTGGTTTTTGCTCTGGTGTCATAAGTTTTGAAAGCCCTGATAGTGGCTTCTAGCACTCAACCAGAATTCTTGACAGCAGGATTATATTAGTATTCTAAAGTGCGATAACATTTGGCTCAACAGTTGTCACTGAGCACTATTCGGTCAGGAAAAAAAAATAGGAATTAAGGTTAAAACTTTAAAAAATCAAAAAATAATAACAATACAAATGACTACAAAGTATCCATGTGCAACTTGATTTCGTACGTCATAAGACGTACAAAAGTATCAAAGGGTTAAAAAAAAAAAATTAAAATTTGATGCCAATTTTACTCAACAGAAAAGTCCACCATATTTTCAAAAGTATCTCTTGCTTTTCTTCTTTGTTCAAAAACTTGTTCAAATGAGTTAATAATAACTAATGAATTCACTTTTCCACATTAACGATTGAACAAAGATAATACATTTTGTTGGTAGTGACTATATTTTTTGATAGCAAATTCTCAAAGTACGAGATAACATTATTTTTATTAACTGTCTCTGCACAGTGTTTCATCTGTGTTTCCAGCTGAACTCATTTCTAAGGCCAAGACTAACTTAGTGTATTGTATTAAAATTTATTTCTTGAATGTTTATTATAGAATTTTTGTTGATTTCCCAATAAATTATAATAATTCTGTTGGGCAGAATCATTCTGTTCCGAAATAAACTGTAAATGCAACTTATGAGCTTTCCATCAACAGTAGACTCTTAATAATGATAACTGACTGGGAAGTGTAGAAGTGCTTGGCTACTGTGTTCCTATCTTACTGATATAATGGGTTGGAAATAGGGAGTCCTCTAAAGTAAGCAGCATAAAAATAAACGATTGACTAAACTTAACTTGATACTTGAACTGCAGCCATGATAAAACCATGAAAGTGAACTTGAAAACCAATAAACACTTTGAATAACTAGGTTTACAGAAAATATTTAAGTAATAGGTATCCTGACATTCTGCATTTTATTAATTACCTGTTTTCTCATGGTAAGTGAAGAAAGACCCCAATTAACTCTCTCATACCATACATTATGGATTGGATTTCCCTTGAGAATCCTTGGGAGGTGGAGCAGTGCATGTTGACTGTAGTAGAATGGTTCACCCTCATTGGTGTAACAGGAAGGACTTGGTAACCAATCCCTGCATCCCTATTAAATGGACCCCTAAGATGAAAACTAACAAATGATTGTGGTTTATGAAGTCAATTTTGATGTAAAAATAACTAATTTGATTTATGTTTGTTAACCTTTGGGATGCAGAAGGATCATTTCACAGTTTGAAGCAAAGAAAAATAATCCGAACATCATACAAGAAGATGACAATCATACTGAAATCGCCCCATTATCTTGGGGTTTTTTTGTTTTGTTTTTTAGCTCACCGAAGGGAGCTAAACTTATCACTTGCTGTCCGGCGTTGTGAACATTTTTCAAACGACTCCTCCTCTGGTCGATTTGCTCGAAACTTGGTATGGATTCATTACCTTATGTCAGTTCAAGTTTGTTCACATGAAATGGACATGCCCACTTGGGGCTCCATAGTGGGCATAACTCCGATAGCACCCTATGTATATTAGAGAAATTACTAAAAAAATCTTCATCTCCCGCACATGTGGGCAGAATCATTTGATATTTGGTATGCAGCATTATGGGGTGGATCTGAGTCAAGTTTGTTCAAATCGGCCCCCTGGATTCATATTTGGGCTCACTATAGAAGTCCAAATTCGAACTTAGTGAATTTCAGGCAAAGTTCTTAAAAAATCTTTTTCTCCAGATCCAGCAGGCAGAATCTTTTGATATTTGGTATGCCACATTGTGGGGTGGATCTGATTCAAGTTTGTTCAAATCAAACCCCTGGATTCATATTTGGGCTCACTATAGAAGCCCAAATTTGAACTTGGTGCATTTCAAGCAAATTTCTTTAAAAATCTTCTCAAGATCCAGCAGGCAGAATCTTTTGATATTGGGTATGCAGCATGCTTAAGGGAGGGGGGTAGATTCAAGTTTGTTAAAGCCAAGTCCCTGGATTCATATTTGGGCTCACTGTGGTAGCCCGAATTATAACTTCGTTCAAAATGAGGAATTTTCTTTAAAAATCTTCTTCAGATCCAGCAGTCGGAATGTTTTGATATTTGGTATGCAGCATCCTTAGGGGGGAGTGAGATTCAAGTTTGTTCAAGCCATGTCCCTAGGTCCATATTTGGGCTCACTGTGGGAGCTTGAATTGTAACTTAGTTCGAAATGAGGAATTTTCTTAAAAAATCTTCTTCTTCAGATCCAGCAGTCAGAATGTTTTGATATGTGGTGTGTAGCATCCTTAGTGGGTGAGATTCAAGTTTGTTAAAGCCAAGTCCCTGCGTCCATATTTGGGCTCCCTGTGGGAGCCCGAATTATAACTTAGTCAATATGAGGAATTTTTCTTTAAAAATCTTCTTCTTCAGATTCAGCAGTCGGAATGTTTTGATATTTGGCATGCAGCATCCTTAGTGGGTGAGATTCAAGTTTGTTCAATCCAAGTCCCTGGGTTCATATTTGGGCTCGCTGTGGGAGCCCGAATGATAACTTTGTTCAAAATGAGGAATTTTCTTTAAAAATCATCTTCAGATCCAGCAGATGAATGCTTTTGATATTTGGTATGCAGCATCCTTAGGGGGGTAAGATTCAAGTTTGTTCAAGCCATGTCCCTCGTTTGTCTCTCATGACTTCATTCCTTTGTAGTGTTGATGAACCCTGTCTAACTGAATGTGACCCCAAATACTTCTTTGAACCACTTTGGCCGGTGAACAATTAAGGCTCTTTGGGGCCTCTTGTTTTTTTACAAATATTCATTGCTATGTACCCCCGTGGGAACCTCGGGACGTGAAGCACTGCTTGTTTATTGTGGTAAACAAGCTCTGTTTCACTGGTAAAATAGGACCCAGTCACTAATGCTTGGGGTGCGAGTCCTCTAAAATAGGCAACATGGGGTATAAACGATTAACTGACCTTGACTTTATCTCCATGTTGTGGTCATGATTAGCCATTGTGCAGAAGTATGTGACCATAAACAACAATAAATAAATAAATAATTCATTGCTATGTAACCTTTTACGTAACATGGCAGTATGGGGGAAAGTGAAACAGTGCTTGTTTACTATGGTAAATTAGTTATGTTTTACTGCAAAATAGGACTTGGTCACCAACTGCGGTGGAAATATGCAGCACAGGTATAAACTATTGGTTAAACTTGACTTGATACCTTGTGTGATCATGATGTAGCCATAGATGCAGAAAGTGACCTTAAGTACAAATAAATAACATTGCAATATGATGCCTCCAATTTTTTTTTCTTTTTTTTTTCAGTTTTCATTTTTTTGCCTCCAAAACATAGCTTTTGCCCCCCTCATTGGACTGAGCGTGCCGAGCTCATTCCAAAGAGAGGTCATAAGCTCTTTTTGGAAGTGAAAATTATAAAACTAATAAAATTTGAACAGCACTAGCCGTATGTCATTTGCATCGAATAGCACTGTCCATATATGGCAGTTGCATTGGGTAAATAGTTAAGCCCAAGTTCATACTTTTTAGTGCTCTCAGTCCATTGGTTGTTTTAGACCAAAGATAGAATGTCGGTAAGATACCATTAGAGAGTTAAATACCATAAAAAAGTTGATATTGCATTGCAGTGTTTGTCACAGAATTGAGTTACTTGATCTGACTGACCCACCAGAGTAATATTCAATCAAACAGTATACATCTGCAGTACAAGATGCTGAAGTCTTGCCTTTAATGAGGTGGCTATGGTATAGACTGAATCATGCGAGTGATCCAGTCGTAATATTAACAAAAAAATGTACCAAAATGCATCTAGAATCGCTAATCATTTATACCAATGATATTTCAAATTTTATTGTCATTTTGATATGTGATATTGTGATCATTATTTATTTTTTCTACATAGCAACTATCAACTGTTACCCAGATGAAGACTTCATGTAGCATTCATACCCTGTTGTGTACTCTAAAAATGCATCGAGTGAACCAAGAAATGAACAGCTATTTAACCCTTGGGGGCCTAGAGATTATTATACAATTTTGCTTCTCCGCGGGAACCCTGGGAAGTGAAGCAGTGCCTGTTCACTGCAGTAAACAGGCTCTGTTTTACTGGTAAAATAGGACCCAGTCAGTCACCAATGGTTGGGAGGTGCAAACCCTCTCTAAAATTGGCAACATGGCTTATTAACGCTCACCCCTGGTCTTGAGTTGATAGTCATGTTGTGGTCATGATTAGCCATTGTGCAAATATATGTGACCTTAAACACCAATAAACAATAATACAATTTTGCTACACTTCTGTAGTTTACATCATGTGGCTTTGCAGTTGTTTTTAGTCAAGTCTTGGCTGCCTAAAAGGCAGCCAAGACTTGTCTAAATACATCTACAAGGTACTTAAATGCAACTTGTTCCCCATGGGAACCCCAGGATTTGAAGCAGTGCTTGTTTACTGTGTTAAACAAGCTCTATTTTACTAGTAAAATAGGACCGGGTAGCCAGTGCCTTTATCTCCATGTTGCGGTCACATTTAGCCATTGTGCAGAAATAAGTAGCCTTAAATATAAATAAATAAATGAAACTTGTGAGTTAACCTGGAGACAGCTTGTTGGGGCACCTGTTCTATTGCATTAAATGGTGATCAAGTTGTTGGCCCTTAATGGTGAAGGGCCTGTTCCCAACTTTGACAAACATTTTGTCCTTGGAACAGGTGTCCAAACATGAGAAACCCTTCAGATTACCTTGTCAGTGACTGCTTCAGTAGGAAAGATTTCATTAGAAATCTGTGCTGTGGTAGTGCACTCAAAGTGTGTTGTATGGAAGAAATTGGAAAGTTTTCTCTGACTTTAACAACTTGGGGAAATGTTTTAGAAAATGGCTCATATTAAATTTTGGAATTATGAATGACCCATGAAAATATTGAAGTACCTTGACAGGGGGCGCGGTGGCTCAGTAGATAGAGGTGCAGGCGGCAAGCCGAGAGGTCCTCGGTTCGAATCCCACCTGCGGCAACCACGTTGTGTCCTTGGGCAAGACACTTCCCCCCCTCCCCCCCTCCCCATTGCCCACGTGGGGGCATGGTGGCCCTGTGTACTAAGGTGTACTGCATGTCGATGGTGCACTTGTCTTCAACCAATGCTAACCCTGCTTGTGTGGAGTAGTATGTTGGGGAGCTGACAGTTGCTCGCCGTGCTCGGTTCTCTCCGTGTACTCCGGCTTCCTCCACCCGTAAAACTATCATGGTCATGATTAGCCATTGTGCAGAAACATGTGACCTTAAAAACACCAATAAATAAATAAGTACCCTGACAGTGTTTTGTAGTTATATCTTGGCTGCCAATATTAGCAGACAAGATTTCACTACAAATCACTGCCGTAACGAAGTCTAGTTAATTATTGTGTAGTAAAATTTAAATTGTACTTTGAGGGTTAATTATGAATGTTTCTATGATGTAATCTTGGTGAGGCTCAAATTCCATTGCTCATTGTGAGAGGTAACTTAACATTGATGTACTTTTTCATGGGGAGAAGTATTATGTATCATGGTCTCAAACTTATTCATTACAACCGGTGTGCATTATGTATTCTACATAGGATCCCTGAAGTGAAGCAGTGCTTGTAAATGGTGTGGGCAAGTTCTGCTTTACTGGTATAATAGGACCCAGTAACCAATGCCAGTGCTGAGAGTCCTCAAAAATAGATAATATAATTATAAATGATTGGCTTAATTTGTTTTTATACTCCTATTGTGGTCCCAGTTTTAATACGGATTTTGTTCCCCATGGAAACCTTGGGAAGTGGGGCAGCATCTGTTTACTGTAGTGAACAAGCTCTGTTTACTTGTAAAATGGGACCCAGTAACCAATGCTTGGCATGAAAGTCCTCTAAAATGTGCAGCATTGGTATAAGCAATTGGCTAAACTTGACTGGGCCCTCTTTCTCATGAGAAATAAGATTTGTAATCTGGCTATACTTGTGTAGGGTTCGCAATATAGTCAAAGATGCTGAAAGGTATCTTTAATTCTTAATTAGTCACAAATGTTCGTAATTGTCCTACCAGTTGAACTGTTCCTTTCAAGAAATTTACCATCTTTTTATGGAAATCACTGCCTGTTTTCTGTTGCCAAAGTTGTAAAATTAAAACCTGGATAAATTCAACTTTAACCTTACAGTTCGTGAGGACTCTCAGGTGGATGTAAGTATTTCTGAGCATTTTTATTTATTGCACTGGTACATGTGCATGTATATCTTTTGTGACAAAAATAATTGTTTTTGACAAAATATCTTCTCTAGAAGCCTTCATCATTGCCTAATTCTTCTGTTGGTGTGGCATACTAAAGTTAAATTACACATCATATTACATGTCAATGTTCAGCTGAGTATAACTAAATTCACATTACGTGTACACTCCATACGAAAAAAATATCCAAAAATCGACCGAGTGTGTTATGTGTAATTACATAATGTCAGACATGCACTCACTTATTAGTGTTGATTGGACTGTATTGGGAAAAGATTCGCCAATTAACATTAATTTCTGTTACTAAATCTTTTTGTTTTACCTGATACATTTTGTTTGGGAATTTTGTATATCAAATAAAATCTTTAAAGGTGAAAATCGGTTTGGTAAATCCCGTTATTTTGTGTTTTAAATTTGACCCAGAAAATGAGAATTTTGCCGATCACGTGCAACAGTGTGGCTCTTCCGTCAGTTGGATCTACATTGCATGAAATATTCTGAAGTCATTGGAGACCGGCGAACAAACTCAGGGGGGAATCCAAATCATATATCAGCGAAAATTTTATTTTAATTTGAAAACAAATCGAAAATCTCGCGAATTAACGAACTGATTTTTTCAATTCCAAAATTAAACCACAGTACAGAGTTCTGGAAATGAAAGATATGGCATTTGTATCAGAATATTTTATTAAATGTAGGTTTTAGAAATTTTCTGACCGAGCAATATAATAGCTAATCAGGGATGGTCTCGTAAAGGTTTTTCTCGAGAAACATTAGTTGGTTATGTAATCCTTCTCACTTGACCGCACTAAAACAGCTTTTCATACCCGGTCGCTTCTACACTAAACGACGGGGTATTAACAAGTGCGGTTTTGTATGCAATGTACATGTAATGCAGGGTGCATCATTCCAATCAGTTCAGACAATTGTCTACACATGATGACCCTTGATGAAAACTTGTGATCAACTTTCATCACTGATGATTAACTGTTTACATTCTGCTGGTGGAAATTCCTGCCCAGCACATGGTTGCTCTTGTCAGTGAAATGAGTACAATTTGGGCACATTTAATCATTTTTTCTAACTGTAAATTGAATGGCTTTTTTCATCAATAATTTCTTTTGTTATATTTAGATTAATTTTTCATCAAATCTAGTCATGGCTGCTTCAAAGCAGCCACAACAAGATTTGATGAAAAATATTTTGAAAACACTCAGCGGCTTAAGAGTTAATAAAATGGGCTTTGAATTTTCCTTTATTAAACTTGTCTAAACATGAAAATAGCATGTGTAGTTTTAAAGTTTTATGCCCCCATGGAACTCTGGTAAGTGAAGCAGTGATTGTTTGCTGTGGTAATGAACTCTTTTATTGGTAAATTAGGACCCAGTCACCAATGTTTGGGGTGGAAGTTCTTTAAAATAATCAACATAGTAAAAACTATTGAGTGAACATTACTTCTCCATGTACGGTCACAATTAGCCATTGTGCAGAAATATGTGACCATAAACATCAATCAATAAATCAAGAAATTTACAATTTTATGTGCATCATATTTCTTTATGGCATTGTAGAAGATGGAGTCATGTTGAAAGCCGCCAGAAAAGGCTGTAATTTCCTGAGCATGACCGCATTTTTTGAGACTGTAGAAATAGAGATATTGGAGGAGGCTTCCATGAAGTGTTTGTCATAATCAATTCCTTTGTTAAGTGACTATGGTAAATGAGTTTTGTTTTCCTGGTAAAGTGGGTCCTTGTAACAAATGCCTGTGCTGCAAGTCCTTTAAAGTGGGCAGGATTGGTTTAAACCATCGACTAAACATGACTTCATACTTATGTTGTGGTCATGATATAGTCATAGAAAATATCCTGACATGCCAATAAATAAACGATCTATTTTAGAACGGGAGCACCAACTTTGTGTACTTTTGCTATTGCTGATAAAAACCTGTTGTGTTTCACTCCACACTGTTATCAATTTAGTGGAAAAACATGAAATAATATGGTCTCCCTGAATTCACACAAAATCCTGGAATTTAGAAATCTCTTGCAATGGAACTTTCGTTAAAAAAAGTCCTTGAAAAATGCGAACTCTGGAAATCAGAGGAGATTCAGTTCTGCAATCTTCAGCTTAGTGTGAAGCAAGCTTAATATTTCTGGAATGGATATTCTTTGCCCAACAGAATGAGATTCATACATTCGATTGTGGACATCATTGCGGTAGGAATTAAAATCGGAAAATATTCAGCTGCAACAGGGTTCCTGTGGGGCCTTGGATTCAAGGAACGGCCTTGAATTTGACTAAGGTCCATTCAAGCTTTGAAATCCTGGAAAATGAACCTGTTGGCCTTCAAAAGCCTTGGAATATTCACAAAATAAGAATCTGAAGAATCATGTAATCATAACAAGTATTATATGTCACGAGTTTGCGAAGTAGTCCTAACTAGGACCCTCTGGTCATTTCCACCTCCCACTTCTCTTCAAGGGAAGTGGGAGGAGGGGGTAATGACTGGAGGGTTCTAGTTAGGACTCCTGGCAGTGAGGCCTTGAAAATTCTTGAATTGGACATTTGAAGTCCCTTGAAAAATGGTAAAAAAAATTGCAAGAAACAGCCTTGAATTTAGCCTCTCCTTGCCCTGAAGAACCTTGAGCAATTTCTTAAGATGAATTTTTTTACTAAATGAAGATATAACGGCTGTAACGAACCTGATTTATTGAAAAATTTTGGAAAAACAAAAATATTGAAACAAAAATTTTCTGGGATACGTTTTACAAAAAACAGCCCAGATTAAACCTCCTTGGAAAATAGTGGTGCTTTACTGGGCAGTTAATTCTGCTAGCAGCATGCAAGGTATTTGGGCTCAGTTATCATCAGTGAACAGCTTTTTCTTTGCCAGAAATGACTATTTTTAACTGATGTTGGGTAAATATGACAGTGTTGCAAATTGTAATTTTGCAAGGGTTTTGAGCTGAGTTGTATCGTTTAATGGATTCAGTTGAAAAAAAAAATAGTCAAGAGGGTATGATGAAATTTGATACGACAGTGCAATAGAATTTTATGGAAAAGATCTTGGAATGTTATTGTTCCTATTTAGTATTTGAATATAGTGATATGTCTACCAATTAATGGAATCTGTGTTCATATATTTAGACAAAATGCCAAACATCCGACATTACACCATTATACCATTATACTCAACTTTAATTACCTTATGTTGGACGAGAATGAAAATGGCTCTATAGTGCAATAGTTGCATTAAATTAAAACAGGTATGACAGATATAGAACAAGTGTTACTGTTTAAGTGTATTGAAAATTTTGGTTTTTTTTGGTAGCTTCTCACCCTTTTCATCACTCCATCCTTGGACGTATGTTCTGGATTTTTTTTTTTATCAGATTATTGTGTTGCCTGATTGCTGTGTGGGTATTACATTTGATTTGATGATAATTTTCAGAACAATAGATATTTTATCACTCATGAGTTCTCAATGAATTATTCCTCGAAATGATCTACAGAAAAGCATTTGGAAAAGTTTTGTACATTCTGCTCATTTAAAAAAAGGTTGTTTGCTTTTTCTGTGTTAAAGGAAGTAATGATGAAAAGGTTAGAACTCTTTCACCTCTACAGTTGTTCTTTGGGATACAATTAATTGTTCATCACCCATGTGTCCCAGCCCCCAACCTCATGGAAATCCTAGAAAGATCCTAGAAAGGCTTTGTATGCAAGGGTGTATTATTATTAGGAATAGTGACCAGGGCAGCCTAGATACTATTGCAATAATCTACATTAAAAACCATTCGAGTTGTAAGAAAGCTAATGTTCAAGTAAATGTACTTTGAGAGCATTTCAAAATTCCACCCTTCGTTTCATGTTCTAAAGCATAGCTTATGGCATTTCATTGGAACCAGCTTGATAAGCTTGTTCTGGTTTGATGACAAAAGCTAAACTTTTTGAGAAAAAGAATGACTAAGGTTATTATCAAGTTTTGCCTCAAAAATATAGCTTAAGAGCTCTCACTGGAATGAGCTTATTCAGCTCATTCCATTGAGGGATAATAAGCTGTGTTTTTTTAGACCCCAAAAAGTGATAAAATACATTCTGAATGATGATTTTTGTGAGTAGCAAGCACTTGCCGGTTATGGCTTTAAGTTATCAGATGAGCGAGCGTGCTGTACATTTGGATTGTATTTTTAGATGCCCGTGCTCTATGGGCTGTCTTTGTTTTTCATTGAGGTAGAAAAAAAGTTAGTCCAAAATCATTTGTCATCCTTTTTAGGAGTAATACCATATTTGTCTTAGAATCTCATGCTGTAAAGAGATTGCTTACCAGAGATCTGGCAAACAAATTTCAAATACTTATTCTCCTATTCGAGGGTGTAGAAGTATTGGGGCTGGTGATTATCATGTTATAAACAGCTTTGTAAATTTGTTGTGACAATTGTTTCTGTCTACAGTCAAAAGCTATAGGTAGAAATTTATTTGAACTACCCATTCCAATATGAACTTGAACAATAAAAATGTTTTAGATAATGAGGGTAGCTATTGAGGTGAAGGAGAGAACATGATTATACCTGATTTAAGTTCAAAAGCAACTTGTTCACAGGAATGTTCCAATTATTGTAATTTTAAATATTAATATTATTTTTTGTTCTTGACACATATCGTTTATGTGCTAATTTTGATGAAGTATGTGTTGAAGTTGTGTTGAAGTGCTTCTATTACAGATCCTACAGACAACAAAATGTCTAGTTTATTGTATAAAATGCCTATTCAGTATCATTTAAATTAAAAGTACTTATTTTCCTTTTTTCTTTGCTTTTAATAATGTTTGTGACCAAGGTGAGATAGATTAAATAAATACTTGTATTTTTGCCAAAGCACTGGTCTTTAGGATTGGGCAGCTTCTTTTAATTGTAATGTTTCAGTGATAGGAGAATCATTTCAAACATGACGTGTATATTGTGCTGTAGCATGCTTTGACATGTATTACAAATAAAGACTTTACTTTAGAACATCATCTTCTTTATTCTTTTCCTTCCAAACTGGCTCCTTTCTAAAAGCCCATATATGTGGGCTCTGTTGAAAAGTGTTGGAACTAATACAGACTTCATATTCTTTGGTACATGTTATATTTAGTTAAATTCAGTGATATTGTACATTTTTATACCCTCACTTTCGAAGAAAATGGGGGTATACTGGTTTACATGCATCTGTCTGTCCGTCCGTCTGCACACACAAATGACTTATGTGCCTACGAGTTAGTAAAACAGGATACTAATGTGGTTAATCTCTTATTGGGGGGGGGGGGGGGGAGGGAGTTGGATAAATGTAGAGTAGGGTTATGGCATTCGGGGGTGAGGTGGGGTGGGGGGTCAGTGAAGGGGTGTTAGAGTTATGTGGCTAGGGTTAGGGGTGGGTAGAGTTAGGGTCAGTAAAGGGTAGGGTTAGCTGACCCCCCAAAATTTTCCCCCAAAAAACTTGTTTTATTGTGTTGGACATGTGTTTTAGGTTAGCCACCTAACTTGTCCATAAAATAGCCATTTTATAATATTTGTTGGTCATAGGTATGCCCACACTAGTTATTATACCCCCACTTTCGAAGAAAATGGGGGTATTCTGGATTACATGTGTCCGTGTGTGAGTCCTGTCCGAGAATATTCATAACTTAAGTAAATTGTTATTTTTTATAATATTTGACTATTTGTTGGTCATATGTATGCCCACACTAGTTATTTTTTTATTATTACTTGTTCACTTAGAAATTGTGTCCGTCCGAGCCAAATTTTTAGCTCACCTGACTGAAAGTCAGGGTGAGCTTTTCTTATCACTCTTCGGCCGTTGTCCGTCGTCCTGCGTAAAGGTGGCGTTTGAGCCTCTTTCTCCTAAACCACTGGCCACATTTTAATTAAATTTCATGTAAGTAGTGGTTATATAGGGGCATTTGGGTTTTTCTTCAAACTGGATTTCTGCTCATATTGTGGAGTGGGGTGGGGCCAAAATGCACAAAATTTTTAAAAATCTTCTCATGAACCAGCCGTAGCAGAGACTTGATATTTGATATGCAGCTTCCATTTGAGGTGTAGACTCAAGTTTGTTCAAGAGAAGTTTGACGGGCAATATTTACCTTTGTTCTGAGAGGGGCAAGAATTTTTGCTCCACCCAAAATTTCTATTTTTTGAACCCAGAGGCCGATTTGAACCAAATTTAATATGAGGTATTATTGGGTTATAAGTACTTGATTTCTGCAAAATAAAATGTCCTGCAGCCCTGTGGGAACCGCAGGAGCTAAAAATAGAAAAAAATTAAAACGCCCATATCTCCAAAACTGCATGACACCGAAAAAATTTTATTTGGTGTGAAGCTTCCTTAGGACTAACAGAAAGGATTGGTAAAAAAAAAATTGCCATCGGTTTTATCATAGGGTACAGTTTCGGGACTTTGAAAAGTCAGCACTTTTTAACACTGTAGGCAATGGGAAGAACATTAAAAAATCTTCTCCAGATCCAGCAGGCAGAATCTTTTGATATTTGGTATGCAACATTGTGGGGGTTGATCAGATTCAAGTTTGTTCAAATCGGCCCCCTGGGTTCATATTTGGGCTCACTATAGAAGCCCAAATTCAAACTTGGTGCATTTCAGGCAAATTTCTTAAAAAATCTTCTTCTCCAGATCCAGCAAGCAGAATCTTTTGATATTTGGTATGCAACATTGTGGGGTGGATCTGATTCAGGGTTCATACAGCTCTTGAAAAACCCTTGAAAATGAGTTTTTTCTTGAAAAACCCTGGAATTTGAAATTAGCCCTTGAGAAACCCTTGAACTTTCAGAAATCTTTTGGAAAAACCCTTGAATACCAAGCTATTTCCTGGGCATTGTAAATATGTGTACTCGCCTTTTACTTGTTTGTTGCGCTCATGTCGCTCAGTTAAAAAAATACATAAAAAAGTATGGAAAGTTTTACCAAGATTACTGTAACACAGATCACACTTTGGGTACCAGTACTTCCTGACTTCCAAAGTCAGATCCGTGTCACATGAATCTTTAGATTTTTAGAGCTCATACAATAAGCTGAACACCAAAAAGTACCCCATGATAAAACCGATGGCAATTTTTTTTTATCATTCCATTCTGTTGGTCCTAAGGAAGCTTCACAACAAATAAGAATTCTCAGTGCCGTGTAGTTTTGGAGATATGGGCGTTTTCATTTTTTTCTATTTTTAGCTCCTGTGGTTCCCACGGGGCTATGGGGAAAAAAATTTCGGCATAAATTAGGTACTTATGACCCAATAAGCACTCATGTAAAATTTGGTTCAAATCGGCCTCGCGGTTTGGAAAATAGAAATTTGGGACGGGGCCAAAATTTTTGCCCCTCCTTTAACATCGTTAAATATAGCCCCTCCAACTGAATTCGAACTTAGTGCATTTCAGGCAAATTTCTTCAAAAATCTTCTTCTCCAGATCCAGCAGGCAGAATCTTTTCATATTTGGTACGCAACATTGTGGGGTGGATCTGATTCAAGTTTGTTCAAATCGGACCCCTGGATTCATATTTGGGCTCACTATAGAAGCCCGAATTCGAACTTAGTGCATTTCAGGCAAATTTCTTCAAAAATCTTCTTCTCCAGATCCACCAGGCAGAATTTTTTTGTATTTGGTATGCAACATTGTGGGGTGGATCTGATTCAAGTTTGTTCAAATCGGCTCCCTAGATTCATATTTGGGCTCACTATAGAAGCTCGAATTCGAACTTAGTGCATTTCAGGCAAATTTCTTCAAAAATCTTCTTCTCCAGATCCAGCAGGCAGAATCTTTTGATATTTGGTATGCAACATTGTGGGGTGGACCTGATTCAAGTTTGTTCAAATCGGCTCCCTAGATTCATATTTGGGCTCACTATAGAAGCTCGAATTCGAACTTAGTGCATTTCAGGCAAATTTCTTCAAAAATCTTCTTCTCCAGATCCAGCAGGCAGAATCTTTTCATATTTGGTAAGCAACATTGTGGGGTGGATCTGATTCAAGTTTGTTCAAATCGGCCCCCCTGGGTTTATATTTGGGCTCAGTATAGGAGCCCAAATTTGAACTTAGTGCATTTCAGGCAAATTTCTTAAAAAATCTTCTTCTCCAGATCCAGCAGGCAGAATCTTTTGATATTTGGTATGCAACATTGTGGGGTGGATCTCATTCAAATTTGTTCAAATCTGCTCCCTAGATTCATATTTGGGTTCACTATAGAAGCTCGAATTCGAACTTAGTGCATTTCAGACAAATTTCTTCAAAAATCTTCTTCTCCAGATCCAGCAGGCAGAATCTTTTCATATTTGGTATGGCACATTGTGGGGTGGATCTGATTCAAGTTTGTTCAAATCGGCCCCCTGGATTCATATTTGGGCTCACTATAGAAGCCCGAATTCAAACTTAGTGCATTTCAGGCAAATTTCTTAAAAAATCTTCTCCAGATTCAGCAGGCAGAATCTTTTGATATTTGGTATGCAACATTGTGGGGTGGATCTGATTCAAGTTTGTTCAAATCGGCCCCCTGGGTTTATATTTGGGCTCAGTATAGGAACCCAGATGTGAACTTAGTGCATTTCAGGCAAATTTCTTTGAAAATCTTCTTCTTAAGATCCAGCAGGCAGAATCTTTTGATATTGGGTATGCACCATGCTTAGGGGGGTGAGATTCAAGTTTGTTCAAGCCAAGTCCCTGGGTTCATATGTGGGCTCACTGTGGTAGCCCGAATTATAACTTGGTTCAAAATGAGGAATTTTCTTTAAAAATCTTCTTCAGATCCAGCAGTCGGAATGTTTTGATATTTGGTATGCAGCATCCTTTGGGGTGAGATTCAAGTTTGTTCAAGCCATGTCCCTAGGTCCATATTTGGACTCACTGTGGGAGCTCGAATTGTAACTTAGTTCAAAATTAGGAATTTTCTTTAAAAATCTTCTTCTTCAGATCCAGCAGTCGGAATGTTTTGATATTTGGTGGGCAGCATCCTTAGGGGGGTGAGATTCAAGTTTGTTAAAGCCAAGTCCCTGAGTTCATATATGGGCTCCCTGTGGGAGCCTGAATTATAACTTAGTTCAATATGAGGAATATTCTTTAAAAATCCTTTTTTTTTAGATCTACTGATCAGAATCTTTGGATATTTGGTATAAGCTTTTCTTAGGAGGAGCAGATGGTACCTGTTGAAATCAATTTTCTTAGGAGGAGCAGATGGTACCTGTTGAAATCAATTCTATGGGTTGATATTTAGGCTACCATGTCAGGTGAGCGCCCTCAGGCCCCTTGGGGCCTCTTGTTTTATTTATTTTTTTTGTTGGGGGGGTGGAGTTATGATGGAATTGTTCAAGTCCCTCCTGTATTGGACTAGCCAATTGACTCAAGCAATATGCCTTTACATACATGCAAGCAAATATATAGGTATTGTTGAACAGCATATGTTAAGAATTTATTATATATGGGGGTATACATTGGCGTAGCCATGCAGGGCTGGGGGGGGGGGCACATGTCATGTCGGACGATTCGGACCTTTTTCTTGGGCCCTGGACGATTCGGACCTTCAACGTTGGTCAGTTCCTCCAAAGTTTGTCAATTCGTACCTCCGGCATTGGGCAAATTTGGACCACGGGAATAACCGATTCTGGTTCCTGGACAAGACTAATGTTTCGCAAATGTTAAACGTTCTTCGTATGTGAACTATGTTTAACATAATACGAAAGTTCAGAAAGTTAAAACGCTAAAGTGCGTTATGTTAATGCTAAATGCACTGTCTTAGGGAATATCAGGGATGAAAAATATAACGTAAGAATATTTATTTCTCAGTTTTATTCATATGACATTTTGAAACAAAAATATAATATGAATTCACGAAACCTACATACAACAAACGTCGGTATTTCATTCTTGCTAGCGATTTTACTGCTTTGTTTGCGGATCTTCGGGCATTTTCATAGTGGAGAAAAAGATTCGCAAACATACCAGGTGAAAGTGCCGTCAAAAATAAATTTTACACGGCATTTTGCACTAATATATAATAGGGAGTTTGCGATTTCAAACGTGTACGGGTACGGGTACGTGTAGCAGATAATTTGTGAAGTACGTCACACTTCTTGCACACGCTTACACGTTTGCTACACGTAAAACTGCCGGGTTGAAATTTGAAAATTCCAGTGATTTAAAAAGACAAAATGTGTTTCAGTTGAATGCACAAATTCGTGCCAGCTACAATCCCGTGGTTCCTAGAAGCTTTCTAATTGCAACAATCGAAATAATGAGCGTGTTTGTGAAACAAATTAGTTTAATTTTGTTGTGACAAGGACATGTCAACACTGGCATTAATCACGAAATAATTCGTTTTGGTCAGGAAAAGTCCTCACGTGTACGGGTATACGAAAATTTTGTCGACAACATCATAAAGTTCGCTTAATTCCACACGTACATGTTTTTATCCAACTTGTAGAAGTAGGTTTACAAGTTTCGACGAACGGGTAGATGTGGATTTGTTAAAATAATAATGGTTTCATTTTCTCTCTACATATATAATATAACAGGTTATTCTCGTTGTAATCCTTGTGTTCTGGAAGACTTCTTCGCGGATATCAAGGGGAAATTGTTGTTGTGTTTGTTGTGGATTGAATATTTAAGGGCCTATATAAGTAATGAAATTTTGTTTATTTTGAAAATTCTCACCTCTGATATTCCTTCAATTCAAATTAAATATACACAAAATGTACATCAAAATGAAGGTTGGGGTGTATAGAACACGAAACACATGTGTAATCAACTCATAGAGTCGACTGTAGGCACCACTGGTTCCTGGAAGTCTGCTGCCGTATTCGCACCAGAATTGATAATTTAATAATATTTCACGAAAACAACTTGTGGCCAAATGTGCTTTACATATCCAAGAACAAAGCTAGGGGATAAAAATTCTTCAAAATACGGCGACAGAGCTGCATTGGGGAAAATTCCAAAGCCTTTGCTTTTGTTTACGTATGAGTATACTTTCGATTTCCGGTCGACGTCATCGGACAGAAAAAGCATGTAAAAACAGGCTTAAACAGCGCTGTCTAAAATCAGATAATGAAAAAGATCGCCTTCATACAGTATACTGTTATTAGATAGAGACTGCACAGTTGCCATATTCAATGCAAGGTATCATGATACCTGTTGAAATTTCTTAGAATTACGATTTTGTTTTTCGATGGAAATTCGTGGTAACGAGTGATTTGCGCATGTCTGTCGAGCATGGAAACCATCTTCAATAAAAAATGCAGACAGTGTTGTCCTTTTCCAAAATACTGGCCTATCTCTGTATTCGAAAGTGTTTTGAATGCCTAGGTTTGTTCTTGGATATATGAAGCACACTTGGCCACAAGTTGTTCAGATGAAATATTATTTTATTATCAGTTCTGGTGCGAATACGGTAGCAGACTTCCAGGAACCAGTGGTGCCTACAGTCGACTCTATGAATTGATTACATATGTGTTTCGTGTTCTATACATCCCAACCTTCATTTTGATGTATAATTTGTGTATATTTAATCTGAATTTAAGGAATATGAGAGGTGAGAATTTCAAAATAAACAAAATTCCATTACTTATATAGGCCCTTAAGATCTAAAACGCAGCTGTTTTCTCGAACAGTCTTGGAGAATATATTTTCCCTTTCTTTCAACGATGAATTATCACACGAGGATGTTTCTGTTACGTTGCCACTACGCCTATGAACGGTCACTATCATATATTTGATTATTTTATTCTTAATTTATTTATTTTCGTGTGCGGGGTGAGTGTGTGTGTGTGTGTGGTGTGAGTGTGTGTGTGTGTGTGTGTGTGTGTGGGGCGGGGGGGGGGGGTGGCGAATTGATTTAGTAGTGGGGAAGTTCGATTGAATCAGATGGCTTACTACGATGGTTGTGAACTAGGAACAATAATATTGGGGGGGGGGGGGGGCACGTAAGTTGATTACTGAGCCGGAGGCAGATCCCAAAGTGCACAACACTGAGATGAGGAGTATGGGAAGGGTGCCCCTCCCAATGCGGATAATCAGGAGGTTCTCCCCAGGGAGATTCAAGTCCCCCATTGATAACAATCGAACTACTGAATTATTTTTGAAAATTATTTTATATACCCTGTTTGTTTCAAACTTATTTATACCCTGTTTGTTTTTGTGTTTTTAAATCCGCGCTTCATTTTAAATGGGAGCGGGTCATGACGTGGGTGTGTGTGGGGGGTGGGGGGAGCCCGGCTACGTCACTGAGTAATGGCTTTCCGATGGAAGGTGTTTATAGCAGGGACCTGCTGAAAGGTAGAGAGCAAGGCATAAGCATAAGGAGAGCAAAACAAAAACAAAACAAAAAAAAATAGTTTTCACGTGCCAAAGGGGCGCAGGTACGACGTGGGATTTTAAAACCATTGCGAACCGAATGGCTATCATTGGATTTATAGTGTCAGACAGAACCAAGGAGGCCGGATAGCAACCAAGATCCAGCTCGTGAAAAGAGATTGCACATTGCATTGAATGCGTTTACCGGAGGGCCAGCCCCCACCAGCCACGTTATTCTAGGATGTGAGATTTATGCAGCCTGGCTCACCAAGCTACCATAAGGATTCCAATCGACCAGTGGTTCATTTGCTAGGTGCCGAGGCACACACAGGTGTGATGCGTTTATTGGGATGAAGTCATGGCATCTAATCAATGCCGCAAAAGAATCTTCATTAAAGAGAGAAGAAAAACACAAACAGAACGCTGCTTTGGGAGCAGCGCCAGCATGATTTCCATAGCGGTTACAAAATGGAAAGAACGCCACCAAAACAGACCAATATGACGGTTTGTAAAAGCTGGACTCATCCATTAGCTTACAGAATGAAAGGTTGGCAATTCAGTCTCCCTTTGGGAGAACCGATGACTAAATACAGCAACCAGAAAACATTCACACGCCCACCTTATGACCCCTCACATACACCACATGCCCTTGTTGTGGGCTGGTTGTGGACATATTTATTTCCTTATTTAGGGAGTCAAACACTTGTCCTAGCCAGACAAGTTTCAATCATTGGCTTGCGTTTAGTCATTCTCTGTGGCTGTTGGCAAGTGGCGTGTTAGCTCACTTGACTGAAAATCAGGGTGAGCTATTCTATTCACTTTTTGCCCGTCGCGCGTCCGTCGTCCGTCGTGAAGGTGATGTTTGGGAACACTTTAATGAAATCTCACTTGAGTAGCGGTTATATAGGGGCATTTTTTAAAATAATATTTTTGCTCGTATTGAGGAGGGATGGGAGGGGCAAGAATTTTTGCCCCGCCAAAAATTTATATTTTCTGACCGAGCGGCCGATTTGAACCAAATTTATTATGAAGTATATTAATGGGTCATAAGTATTTATGCCCCCAACAATTTCCAGTAGCCCCGTGGGAACCGCGGCAGCTAAAAATAGAAATATTTTTTGTTAAACGCCCATATCTCCAAAACCACAATGCACTGAGATTTCTTATTTGGTGTGAAGCTTCTTTGGAACCAACCAACAGAAAGGAATAGTAAAAAAAATGTCATTAGTTTTGTCGTAGAATACAGCTTCTGGACTTCGAAAAAATGCTAAGTCCGATTTTTTTTAACACTGTGGATAATAGAAAAAAACATTTAAAAATCTGTTTTTTTTCTAAGCCACTGCCTCAAATGATTCATATTTGATATATGGCATCACTGTAAGTAGGATTTTCAGGTCTATTTAAATTGATCCCTTTGGGGCACATTTAGCAGGAAAAAATGTGGCCCATGCATGGGCCTCAAAATACAAAATAAAAAAAATCAAACGCAACTTTTGCTAAATCTGTACGTATCAGGTCATTGATATTTGGTATGGAGCATATTTGGAGCGGGTAGCATCCAACCGGCAAAAAAAAACCCCGGGTTTTACATGGGTTGCCACATGGTGTTATGAAATAATTGGATATACAAGTCTGCGCAGCATGATGCACAACCCTTCTGTGTCAGATACAACGGTGCCATTCTCACAAACGATTGATTGGGGTAATTGGAATGTGGTTGTTAACTTGGCTAAACCGTCCTTGTCAAACCTAAACATTTGACGGCATTCATCATTTGTAAATCGTGACAAGTCAAAGCTTGGGTAATGAAACCTAATGTTAGAAGCTGAACGTTCATCAGTTGTGGATAACACTAATTCTACGTCGTCTTCAATCGCACCGAACATCAGCAGATCTGAGGAAGCCTTTGTTGGTCAACAACATAATGACCTGAACTCACAGAGTTACTGATCCGTTACCCGTACACGTACACGTTAATTAAAAAGTCGTTTCGCAGCTCAATTTTGCTCAAATCCCAACGTGTACGGGTACGTGTAGCTACACGTACCCGTTCCCGTACACGTTTGAAATCGCAAACTCCCTATTAAGACCAACAAACAACAGATATATAACATAAATAAAATAACAGAAATATAATGACATGTAATGATTTTTAGCAAGGTGTGTACAATTTAGTTGATTCTCGCAACAGTTTGCTAGCTGGCATTTCGTTCCATCAGAGTAGTATGTCATGTACCCGGACCACTGATCTCAATATAACTGGATTGCTGGAACGTTCCTTGATGACGCACCGAAAGTGTCTCCGCCGGCGGCGTCCATGGTAGGGGCACTTACTAAAAATAGACAGTGGAAAGGAAAACAAAATTTTACGATAATTTTTTTAGTTGGCGACTCGAGTTCGCACTTTTCTTTGAAAAGAAGAGTAGTGCGGTATTTATTGAAAATGCTCATATCAACAACGAATATGAAGTTGGCGAGCGTCCAAACTGGAAATGTCTGAACTTTAATGTTATTATTAAACCCCAAAATGAACGCCGAATTATAAACTGGTCAAGATGTTGCCAGTTTTCGCGATATGTTTACATTGGAAACCCGAAGCCGACATTTTCTCGCAGCAATAACTTTTACATATTTTTGAATAAGGCCAGGTCATTTCTTTTCAGTGAACGGGTATTATGTGTAATTGAGAAAAATTTCAGTTGGCCATACCTGGGTGGTTTTCTTCGAACAAATTATAAAATGTTCACTGCTTTTTTTTTACTCGAACTTTAACTTGGCTTACTTTAGTTTAAGATAAAAGTACGAAAACAGAAACATGGTTTGGAACTTGAGTGGAAGTTATAGTCCAAACTAGGACCACACAGTCCACAGTACAAGTTTTGGTTTGGTACCTCCTGTGGCTGTGTCACAGGACATATCCATAATATAATGTTTGGTTTAGTACATTCTGTGTACATGTAAATTGTAATCAAATTACGGACCGTGGGTCCAAGTTTGGACAAGGAACTTACAAGTAGAGTTTTACCATGCCATACTGTTTGAATAAATTGAACCTTGTTTGAATGAACATTAAGATGTGCAAAACACCAACATGATTCTCTTTTATTCATTGCTTCATCTTACTGTAATAATAACCAATTTTCTGGCAAGTGACCCAATAATTTAACATTTTGACATCTTGGTCCAGCCAAAACTTTTTAGTGAATCTGAGGGAATCCCAAATTTAGTTTAAACATTATTTATTTCCAAGTTGCATTATTATACAATAATACATAGAATACATATTTGTGGACTCAACAAAAAGCTAATGTTAAGCTGTTTCCACACTATAAATATATTTCACATTTTTGGCAAATGTGGCAGCATTTTACAGTCAACTTTGTAACAACACACAAACAGATTTAAAGGAGATCAAAAAGAAGAAAATGAGAAAGTGTCTGAATGAAGCAGGAGCAGGGACGTGGCGCCGAGGGGGGGGGGGGGGAGGGGGGGTTACCCCCACCCCAATCCTGATAAAAAACTTTCTACAGTTGGAAATTTGTAGGGTAAATCATGAGTAGTTGGAAATTCCACCTATCTGGATTTTAGAGCTTCTTTCTTGATGCTGATGTCTCAAATCAGCAAAAATTCCATCTGGTACTATCTACAAATACAGCATACGCAATGTCGAGCTTCAAAGGTTATGTAAGATATCAATCGGTATGAGTTTTCTATAGTACATTTACTTTTCTCAAAAGTCGAAATGAACTTCAAGAAAATCACTGCATGTAAAATCGTTATCCTGAGTTAATTTCATTATTCACACTTCCAAGATGATAAGAGTTCTGAGTTTGTGCATTTGTTTAGCACATATTCAATTCCCGGAATAATACCAATTAGTAACCTGATAATTCTATCATAAATATGTTGGCATTCCAGTTACTAGAATCAATTTTATTCCCATTTTCATGTCTTCATTTTCAAATTGTTTCTCTGATGCGAATTTCCAGCTATGGGGAGGGACCGGGGATGTTTCCTCTCCCAGACCCTCCTCAGCCCAAAATTCACTACCCTATACCCATTCCCTCAAACGGAAACCTCTAGCCATGTCCCTGAGTAGGAATAACAGGGAAAGTGATATACATTTATAGAAATAGAACAAAAGATAGCTATTGGGTTGGAGAATAAAAAAGAAACTGGAGAGAGAGAGAGATTGCAAACGAGAAACAGAAGAAAAAAAAAAAAAAAAAATGGATTGGAATATTAACATGCCCTAACCAATGCCTAACCAGTATGTAACCAGTCTCGACACAATTCTAACGTTCAAGACATGTTTGGACTCAATGATAACTTTAAAGGCAGATAACACCCAACACTGGATATTTAAAAATGAAATTCCTATCTATCCGATGTTTGAGATCCAAAACTTGAAATTTAACCATTATTTGTTCACATGATTTTTTGTTTTTTAAAAAAAAAGGAATGAAATATAGCACTATACAATACAATACAAATGTACCAGCCTACAAGAAAACAATTCTGAATTAGTTCTGATCTGAGCAGGGCTATGGCATGCTATACATGTATATACCCTACATGGCACAAACACTTAGTGTGACATACCACTGTGGAAACTAAAACATCATGATTTTGTATTGTTTTGGTATGTTTTGTGGGGTGGGTGTCACAGATAAAACTATTTTATTTTTACATATTGAGTGGGTGGGTGTCCAAAGTGCTGTAAAAAATGTTTTTCTGCCTTGGGTATATAACCTTTTTACGCCCCCCCCCCCCCCCCACCACCCCCTGATTGGGTAGAAAGTTTTTGGAGGACCTAGTCCTACCATAATATTTTGAAGGTTGTTTTGAGGAGTCCTCCTCTAGTTCTAACTTTGGCACTACAATCGTCTGAAGGGAACTGGGAGGAGGTGGTAATGATTGGAGGGTCTTAGTTAGGACAGGAAATTAGGTGGAGGGGGAAATGAACAGAGGACACCCCCCCCCCCCCCCCCTCCTCCCAAGAAACTTTTTGCAGAATTTAGTGCTCCAAGATAGAATCTGAGGCAATTGTTAATTTGTAGCATGTGTACCTCAATGTTGGAGAGCATTTTTGGGCTGTTACATTATGTGAAAAATGCATAGGGTCAATGTTTTTTTATCAGAGGGGGAGGGGAGATTCCCCCCCCCCAACCCATCCCATGGCCCCACCACTGCATACTGAAACAGTATGCCTATACAATCTTTGGATTGGTGGAGGCAACAGCAACATTCAATTTTAACACCAAATGAAGATGAACAATTTTTCAGTGAAATATTTTAATTTGGTCATCTTATAAACTTGAACATTTTTAACAATTTCGAAACAAATAAATAAACATGTGTTTAACTAGTGCTTAAACATGAATTCACTGTACAATTTCTTTACATGAAGATATGTGTATTTACATTATATTATACAAGCATCTGTGCCCAAGTGGTCTGCTGCTAATTTACCAAAATTGTCTGCAACAATTATACCAAACACGTCTGCATTAGATTATAGTGGCAGTCCCCAGGAAAAATTTCCCCCACCTGATGTTGGCCATTTAGTGTTACAATGAGAGAAGAAATTCATCAGCTAGAGAGTTTATGCCATATAAGCAGATAATACGACAAAAACATTGTCTTCTCAGAGGGTGGGAAAGATTTTTACTAGCCAGTGCCCCCCCCCCCTCTCCACACACACACACACACACATACACTAAACACTAACCATGTTGAGACTCCCTCCCCCCCCCCCCCCCCCCCCCCCAAAAAAAAAAAATATATTTTGGTCAAAGATAAATTTTCTCGCCAAATTAGCAAATCATTTCAATAATAGTACAGTCAAAAAAATTTCTGAATGGAGATATACAATGTAGGGCGAAGATTTCATTGGCCTGTGAAAATTGCCCCCATCTGACACTGATCGTGTCGAAAATCAGAAAAAAAAAATTTTGTCAATGAGAGTATTCCTGCCATATTAGCTAATAATGCAACAAAAAACTGAAGAAAAAAATTTGAAAAAAACTTCCCCATGGAAGATGGTATAAACATTTCAGGGACATGTGAAAATTGTCCCCGTTTGACACTTACTCTGTCCAAAATTTGAAAAAAAGTTTTTGGCAATGAAAAGTTTTCTTGCCATATTAGGAAATAATATGACATGCAAAATTGATAAAAAAATAAAATTTAGGTGGAGGGCAAAAGAATCAGGGCGGGGAAGTAAAAACTAGATACCAGTATACAATTTAGTTTAAAATTATACTACTGTATTTCAAAAAAGTATTGGTGTTTCATATTTTATTACTGGATTTCAAATTTTTGTGCAGAATTTAAAATTCAAGATGCCAAACATTTGATAATTTTAAAATTTAAATAATTGAAAGATTAAAGAAAACACACAGTAACTCTCTTACCACAACACCACATTGCATATTCATGAACATGAACATATATCATTAACACTCAGAAAAAAAACAGAATTAGAAAACAGTAGCCATTCAAATTTATGTATTTTCTTTTCATTTCTCTTCTTTATAATATACCTGGAGACCTTCCATTGGTTTGTGCTTGAGTTTATTCAGGCCTTTTAATTGGACCTGATTCACAAAAATCAGTTTACAACCTTGTAAATTCTTGCTGCGAGAATAAATTTTAAGTAAAATAATTTAGAATTTGAGAGTACCTGTAGTTACACTGTTGTGCATGCCATCAGTACATATTCAACTTAATAGCAAAAACAAGCCTCATATTTTTATATTCACTGGAGAATAATCCTTAAGGATCAAGTTCCAATTCTGGAGAGTTTGTTGTCTTACATGTACATGTTGAACACACATTCCAACATGTAGGCTTGATAATGAAAATTGAAAGTATCATGGAAATGGTGTCTAGTGAAGTCTTGGCTGCCTGAACAGACAGCCAAAACTTCACTGGACACCAGTGCTAAGACAAATTCTTACATCATGGAGGAGGACAGAGAAAAGTCCTTTGAGTTTAGTGTCGGCTGAATCATAGGAGATAGGTCTGGATTGGAAATAGTTACCAGGAAATTCAATAAAAGGGGCACCATTTTAGTAGCATCTGCAGGTAAGTCATAAGACATGGGACAGCCCTTGGATAAGCCCCACAAGAAAAATCAGGAAAAAAATTATTCTGTGGCCCAAATAGACACCCAAACTTGCATATGTGAAATTTGTGGTTACCCAGATCCAGAATTAACCCTTGAAATGTCACTTGGGTTACAGGGGGTGAGACAACAATTTAAAATATGTGAATTTTTGCCATTGTGACTTGACAGTGTTTCACAACTAACTTGTCTCGACAGCCAGGATAGATCCAGGTATTTTTGGGGACACCTCTTTGTCAATTGATGATGTTCCCCCACCCCAAAACAAATTGACAGTCTTAATATTGGTGACTGAATAGCTTTGTATCAATGATATAAGTATTCAGTTAAACTGAATGTCAGAAACAGTTGCCACATTCTTAAGATTACAAAGTTGAATGATATTTATCAGCAGGAATTTAGGGGACATCTGGGCAACAGAATTTGGGTGCCTAACAGTTAGCGAATCGCTCCTGGATGTATGCTTGACGGTTGCATGTCGCAGTAATGCACCAACATATAAACTGGAAGGTATCTTGTTTACCTCGAAACAGAATTTATGGATAAATAAACATGTATAAAATATTTATAACAATCAATACACATATAAAATTTAGAAACTTAAAAATGTTTCTTAATACCAACTTGACCTATGTTCAGTGTACCACAATTAAATTTAAATAATGCTTCTGATGTACGTAAATTTATTGAAAATTTGCTATAGTGTTGATTTTCTCTTCATTTACCAATGGAAAAAATTAGAATAAATAATCTTAAGTTTTACCATTAAAATCTGATAAGGTAAAGTTAATGTAGTGAGAAATAGGAAATAACAATTTTAAAAGAAAATCAGGACAATAGCAGAGTTTTCAATAAAATATAGCTATTACTTCCAGTACAAGTGTAGTATCAAAATATAAACAAAACCGGAGTCCCAGTTTTTTCCACCCCCTATTTCACTCCCCCCCCCCCCAATCCTGATTTTTTGCCCCCCATCTGAATTTTTTTGTTTTTCTTCATTTTTCATGTCATACTATTTGCTAATATGGCGAGAAAAACAGAAGCTTTCTGTTGTTTTCTCCAATTTTGACAATGGTCATAGAGGGTAAATACAGAACAGATAATAAATGATGAGATTTATGGAGATGACAACTGATTATAACTCAGCCAAGCTAGTAATCTGTTGCTTTGAGGAGGATTATTTGAAATTTTTTTTTTTTGTCAACGAAAGGTTTTCCCGCCATATTAGCAAATAATATGAGGAAAAAAAAATTGAGAAGAAAACAAATTCAGGTGGGGGTAAAAAAAATCAGGGCAGGTGGTAAAAAAAAATTAGTCCCCCCCCCTCCCTCCGGGGGAAACTTTCGCAGGGGATAAAAAAAGTCTGTTACACCGGTAGGGCTGATAACATGTTTTCCTCCTTCAAAGGACTTTCTTTGGACATTTCTCAAGAGCACCACCTCCACCCACAGCATCCCTTCATGGAGTTTGGTTACTAAATCCTTGGCCAAACTCTTTGGACCCAATTTATTTATTTATTTGTCTTTTTGTCATTGTCAGCATCTGGGCTATGTCACGAAACGACATAAGTATAATGTCAAGTTCTGCCAATTGCTTATGCATACACTGGCCACATACTGAGGGTGGTTTGCACCCCAATGACATTGGTAACCAGGTCCTATTTTGAAAAATAATAATTTTAATGGAGGAAAATATGCTCCCTGATTGTTAAATTCCTTAATATTAGGAAATTGTAACATTTTACAGCAACCGTAACTTTGAAACAAGCATATAAGGGGAAATAACTCTTCATCTATTATGGTGAAATTTTTTTCAAAATTTCTGTCATCGGATGATATTTTCAATGAAAAACAGGTATACAAGGTAAGAAATGAGTGAAAATGGAAAATGAAACATGTCTATGCCTTCCAGGGAGCTTTCTCCATCATAAAATGAACCTTTCTATACTGTCCTTGATGATAAATTTATTTGGGTGAAATATGAAACAAAATTCATCTCCTCTATTTTCACAATATTTTTACATGAAGACAGCCAACAAATTTTGAATTTAATTTGAGTGATGATAGGAATCTTTTTATGAGGCTGAGCATGACTTTTCAGAGAAAAGTTTTCACATCCTTTGGTGGTAAACATTTAGGATTTCATTGCAATTTCGAAATATCCATCGCACATGGTAGTGCCTGACAGATTAATTTCATTTTTCAATCCACAATAACATGTATGTTACTGAAGGTGCTGAATGGGCTTCAGCATAGAATCACGTATGCTAGGTTAATTATGAATGATATAAGTGAGTAAATTTAAGTAGAAGAACAAATTTGCAAAGCTCATCTGAGACTGAAACTTGTGACATTAAACACCAATTGGTAAATAAGGGGTCTTAGATTTTATTGATGCCAATTGAGCTTACTCCTCAAGGTTCCCAATAAATGATAAGTGTTATATGTACATGTATCACAGCAATTTGATTCAGTCAAGTTCTGTGACAGTTGATAAAGTGAAAGAAAATGTAGAAATGGTAATCATATTAATTAACATTGAAAATATATGACTGAAATTTATAATATCTATTGGCATTTCAGAATACATGTTAAAAGTATTATTTATCAATAAATTCCCATCTCTTTCATGTTAGGTGGACAGCCAATCTGGCTATGTAATCTTCTAACAGTATATATTGTATTGTTAATAATTATCATATCAAACAATTCTGCATGTTGTAAAATGTATATACCATTGAATAAAATATCTAGCTATATCTTCTGATCAGATGGTAAGTAATTTGTAACCTTTTACATACATAATCATGCAAGTCAGAGGTTATGATATAAATTGAAACCTGCTTAACCGAATACCTACTTTGCCAGGTAAAATTATCTAATTAACAGGAGTATAAAATTAACAGAACTTCAATCAATTTCCGCACTTGTATTGGTAGATTAAGTATTGTCATCAAACCATATAACAGACTAATTGATTGAACACCAATTCAAGATTGGGTGTGAGGGGCTGGAAATGCCCATCAATGTGGGATATCTGCTTGTTGTCAGCTTAATTTTTTTATTCAATTGACCGGAGTTTATTCAATAAACTATGTAGAGTGAAGATATCAAATTTGTATTAAAGATATGGAATTTGGTTTGGTTTTGGGATTTTTTTTTTTCAATTATCTAGGATATTCAATTAAAAGATACTCAATTAGGTGGGCTCCACTTTTCTACTCAAGAAATATTTCGTAAGTGCTTTAAAAGTCTGCAGAAGCACCTGCAAATTTCCTCCACGACTGATGCTTTCTGTACTGAACTGGTGGAGAGTTAAATTAATTTTTGTAAACAAAATTTCTTCATAAATTTTTGCATTGTTACAACTTATGGGAAAGTGCCTATAGACACTCTCCCATATATTTTAACAAGGCAAAAGCAACCAGACTAATTAACTTCACTTCAAAGAAGATATGAAGCGCATCAAGAAAAATATGTAATCTTTAAATTGCAGCTCTGACACTTCAGAATGAAGCCCAAATTTGGGCATTCAACACTCTATCTGTTGAAAGTATATTGCTGTGTTTTAGGGATAAGCTACCCAGCACAAACATTACTCATAAAGAGTTTTACATACTATAAATTTTCACTAATACATGTACTGAAATATTAATGTAGAGGCGCCTGACCTCCTTGTACATAAATGAATATGATTTGAACATGTTTATAATTAGTAAACATGTATACAAACAGACAGTATTGATTAATAAAGTAACATTCCACATATTTCCTTGAAGTAAATTAAATATAAAGAAGTATGAGGCTGATCAATATTGAAAGAAAATTCATAGCACTTAATGTGGTGATCTGGTGGTCAGTGGTGGAGGTCACTGAGACAATGAAATAAATGGTAATGATTTTCAATGAATGAGTCCCAAAACACCTCACACAGGATCTGGTGTCCACTCATTTTCATGAATGTGATTGATACCATGTGGAATGGTAGTACAAAAATGATGGCTACAGTAGGTCACCATGACCTGACCACAATCCCCATGAAATTGTCTTCCATGATATCTTATTCAATTTAAGGTGCAGCAAGAGGGATGTCACATCCTGGTCGCTCACCTACATTGATACTTGATACAGTCGATCCAATGTCAAGAAAGCTCAATAGTCACATACAGTATGCAAACTTCAAAATAAGCAGCCTGTCAATGTTAGGCTCAAGTTGTATGTCTGACAGGCACCAATTCACTTGTGCCTATCATAATGACCAGTACAATTTTTAGAACTGAATAGAGGTGTAAAACTTGAAAACATTGTTCGCTATATGTAGGTTTTAACAGAACCAAATTCTTCACTTATTAACATTTATTGGAAAGTTCTCTTAAACAGAGGTTTCTAATAACTGACAAGTCAAGATTATTGTCAGATCTGCATACACAATTAACAAACATCTCCACAATACTATGGACTAATAAGATTCTGTAGAATTAACCCTTCAAATTTAGGTGCTGAAACAAGCCTCAAAATAAGCATCTAGTGTTCACAATCAATAACTGGCTCAAAATCCATAATGATCGACACGGAATGCCTCACGTCTGACATTGTGTCTGGGACAGATTGTTTTTAGAAATAAGCTAATGTACGAAAAAAAAATTTTTGGGGGGGGGGGGGAGGGGGTTGAACATCCATGTATGGACAATTAATACTACACTAATATGTGCAATATGAGACATTACATAATCAGCATTGTCTTGATTTGGATTTTTACATTTCTTCGTATAATAAATGAAACAGAAAGGAACAATAAGAAATATTGGGGGTTTCTTCCCATTAAATACATTCATTTATACTCTTACGCATCAATCCTCAAATACCTTTTTAATCTATTGCAGTTACAACAGCATAGCATAACAAACTAACATGTAAATCTTGGTCAAATTTCTTGACAGACTCAAACTTGAAAATGACAGGCACAGTCTTTTTGGTACATGTCATGGTGACAGGCTCACATTTGGAAATTATTTTGAGGTTTGACAGTAGGGTTAATACCAAAAAATGTTATTAAAATTAAAAAAATACACAGTAATGAGAAGTTACAACCCCATAATCTGCACAAATATTGACTTTAACACTAATTCTTACAACAAAAATACTAAATTTTGGCTAAACTTTGGCAAATATTAAAAAATGAGGGTTAAATATTACTGCAATGGAGTTCAGTAACCCAAGTGTACAATATCAATCGCCTGGAAAGACACATAGAAGCAGAACTCACTTTAACACAAACTTTTACAACTTAAATGTGACTTAAGTCAGATAAAAACATGAAAAATTAGACCAAATTCGAGCTTCAGGGGCCAAAACCCCATTTTTGGGGTTCTGCCCCTTTTCTCACATTTGATCCCTGAATTTTGATTTTTTTGGTCAATTTCATATTTATGGGATGTAGTTGCATTATTTGTAGTGTTTAACAAGAGATGGACTGCCATCCCTAGCATACCTCCATCCTGGCATAACACCTAGTGTGAGTGACTGAAAAGGGGTATTCAGATTTTCTAAAGGTATGGTAAATGGTTTGGTGTTTGCATGCTGTATGCATTGGAAAACATCATTGAATGACCCCTACCTGGGATTTTGGCTGAACAGATAAAAAAAATGGCTATTTTCAGTATTGTGTACAATTTCTAATTCAAAAAAGGGGTATAACTCTCAAAAGGAATGGTCCATGTTACAGTGATCTCTTTGGGAAATGGTGTTTACTTTATACTGAAGGTGATTTTTAGAGTTTTTTTCAATGACAAGAAATCCAATGGTGCCAACAGACATTTGAATAAATAGTCCCAAATTAGGGTTTTGGGGGCTGAACCCCATTTAGGGTGTTCTTGACTCTTTTATCCAGATTAGAAGAAAGGGGAGAACCCCCAAAATAGGGTTCCAGCCCCTAAAACCCCAATGTGGTCTAATTTTTCCAATTTTCTGATGAAGGTTACAAATATGATTCAAAACAATATGCCACAAAATGTTGGAAGAAAGCACTATGCCGTATTGTCCTAAATATTAAAACCAGTTTGTCCTAAATATTTAAACTGATGAGGAAATGTTAAAATTCCTTAACATTATATACAAGCAGTAAAGTAGAGTTTATACAAACTGCAATCATGCATGCCCAATGATTGATCTTTTCCACTGACATCTTCCTTGGGTGACAACAAGTGAAGATGCTTCCATGCATAATGGTGTTTGTTTCAACTTTGTATTACTGCAAACAATTTAAGATAATGTAGACAAACAAACAACAATGAAACTCCCCCCAAAAAGTACCTTCCTTGGGTTACAACAAGTGAAGATACATCTTTAGAAAGTTTTGTTTTGAACCTTTTCAATCAAGAACTCCCACTGGTAACAGAGGCAAGTCCCAGAATGTTAAGTTCTTTTTTCCAAATCTGCAGTCTACAGTCAGTGATACAAAATCTTTATAATAATAACATGCAGAACAGTAAATATAAATTGAAAAGTTTACTATAATTTTTTTCCAACATAAATTTTTCGGAAAAATATTTGTGGAATTTGGGAGGTGTACGTGTTTGTGAATCATAAAACTGCACCCAAGATTGAGAAAATTATTCCTGTCAGGCCACTGGCTTCGATTGGAAAAGTCCAGATTCTTTATTTGGGAATACAGCAATCAATAATTTTCAACAGGCAGCCTTTGTTCCATAGAATACAGAACTGCTTACTGCAGTTGTGGAGTAGATCACTAAGGATTTATCAACCTGTAGCTTTTGAAATATATATATTGATTGATCTACTCCACAACTGCAGGCAGCAGCACCCTGTGTTTTAAGAAATTACAATGTGCCTTGGTTCTGTCGGAATTGGAAATACAATTTCAGGTTCAAATTGCTCATTTTTGAAATGTCTTTGAACCTAAATGTAACATGCGTGATCTGATTAGGAGCTTGCACTCCTGCATTTTCTTTGGAGTTCAAGTTATGAAACTGGATCATCATACTATACTGAGTAGCTCCTGCATTTTCATTCGAGTTCAAGTCATGAAAACTGGATCATCATGCTATACTGAACTGCCCAGTTTTCTGTTTACCACAATGTTTTTGGTGTCCTCAACTTTTGTGCCCGGATGTCTAAATTCACTACCAACCAACATCAGGCCCGGACAATAACCTTTCGATGGAAAGAGAAAACTCAATATGATATATACACAATGTATTATTGTGTTTGGGGATTACTGATTACTGAAGAGAATAATTTTTGATAATTTTTTTCTAATTAGTTCACCATGAAGCATTTCTGTGTGTTTTCGGGCTAAATGATGCATTCTAATTTTACTATACGATTTTGAAATGCATTTAATGAGACCAAAAATGTGGTTATCGTTTGGTGTGGAATCAAACATATGTTCATTGAGGTCTGAAAAAATTTTTGCTCCCACCTCAGACAAAACCAAAGTTGCAATTGCATCGGAAACATTTTTACATGTTGGTAGCTTGTTTTCAGTTGAGACAAGTAGTCTTTGAAAACACTGTTCAGTATTTTGACACACAGTGACAACACTTTTTGAAGGGATAATTAGCCCACCACGATTTTTTTGTTTAATGAGCCTGTATCCAAAAGCAGGTTCATTTACTGTTTTGCATGTTAATGAGTTGATACAAGTAGGACATTTTATGATTTTCTTCACCATATGTACCACAAATCCTGAAATATAACCAACAACCTCTTTCTTGTATATTGATAAAGGTTGTAGGTTTGGGACATCAGCATAGTCATGATCTTGTTGAGCTGGATTTCTTGGCTCAAGGTCATAACGACGCATAACATTTACTTCCAGAATACCCTGTTCTACCCCATGAACAGAGGCATAGTCTCTTGTTGCATGGAGTAAATCAGTAGTATCCTGAGAAGTACAATTTCCACTGTTAGAGGACACTTCGCTTCTCATAAGTAAGCGTTTGAAAGACGCTTTGAACTGTCTCGAAGTGGGGTTATTATTGCAGCCACCAGAAGATCTTATTGCTGCAAAAAATAACTCCACATGATCTTGGCTGAATTTATAATTCAGCAAATATTTCAAGGGGCTGCCTTCAGCTTCAACTAAGTCTCTGTACAAAGAGAGTACACTTTTAATGGCAACCATGAAACCCAAGAATGTTGTCTTCCGTCGTGTTTGGAACATGGGTTTCTCATCTCCTGAATTGTCTTTCAAAAGAGATATATAGTTGAATGCTTCATTCAGGAAAGGTTCCCAATGAGCTCTATTGGATGAACGCATGGGTGCCTTATAATTTTTAGCAATTGGATTTCTTGAATTTAAGATATCAAACAATTTGTCAAATAATCTTATAAATTTTACTGTTGCCTCACACCCCTGAAATTGTGGAAGATTCAGCTTCTTGCAGCAAAACTCTAGTGAATCTGCTACACTGGCACTTAGTGTCTGTGCGGCTAGATTCACTTTCATTTTTTGTTTCTGCCACAAAATGTGCATTTTTTTCAACTTGTTTCCCAAGTGGAGACCTTCATTTTGTTGGAGTTTGTTCAATTCTTCTATATAGAACCACATGATTTTACCCCCATCTTGATCTTTTATGATGCAGTATTCAGCCAATGTGTTTCTTAATAACTTTAGCATGTGGCATATATCTAGAAATACATAAATTTTCTGTGTAGAATCAGAGGGGTGGGCAAAGCATGGCTTCAAGTCAGGCATAACTAAAGAAGCTCCAAGTGACTTGAGTAGTGATATGTGTGAACTGGGTCCATCACATGTTAAGGAAACAACATTGACACCAATATCATGTAATTTCCGTAAACAGATTTTCACCAAGTTTGCCATTTCTTCGCCAGACATTGTTGATATAAAGAAATAGGCACATGGTATTTTCCAATTGCTTTTCAAAGATACCACCATGAACACCAAGGCTTCACTAGCTTCTGGCGTCTGGTCATCTTCAACTATTTCAGTCCCAAGATCAGTATATCCTAAATATTTGGAGCCGTCGTATTCAATGTGCTTTCTTATACTCATTTCATCCAGCATAAGACTACAGAAAATTTTTGTATCGGAATTCTCTACTAAACACTTCAGAGCTGAAAAAGATTCTTGTGTGAAGCCTGGCTCAGCATTGATTTTACTGTACCAGGATCTTATGACAGATGGATGAGGCAGAGCGAGATGGAATGTTTTTCTCACATAGTTGTACGCTTTAGAGGAATAGAATTGTAGAGTTAGAGCAAATGATCTGAGATTGGATGGGTATGCTTTACTGGAAATTTTTTTATTTTTGTGCTCAACAATTCTTTTCATCAGCTCTGAAGGCACAGAAGAGTATGTACACTTTAATATTTCCTCACAGTTATTTGAAATCAAATTTTTTTTCTTCAAATCATCAACAATTAGGTTTAGACTTTTAATTTTCTTTTTTAAACGAATGATCTTTTTCTGTGCAGATTTTTTTTTTGTTTTCTGATTAACAGCAATTTGTAAAAATTTCTCGGCCTCTTTCTTCCAAAATCTCGGACTTTTCGAGTTACTGTAAGAATGATCAGACAGATCAGTTGGTGTAATATCATTTTGCAGCTCATGATCTGTTGATGTACCATCATTTGGCAGCTCACTATGTGTTGAGATGTTACAACCTTCCGATAGATGTTTTTCATTGCTGTTGGTGTTGTTAACAGGAAATTTGGATTTACAAGAAATTCGTCTTACCTGTGAAAAGCATATATAACAGAGTTAAAAATGATGACATGACATGACTTCTTGTTGTGATACGACCATTCATTTGAGCAGGTCGAATTATGGTATGGGAATGCCTGTCCATTCATCCATCTGGCTGTTCGCCAGTTCGATTTTAGTTGTTCTGGCTATTACTTTAAACCTATATATCAAACAAATCCCGCTTTTTTGTGGTGGTTTGGGTTTGGGAAGAGAGAGGTATCTTTTCTATATCCAGCAGTGTTGCATGTCAAATAATGGTCTTCATGGCAGTTATCTTTCATTTTGTGTGAGGATTGTTTATCCGACCATTATTTTGTGATCAGACTTCACATTATACATGTAGTATCATAACACAGGGGTTTATTTTGACCATCACTCACAGTTGTCATTCCAAGGTTAAGAGGTCCAAGAAATTTTACCTACATCTACTCCAAATTTACTCGACCCTTGGTACAAAAGCATTGGGGTCATACTGAGGGTGTCGCACACCCTCAATACAGAGAATTATGCAAATAAAAATTGAAAAATCTAATGCTTCAATTTTTTCATATTCATTAAATGTGTAAGTGCAATGGAATGAAAAAGTATGAAAATGAGGATTTTTTTACAATTAAATTGATATAAAAACTTCCAAAATTCTTGATACATTCACATTGCGCCTATGCATTCAACATGTCTGTGATGATCGTGAGCACCCTCAAGTAAAAAGAAATGTAAACATTTTTTCTAAATATTTCAACCTTCAAACATAAGCTCTGGGAAACCCTAGAAAACCAACAAGTGAAGCAGTGCTTCTTTACTGAGGTGAACAAGTTGTCTTTTGATGATATAACAGAAGCCAGATTGGAAGACCTCTAAAATGTGCAGCACAGGTATAAACGATTTTCTGAAGTTTGCATTTTACTATTGTTGCTTTCAAAATTAATTTCTAAATATTCAAACCTACAAACACACCTCTGGGAAACCATGGAATTTAAGCCGAGAACTGAAGCACAACTAGTTTACTAAGGTAAACAACTTGTGTTTTCAAGGTATGATTGGAGACGTACTGGAAGACTTCTGAAATGGGCAGCACAGATAAAAATGATTGACTATACTTGATGATACTATTGTTGCTGTCACAATTACCCATTGTTGCAAAAAAGCACCTAAATAACCTTTTACCCGAAAGTAACTGCAAAACCAGCCAGCACTATTCACCAAAATCTCAATTGAAACTTTGTTATGTTTTCATTTCTTGTGTAAAAAAACATAGCTTAAGACACCTTGTTGCTCGAGTTCATTCCAATGAGGGGTCATCAGTTTTGTTTTTTTATATAAAAAATTGAAAATTTTGCATTATTGGAGAATTTATTTTACATGTGTCCAGTCGTCTGCTATTCTTGTTGAGTAAAGGGATTATACTCCAGTAAATAAATGATTTCAATCTAAACCATTGTTCCCCAGGCTATTTTATTGCAGTTATTTGAAAATTTTGTTCCATTTTTGCAGGGATTTTTCTGGGTGACGAATGACGACAGGGGCTGAATATGGGCCCCAATCCCAATGAAATTTAGGCATGATTTTTCCCAATTTCTAACCTTAAATTCCCAATTGGTACCCAGTATCGGCTTGGCCATATTTCTTATGAACTTTTGCTGTGAAAGTAGGCCTTGTTTTGCTGATAAAAGGAGCTATCAAACCCACAATTTAAAATAAAACCTTCTTCTTCATTTTTAATGTGACTATAGAAGAAATGGGCAATTTTCTAAACTCTACAAAGTCAACAGGATTCACAATTTGGTCCAACAACATGGCTATTTTCCAAATTGCATTGTCCCCTGGCCCCATTCCCAATACACCCAGAGAAGTCCCTGTTTTGATTGTCACCTTACTCAAATATTGTGCAACCCAGGCTAATCTGATAATCCATAACGATTCTCCAAAAAAAGAGTCTTCTACTGTTTGCAAATTTGGCATAAGTGTTTTGTTTATCTTTACCAGAGTTTGTTCAAATTAAACCCATGTTGTCATAGCTTAGGTGTGAAGGGGTGGGGTTTGGTCAGGATGGACCAAATCAATTTGGTTGTCGGAGGTGCACTTACTGCTAGTCTTGCATATAATTTTTCATTTATTAATCACTATTTGCAGATATTAAACAGTCACATCACTCATTGCTTCTACCATTTTTGTGAAAGGGTCCCGGGCCCTTGGCATTGGGGAAAAGAATCCAGCCATAGTGGCTAAAACAGGGAATTTCCATAACAGTGAGAAATATATGAAGATTTATATTTGGGTTTAAAAATTAACAGAAATGGTCCACTTTCACATTGATTCAACTAGTATTTCTTAATTTAGATGTTATTGTATATGGATTGTACTTGTCATGACCAAAAATGTAAAGAAAAGAAATAGAAACAAAAGTGTTTCAGAATTGGGAATTTTGGGGTCTTCAATTTGGAACAACTGTGCCTATTTTGAATTGGTAATGAGGCCTATTTTTGCCCCTGTCATTGGCCAGAAACATCCCTGAAACTATGTAAGCTATAGTTTAGAAAAACCTGACAAAGTAAGGCCATTAAAATAAAATAACCAGGTTCTTGGGCACCTCCCTCGTCACTGAAATCCGCCATAAAAAGCAGCCTCATGAAACATTTTTTCCACTTTTCTGAGAGAAATATTGGATTTTAACCATGAAAGTGATGAAATATTGATTCTGGAGTATACTATTTAAGATTTGTAGAAAAAAATAAAAATAAAAAACCTCCCTGCCTCATATCAAAATTGAAGTATAATTGCCTGAGAATTTGGCCCCACCCCTCCTCAATATGAGCAGAAACCAAATTTGAAGAAAAACCAAAATGCCCCTATATAACCACTACTCCTGAATTTTCATTAAATTGCAGCCAGTGGTTTAGAAGACAATGACCTTCAGGACCAACGGATGACGGACGGGCGACGGACAAAAAGTGATCAGAATAGCTCACATTGATTTTCAGTCAGGTGAGCCGCTAACAAGCAATGAATATGAACAGTTCAGCCTAGTTCCCTCACTTTTCGTAAAGCCATGACATTGGATTCCAACATTCCTCCAGTTAATATTGTTTTTCAAATGAGTACATGTATTAAAATAAAATTCTAATTACCTTACATGTGGACTCAAGTACACTTGGAACTGCGTCATCCTTCAGTCTAATTATTTGACCACTCCTGTCAAATGCCTCTGACGAGAAATGTTTATCACATAGTGATGTCCATTTGCTTGGTTGCCATGTAGTTGTACTGTTTTTCTCTTTAACCCATGTCACCCATTTCGAAAAAAGAATAGGATTGCTGACAGGAAATCTGAAATGTAAAAACATTATTTGTAACTTCAGCTCCTCGAAAATAATTTTCAATTTCGTAATGTTCAGTCTGACACTTATTGAGAGCTACAATAAGAAAAGACATAACATTAGATACATGTATTAAACAATTCTTTCTGAAATCATTTTTTTGGGGGGTCTATCCATTAGATCTGAAAATGTTGCTCTGTTTATTGATGTGTTCAAGGAAACCTAAGTGATCCCTATATATAAGAAAGCTTGTCGGTTTCTTCAAAATCCAAGATGGCGGCTTGGCGGCCATTTTTGTTGTGTTTTCTAAGTTTTTTTCTCTATTTTATGTTACCAGCCCTCACTCCAACATGATTCAAGCTACAATTTTTATATCTGGCAAGTGGATAGAGGGTTGTAATGGGATGTTGCATGTTCAATATTTGTTTTCCAAAATTCAGGATGGTGCCATGGCAACCATTTCTGTTGTGTTTTTAAAGCTTTTAAAGGGGTTGTGAGGGGATTATGCACGCTCAATATTTTTTTTCAAAATCTAACATCTGTCTGTTTGTCCATCTGACTGTCTGTCTGTCTGTTTTTATGTTACCACCTCTCTCTCTAATATGCTTCAAGCTACACCTTTCATATTTGGTACATGGATAAATGGTTCTGAGGGGATGATGCACAGTCAATATTTATTTTTCAAAATCCAAGATGGCAGAATGGCGGCCATTATTGTTGTGTTTTTTAAGCTTTTTTCTCTATTTTATGTTACCACCCCTCCCTCCAACATGGTTCAAGCTATGCCTTTCATATATGGTACATGGATAAAGGGTTGTGAAGGGATTATGCACACTCAGTATTTTTTTTTCAAAATCCTAGATGCTTATATACTCTAGTGTCTTCTGTGACAAAAACACCTTATATCACAAAAGCGCCGTAGGGGACTAATACCACCTCGGTGGTCAAACACTTGATGTAGTTTAGAAAGATTCTTCTCCAATTCAACCAGTCAAAATCTTGGAATATTTTGTTACAGCACCCTTTGGAGGTAAGAATCAGGTTTGTCCAAAGCAATTCCCTGGGTTCATCTTTGGGCTTCATTTGAGAGGCCATAGTTTATCATAGTGCAATATGAGGAACAATCTTTTAACTGGTAGAGTGCTGGAAGCCCATATTTGGGCTTCATTCTCAAGTGCAGGAACTGCCACATAAAGGCTTCAAATTCAATGGGTATGCTTCATATTATCTTTGAAGTTATATTATTTAGTCAGTTAGGATTTGCCTTGTTACAATTTATGGGAGAGTGCCCATAAATTGTAGCAAGGCAAAGACGTGAACAAATTTTGATTGCCAAAAATAATTCAGCACTCTACCAGTTAAGAACCATCTTCTTCAGATCAACCATTCAGAATCTTTTGATATTTGGTTTACAACAAACTTTAGGTGGGAGGAGTAGGGGGAAAATTAAAGTTTGTTCAAATCCATTCCTGAGTGTTTTTTCATCAATTTTCCCTTCAAACTGCAGTGACATAAGAACCCTTGAAAATGTGGAAGTGCTTGTCTACGGCTGGTCGAACTGGACCCAGTTAGCAAGACATATGATAATAATCATTCAAAATGGACACCTGAGTTATGAATAATTTTGTGACATCATTCCTCTGTTTTGTTGATGAACCATGACTAGCTTAATGTAAACCAAATTACTTCTTTGAACCACTTTGTCAGCTGAGCGATTTAAGGCCCCTTGTGGCCTCTTGTTTATTAACCCTTTACCCAACGTAACGGCCAAAACCGGCCAGCGCTATTCTCAAAAATCGCCAATTAATTTTCAAAATATTTTCATTTTTTGTCTCAAAAACATAGGTTATGACCCCTCGTTGGAACGAGCTCGTCGAGCTCGTTCCAACGAGGGGTCATAACCTATGTTTTTGAGACAAAAAATGAAAAAAATTAGTTATTCAAGAATTTTTTTTGCAAGTGTCGTCTGCTTTTCATGTTAGGTAAAGGGTTAACACTATTTCAATGACATTTTAATATCCATGTTTAAACTTGACTCAACACATGAATCAAACGCACATTTGTCACACTCACATCATAACACATGAACCCTGTGGGACCCATGGAAGTGAAGGTTCTGCATCTCCACTGAGGTAGATTTGTTTTCCTCCGCTGGTAATATAGGAATTGGTAACCAATGTCTCTGGGGTGCGATCCCTCAGTAAGTGGGCAACAAAATGTAAGCATAAACGATTCGCAAAACTTAATTTTATATTTGTTTTCTCACGATGTAGCTCAGATGCTGAAAATGATGTTAAACAACAGTAAATAAATAATTACATGTGAAAGGTCTCATGCCACCTCACATAAGTACTAACTGAACGAAATTTGTTGAAGCAATTTTGGTTTTTTTTACCCTTTGCCGAACGAATCAACGAAATTGGCATCCACGAAATAAAAAATTCACTTTTCATACTTATTTTTATTTTCTCAATCTATGGACAAGAGCTTATGACCCTTCATTGGAGTTAATTCCATTGTGTTGATCATAAGGTATAGCTTGGAATTAAAATAGGGAATTTTTAAAAATATTGTAACCTTTTTTTAAGGTTATGCAATCACCTGTGGTAATACTCTAACCCCTTTTTTAGGTTAAACCAAAGAAATCCCCAAATTCAGTTCACATGATTTTACTGTGATTTATTGGTGAAAAATAACTAAATGAATGCATATAAAAAACTTTAATACATTTACAGACACACCAGTACATTAAAATGATATACTGTTGTTCTCGTAAAAAAGGTTGTGCAAACCTAAATGGGTTAAGTAGTGGCTGCTTTGCACAACCTTCTCAAAGGTTATGTGGAATTTCAATTTTTGAAGGTCTGTGGTAATATTTCAACTGGTCAGACAAAATTTAAAAGATTATCATTAGTGAACAGTAAGTAGTACTGCACAAAAAATCAGAGAGAATCAAGCTTTTGTGTCTTTGCATTTATGATCTAAATTTATTTTGGATTGCAAAATGAACATTTTCAAGTACTTGTTTTTGAATATGCTAATAGGGTTGTGGAAACATTGTAAACTTTCCTCACCAGCTTCAATGCCATGTGCAGTCACTGAGATTTACTACAAATTTAAAATTTAAGTGCTAAATGCACATCAGGGGAGCTAATTTTGAGCACCGACGTCTTTGACAACAGTAATGAAGCCGATGAAAACTTTCGCGGTCGCCTAACAACCCAGAATGGAACGATTCACAACATAACATTTTTCACATCCCCCCCACCTCCTGTAATCTTCTTTACAAATCATTCTTTTGTTGAAATGAATCGATCTTAAATCATAAAGCATACCGTACTTGTATTTTTCGGCACAAGCGAGACGGAACTCCAAGCACCTAAATTACATCACAGAGAAGTGGACCGATGATTTACCCAATAGCAATACCTACACGAAGAACCGCATGGATGAAAACCCAGATCTCGCCTTTTATTGTAAGACTCCTCACAACAAGGCCCCGGGTGGCCAAGGTAGCCCAGGGGCGTAGCCAGGATTTCAACATGGGGGGGGGGGGGGGGATGGCTGAGCTCTTGGTTTCAAGCACGCCGATCAGCCGAAATTCGCCCTCAGAACACTCTGACAGTACGGACAGACACCAAAGATTTTTGTGTCAAGCGTAAACGAATGATGGTTATTCGGCAATAGTGAGATGATGTGTGCATTAGGAACCTATTCATAGGAAATATTTTTTTGGGGGGGTGGGGCGAAAAACTTTTTGCCCCCCCCCCCTCTCCACCCCCCCCCCCCCCCCCCCCAGCTACGTCCCTGAGGTAAGCATAGGATGATGGAATCTTACAAGATTATCCAGACGACACTGCATTGACAGCACTCACCTTCATCGACAAAATTCAAAATTTGATACAAAAATGAATCGCGACACGCTTTCGCCCGAATAGAAGTGGATGATTCGTGCAAAATTGGACGAGGTTTAAGCCTTATATCGCGAGGCCCCCTCTACTTGTTGAACTTTTCAATTGAGAAACATGGTGAATTCAATCATTGGAAAGGCCAAGCATTCATTCATCAGTCAGTGGTGAGTTCACCACTTGGGCATTTACTTATTAACATTATTTGGGTGAGAGTGACAGATTCTAGGGATGTTCCTCCAGCGAGTCTATGCTCTAGTCCAAAGTTCTGCAAAACTGACAAAACGACACGCCCCTGGCTGTTGAAAGTGTTATTAAACCTCAATTTAAAAATGGGCGAGAGTGCAGTGCTTGAGAACTAAATTTGAAATCAGAACTAGTTTTGGCCTAGATGATTTTTTAATATTACATGACTGTGTGTGGACTGTGGATAAAATGTATGCTTGGTAATCGGCAGATTTTTTTGCAAAATATCTCTAGGCCTTGGGCTTATTGTTTATTGCTCGATGATGACCGAATCCCTTGAAAAAATTACTAGTAAAACGTTAAGCTTAGTAAAATAATTATTTTTAATACAAATACTACTCTGCGACTGCAACACAATAGTAGCCTACAATATCTCTTCATTTATAAAAAAATAATAAATATCGTGGCTGTGTGTCTGTTGATGCAATGATGGGGTAATCCCCCCCCCCCCCCCCCCACTTCCACACACAATTCACCCGCTTTCGACACAACTAGCACTGCAATAAATAATTTATCAATTAATCCATCGCACGCTTTCTTTCACTCATAAATAAACATTTGTTTGGAAAACATTAATTGTAGACGACGCTATAGCCATGCGAAGAGAAGAAATAATTTTTTTTATTTTATTTTTATACTCACATGTGGAATGTTGATTTTTCAGATTTCTTCCTTCTTTTGCCGCAACTTCTAATACAACAGGTTCTTGGCATTGTTATTAATTATATAGATATAAGTTAAATTATCAAAAAATTAAATCAATATAAAAATTAATTCTGTTACAAAACAGTCGACGGACCGGCCGTTCATTGTGTATTTTTCCGTATAGTCGTCTGCAGTGTTTTCATCTGCAGTCAAAGGTGAACAGGTCAAACGTCACCTATGGGAGGAGTTACCGCGTCGATTGACGTGACGCCATGGTAGGGGCATTTCTGGTGGCGACGTTTTCGATTACGTTCCAGCAATCCAGTTATATTGAGATCAGTGACCCGGACGAGGGTAGGTTGCAGGACCCCGGTGCAGGACCCCGGAAGTGACGTCATGTCACGTGACCTAGTGCCGCCATGTTGTGTTGTCATGGTAACCCGCGTGAGCGGCCATGTTGTGACGTCATCTCCATAGTGATACGTGGTGTTAGTGCACATGCGCAGCGCGTGTTGTTAGGGTGATACGTGTTTCCGTCGTCCATTTTGTATACTGGAGGCCGCCATCTTGGTTTCTATGGTAGCACGTGATTGCTATGTTACCTAAGGCCAACAACAGGACAGGGGTATGTTTTGAGGGTATGTTCCTTTGTAGAAGAGTAAATCAAATTACCACAAACAACCCGACAATCCCTCCAAATCACCAAAATCTATCCCAATTCACCGAAATTGACTTTATTTCCCCAATTTATCGGCTTAGCACGTTGTGCTATAGTACTAAGGGGTACAAGGGGGTGCGTTCGATTGAACAGGAGTAATGTTCTGGCTTAGAATTCTCCCAGAATCCCTTTTTGGATCATTATCCCGTGACATTTTTCCCAATAAGAATAGCACGTAGTGCTATAGGGCAAATTTACCCAGAATTCTCTGCTTCTATCTATATATGTAATAGTTTATGTCTAACTAGGCATGTTCCTTTGTTCTGGAGTATACTCCAGTAGCGTAGAAGAGCCTATTATTTGGAACAGATTATCTTATTATTAGGTACTATATTTAGCAATTTCTGGTCTATTCTTGTTAGTTCTGACCCTATTCCAAGTACTCTTGTTGTTTCATATATCTAAATTATAATTAACCAATCAGATTGCTTGATTTCCCATAATCTGTATACAGAGTTATCTCCCTTCTGTATAATAAAAGACTATATCCAATGGCCATATCCCATGGAATCCCATTTTTGGGAAACACCCGTGGCTATGGAATCCCTTTTTTGTCGTATGAGGCCATGAGGGCTATGTAAAACCCCTCAATGAGTCCTCATTTATTTTCCCTCATAGCCTCATTGAATTTTGAGGTTATGAGGACCATTAAAAATCCCTCAATGAGGTATAATTTACTACTACTCTTAGCCTCATTTCAGTATTTGAGGATACCTATGGCTTGGTATTGTATTATTCGAGGATACCTATCGAGGATACCTTTAGGAGAATCCCTTTTTTGTCGTATGAGGCCATGAGGGCTATGTAAAAGCCCTCAATGAGTCCTCATTTATTATCCCTCATAGCCTCATTGAATTTTGAGGTTATGAGGACCATTAAAAATCCCTCAATGAGGTATAATTTACTACGACTCTTAGCCTCATTTCAGTATTTGAGGATACCTATGGCCTGGTATTGTATTATCTGAGGATACCTATTGAGGATACCTATCGAGGATACCTTCTGGAGAATCCCTTTTGTGTCGCATTAGGCTATGTAAAAGCCCTCAATGGGTCTAATGTAGTCTTACCAACCGCTTCCATCTTGTCGCCAAAGCTCCAAGGCCATTACAGGTCTATGGCCTATCTGTCCTATCATTAGCTTCTACAGCAGTCTTGTTCCATTACGGCCTTGTACCAGTACTATTGGCTTCTGTTATTCTGCCCCATATCTCATCCATTACTTCCTAGCTATACCTACCTCAGTCTCGACTATAACATTGATCAAGATTGAATCAGATTTCCCCTGTATACATATAAGGCATTCCGTTATTGAGATTCCTAGCCGAGTCCGTAAAATTTGGATTCGGTGTTTTAACATCGACACTCGAAGGTATTCCCCTTTCCTATTGGAAGAATTTAGTTTAATGGGTTGTAGTTTAAAAATTCAGATCACCTTTCGTTATATTTTCATTAAGGCTGTAAAATGTGTTCAAAAGGGAGTGTTAATACCTTCATTTAGGTTATAGTTCGTTCATTCAGTTCAAAGGGGTTTTAATTACATAAAGTTCAATCAAATAGTTCAAAGGGATTTTAATTACATAAAGTCCATTCAAACAGTTCGAAGGGTTAACATTGGGTTATATTTGGGGTTGTAGTTCATTCAGGTGAAAACTTTGTTATGGTCAATTCAGTTCGATCTTGGTTGTGTTGGATCTTCGTTCATTATTCATGGTCAATTCACTTCGAGTTTGATTATATTCGATCAGATCAGTTCGATTTTCTTCAATTTCTTCTGTTCACTTCGATCTTGGTTGTGTTGGATCTTCGTTCGCTGCGACTTCAACAGTTCAACTGTAGTTGAGTTGGTTCTGTTCAGTTGTTTCCAACTAGTTCGATTTAGGGGTTACAGTACATTCAGGTTAAAAATTGTATTGCATATATTGGGCGTTAAGATTAAATCATAGTTTATGTTGTGTTCCCTTCGATCTTGGTTGTCAGTTGTATATGTTCGGGTTCTTGTTGTAGTTGATGAATTAGGCTTTATTAGCCCTTTCCATACCCTCGAGTGTCGATGTTAAAACACGGAATCCAAATTTTACGGACTCGGCTAGGAATCTCAATAACGGAATGCCTTATATGTATACAGGGGAAATCTGATTCAACCTTGATCAATGTTATAGTCGAGACTGAGATAGGTATAGCTAGGAAGTAATGGATGAGATATGGGGCAGAATAACAGAAGCCAATAGTACTGGTACAAGGCCGCAATGGAACAAGACTGCTGTAGAAGCTAATGATAGGACAGACAGGCCATAGACCTGTAATGGCCTTGGAGCTTTGGCGACAAGATGGAAGCGGTTGGTAAGACTACATTAGACCCATCGAGGGCTTTTACATAGCCTAATGCGACACAAAAGGGATTCTCCAGAAGGTATCCTCGATAGGTATCCTCAATAGGTATCCTCAAATAATACAATACCAGGCCATAGGTATCCTTAAATACTGAAATGAGGATAAGAGTCGTAGTAAATTATACCTCATTGAGGGATTTTTAATGGTCCTCATAACCTCAAAATTCAATGAGGCTATGAGGGATAATAAATGAGGACTCACTGGGGGCTGTTACATAGCCCTCATGGCCTCATACGACAAAAAAAGGATTCTCCTAAAGGTATCCTCGATAGGTATCCTCGAATAATACAATACCCGGCCATAGGTATCCTCAAATACTGAAATGAGGCTAAGAGTCGTAGTAAATTATACCTCATTGAGGGATTTTTAATGGTCCTCATAACCTCAAAATTCAATGAGGCTATGAGGGATAATAAATGAGGACTCATTGGGGGCTTTTACATAGCCCTCATGGCCTCATACGACAAAAAAAGGATTCTCCTAAAGGTATCCTCGATAGGTATCCTCGAATAATACAATACCAGGCCATAGGTATCCTCAAATACTGAAATGAGGCTAAGAGTCGTAGTAAATTATACCTCATTGAGGGATTTGTAATGGTCCTCATAACCTCAAAATTCAATAAGGCTATGAGGGATAATAAATGAGGACTCATTGAGGGCTTTTACATAGCCCTCATGGCCTCATACGACAAAAAAGGGATTCCATAGCCACGGGTGTTTCCCAAAAATGGGATTCCATGGGATATGGCCATTGGATATAGTCTTTTATTATACAGAAGGGAGATAACTCTGTATACAGATTATGGGAAATCAAGCAATCTGATTGGTTAATTATAATTTAAATATATGAAACAACAAGAGTACTTGGAATAGGGTCAGAACTAACAAGAATAGACCATAAATTGCTAAATATAGTAATAATAAGATAAACTGTTCCAAATAATAGGCTCTTCTACGCTACTGGAGTATACTCCAGAACAAAGGAACATGCCTAGGTAGACATAAACTATTGCATATATAGATAGAAGCAGAGAATTCTGGGTAAATTTGCCTTATAGCACTACGGCTATTCTTATTGGGAAAAACGTCACGGGATAATGATCCAAAAAGGGATTCTGGGAGAATTCTAAGCCAGAACATTACTCCTGTTCAATCGAACGCACCCCCTTGTACCCCTTAGTACTATAGCACTACGTGCTAAGCCGATAAATTGGGGAAATAAAGTCAATTTCGGTGAATTGGGATAGATTTTGGTGATTTGGAGGGATTGTCGGGTTGTTTGTGGTAATTTGATTTACTCTTCTACAAAGGAACATACCCTCAAAACATACCCCTGTCCTGTTGTTGGCCTTAGGTAACATAGCAATCACGTGCTACCATAGAAACCAAGATGGCGGCCTCCAGTATACAAAATGGACGACGGAAACACGTATCACCCTAACAACACGCGCTGCGCATGCGCACTAACAACACGTATCACTATGGATATGACGTCACAACATGGCCGCTCACGCGGGTTACAATGACAACACAACATGGCGGCACTAGGTCACGTGACATGACGTCACTTCCGGGGTCCTGCACCGGGGTCCTGCAACCTACCCTCGTCCGGGTACATGACATACTACTCATCAGTTGTCCATTTGTGTCTCTGGTCTTTTTCCTCTGATTTCTCATTAATTTCCCCTCACTTACCATTTTTACCCTTGAAGGTATGTCCAACGCTTCTGAATAAAGCAAATTTATTAATAAATAAAAGAGTAAGTTGCTTTTTTTTTGCCCGTTTATTGTGGTTGTGCCACCCCTCCGGGCTACATCATTGTTGGTACGGATACTTCTTCCAAATACAGACGAGTTGGAGGTAGTGCACACTGGGTTGTTCATCCAGGTTTCATCTACATAATTTATGAAGCTATTCAAACTTGTGTCTTGTTCGTTCACTTTCGCTTTCAGCTGATCATATGCAGGCCGGGTGTCGTCTACTGGCAGGAATGGAAGGGCGAAAACCTTTCGCAACAACTTAAAAACGTCATCTCTTTTGCTGGATTCAACCTACAAACATAAAAATGATTTATTATAACAACATGACGTTTTCCGAGTGTACCAGAGTGTACGACAGCAAGGAACAGAAATCACGTGACGTGCCGGGCTGTTAATGAGTTTTCACCCATTAACGGCCCGACACGTCAAGTGACCTTTTGAAGTTGGGCATTCCGTTCTTGTAATGCCCTATTAAACTTTGTTAATATACCAGAGAACGCCCGCTAAGGTGGTAATAATATTTAATTTATAGCGTTTATAGCGAAATTATTTTTATTAATAGTGATTAATTGGTGTGGTTTCAAGTAGAAAAGAATGCCCAACATGTTTACATAAACTGAAGACAAAAACTTTGTCCCTGTATGCTCCAATATTTTTTTTTTTATTTATTCCGATAGGGATTTCAGGAAAAGGACGATAATAATAATAATTATTATTAATAATATCGTAATATACGCCCAAATTTCACGTTTCACACTATCAGGATTTAAATTTATCAGTAAAAGAAAACCATTGTCCCTGTATGCTCCAATCATTTTTTTTTTAATTCACTCCGATAGGGATTTCAGGAAAAGGACGATAATAATAATTATTATGAATAATATCGTAATATACGCCCAAATTTCACGTTTCACACTATCAGGATACTCTTTGTGTATTAATTTCAGTAGCTATTAACTGGGTTACTTACTTTTCATTATTACCACTTTATAGGGCGTTTCCCAGTACATTAACAAAGTTTACCAAGGCATTACAGGAACGTAACGCTCAGCTTAAAAAGTCACGTGATGTGTCGGGCCGTTAATCAGTTGAACATCTCATCAACAGCCCGACACGTCAAGTGACTTTTGTTCCTCGCTGTCATACACTCGAAAATGGAAACCGTTTCCAGAAATGTTTTCAACTCGTAAACAATGCGATTTTTATTTGAATTATTAAATACGTAAAATATCCAGCAAAGTTAGTCCCATAAGAACAAGCAGCTGTATATAGTAATTAAGTCTGCAGACATTTTAAGCTTTTATTCCAGACTTAAAAGCTGTAAATATAGGGTCTGTTGTTAAGTTTTCTAACTTCGTTGCAATTGAAAGTGTACCGGTGCCGATCACGTGATAATCATGTGATACCAGTTTGTTTGAGAACAGGCGATAATGTCATCTACCAAAATTGAAAACGTTAAAAATGTCTCAATCAAGAGAATTGAATGAAGACAAACTGGCTGTTTGTAGCTGCCATGTAAGGTACAGGGTCAAAACTTTTTGTCAGAATCGCAGTGGTAATAATAGTAATAACATGACTTTGTCGGGCCTTGTGGTTTATTAACGGCCCAACGGGTGTGAATAACAGCCCTTCAGCTTATTAACGGCCCTCGACTTCGTCTCGGGCTTTTTATAAGCTGTTGGGCTGTTATTCACACCTGTTGGGCCGTTAATAAACCACTATGCCCTCCAAAGTCATATTATGGTTAAATTGACAACAGGTTCCATTGATCTCCTATCTCCAGTTATATCAAACGTGCTGTTGAAGAAATGTTGAAATCGACACCAAATTGGCCCATTTGAACTGAATTGTTCGACGCTCCCGCTGATGAATGCCGAGTGCTTTATAGAGGTCCATTTGTAGTTATTACTATGTGTTCAGTTGTTGCGTTGTCTGGGTCTGTACTAAGGTTAGAAATTCGTCTGCAGTGTTCACATGTGAATCTTATATCTTGACTTCCCCGACAGCCACTCGATATGTATTCCTGCTGATACCGGTATCGCATGTTCTGTGTGTCCACCTTTTGCACTGTTCATTATCACATTGGATTGCCTCTTGCCTAGGCCTTACTATTTGTTCACAAAATGCACTCTTATTAGGATTCTCCATCACAAGATACTAATATTAACAAACGATCACTACCTGTTACACTGTCCAAATTACCTAAATATTAGACAGAACACGTTAGCCACCTTACCTTTTGCAATTACCACGGACATATTTCTAAATGAAATGTTACGTACAGTGTGGATACAAACAGGCAAATATTCGAGACATCACATGATTATATATCAATGACAAAAAGATTCTACTGAACCATGCCTAAACAACAAAGCAAATCTCCCTGACGAGACGGTGTTGCCTCATTACGAACTACTCTGTCTAACGATGTGTATATGTATACGTCGTTCTCTCTGCAGTGTTCTCCATCCTTGTGTTGTGTCATCCTAGGAAACAGCTGCCAAAGTCCTAAATCTTCGTCCCCTTTCCCTCTTCCTTCCATCTTCACCCCATGTTACTTATTTTTCTCTCTTAAAGCATTGTTTATTACTAGTAAATGCCATGAAAGTTCAATGTAAATGTGAAATGAAAAGTTTCTGCGCGCCGAAAGCGCACAGGGACGATGTGGGATTGAAATCCCTTGCTACCCGAATAACTTTATTTGCTTATAAATCCACGAGAGTCGGAAGCGAGAGCCAAAACTCTTATTAAGTTTGAGTGTGCGACTGGCAGTAGGGTAGTGGGTTGAGATCCTCGAGAACATCGAACTGGAAGTTGGCTAGGAATTTTGCATAACTACAAGAGTTCTGCTCCGTGTATGCTTAGAGAATTGGACATATTTATGGTAATAGTGAAACCACAGCTTGGTGGTTATTTTAGAAAAAAGAAAAAGAAACCCAAACAGTCGCTGGATTGGGAGCAGCTCCAGCATATTATTCTTAACGGTTTCAAAAGGGAAAAAAATCCACCAATATGTGTTTTTGAAAGCTGGAAGTCATTCTATAAGGGAGAGGGGATGCTGAGCCTTGGCCATCTGGTCTGCCTTCAGGGGGAACAGATGACGGGGTGATTGGAGGGGAAAAAACAAAAAAAAATACAAACAAACAAAAAGAAACACACACCCTCTCACAGACACACATCCGAAAGCCCTCAAGTGGGCTGTTAAATCTTTATTCAAATGTTTTACTTTAAATGTACACTCGTCCCAACCAAGCAAGCTTGTTTCAATCCTTGCCTGGTGTTTGGTGGTTTCCTGTGTACATGTATGTTAACAGAAAGGTAGGTTGTACCAATTTCTCCTACGCTTCGTCTACTATTTCCATGCGTCTTCTTGATAAGAGTGTTGCAAGAAAATTTGAGAATGTTCAATTAGAAAAGTTATAGGTAGAAAGATAGGTAACCGCTATTGTATATTGTGACTGTTGTGTGATTGTTGCTGCTATGGATGGGGTGAGAGGTGGGTTTCTTCGGAGCCCACTCCCCACACGTAGAGTTGCGAGGCAATCCTCCCAGACTCAATCCTAAAGTTCTCAATGAGTAGCGAGGCAATCCTCACTGACTCCACGCAGTTTAATTCTAGTGAGTAATTTTAATTTACTGTGGCTTATTTTGTTTTTCTGTTAATGGTTCGTTCAGCTCAACCATTGATTCACTATCCTGGAGTCTGTGGATGGTTTCGTTATATAGGTCTTATTAAACGCGTTTCAATCGCGCTTCAGAAGAGTTGCGAGGCAGTCCCCACAGACCCATCCCTAAAGTACTCAATAAGTAGCGAGGCAATCCTCACTGACTCCACGCAATTTAATTATATTGTATAATTTTTTTTTTCTGAAAACTCATTTTGTTTTTCTGTTAAGGGATCGGTGTTCTTTCAGATCAACAATTAATTCACTATCTTGGAGTCTGTTGAAGGTTTTATTTTGTAGGTCTTTTAATCGCGTATCAATAGTTTCTATTTTTTCTAGCTCGTGAAGTTCCTTTATCGGGGTCCATTTCGGTTTGCATGGTGCCACACGCAGGGCATAGTTTTGAACCCTCTGTAGCTTCTGTTTTGCTCAGGTGACTTGTTATTATGGCACAATATTCTAGTACCGGACGTATAAATGATTTGTACAGATTGAGAAGCACATCTTTGTTTGCTCCCCAATTTTTACCTCTGATCATCTTCAGAAAATTGATACGTTTAGTAGCTCTAACCGTAATGGAGTTTACGTGACTGTTTAGACTGAGACTGCTACCTAGAATAAATCCCCAAAATTTGGCCTCTTTGCTTGCTTCTAATTTGTGATCGTATAACTGGAGATCGATACTGGGGACTGTTTTTTTCCTTTGCTTCTTGAAAAAAGTAACTTTTTGAGTTTTGGCGGCATTGAGTTTGATGCGCCATAGGGCGCACCAGCTCTCAAGATCGTGAATGGTATCCTGTAGACGATTTTTAATTATGTTTATGGACTTGCTGACCGTCCACATGCCTGTGTCGTCTGAGAACTGCGGTAGTTCAACACAGTTTTTTCCCTAGTTTTTCTGTGTCAGTCACATATATTATGAAAAGAAGCGGGCTTAAAAACGACCCTTGTGGTGTTCCCGCTTCGAGTATTACTTCCTCTGACACCTCGCCATGTAAATGTTGACTGTAGGAGACAGCTTTTATAAGCTTTGGCTTGCTGCTGAATCTCTTTTCATAAATTTGTAATTCAACACGTCATTCCTGTGTTTGAACATTAAATCTGATTTAATAAAAACTGCCTCTCAATATCTAGTAGAGTGGTCTTTTCTAAGTGGTTCTTGATATCCCCTTAGCTGGATTTCAATATTAATATCCAAGGATTTTAGCCACGTTTCAGTGAACGCACGGACAGCGAAAGTCAGTAATTTCACATTGGAGGGGGGAATGGACCGGTGTTTAATTCAATATCATCACACATGTTAAGACGGAAAGGAATCCATGGCACTAAAATGAAGACGAGACACACGATAAACAGATATACCACTTGGAATTTGTTGATCTTAAAGATGGGATCATAAAAACCTAAACATATAGAAACTGTGTTGGTTTTCTGGGTACATAAGTACTACATGATGTAATAGTAACATGATAGTAACACCTGCCGTTCAATAATAAATTCACCATCAGAAAACACTTGACATCAAGACGTATATTCACGGGTACACGCCTACAAGCTCTGGGATGAAAGAGTCCCACCCGTATTCTGTATATCAATCATTTGTTAGTTTTACCACTTGGGATTTTAGTTGGAGGGGACTCTTGGATGTAGACAGGGCCGGTGTGAACCAGTAGTGAACAGCCGATTTCAATTCCTGGAGGTTTATTAATACAAACATAGTTGACAGAGAAACGATAAGATGTAATTATAACTGGAGTTGAGAATGGTCTGAGCTTCTGTAAAGACATATAATGAAACAACACGAATCAAAGGACATAATAAAACATATATACAGAAATAAGGAGCACCAAGTGTGCCATTATTAGTAAGTAATAATAGCATCGGCTTCTGCAGCAAGGGATAGGAGGATTAGATTAAAACCCACTGTTCCAACTCTATAACTTAGTGAGTATCTCAGTAAAATCCCATATGGCAGGTGACTTGTGTAATGCGCAATAACATCCTTGCCCCCATGATGGTCCATCAGCATACCAAACATCATTCAAATCTGGCATGCACTGACCAAGATACAGAGATGTTAAGTTGTTATGGATGGACGAACGGACAGACTCCATTGCTAGATTCCCCACAAACCTCATTTTGGCGGGGGATAACCAAAAGCTCAAGTGTGCCTAAAGCACTCAACTAGATCAAGTTGTCTACAAGCATATTAACCTTCAAATCCTCGGATTAATTTTACATTAATACCTACCATATATACATTAACACAGCTGCAGATGACTTAACAGTGTTTCTACACTACTGTTGGCTGTCTGCACAGGCAGCCAACAATGATGTAAAAACACTATCAAGAGAATTGCATCCTACCAGTAGAGTTCTCATGAAAGAATATACTTGCGACAGGGAGCGTGGTGGCTTAGGTGGAGATGCAGGCTGCAAGCCGAGAAGTTCGAATCCAACCTGTGGCAACCGCGTTGTGTCTTTGGGCAAGACACTTAATCCAAATTGCCGACGTGGAGGCACGGTGGCATTGTGTACTAAGGCGTACTGCACGTCATTGGTGCACTTGTCTTCAACCAATGCTAACCCTGTTTGTGTGGAGTATGTTGGGGAGCCTGATAGTTGCTGGGTAGTTTTCTCCGGGTACTCTGACTTCCTCCACACGTAAAACTGTTCGACATGAGGTGACCCTGGCTGTTGAAAGTGTCATTAAACCCCAATAAATAAATAAATATACTTGCGACAAGTTTGTCAGTGCAATATTAACCCTTTACCTAACATGAAAAGCAGACGACACTTGCAAAAAAAATTCTTGAATAACTTATTTTTTTCATTTTTTGTCTCAAAAACATAGGTTATGACCCCTCATTGGAACGAGCTCGACGAGCTCGTTCCAATGAGGGGTCATAACCTATGTTTTTGAGACAAAAAAATGAAAAAATAATGAAAATTAATTGGCGATTTTTGAGAATAGCGCTGGCCGGTTTTGGCCGTTACGTTGGGTAAAGGGTTAAAGGGACAGTTTGTGGCGGTATAGGGATTTACGGGTTAAAAAATTTGTTTCCATGCAATATCACAACTTGACTTTTGGAACTGTGATTTGACTCGCTACATTCTTCTTTTCAATTTGCAGAGTATTTGAGCCACAGATATTCACACCACTAAGACCAATATGCAAATTGAAACATAAAAACTACTGATTATGATATTTTGATGCAACTAATCATGTACAGGGATTAAAATTCATGTAAGAACAAAATCGATTCTCACCAATCCACTTTGATTGTCACAAAATTTGATTCTAGTCATAGATTCTGAAAATGTCCATAAAGGTCTCAAGAGCTCTACATATTTTTTGGTTCCTCGTCAAGAAAACACTTCACCTTAGCAGTGGTGTCTTGTGAAGATGCAGGCAGCCAAAACTTCACCAGAAACAGCTGCCAATGTACTATAACTTCAAAAGCCTGTATGTTGTGAAGTGTTCTGCATGTATGTGTAAGACAGAAAACTCTCCCCGTGGAACCCCCAGGAAGTGAGGCAGTGCAATGGTAGACAAGGTCTGTTTTACTTGTAAAATCACCTGATCACCAATACCTGGGATGGCTGTCCTCTAAAATGGGTAACAAGGGTGTAAACAATTGGCTGGACTTTACTTTATTTTCGTGTTGCGGTCACAATTACCCGTTATGCAGAAGTATGTGACCTTAAACACCAATAAATAAACAAATGAATAAAGACAGAAACTCACTAAAATTGGAACTAGGCCCGAAAGGGTTAAACTTTAGTAAATATACTGAGTCAAAAAAGAAAGTATAATAGAAACAAATGCGAAAAAATAGAATAAAGGATGAAATATAATAGTTCTAATGTTGCATGTTTGTGGACAAGAAGTCGTGCAAAGAGTTTAATGACATATTGTTGTTGTCCACCCAACCGCATACAATTTTGCTACAAATTTTTCAAAATAGCACGTTCTACCCGAGAATGTCAAATTGAACGGGTGACCAACGATTTTTTTGTGTTACGTTTTGCTGGAGAGCCTGGGTTATTGAGAAAACACGCTAGTTTTTGTCTTCCGACATTTTAAAAAGTGTCAAGGTTAACCGAAAATCAGAGGTTGCGTGCCATTGGTATGCATGAGGCTGGGATACCTCCAGATGAGCTCTCTGCTGAGTTCGGAGTCACTGTGGCCACTATTTACTGTCTCATCGGAAGGTACAGAACCACTGGATCTACTGCCGACCGACCGCGTTCAGGTCGACCAAGAGTTACGACCCCTGCACAAGACCGACACATCAGGACGTCTCACTTGCGGGATTGCTTTCATCCGGCGACGTGGACAGCAGCAATTACTCCTGGTAGATCTAACAATAGAATCAGTGCACAAACTGTCCGCAACAGACTTGCTGAACACGGCATCCGAAGTAGGCGTCCATACCACGGCCCAATCCTTACCCAACGCCACCGTACCGTCAGAATGGAATGGGTAGGTCAGCGTTTTCGCTGGACTCAGCAGCGTAGAAGCACGGTTCTTTTTAGTGATGAATCACGATTTTGACTACGGCGCGCTGATGGTAGGGCAAGGGTGTATCGCCGACGAGGAGAACGGTTTTCTGATGCTTGCGTGTGGGAATGCGACCGTTTCGGTGGGGGTAGTGTAATGGTTTGGGCAGGAATTTCCTTGCACCATCGGCGCAGTTGATCTTCATTGATGGTAATCTGGATGGACAGCGATATAGGGACAAAATTCTTAACGCTTTTGTTGTTCCGTTGTTCAACGCTAATGTCGGACTGCAGTTATTCCAGCAAGACAATGCCGATGTTACGTGGCGCATACCTGTCGTGACTTTCTTGAGGAGAAGAGCATCGAACTTCTTCCTTGGCCCCCACTTTCGCCAGATTTGTCGCCAGTCGAGCATCTTTGGGAAGAATTGGACCGTCGGGTACGACTTCATGATCTAAAGAGTTAGACGATTTACGTAATGTCAATACAACAGGGTGACATCCAGAGACTGTATCAGGTCCATGCGCCGTCGATGTATTGCCATCCAAGTGGCAAACGGTGGACATACACGCTATTGACTGCATGTGTGAACTTTTCATTTCACCCCATGTCTGAACTGCGACGTTCTGACGTGACGCTGGCAACAGTAAGAACATGAAATTATGCAAATTCATACAGCTGGACGCGAATTATGAATTCACAATAATTTGTTTGGGATTAAAGGCGATAATACTAAATAAAAAGTGCTTCTCAAAGTTTATTATATACTACTCAAAGTTTGCTAAACACCAAGTATATCCAACTACCTGTTTTACGTTTTAGTTGAAATATTGTAATGAAAAGTGTATATATCTTTTATTTAATTATATCTTTAATGATTTAAGTACAGAAATTAAGATTTTATTTGTGTTTGACATTATTTTTTAGCTTTTGAATACGATAACCATGGAAAATGGATATTATTGGTAAAAGAGGAAATTTTTCAATTTGCCAAAAAGTTGACGGAGCGAACTGGTATGGGTTCAATATCGAGTATGAGACCCATTACTTTTAATTACAGCTTGACAACGCCTTCTCATGCCCCCAATCAGGTTCCTGGTGGTCCTTTGTGGGATGTTGTTCCATTCTTGGACCAGCATGGCACCAAGCTCCTGGACACTTCTTGGCTGGACTGGACGGGCTGAAATTGCAAGCTGCAACTAATTCCAGACATGTTCAATTGGATTGAGGTCAGGGGATCTTGCTGGCCAGTCCATACGCTCAATCCCCTCCCTCTATCGGTACTCCCTGACAGCATGGGCAACATGAGGACCGGCATTATCGTCCATCAGAATGAATCTATCACCCACTGCACCTGCATACAATCTGATGTGGACATCCAGGATCTCATCAATATACCGCTGTGCAGTCAATGTACCACGTTCAATGACACAGAGCTCTGTACGTCCATCCCTGCTGATTCCGCCCCAGACCATGATCGACCCTCCGCCATAGAGGTCATGCTCAGCCATGTTGGCTGTATGGAATCGCTCTCCTTGTCTTCTCCATACACTAGAACGCCTATCTGTGCGGTCTAGGCAGTACCTTGACTCATCTGTAAAAAGGTCAGGTCGCCGCCAATCTTCTCTGGTCCATCCAACGTGGTCCATGGCCCATTCATATCGTGCCTGGCGGTGGTTCTGGGACAGCGAAATGCGAACACATGGTCTTCTCGATCGGAGACCACATTCGTGCAACCTTGCCCGGATTGTCTGCGTCGAAACATTTACCCTGGATGCATGGATGCATTCTGAAGGTCAATGCGAAGCTGGGTTGCTGTGGCAAAGCGGTTCCTGTTGCATTATGCTTCAAGTGACTATCTGCAACCGAGTGCATATTGTATCCGGTACAGGACACGCCTGTTCCGTGTTTTTGGAAGTGATCTGAAATACAGAGAGTTTTATGTTGAAACTCGTGCTTTTATCTATGTGTTTTATGTACAATCCTTGCTAATGAAACATGGTGGCAGAGGTATGACATGGATACTTTAATCCACGCTAAGAAAGACAAAACTACAGGCAGAAAACTTTCACGCGTTTGAATCTTCACGCGTATAAACATTTCAATTTCCTATTGTCGCGCAAACTTGAAACGGATACGATATGGATCCTCAGCAACCGGTAACGGGAACGGCTACTCAACAACTAGCTCCGATTCCAAATATATCGCCCCCTCCGGCGTTTGATGTCAAGGGCAACGTAGTTGAAAACTGGCGAACATTTTTGCAAATGTGGGAAAATTATGTTATCATTTCGCGTTTACGTGAACAGTCTTCTGAATATGCATCGGCAATGTTTCTACACACAATAGGCCCAGAAGCTCTCAAAATATACAATGGCTTTCAATTTACTGCAGGGGAGAATCCCAAGAACGTGGATGAAATCATTCGAAAGTTTGATCAATTTTCGATCGGGGAAATTAATGAAACCTACAAACGCTATGTTTTTCGCACAAGGAAGCAAAAATCCGATGAGAGCATCGAAAAATTCATCAACGATCTCGACATTTGGCAAAAACATGTTGTCAGACGCCGGGCCCCTGTAAGGCCTGGGTTATTTAACCCCGCTGATGAACTTGCGGGAAAATTAGACCAACGTGGAGGGTTGGAATCCAAGTGTCGCGAACTCGGCGCTGGGAGCAGAGTTAGACCGACGCCGTGATTCCTTCTCTGCCAAATTGGCCTGAAATATGTTCGATTTCCGTTAGGTGTGATTCCTAATCACTTCAGGCTCCGTAATGGAAAGAATGATTTAAAGTAACAACGATTCTTTTGTTTACACATAAAAATAAAGCGGTTTCAATATTTCAACAATCAACAATTCGATTCTTTTCACAGAAAATGGGTTGCTAGGGTTAAATAATTCTCAACAATTATAGAGTCACTCTATAGCCCTGTACTGGCACTATAGTCTACACACCGGAAATGTTACTACCGTGAGCTCGCCACAAGAGCTCCACACGCTTAAGCTCAAGTGTCAACGTCTGCGCGTAACTGTGCCTCTAGCTGTCGGAGGGTTCCGACCAGCAATGTTTGTCATCTATAAAGCCACCGTACTTCTGGTTTGGGTCAGATATTGTCTTCTCATACCTTATGTGACTTTTTGAAAGTCCTCCGTGAAAGGTCTATTGAAATGTTCACTGTTCCTGGTTGAATCCACACGATTCACAAATGCCCTTTTTATGCTAGGGCGAATTGTCACTCACACCGATCTCCAGTCGGTATTACGATGCTTCGACAGCAAACAACATACTTCCAACGCAATCAGTCTGACGCTTCAAAGGGGTTAATATGCACAATACAATTGACCTACACTTCTGACTATTACAGGCCGATACCTGCTGCTCGACAATCTAAACTTCAACGTTTCAGCTTGGGTTTTCCTTCTCTAAGAATTTGGGCACTGTAGCCCTCCTATCAACCTTAATCTAAATCCGTGGAATGCCCCTATTGGCAATTCTCACCAGAGATCCTCTCGAATGTAATCTCTTCTCGCCAGGCGACCCAAAGTCTGCCTTACTTGACCGCACCCCAAGCGTTTCTTCAAGTGTTTTAGCCAGCCATTTCCCTTGACTTTTATCCTAAAACCCTAGGTAATCTTTCAGCCGTGCCAGAATCATGACACGACATTTTACATGCCATTCTTAATTCAAAAGCAATGGACCATTCTACAGAAACTAATTACAACGCTTCTCCAGCTAATCGCCCGTGAAAAGGAATTTCGTGGCACCCGATAACACAGCGGGGCATGCTCTAACTGATGAGTTTCTCTATCTCGCTAATTGGAAGCTACCGCTATCTCGCGTCAGTAATCCCCAATGGGCCGCCCTTCAAGTAGCGATATCTTTGCCACGTGCGTCGCCAGCAAACAGCAATCTTGCATCTTTAAACCTTTAGTTAACGCGAATATTTACATACTTTTTAAGCGTGGTGCCTCTAAACCTTAGAATGGGGGAACCCCGCCTCTTTAGGCTGGCTTCGCTCTGACACATGTAATTTTTGTGATTGCCTTCACGATTCATTGCTTCGTGATCAGATAGTAACTGGAATTCACGATAATGCTATCAGAAAACGACTTCTCCAGAAGAGTAATTTGACACTCAAATTATGTATTGACATCTATAAAGCCACAGAAGCAACCACGGCTCGATTAAAAGCCATGCATGCATCACCTGATACGAGTGGGGTAGACATTACAAAACATAAAGTTGACAAACGTCGGGACCAACATAAAGCGCGGACTAAAAGGGGTATAATTATGTGTAAATTTTGTTGCAACAAGCATATCATGGACAGACGGCAATGCCCAGCCTGGTGGAAACGGTGTGTCATCAGAAAAAAACATTTTAAGAAATCATCAGTGTGCCCCAGATCAAATAGAGTTAACAGTGTAAACTAAGCTCCATCAAGTGAGTTTTATGAGAGTGATGTGGAAATTATTAATTTTGTGGATGTGAAGAACATTGATTCCATGTCAAGTGGCCGAAAAAAATCCGCACTTTTTATGGAGATGTTGATGAACAACAACAATGTTAAATTTCAAGTAGACACTGGTTCCGCCGTAAACATTATCACAAGTAATGTCATTGGAACTACGAAAATTGAGCCCACAAATAGAACCCCCAAAATGTGGAACGGATCACATGAGAAACCACGGGGTGTGTGTAGGCTTCTTCTTTTGAACCCAAGAAATGAGAAGTATTTTGTGCCCTTTTTGGTTGTGAATGGGGGTCAAAGAATGCCATTAATTGGTTTCTCGGCAGGTGTACAAATGAAAATGATAACAGTTAATGAACAAAACTTCATAAGAGTAAATAAAGTTATGACTGAAGACCAGGACATTCTCAATGATTTTTCAGATGTTTTCAATGATGAGCTTGGGAAACTAGAAGGGACAGTTCATTTGGAAGTCGATCCGAATGTGAAACCTGTTGTGATGCCAACACGACGAGTTCCAGTTGCTTTGAAACAACCATTTCGAAAAGACTTGACAATATGGTAAAACGCGGGATACTGGAAAGTGTTGACCAGCCAACTGATTGGCTCAGTAGTTTTGTAATAACATCAAAGAAAAATTAAAATTCCTCTGGGTTAAGGATCTGTATCGACCCAAGACCTCTTAATAATGCTCTTAAACGGGAACATTACCAGCTCCCAACGTTGGATGACGTACTTCCTAGATTAGCTAAAGCAATTTTTTTTTTCTACTGCAGATCTGAAGAAGGGTTTCTTACACCTTGTTCTCGATGAAGAATCAAGCCTTCTTACTACTTTTGATACCCCTTTTGGTAGGTTCCATTCGAAGCGTCTTGCATACGGGTTAAAACCTTCACTGAAATATTTGTAAAGCGACTTCAGCAAGCATTATCTGGTCTGGAAGGTGTTATTTGTCTTGCTGATGATGTGTTGATTTATGGGCAAGGTGATTGTGTGGAAGAAACTAATGAAATCATGATAAAAATTTACGCTCTTTTCTAAAGAGGTATCGTGAACGTGGCATCAAGCTGAATAGATCGAAACTGAAGTGCGAAGAAGTGCGCTATATGGGTCACATTCATTATAACAAGTAATGGTTTGAAAGCAGACCCAAATAAAATGTCTGCTGTGTGTGAAATGAATCCCCCACAGAATGTGAATGATGTTCAGCGACATTGTGGTTTTTTCAATTATTTAGCAATATTTCTTCCAAGATTGTCTGATACAATTGAACCTATTAGAGCTCTCTCAAAGCAAGGGGTTGAATGGGAATGGGAAAAGACTCATCAACATGCATTTGATAAAATTAAAACTCTTGTTACTTCAGCCCCTGTTCTTCAATACTATGACCCTGTAAAAGAATTGGGCTTGCAAAGTGACGCAAGCTCTACTGGAATTGGTTCAGCGTTACTACAGAACGGCAAGCCAGTAGCATTTGCTAGTCGGACACTTACTCCCACAGAACGTAATTATGCGCAAATAGAGAAAGAGTTGCTCTCCGTTGTTGCAGCTCTGGAAAGATTCCACCAGTACACATTTGGACGCACTGTTGTTGTCCATACCGATCATAAGCCACTTGAGGCAATTGTGAGAAAACCACTCTACAGGTCTCCCCGACGATTGCAGAGCATGTTACTGAGAATGCTTAATTATGATGTAACTGTAGTTTATAAACCAGGAAAAGAACTTTTGCTTGCCGATCAGTTATCCCGGTCGTGTGAGAAAATCGACGCTTACCCAAACAGTAACTCTGAGACATTGGAGCAAGTCAATATGGTTAGGTTTATGTCGGTTACAGAGCAACGTTTAAATCAAATACAAAAAGCCACAGAGAGTGATGAACAGCTTAAAAGGCTGAAAGCAATAATTCTGCAGGGTTGGCCCGATAAATCACATTGCCCACTCAGTTATTAGCTTACTATCCCTACCGCGATGAATTGTCAGTACGAAATGGCTTGTTATTTCGCAGAGAGCGAGTTGTCATTCCTCTGCGTTTACGCAGTGAAATGAAAACTCGAATTCACACATCAAATATAGGCATTGATGGGTGTCTCAGGCAAGTCCGTGAACCATTGTTTTGGCCGGGTATGTCTAGTGAAAAAAAGGAATATGTTTCGTCATGTGAAATATGTGGTAGGCACAGTGTTGCCCAGGCTAATGAGCCATTGATGCCACATGAACCTGCAGATAGACCGTGGCAAAAAATTGGAGTAGATTTGTTTCATTTTGATAATAAAGACTATCTCATTAAAGTGGATTATTTCAGCAATTTTTGGGAGATTGACTTTTTATACAACACAACATCATTGTCAGTTATCCGTAAGTTAAAGGCTCATTTCTCTCGTTATGGAATCCCCCTGCGAGTAGTCTCGGACAACGGGCCTCAGTTTTCCTCAGATCAGTTCAAGCGTTTTTCCATTGAATGGGAGTTTGAGCACTTGAAAGCAAGTCCTCGAAATCCAAAATCGAATGGCAAAGCTGATTCAGCGGTCAAAACAGCAAAGCGACTACTCCAGAAAGCAAAGGATTCTGGTGCTGATCAGTATTTGGTTATTTTGGACTACCGTAATACCCCTGTTCAGGGTGAGGGGCAGAGTCCGGCTCAGATGTTTATCAGTAGACGAACGCGTGCAATGTTACCTTTATCAGCTAATTTACTGCAGTCACAAATTTCAGATCCCCAAGGTAGGAAGAAAAATATTCTGAAACAGAAATTGTATTACAATAGGAATACTAAACCTCTAAGCCCACTAAAAGAAGGGGATGTGGTCAGGGTTAAGCCTGTAGGTTATGATAAGACATGGGAGTCCGATGGGACAAGGCTGTTTTATCAAAGTGTTTGGGACATCGGTTATACACCTACATCCGCAACCGTACACATTTGAGAAAACGAAGTGAGGTGTTCGGTACCCCTGATAATGAAAGCCGGGACGTCACACCAGAGTGTTCAGGTAGACAGATCCGAAAGTGACTCTGTAAAAAGGGATAGCCTGCGTGACGCGGAAAAGCAAGGGATATCTGAGTGTTTTAATAATTCTGGGAGCAATTCATTGAAAAGTCTCAGTCCGTCGGGAAAACAGAATATGTCAACACCGGCATGTATAACCCCGACTCAGTTTCATGTAGCACCTCATGGCTCTCAAAGAACCGAACAAAAAATCACTCCTGCACAATCTAGCACGACTTTGGTCGACAGTAAATGTACTCCCCGGGGTAACATAGTCAATACTCGGTCTAATGTATCAGTACCTGTAACTACAAGAACTGGTAGAGTCATAAGAACCCCCCCCCCCCCCCCCCCCCAGATTCACTGATTAATCTAACTGATTTTTCATTTCAGCTTTGCAGTGTGTTTTACTTTATTTTATTTTTTTGTTTAAAAAGGGAAAGATGTTACATTTTGCTTCAAGTGACTATCTGCAATTGAGTGCATATTGTATCCGGTAGAGGACACGCCTGTTCCGTGTTTTTGGAAGTGATCTGAAATAGAGATTTTTATGTCGAAACTCGTGCTTTTATCTATGTGTTTTATGTACAATCCTTGCTAATGAAACAGTTCCTACGGGCCTGAATGATCAAAAACCGGTCTTCAGCTGCAGATGTTGCCCTGTCTCTGCCACCATCATTCCGTCTTACTAGTGTGCCATACTGCTGAAATCTTACCCAGGCTCTGGTGATCACCGTATGGTGCACACCAAGAGCTTCACCAACCTGACGATGGGTAGCTCCTTGCTCCACCATCCCTACAGCCCGCCACATTTCTGCTTCAGACAAATGTCTTCTTACATTTGCATTTGCCATATTCAATCATTAAATCACAAGGGTTTGTGTTGAAATGAAGATTGAATACCCTACACATGTCATGTACATGTAGACAGTACACGAAAACATCATGAAAATCAAGAGGTACATTCTTTCCATGACTGTCACGAAAAGTCTGCCTGTCAAGAGAGCTAATGAAAACACAGGGGACCATCTCAATACATTCCTCAATCATATCCACCAAAAATATCGCAAATATGTCACAAGCAAATTTTACAATGATGTGTCAAATATTTGGTGCTTAGCAAACTTTGAGTAGTATATTTTCTTTTTTGACTCAGTATATATAAATTCAAGATTTGGATTTGTGTTTTCTATGGTATATGTATCGGTTGCACTTACTAAGCTATAACAGAACTTCCAAATTTTTCGTCTTTTGATATTTGGTATGTGACTTGATATGCATATTCAACACCCGATGACGCGAAATAGGGCGTGTCCATGCTTTTTCAAAATAGTTATGGCCCTTTGTTAAAATCGACTAATTTTCTGCTTGATAGCGCGATAACTTCATCAAACGTCTACCGATTTGATTGATATTTGGCACATGGGTTTAAAGGAACTATGTCTTGATCGAGTTCGAAAACGGACTCTGTCCGATGTACGGCAGCAGAATTATTGAGCTGACTTTATCATTTTTTGCAAATTTTGTGCTTGATAGATTCGATTCATTTTTGTTATATGGTTTTCTAAGAAGATTACCTAAATCGAGTTCGAAAACGAGCTCGGTCTGATATACGACATCAAAATTATTGGGCTAACTTGGTGATTTTTAGTTTAACTTGACAAAGACAAGATAAGCTATTGCAATCACGCGTGCGGGAGTCTATTTGTCTGAGTCTGTGAGTCTGTTCACACTTTCCTTTAGCACAGGCCACATCCCGTAGTTTTTGTCCGATCATTACGGAATTTCATATGCACGTTTGAGGTCATGTCTAGATGAGAACGTCCCCTTTTGGTCACGATCGGTCAACCGTGATGGCTGCCCGAGCCCAAAACCCGAAAACCTTTAGCACAGTCTACAGGCCATGTTTATGAAGGGATTTCATTGTTACTTGGTAGGATGGCTCTGTATAATATCTAGATGAGAACGTCCCCTTTTGGTCATGATCTGTCAACCGCGACAGAAGCCCAAGCCCGAAAGCCAAAAACTTTTAGCACAGTCTACAGGTCATATTTAATATGGAAGAATTCCATTGTAACCTGGTAGGATGACTCCGTATGATGACATTGTCTAGATGAGAACTTGCCCATTTGTCGCGATCTGTCAACCGTGATTGCTGCCCGAGCCCAAAACCCGATAACCTTTAACACAGTCTGCAGGTCGTATTTATGGAGGGTTTTCATTATACCTTGGTAGGTTGACTCCATATAATGTCTAGATGAGAACGTCCCCTTTTGGTCGCGATTGGTCAACTGTCACGGCTACAGCGGCCCGAAGTCCGAAAACCTTTAGCACAGTCTGCAAGTCATATTTATGAAGGGATTTCATTGTAACTTGGTAGGATGACTGCGGATAATGCCTAGATGAGAACGTCCCCTTTTGGTCGCTATTGGTCAACTGTCACGGCTACAGGGGCCCGAAGCCCGAAAACCTATAGCACAGTCTACAAGTCATATTTATGAAGGGATTTCATTGTAACTTGGTAGGATGACTCCGGATAATGCCTAGATGAGAACGTCCCCTTTTGGTCGCGATCGTCCAACCATGACGGCTGCCCGAGCCCAAAACCCGAAAAAATTAGCACAGACCACAGGTCGTATTTATGAAGGGATTTCATTGTAACTTGGTATAATGTCTAGATGAGGACGTCCTCTTTTGGTTGCAATCTGTCAACCGTGATGGCTACATAGGACCGAAGCCCGAAAACCTTTTGCACAGTCTACAGGCCGTATTTATGAAGGGGTTTCATTGTAACTTGATAGGATGACTCATTTTGGAATAATTCCACTGTAACTTGGTAACTTTCGTTGACATACATTAACTGTGAGGGCCACATACAAATGTTAACTGTGAGGGCCACATATATTAACTGTGAGGGCCACATTAACCCACCCCTCAATTTTTTAGTACAGTCTACACCTCATATTATTTTTATTGAAAACATAGCATACAGAGAACAGAAATTAACATATTCCCAATTATCACAATTCTTGTCCTATTTCATAATCCTTTCATAAACATTGGACATTATCCTTTTCATCAAACACAGCACACAGACAAGTTAAGCTACAGTGTCATTGACACTTTCATTTGTGAATTTTGTGCTCAATAGCGCGATAACTTGAACAAATGTCAACCGATCCAATTCATTTTCATTATGTGGGTTTCCAGGAACATTTTCTTGATATGCAAGGTCAGAGGTAGCTTCGGGTAAACACTTCGATCAGACTATCTGTCAAGACTGTCATACATGCGATAGAAACAACCAAAATGTTTCGTCTGAAACGAGAAAATGTGCATTTTCGATTTAATACTAATAAAGACAGAAAAAATAACACACTTTCAACACTTCATTTAATAGACAGCACAAAATAATATTTATTTTTTAGTAAAATAAATACCGCAATGAACCCCTTCCCACAAGCGAAGGTAGACTCCGCATCATGGTTTTGTTTTGTTGACGAGTGACAAAACTGCAGATATATCACTGAAATGACAGGGTCCGTGAAGTCAGCTGACAGTTGACAGTTGACAATTCGAAGTGTGAAGTCAGCTGACAGTTGACAGTTAACAATTCGGAAAAGGGTCTCGAATTCACATTTACCACAGCTACATCACTGTTTTCGCATTTACCACAGCTACATCACTGTTACGTCATTTTACATGTCACGTGTGCGAATATTTCGAAATACCGACGAACTGTCAGCTGAATGTGAATTGGCAGCTAGATCAGCCCAGCTGACAATTCCGTGAAGTCAGCTAACAAATCGAAAGGCTTTATAAATATGAATTTATTCTCTGTTATATTTAAGCTTACACGCTGTAAATCTATTCTTCGTGGACCCACTCTCGTGCTTTAACAACATACTGTGAATTTTAAACAATTTGTCTCTTGAAAATAACAGTATTCGCATGTTTCCGAATCGTCAGCTGACTAGGCTACTTTCAATTGCGGGCGTGTGATGTGAAGTTAGCTGACAATTCGAATGGCTTTATTAATATGCGTTTACCATGTTGTATATAAGCGCTTACACGCTGTAAACTCGTTTACGCTGGTCCACTCTCGTGCTCTAACACAATATACTGTGAATTTTAAACATTTTTTCTCTTGAAAATGACGGTATTTGAAGGTTTCCGAATTGTCAACTATGAATCGATCACAGTGCCATTTCAACGAGTTGATAGATCTGATTTTTGAACCCGTTCCAATACATGATGCAAAACAAATTATTTATTATTTTGCAATCTGTAAGCTACAGGTGGCAGTTGACAATTCTGTAAAAAGAGTCTCCAATTCACATTTACCACAGCTACGACACTGGTACATTGGTAATATTTCGAAATCTCGAACCGTCAGCTGGGTCCTCCGTGAAGTCAGCTGACAATTCGAACGGCTTTATAAATATGTGTTTATTCTGTTAAATGTAAGCTTACACGCTGTAAAACTCTTCTACGTGGGCCCACTCTCGTGCTTGAACAATATACTGTGAATTTTAAACAATTTTTTCTCTTGAAAATGACAGTATTCGCAGGTTTCCGAATTGTCAACTATGAATCGATCACAGTGCCATTTCAACGAGTTGATAGACCTGGTTTTTTAACCCGTTTCCAATACAATTGTGAAGACAGCTGACAATTTGAACGGGCTTATAAATATGAGTTTATCCTGTTATATATAAGCTTACACACTGTAAAACTCTTCTACGTGGGCCCACTCTCGAGCTTGAACAATATACTGTGAATTTTAAAAACATTTTTCTCTTGAAAATGACAGTATTCACGGGTTTAGACTTATTCCGGAATGAAAATAGAACTGGAATTCCCAAAAGCCGATCACGTGATGTAGGTACAAACACGCGGCGCTGTCTGCTTTCTCTTTTCGCGAAAAAGCTCCGTTTTTCTTCTAATTCTCCATGGAATCCTTTGAAACAAAACGCGTTAGTGAGTTACAAACATATATACATCAACGTGGCGTTCAGTTCAGCAACTTAAAAAGGCTGATTTGGTCAATTTATGTGAAATCGCGTCCGAGATTGGAATCGAAGTCGATCCAAATGGACTGATTGAAGACAGATCAGCCGTGATTGATGACAAATTGCGCATAAATGAAACGACTTGCTTGGTATTACCCCAGCTTATGTCGGGATCGGCAAATATGTCTGTTATACCACCCTTTTCTATATTCGACATTTATAATTATTTGATGAAATTTAAAGAATTTGATCACGGCTCCCTCGGAGAATACTAGAAAATGGAGGGTTACACCCTGTTCACAGGCGGTTATGTTTTGAATGTCGAAAGTTTTGTATACACAGCTACTCCAGATTATGTAGCGCTCAAAAGTCACGTGAAACCAAGGACAAACGAAAAGGACCCAGTTTCAAAACTCGGATACTACTGTTTATGGATAGTCTTAATAAACAGTTGGACTCAAGGATCAATAAAGTCAGCATTTTGTAACTGCAAGGGAGGGTGTGGTATAATGAAAATTATCCAATGCATGTGAGCTTGGAACTATGTGCAGACCTCGAAGTCCCCCTCCCCTTTTCCCACACATACACACGCACGCGCGCCTAATGTCGAAACTGAAAAAGGAGAGTATGGTGTAATGAAAATTGTCCAATGCATGTGAGCTTGATACTGTGTGCAGACCTCGAAGACCCCCCCCCCCCCCCCCCCCACACACACACACACACACACACACGCCTGAAGTCGTAACTTGCAAAGGAGGGTATGGCGTAATGAAAATTATCCAATGCATGTGAGCTTGGAACTATGTGCAGACCTTGAAGCCCCCACCCCCACACACACACACGCGCTTAACGACCCACTCTGGTTTAAATATACATTGTAAAGGTCCATCCGCATAGTGATTCACCTCAGGGCTCAAACAAAATAAAATTTCACACCTACGGGAAACTGGAATGAATCAAGCCAAGACTCCACCCCAGCTTTTTCACGCAGATCGCACAAACAATTCCATCGATATCGATTTGAGTAAAACATTTTCAAAATAAATTTAATTTTTTTTTTTAAGTTTTAACTCATTTCGGCATCGGTTGCGTCGGGGCAATATCTGGCTGAAAGGGGGTTTGGAGTAGCACAGTAGCAACCGTCTCATCACTACGGTCTTTTTTCATTTGTTGGGGCACTGACATGGATCGGTCAATAGGACGTTTCCTTGAGTTTCGTACCCTGGAATACTGATCGGCTGGGATGGGGTTTTCTGAGCCATCTATGAAGTGCTGGAACATGAAGAGACAAGAATATGTATCAAGTCAAATCATACCTGTATATCTTACGGACTCGACCACCCCACTCACTCCCTCTCCCACATACAACAGTTTATAAAAGACCCCCTCCCCCTTAAATTGACATCATTTCTAGATAATATTTTACAGAGAGGGTCTGAAGGGCGTGGCCAAAGCGTTTGCAATTTGTAGATAATCAAAGGAAAATATTCCAAGTATCTAGAATACCGAATAATTTTGAGTCTGAATTATTTTTTCCAAGCGAGGATGTTCTCTGACCACCCCTCCCTCCTTCGCCCACCGTTCCTTATTAACGCCTTGTTCTTTCGAGGCCATGGGTCGAATAATTTAGATGGGACTGAAACATGTTGCCTGAAAAGTGATTCTGAAGGCATCAAGTACCGTTGAATTGAAGTGACTGTGTAGGTGGTTGAGGAATGAGGTGTTACCCTTGCACAGACCTGTGGAGGAAGGGTTTCGCCCCCGGTAACATGGTTTGAAAACATCTGATGGCCTGAGACCGAGCTCCAACTGCCTTTCCTACCTTGTGATAGAGATAAAAGTCGAAGTCTGTCGCGCCTTATGGTTGTGAGTCCGAAGTCCATAATATATATATATAGAATTTTTTTTTTCTTTTATTTGGGCGAGGGGAGCGTCCCACGCTAGGTACCACAGCAGGAATTTATGTTGCGGACTTTAGTTTTGACAAATGAGGCGGAATCCCCTATCCTGGAATCAATTGGATCATTGGGTTATGTTAAAACGAGCCCGAAATCATTATGAAAACTTCGTGGAAAATTAAATTTTGCCAAACTCGGAGGGGGGGGGGGGGGTACATTGTGGCCGCATGCCTATGTTCAAGGCCTTCTATGCTGAGGTCCGACAAACTAGTTATGGCATCCACCCTCTCCCCCCAACAGTGCTGGGCGCTTTCCTACCCTGATATACATGTCCCTTCAGCTGTGATAAGTTTATATAGATTTGTGAAAATAACACCCCATTTCCTTACAAGACATGAAAATTAATCACCTTTTATTTGCAGATGATCTTGTCATGTTTTCTCACTCCGCTTTGGGACTTCAAAATAGTCTTAACAAATTAGAAGAATTTACTTCACGAAATGACCTTACAGTTAATGTTGACAAAACCAGATGTCTAATATTTTCTCACAGAAAAATGGAGACTTTGTCAACGTTCAATCTGGGAAACAGAGCTCTAGAATTTTGTAATAATTACACGTACCTTGGAATAATGTTTTCAGATAATTGTAAACTAAATGAAGCCCAAAAAGCTTTATGTCTCAAAGGGAACAAAGCACTACATTGCCTGGTAAATTCCTTTACAGGAAAACATTTGCCGTCGGTAGAAATCCTCTCAAAACTTTTTGATAAATTGATAAAACCCGTTATACTACATGGCAGTGAACTGTGGGGTGTGCAAAATCCGTTATACAAACTTGAAAAGATGCCATGCGAGGCAGTTCATACAAGATGTTGTAAGATGATACTTCATGTCAATAAAAAACGCATCTAATCATGCAGTGAAGGCCGAACTTGGTAGGTATCCAGTTACTATTGACGCTTCAGTCCGTCGTTTAAAATATATTGCCAAACTGCAGAACAATGAATCAAATATGCTTCTTCACCACGCTTCCACAGAATCAAAATTATATGCCGATTTCAAAATACTGTCAGAAATGCTTAACCATTATGGGTTTCCGAAAGTGGAGGAAATCACCAATTTGGGCAAAACACTGAAACACTTCACCGAAAAACTCAGGAACGAATATTTGAATTCTTTTAAAGAAGAAATTTTTAATGATAATAAACGAACGGGTAAAAACAAACTTCGAACCTATCGAACATTTAAGAGTGATTACGCTATAGAACTATTTCTCATTCATACAAAATCACATGAAGCAAGAATTAATTTTACGAAACTGAGAATTAGCAGTCACAATCTCGCTATAGAGAGAGGACGACACATGCAGCCCCCTCCCCCCCCCCCCCCCCCCATACCACTGAGTGAAAGATTATGTCGCGGTTGCTCAACGGGAGATGTTGAGAGTGAAAAACACTTCCTCATTGACTGTCCAGCATACGAATCAGAGAGATAGCAACTGTTTGATATTGTATCGAATGCCCGGCCGGAGTTCTATGCCTTGAACAGCTCAGACAAATTTCAAGTGATCATGAAAAATGACAATCCCTCAACATGTGCTGCCGTCTGTAACATAATCCATTTGTTCTTTATAAAGCGTAACTTTTTAATCAGTAATTAGAATATCCATGATCATGAATACATGAATCCATGAATACAATATCATTTTAAGCTCAGGGTTCAATTCATAGGCAAGCATTCAGTTCTGACTAAGAGCATAATTATCAAGCTACATCTGTTTACATGTTGTGGAGGCATATTTTCACGCAGATAATATTGTGTTCTCTGTAAATATTTGTATTTGTATATATTTCTTGAAATTTCCGTTTCATTTCCAACACTCTTCACATTTGTATGAAGGTACAAAGATTGTATTGTAATTTCAGTTACAAATTTATTCATAACTTACTTGTGTGCAATCTGCCTCATCGAAGGTGTTTTTTGCAATAAATCTAATCTAATCTAATCCTCATGGTACTGTTAGGCGATTTCCCTTATCTGATAAATGGCAATACATAAGTAGAAAGAATCCCCAGATTTATGTATCTATTGTGTTCATATGAATAAAAGCGCTCACAAGTAAATGGAAATTGGTGTAATAATAATCACCTTGGAACAAACAACATGTTGTCGCCCTATTCGATCAATATTCAGATCTTTTTGTGGTCTGCCACTCAGCCTGATCCAAAGTTTACACCGTTCTTCTGCACTGAATGGCTTCGGAAATGGTATAAATGTTACCCCTGTCATATGTGGCTTCGCCTTGTAGCGGCTGTCACTATTACACTTTCCCCACGAGCAACGCTTTGTTGGCATTTTACACGATTCACAGCGGAACGGAGAACATAAACTTGTAAATGGCGGCTCATTCAACTCGAGTTGTTTGTACCTACATCACGTGATCGGCGCCGGGAAATTCCAGTTCTATTTTCATTCCGGAATACAACTCATGGTAGTATTTCGAAATCTCGAACCGTGAGCTGAGAGTTGGGTCCGTGAAGTCAGCTGACAATTCGAACGGCTTTATAAATATGTGTTTATTCTGTTATAAGCTTACACGCTGTAAAACTATTTTACGTGGGTCCACTCTCGTGTTTTAAAGATATGCTATGAATTTTAAACAATTTCGTCTCTTGAGAATGGCAGTAGCCTATACACAGGTTTGCGAATTGTCAACTATGAATCGATCACAGTGCCATTTCAACGAGTTGATAGACCTGGTTTTTGACCCCGTTCCCAATACAAATGTGAAGTCAGCTGACAATTCGAACGGCTTTATAAATATGCGTTTATCCTGTTATATATAAGCTTACACACTGTAAAACTCTTCTACGTGGGCCCACTCTCGTGCTTGAACAATATACTGTGAATTCTAAACACATTTTCTCTTGAAAATGACAGTATTCACGGGTTTCTGAATCGTCAGCTCAGTACTTTCAATTGCGAGCCTGTCATGTGAAGTTGGCCACACATATAGTACCTACCATACGTTTGCGCTTACAAAAATAGCTCAGATGATGCCCAGTTCATTCCCTTGCCCAACTCCCGGCTGTAAGTAATTGTAAAATAAGAACTTCACACGGAGTCTGTGTACGGTCAGTTCGATCGTGCTGTTTGCAGAGTTACAATTTTTGGTAAAGTTAGAGTTTTAGTTGGAATTTCAACTTGTCATTCAGGCAAAAATTTGATTTTCAGTTAAAAATATCACTGTTGAATTGATTGAATTTCCAACTATTGACATTTTTGCCCAGAGCTGGACGGCTGAGACCACCAACACCACCCCCTCTCCCCCGCTGTCGCCACATCTCTGCTCGGATAACCAGTCAGTGTACGCCCTATCAAAACTCTGGATATTGGATAATAATCCGGATAACCCGTGTGGTTAATACATGTAGCAGAGAAATTGGCTGGAATGGTTGGTAAGAATGAAATGAATGACACTAAATTCCAAATAATGTTTGAATTGAACATTTGAAGACTTTGTGTTGTTTTCTGTTCAAGTAAAAAATTTCAGACTCACTTTCGGAGCCGAAGACGAGTGAATTCACAGTGGGTTAGTGCATCAATTTATGAAGTGAGATAAAAGTACGAAGGAACATTCTCTGTTTTAGTTGGACACATCTGGGAGGTTACTGAACATCAATTCTGATAGAATCAACTATCTCACATTTCATGAAAGCCCACATAAAACATTTGGGGTGTTAAAGCATCTTACATAAAGGCGTCACAATGGAGAGATCATGCCATTAATAGCTTTGTGTGGTTTCAATTCAGAATAAATTCAGTTACATGTACACTTCTGAAGGTGGTATGTAGCGGAATGTATAGTGCATGGAGGGGTGGGGGGGGGGGCATAATACTGTACCAGACAAAAATGATTGGTGGTTGGAAATCTAGAGCCTCTAAGCCCCATTCCACCCCTCTATCGAGCGAAGTTGTCATAGCTCACGAGCCTGTAACTTGACATACAGGCCATATAAAACCACCTAGACCCTAGAGGGCCTTATATGGTCTGTAGGACAAGTTCCAGACTTGTGTGCTATGACACAATTGCATAGGTAATAAACGTGACGGAAAATGAAAGCATAGTTTGTGTAAAATCTCGAGTTGTGTTTGTTGTTACTTATATTTTCCAGGTGTTTGCATCGCGGACGCGGAGCTTTGTGTGATTTGTTTTGCATAGGTCAAAATACGAATAAAAAGCGCCATGAACCAAAACCATTTTTTTTGGGGGGGGGGGGGGGGGGGGATGGCTGCTAAATTATATGTTTAGTCGATACCTAATCTCCAACCTCGTCTATACGTATGATTCTTTCCAATACGTTTCAGTTTAGTTCTGTGTGCGACATCACTAAATAAACATAACTAACTGATTTAAAGTGGAGAGTGTTTTTTTTTTTTTTGTTGTGTTATATAGAGAGTGATTTTAGGGGAAAACATCTGAATAGGTTTGATTTCAAATGAATTAGTGGCCAATTGCTTTCTTTAAACGTATGGTAGGTACTTTATTTGTCTACTTAATGACTGTACTATGGTGTGCTGGATATCAAGAAAAGTATCAGCAGTCTCCGATTTTGATTATTACAGTGAAAACTGGCGGATACTTTTGTTGAATGCCTTATTGTGAATTGTGTAATTCCTTCTCTTTATCGTCGTCTTTTGATTCTTCAATTGGATATGTAAGTTCACGAAGAAGTTCTGTTTTACTAATTTTCATGCATAAATTCATGAATTATGACCATAGTCGTATGGGTCAATTTTTTTGAGGGGCTGAAAGATTTTGTCGAAAAGCGATGCTGCAGGCACCATCGAGGCACGTCGCTCCGAGGTGTGTGTGTGTGAGTTCTCCCTTCAGATGTGGAAGCCGGCGGAAATCTTTTTAAAAATCCGATGGTCTAAGAATGCGTGATTCTAGAGACCACCAACAGCCATTCCAATATTGTAATTGAGGGAAAATTTAGAAATTTGATTTCAATTTATAATTTTGTGAAGAAACTATACTTACCTGACATATGTTCAGAATAGCCCTTCCCGGCTCCGTATAACTCGCCCGTATGCCATTCCGGTATAAGAATTTTTAATCCAACCGGAAGAGACCATACCGGAAGCATATGTAACTTCCTCCCTGAAGACAGTATCCTTCTGGCGACCGAAAGCCAAAAGGACACGTCAGATAGGGGAGGTGGGAGGGAGGTACATATGTCAGGTAAGTATAGTTTCTTCACAAAATTATAACTTGAAATCAAATTTCTAAATTTTATTTCAGAAACTAGAACTTACCTGACATATGTTCAGAATAGTTTTGATTTCAGCGTGCCTCTGTGCTGTGGTCTATGACGTGGACGTCTTTGGTTGGAAAACAACCATTATCATTTCTTTTCTTTTTAATAATAATTTTTTTTTTTTTTTTGCTGCAGATAACATATATACACTATTTATATCTCAACTGTTATCAATATAATTTCCTAATCTTTCTCCAAACCATCTGAACAAACACAAATTCAACTCGTCAGAACAGGATTCATTAAACCTTTAGAACACAAGTATGTACATCACATAAATAGAAATTTATGAACGTTGATGGATTACTCCAATCTGCTCCAGCTAATATGTCTTTCAGATTAGCTCCTTGAAATAATGCCCATGATGGTCCTATTGCACGAGTCGAATGTCCTTTAATCTTTTCTGTCTTCTCTCTGGAACTAAGAGAATAAGCTTTTTTAATTGTCTCAGTAATCCAATGTGAAATTGTCTGAGCAGACACAGCATTGTGAGGTTTATTTATAGTCAAGAATAACTGGGTGGGACCCTGAGCGTCCAAATGACGAAATCCCTTCGTCCTCTCCATGTAGGTAGTCAGAACCCTCTTGGGATCTAGTAATGGATTGTCTGCAAAAGTAGGAACAAAAATTGAGCAACTTAGATGGGCCATCCTGTCTTGTTTGGACAGACCTTTGCGTATAAATGTAATCCCTTTGTTTTGAACTCTAGCTAACCCTTCCCCTAAATGTAGTGCTTGAATATCGCTACATCGACGGAAAGTGGTTAACGATATTAGAAACACTGTTTTCCAAGTCAGGTATTTTAATGAGATTTTCTCAATAGGTTCAAAAGGATGTTCCTGTAGCTTGTTAAGTACCAAAACTAGATCCCAATCAGGAATTTTATACAATAACTTCTCGGGAGGTCTTGAATTGAAGATTCCCCGTAGTAAACGAACTATATGTGGGTGTTGGCCGACAGGAAAGTTGTCTGCTCTTGGAAGGAGGGCAGATAACATTGAGCGATAACCCGAAATAGTTCTGTATTGCAGACCTTCATTAAACAGCGAGGCTAAAAAGTCCGCGCAGGTGTTTAAAGATGCCTGGTGGGGATTAATTTCCCGTTCACGACACCAGCTACTGAATTTTTTGTATTTGCATTTATAATCACGTTGAGTTCCCTTTCGCCATGAGGCAAGGTACAACTCGTTAGTCTTTCCTGAAAGGCTGCTTGTTTCAAATGGTTCGTTGATAGACGCCATGCACATAGGTTCAAAATTGCTGGATTGGGATGTTCCACTTTGAACTGATGCTGGGTCAAGAGAGTCGTTGTCACTGGGAGTAGAATCGGACACTCTATGGATGATTGAAGGAGCAGTGGAAACCAATGCTGCTTCGGCCACAGGGGTGCAATCAGAATCAACTCGCAAGGAAACTGGAGGAAGTGTTTGAGAGTTCGTGCCAGTAGATTGAATGGGGGGAACGCATATGCAAACAGATGTTCCCACGAGACTGCTAGAGCATCTACTGTCCAGGCCTGTGGATGTGGAAACCACGAGGCAAAAAGCACCGGTTTTTTGTTGTTGTGTGTGGCAAATAGGTCTAGTAATGGTTGACCCCACTGCTGGAATATCTTGTTCACTACCTGCGGATGTAACTCCCATTCCGATTCTAAAATTTTGTAGCGGCTCAGTTGGTCGGCTAGACGATTTAGCTTGCCTGCTACATGAGCTGCTGTAAGATACATGTTGTGTTCCAATGCATGAGTCCAAAGTTCCCATGCCTTGGAGCATAAATGTACCGAATGAGTACCCCCTTGTTTGTTGATGTATTGGACCACTGTTGTATTGTCCGATCGAATCAGAATATGTTTGTTTGCCAATTGAGGAGTAAAATTTTTTATCGTCAAAAATACTGCTTCTAATTCTAGATTGTTGATATGCCAATCTCTGTAAGCTGCGGTCCAGGTCCCTTGGATTGTCAGCCCATTGAAATGCCCCCCCCCCCCCCCCCAACCGTTCCGAGAGGCATCGGTCGTGACTGTAGCCTGTGGCGATCGTGGGAGTAGTGATCGGCCCTTTAACATGTTTGCTGAATTGCACCACCATAGCAGATGGCATTGTAGCCTGTGTGTATAAGGTATAGATGTGTCTAAAGACATGTATGCTGCTCTCCAATGTCGCAGTAGATGTAGTTGGATGGGTCTCATGAACAAACGAGCATGAGGTATTATATCGATGCATGAAGCTATTTTCCCTAGTGTTTGAAGGTAATGTTTGGCCGAGACTTGAGAGGAAAGTATTTTCTTTACAGACTCTCTGATACTTGTTACTCTTTCCACTGTTGGATGTACTAAGTTTCGTTTGAAATTGAACACCACTCCCAGGTACGTAAGTTCCTGCGATGGGGTTAATTCTGATTTTTTTACATTTATGAGAAAACGTAACTTGCGGAGAGTGTTTAGAATAAAATCTTTTTGAACTAAAAGATTGTTTCTTAGTTGATTCAGGATAAGCCAGTCGTCGAGATAAACTGCTAGTCGTATACTTCTCTTTCTGAGAAAGCCTGTTACTATTGATACAATTTTTGTAAAGCAACGAGGACTGGACGTTGGGCCGAAGCAAAGCACCCGCCACTGGTATTCGACTTGGTTGACCGAAAACCGGAGGTATTTGCGATGCGCCGGGAATATTGGGATGTGAAAATATGCATCCTGAAGGTCGAGTGAAAAAACCCAATCGTTTGGTTGAACTAGGTTTAAAACTTTTGTTACCGTGTCCATTTTGAAATGCTCTTTCTGGAGATACCGATTCAAAGGCTTTAGGTTTATTACAGGCCGCCATTTCCCATTCTTTTTCTGAGTGAGAAAGAGTGTACTGTAAAAACCTTGTTCTATCTGTCGTTTTGGAACAATTTCTATTGCATTTAAACTTAATAAATTTTTTACTTCTTCTTTTAAAATAATTAATTTTTGAGCACTGACATGTGTCTCTTTCACTCCTTGGAAAGGAGGAAGATGTGAAAATTCCAGTTTGTAACCAAGACGAATGACAGATAGAATCCATTTGTCCGATGTTATCTTTTCCCACTGAGGTAGGAAATGAGACAACCGACCGCCTACCGGTATCTCCGGATGTAGAGGTACGGTTAAAATACTCACCGAGTCATCTTTTCCCTCTGTTGTTGTTTGAGCGGTTAGAGTTGGAGTATGATCCTTTCTTAGGGATCCGAAAATTAGAAAGAGAAGATCCATAATTGCCCCTAGTGTTATTCTGGTTTCTACTGTCAAATCTAGGTGTGAAAGATGAAGAAGATGGTTGGTACTGTCTTTTAGCCGACGTAGCTGTATAATCTGTGGCACGGTCAGATATTTGCCGTTTATTCGTTTGTTGTTTCTTGCCCACACCGGTAAGAAGATCGTCTAAAGTCTTGTCCTTTTCTTTTCTATCTTTCAAAAATTTCTCGACAAGAGAACCAAACACACCGTCATTGTTTAAAGGAAGAGCAATCATGTCTTTCGATAAATTCATCTTGAATAAGTCAGCATCCGCAATGGCCATCTGACGACGAATCAGTTGAAAAAATGCACCAGATCTACCTAACTGATCTAGACATTTCGTCGACATGGCAAAAATATCCCGCACAGGCTGTAGCGCATCATCGAAGTCCACCCCACTCTGGAGTAAGCTTAACAAATTACCTAGTCCTTGTTGTATATATAAAATTGCTTGAATGCCAACTTGAGAAGCCCATTTGACCCCTATAGGCCAGTTTCTCAGTTTCTTTATATGGAGTGGAATGAAGAGACTTTGACACTTTAGAAAAGGCTGCTTTATTGCCGTATTTTTTAATGAGACCTCTTTCTACTAAGTCATCTAAATGAGGAACCTGAAGAAAACTTTCAGTGTCTTTATCAAGCGGGGAAGCTCGACTTAGTGTCGTCAGAAAAAGCTGTAAAAAAATTTGGTTCCTTGGCATGCCAACTATTTTCCAGAACTAATTTCTGTGAAGTATCCAATTTTAGTCCCGATTTATCATCAGACGATTTAGTGAGCGCATCTTCACCAAAAATGTCCAGTAAACCTTTCGTTTTAGGCATAACATTGTTATCACCTTCTGTGTTACCGTCACACACTTGACGTTTTTCAGAATCGTCCACGTTAATGGAAAGAAAGTCCTGATCTTGACAATCTGATTGCGCTGCAGAGGGGCACTGCTCATCAACAAAGCTGACACCCTCCTCACGTACCTCGACATGAGCTCGACGAGCTGAGGTAACTGTGTGATTTTCTAATTTGTTAGACTCGACAGCTTCGAGAATTTTTGATAAAGTCGATTCGAACTGCGACATTTTACGTTTCTGGAAAGTCATTTCTTTCTCCAAAGCTTTCGTTCTTGACATCGTATTCTTGTTAGAGCTTGATGAAGAATTCGATGATGAAGACGATTCGTCCGAACTCATAGTGAAAAAACACATAAACGAGAGAAAAAAATACACTTCTTGGCTTTCGGGCGCCAGAAAGGATTCTGTCTTCAGGGAGGAAGTTACATATGCTTCCGGTATGGTCTCTTCCGGTTGGATTAAAAATTCTTATACTGGAATGGCATACGGGCGAGTTATACGGAGCCGGGAAGGGCTATTCTGAACATATGTCAGGTAAGTTCTAGTTTCTGAAATAAAATTCTGTCACTTGTTTAGGTGTACCTGGCTGAATTTGGTCGAAACGTTTCGTCTGGAATCATCGGAAATCAACTATTTTATGTCTTTCGCCAATAGTCAACAGGCGCGTTATCACTCTGGTGAGAGGGTAGTCGAAAACTTGGACCTAAAAGCCGCAGAAAAATGTTTAGTTCGGTGCGTCCCACAGTACGTACCACACCAAAAAATTATATTACGGACTTCGGGTACAAATTTGGACTAATGGGACGGAATGTCTTATTGAAGACAGTATAGACTGGATGTTTGCCCGACAAAATATTATGAAAACTACCAGAAAAATTTGATTTTCCCCGACTCGGCGGGAGGGTCGAGGTCCCCTGATCCGCCTATGATTATGCCCCTTTTTACTTCAATTTATGGTCGCAAAAACATTTTGGATGGAACAGAATAAGGTAACAATGGTTAACATCGGGAGGTTAAATACTTATGCGCACCAATGGGCGGGAGGAAGCACACAGCCCATTTGAGGATTGTTTTTGTGGTTTGTAGGTGGAAAATTACTGTCACACTACATAACAAGTATCATCAATACATTAGTATTCTTACATTCCACACAGGCACCTTGTGTAGCCAGCTATTGTAATCTCGTCATATTTATTCGGGGTATCTCCCAAAGCGAACAGCACAAGATAGTTCCGCATAATGTATTAATACATGTTATTCTTACATTCCACATATCAGACACCTCGTGTGGCCTACCCAGCTACTGCGATCTCATCATATTTATTCGGGGTATCTTTCCAAGCGTACAGCACAAGATAGTTTCCTCATAACCACACACCATGGGCATATCCAGAAGGGGGTGCGCGCCCCTCTATTTTTGCCGGAGTTATGTTAAAACACGGAACTCCGTGGAATTCGAATCAGGATGCTCACTGTCGATAACGCGTGCTCCCACGAAAACGAATTGACGCCACACCACGTTACATCACTTGAGTTTGTGGTCACGAGAACAACACATCAAGTAGCAGCCTGGGGAGTCGGTCCCAGCAGCCTCAGAATCGTTGAGAACAAGGGTTTTGGCCCTCAGTTTTTCAACAATTTCCCTGGGGGCTGCCCCCCCCCCTCCCCCTCTCGCTGCGAGGCTCAGATCATGCTACGCATAATACTATGATTTCCAAACTTGGACCTAAAAATCCGTAATATAATTTTTTGGTTTGGCCCACGTAGAAGCGGTTTACAGCGTATAAGCTTATATATAACAGAATAAACACATATTTATAAAGCCGTTCGAATTGTCAGCTGACTTCACGGACCCAGCTCTCAGCTGACGGTTTGAGATTTCGAAATACTACCAATATACCAGTGACGTAGCTTTGGTAAATGTGAATTGGAGACTCTTTTTACAGAATTGTCAACTCTCACCTGTAGATTACAGTTTGCAAAATAATAAATAATTTGTTTTGCATCTCGATGCTTTAACAAAATCTGCTAGCTAGTGGAACATAGTCAATGCATAGTTGATAAAACACGTCACATCAATAATGCAGCAAGAACATATTTTTAATTTAGGAATATGAGCTCAAAATCTTCATTTAAAAGTACAATTCATTTTTGTTATCTGGAGGAGAAGTCGGCTTCCCCCTTCCCGGGAGGGGGTGGAAGGCGGGATGCTCTTCCCACATGAAAAAAATGAATCTTCCACTACCCAACCACGAGAAAAAAACTTCCAACAAGTCTCCCAGTATTGCTCACGTCTTAAGGATTTGCCTTCCACCCCCCCCCCCCCCCCACCCCCACCCTCCATGCGAAGGATGTCCCTTACATGCCCCACCTTTCCAGGAAAGATCTTCTGACCGCTACTAACTTAAACGCGAAACCTCGCGTTTCGTAGCGGGACGTAAATTCTGCTCGATAATTAACATCTGAGTAAACTTGACTGGGTTGTGGTATAAATTCTATGAATGAGGACTGACGACTGTTTGATGTCGATATATGTAAAAATACCGAAAATAAATGTCTGAGAAATGGAGACTAGGTTATGTACAGCCACCCCCACCCTACCCCACCCCCACTAAATGCTTGAAAAAAGAAAAATGCACTGAAAAACATCTGGTCTCCCTTCTTTCCATGCTTGACCTATTGGGTGTCCAGTCCCCGGACGTCGCCATGTGGGGTTTTCCGGCGCGCTGAGCCCTTCTGCCTTCTCTGCCACAAGACGTCGCACATGCCTTATTAAAACCATCCTACAAAGCCAACTATACCTAACGTTTCGAAAAAAGGAATAAAATCCAGTGGTACTGGCCTATGTGACTGATACTCCGAACTGGCAGTTAGCTGACAATAATTCTGCAACCTGAGAAGACTCCTGTTTGTAGGACAAGAAACCATCTAAACTTCAAGAGATTCTGTTCAAGCAAGTATATAATTATGTTGTAAGAGTAATAATATAATGAAGCATATTAATCTATGAAGCCATCCGAATTGTCAGCCAGATGACCTGGGGTGGCGTCAGAAAAATCTCCGACAGAAGGGCTAACATCTCCGACAAAAAAGAAAAAAAAGGGTGGGGGGGGGGTGGGGGGGGGGGGGGGGGGGCTACACTGTTCGACAGTAGTTCGTCCCGGTATGAAAAATTCTGAAAATAAGCCAAAGGAAAATGCAATTATTGTCATGGCCTTGAAATAAAGGCATTTCGGCTCAAAATTTGTCTAAAATAGTCACTTTTCAAACATCTTCGTGTTAATGAATGCAAAAATGATCAATCCACTATGAAAATCACGAATTTTTAGGGTGATCCAAGAGTCACGCACAGCAGATCTGCGGGATCTGGAGATGCTCTCCCCCGACGAACTGGCCAAATTCCCCCGACGGAGGGTGTGTGGGGGCTGACCTCACTCTGTATCCCCCCCCCCCCCCCACATTGGCGCCACCCCAGCAGATGACATTCACAATTTATAGTACAGAAACTTTAATGGGCGTGTAGTTAAAAAAACATCTGTAAATGAACAGGAATAATATAATAGGAAAGTGCGCGGGCATGACATGTTACGCAAATGCATGGAGCCATAGGCGTATTGGCCAGGGGAGTTGGAGCCCCCCCCCCCTCCCCTCCCCCCCTCCCCCGAGACGGAGGAAATATTTGTTTGTTTTCTTTCGGACAATTTTCATATTTTTTCGAGCAAAAGTTTGACTGAGGAACCTCCCTGTGCAGTCTTATCTTCAATAAGGGATTCTGTTCCATTAGTCCAAACCTGGACGCAAAGTCCGTAATATTTTATCATATTTCGCACTTTTCGTCCAAGTTTTTACTACCGTCTCAGCAGATTGAAAACGCGGCTGATGGTTATAGACACACAGGCGTAACATAGTTTATTTCAGATAATTTCAAACCAAAAACTGGCCTCCAGCCCCCATCTGTAGAAGGGGAACAGGAAAACCGCCTCCTAAGCTACACCCACCCAAGGGCCACCTGGCTCAGTAATGCCTGATTTATCACTTTTCGGGCAAAATCTTCCAGCCCCCTCCACAAAAATTTGGCCCGTACACCTGTGCACTCAGCCATGGAAGATGTGAATTGGAGAAAAAATTTCATGTGGATTACAGAAAACTGTGAGCTGACTTCACATTTGAATTGGAAACGAAGGTCAAAAATCAGGTCGATCAACACGTCGTAATGGCACATTGATCGATTCCTGGTTGACAATTCGCAAACCTGTGTGTACTGCCATTCTCAAGAGACGAAATTGTTTAAAATTCATAGCATAGCTTTAAAAACACGAGAGTGGACCCACGTAAAATAGTTTTACAGCGTGTAAGCTTATATATAACAGAATAAACACATATTTATAAAGCTGTTCGAATTGTCAGCTGACTTCACGGACCCAACTCTCAGCTGACGGTTCGAGATTTCGAAATACTGCCATGAGTTGTATTCCGGAATGAAAATAGAACTGGAATTTCCCGGCGCCGATCACGTGATGTAGGTACAAACAACTCGAGTTGAATGAGCCGCCATTTACAAGTTTATGTTCTCCGTTCCGCTGTGAATCGTGTAAAATGCCAACAAAGCGTTGCTCGTGGGGAAAGTGTAATAGTGACAGCCGCTACAAGGCGAAGCCACATATGACAGGGGTAACATTTATACCATTTCCGAAGCCATTCAGTGCAGAAGAACGGTGTAAACTTTGGATCAGGCTGTGTGGCAGACCACAAAAAGATCTGAATATTGATCGAATAGGGCGACACCATTTTGTTTGTTCCAAGGTGATTATTATTACATCAGTTTCCATTTACTTGTGAGCGCTTTTATTCATATGAACACAATAGATACATAAATCTGGGGAT